>JARQOD010000002.1:315864522-316183870 GCA_033576555.1 Oophaga sylvatica
AAGTTAAACCAATACATGAGGCATATATTTAATTTAAAAGTCCCCTGTAAACAGAAAATTCACAGCACTGTGCTACATCAAATGCAAAATCTAAAATCACTCTGAAAATTCAGAGTGGGGTTTTTAAATATTATCTCTGACAATCAACTCTTCTTCCAGTAAAAATAATCCAATCAGGAAACAAGTAATTCTGTTTTCTTTTTTATTTTTTAGATTATTTTTAGGGTATATATCTAAAAAAGAATATTTTGAAAAAAAAAAATTTTAAGTTTGCTAAAGGACGTTTTGCCACCTACTCTGAGAGCAGCTAGGGGTAGAGACAGACCCTTATTCCAGAGGTATTCATTTTCCCCATGGACTACTTCGAATAATCACTTTTAACTTTTATCAGCACTAATCATCATTGCAGGGCTAATTAAATCTGCTGACAGGTAGTCAAACATATTCATGACTCTGAAATAACCCCGCCCCCCCACTGATTGGCAGCTTTCTGTGTACACTGTACAGGGGCAAAGAGCTGTCAATCAATTAGTGGGGGTGGGGGGGGTTTATAAAGGGGCTCAAAGAGGATCTGCACAGAAAAAACTGGATTTTATAAAAATGACAGCAAGCAGCCCAGTAAGTGACATATCACGGAATAAAAAGTCTCTCCCCCTACATTAGCTACATTCAGATGGGATATAAAAAACCTAAAAACCCGATTTTTTTTAAAAATTTCTGAATGGAAACCCCAAAAAACAGAAAAAAAAGCAATTTAAACTTCTCTTCTGTATTTGTACGCTTGCATTCTTGGGCTACATAACTGTAAAAAATATGTTGTAAATTCAAACACTTTCCCCATATCACAGATCTTCCTTACCTGACCTATCTAAAAACAATTGACAACATCACTCTTTCCCCCGTACTGGGGGTTCGCGGGTTTGGGGAGTAACCCGGACTCTGCACTGTGTCCTTCAAACCGCACACCCAAAGCTCCCCCACATCCTGCCGCCTCCAGCCAAAAAAAATTTCCAAATCCGTCCCTTCCTCAATCCTCACTCTACTAAAATGCTTGTGAAAGCCCTCATCATCTCCCATCCGACAACTCCCCAACATCTTTTTCTGGGCCTCCCTCTAACACCCCGCACCCCCAGTCCACCCTTAACTCTGCTGCCCGATTTTAAATTAATCTCCTCCCCCCCGCTATTTCCAATCGCTTTTTCCCCTCTGAAAATTTCCCTAAACTGGTTTCCCCTCTCCCCAGCGTATCCCAATTCAAATTACTAATACGACCTAAAAGGCCATCTTTTAACCTGTCTCCTCCAAAAAACTCTAAACTAATCTCCCGATTTTTTTCCCTCACATAATCCCCCCGTTTCCCCCAAACCTCCTTGTCTTCTACACACGTATTCGCTTCTCACCCCAACCGCCCCCAAACTTCTCCCAATATTCCCCATCCTCGGGAATTCTTTGCCCCAACACGTCTGACTATCAACCACACTCGGATCCTTCAGACGGAACCTAAAAACCCCATCTCTTCGGGAAATTTTACAGCCTGCAATGACCCCGCTCCCCTCCTCACCACAACTGGAGCTACCGCCTCACCATCACTGGAGCTGCGCAACCCCCCCCCCCTTTCGTCTCCTTCCCCACCATCCTTAAAATGTAAAGCCCAAAAGGGCAGGTCCTCTCACCCCTCTATATCGGTCTGTCATTATTATTTGTTTACCGTAAGTGATATCTGTAATCGTATGTAACCCCTTCTCAAGTAAAAGCCCCAAAATGGAATCAATGGCGCTATATAAATAAATAAAAATAAAAATACCATCAGTTATCTTTTTTTTTGTTAAAAAACACAGAATCACTTTTTAAAGCCTTTTTTCCAAAAATGGAAAGGGGATTCATTGTCTTGCTCATCACCAATACTGTCCCCTTTATTAAAGGCACGCTTTACACTGCATTCACAGCTGCTGATCTCATGCTTCCATAGCTGCACTCGCGGGGCCCTTTGTCCCTTTCCTCACACAAAAAAATTCAGTTGCTTTCCCCAAAACAGACATTTTTTTGGGGGACTCAAAAAGATTCCTTTCTGTACTGTGTATTAAAGTATTGCAATTTAAATCCTGTATTGCCCCAGTTTGATTTCCAACCTTTCAAAAAGAACAAGGCAGGGACCCTCATTCAGCTGAACAGCATTTAATTCTGTCAGTTCCACAACAGGTTTAGGGTGCCAAGGGAACTCTTTTCAGTCAAAGTCATGAAGAACTTCCACACGCCCTTGTCGGTAATGACCTCCCCCTTTTTGGATCCAATATCTAAGATTTGGAATGCCTTTTAAAAAATAATCCCCATTTTGTTTAAATTTAAAAAGGGAAAAAAAAAGGAGAATTGTGTCACAAATTATGCTCATATTTGTTTTGTGTAACAGGTGTAGTAACCCTTCATATGTTTGGGGGTGGCTCAGCAGTAAGGCTATGTGGGACACAATTTAAAAAATTTTCAGCGGAAATTTCCCCCGGCAAAACCCGCAACTCCCGCCCCCGGGAAATACGCATTTTATAGGTTGCTTTTTCCCCCCTAAAAAACTAGCGTTTTGCCCAAACGAAAATTGCTTGCTGAATGCTAGCGTTTTCCCGCGATCTGTAGCATCGCTTGGAAAACCCCACTGACAGGTTGATCACACTTGTCCCCACATATTTTGTGGGCAAGTTGGGCCAACTTTTTAAATTTTGATGCTGTCTATGCAGCATCAATAGTAAAAAGATCTAATGTTAAAAATAATAATAAAAAAAATTGATATCTCACCTTCCGGCGACCCCCGCAGCCCCTTTCCCGGTCCTCAGTGACGCCCTGGCCAAACGCGTTCCCCCAAAGGTTTATAGCACAATGACCCCAGATGACGTAGCATAAAAGCGAGACCGCAAAGTCAACTGGGGTCATTGTCCCCCAAGGCATCCCGTGAAAGGGAGTTGCGGGGGCGTCGGGTAAGGAGCGGGGAAACGCGAGAGGCCGCCGGAAGGGGAGAATAAATTTCATTTTTTTTTTTAATTATTGTTTTAACAGGGTATGGTACCCAGGGCCCGGAGGAAAAAAGGGGGGGGCTCCTCTCCTCCGGGCCCCGGGGGGACCATTTCCGGGGCATGAACCGGGGGGACTTTGCGCATGGTGGGCATAGCCACATGCGGAAATAAGGGGGTTCACTGCAAAACCTATGGTGAATTCCGCAAAAGGAATGAACAAAGCCCTTATTTTTTCCCTGATGCCCTTTTTTTTTTGTGGAAAAAAATCAGCATGTGCACAAACATTGGGGGAATGCATTCTAATAGGATGCTTTTAAAGCATTGGTTTTTTGAGGCAGAAAACCGCCGCAAAAACCCCTAAAAAAAAAAACCCCAAAAATTTCCCGAACGTGTGCACAAAGCCTTAGTGCCGTTCTTTACAGCGCTGGGGTCCGGGGTTCCAAATCCCCCCAAAGGGGGACAAGACGCAAGGAGTTTGTGTTTTCTCACAGTTTTTGGGCGTGGATTTCCTTGGAGTACCCAATTTTCTCCCACTCTCAAAAGACAAAACTGAAAAGGAATGTATATTGTGAGCCCCAGGGGGGAAACAACGATGATGATGTCTGTAAAGCGCTGTGGAATTAATGGTCCTATAAAAAGTAAAGTAAAATAAAAAGATTTTGAATGGACGGTCACAAAGCCACAATTAACTTTTTTATTATCACTAAATAAAGCGTTTAAAAAACCCTCTCAAAAGAACACATTGTTTAGATACAAAATAGGGCCCCCAAAAGAAATTGAAAATTTAAAGGGGCCAGGTGTGGTAAAAGCAGCCAAACGCACTGAATTCAAAAGGGATATAAATTTGCATGTACAAAGTTTCTTTTCGGGAAATTAAAAAAAATTACTGTAGATATCGATGTCTGGATGAGGTTTATTTTTAAAACCTTTGCAAAGAAAAAGGTTTACAGTGTGTTGGAATGCCACAAAAGCTAGGTCTGAATATAAAAAAAAGGGAAAATCCACATATAGCAAATGAAAATTACTAACACTGAGCTTTGATTCAGAGCAGACGGTCTGTGGCGCAGGCATGTAAGCACAGTGCTTACAGAAGAATCTCGGAGACCTTCACTTATCTGTGTGTTATCTCATGTAAACTACAACAACTTAATCGTGAATTTAGGACATCTTTATCCCCATAAAATAAACCTTACAAACAGAAAACATTGTACTTGACCAACATTGCAACAAAAGCAAGTGCAGCCAGCAGAGAGCACAGAACAATTCAGTGAAGCAGTTTAGCAAAAATGCTGTTCCAAGAAGACCACTACAAGACTTCCCTCCAAGGAAAGGCATAAAAACGCCCACCTACCCATGGATCTTACATGAATCGATTACGTTCATTTGTGGGGATGTGTTTTTTGAACAATGTTATTGAAATCAGACTATATACAACAACGTATATGGAAAAATTCACCAAACACTCAATGTTGAAGGATGCAAGACTTTAATTTTATCCAAACAAATGCAGACATGTAGTAGATAGGAAATGGACATCAAGGGCAAGGGCGAAAATGTTGAAAAAAAAAAAAAACAAAATGGGGGGATAGGAAAATGATTTGACCCTTCTTGGGTCTTGTTCACGTCGTCGCTTTGGCCACAGAGTGGAGAAGAGGCGCTCTCCACACCCAAGTCCTACTCTTGTTCCGCATTTCTCCTGCATAAGTCCATTTCTCACTGACATGTCGCATAACCTAAGTCACCATATAGCCACAGGCTTAGGTTAATTAAATCTGCTGCTCTGAAAGTCACTGGCATTTTCAGACCACCATCTCATAACATCCACCTGCTGCCCTGGGAGGAAATAAGGTTCATCATAAAACCAAGGTACAAAATGAAAGTGATTGTCCTATTTCATGCAATTTCTTCAGGATGCAAACAACATCACAAACGTGAAAAAACAGTATGTACTCTCGTCAATAATAAACACTGTAGAAAATTTATTAATTACAATTCGACAACAAGTAGATGCAGAAAAGGTAAAGTATCACCCACAGTGGATGTATACACAACACACATGAAGATAAAAATTAAGAAAAGGGGCCCACCACCCCCTTAGACCCTCAAACTAATGATGTCACACATGTAAAATACAAAACCATAGTAAATAATGTTGGCACCATTATAAACAATAAACAGGAAATCAGTAGTGTGTACTGTACAAAGAGTTTCACATAGCCAAAATGAAAATTGACTACATGAAGCCGAGATTGCTGCACTCCATCAGCTATTGAATGTGCTATTTAAAACACATATAAATAATGGTTGGCACCATAATACAATAAACATGAAACATAATGCGTACTATACAAGTGTATCACATAGCCGAAAATAAAAAATGAATATACGAAGCCCAAGAAAGCTGCACTCACTAGCTTTAAATTGCTACAAGACACACCTAGAATGAAGTATTCAAATATCACATACACCACTTATCAGAGATAGTAAACCATTATTGTCCTCAAACCATCTGCCAAACTATTAAAGCACACAAGATGACCGCATCCAAATAGACATTGCATCGTACCCAAAAGTGGGAAAAAATTGCATGGCTTATAATGATGTATGTGTAAAATACCTGCAGTAATGGAGAACGTCGCCACTAAAGATGAGGGTAGAAGGGGGGTTGTGCGCACACCAACGCACGTTTCGTACGATCCTATCCTCATGGGGCCCACACACCCCACCTCAGTCAGCGCTCCTTAATATCTGCTCCCAGAAGTTTCGTCCCTCCTCAAACCGCGACACAGATCCAGAAACATTTGACCGGAAGTGACGTCCCCCACCTCAAGTGACGCGTGCATCGTTCATGCCAACATGCACGCCCACTCGGTCGTTCGGCGTCACGGGCGATTAATCAGCGAACCGCCATCCACTTAAAACGCCGAAAGCCTGAGACGGCAATTATAACATTACAGTGCACGTCGTACCAGTGGTGGGCTCACTAATTAAAGATAACACATACCAAGTATTGATGTTCAACGAATGCTAATTTTAGCAAAAAATAAGTAAACAAGCAAAAATACAGCAGTAAACAAATTATAGAATACTGGAATTAAAGCTGAAAACGACTCCATGATGCCGTAGTTAACAACACCGATAGGAGTTCACCGAATGTTCACATTTTCCAGATCCAGGTGCGTTACGGGATACGGAGGTTCAAAGCTTCACCAATAGCAAACATTGATCGTCATAATGAAATTAAAATTCAAGTTGAAGCAAACTGGAGCACAAAAAGAGGAATTATAGGGTAAAAATCAAAAAATAAAAGTTAAAAAAACAATATGGGTGTTATAAGCAACAACCACCTAAACACAGACAGGTGATCACAGGAAAGGAGCATAACTGAGATGTTCATTCAATCCCAGAGGCTGAACTGTATCTAATCACCAGATCCATTTAGATTCAAGCTGGGACAATTTCTTCGAGACACGGCCCCCCGAATATTAGCTTCAATCATGTCTATGCCCCTCACTTTCAAAAGGTCACCATCACATCCATGATGGATCTTGAAATGGCGTGGAATAGTTTTTAGGAGATAAGTTTCTTCCTGTGTGGCTGCCGCAATAATGCCTAACACGTGTTCCCTCACACGCACCTTCAATTGACGTGTAGTCATACCCACATAAATTTTATCGCAGGGACACGTAGCAAAATAAATCACATTGGTGCTAGTGCAGGTAATGCGCTTATTAATCTTGAAGGTGCGTGATCTGGAAGAGTTGTGAAAAGTGTCAGAATGTTGGCCATTTTAAAGGCTGATCCGGTCTTGTCTGGTTCCTCCCGGATAAAGTGGCCATCACACCACGGAGGTCGCGTAATTTGCGCGACATCTTAGTACATAGTCACTATGTGGGCAATCCACATAGGACCTTTTTGGATGACATTAGGAGAGTCAAGGGTTGCACTTCGTGTGGCCGATGTGTGGCCTGTCGCAATATTCAACATTCTGACACTTTTCACAACTCTTCCAGATCACGCACCTTCAAGATTAATAAGCGCATTACCTGCACTAGCACCAATGTGATTTATTTTGCTACGTGTCCCTGCGATAAAATTTATGTGGGTATGACTACACGTCAATTGAAGGTGCGTGTGAGGGAACACGTGTTAGGCATTATTGCGGCAGCCACACAGGAAGAAACTTATCTCCTAAAAACTATTCCACACCATTTCAAGATCCATCATGGATGTGATGGTGACCTTTTGAAAGTGAGGGGCATAGACATGATTGAAGCTAATATTCGGGGGGGCCGTGTCTCGAAGAAATTGTCCCAGCTTGAATCTAAATGGATCTGGTTATTAGATACAGTACAGCCTCTGGGATTGAATGAACATCTCAGTTATGCTCCTTTCCTGTGATCACCTGTCTGTGTTTAGGTGGATGTTGCTATACACCCATATTGTTTTTAACTTATATTTATGATTTTAACCCTATAATTCCTCTTTTTGTGCTCCAGTTTGCTTCACCTTGAATTATAATTTCATATATGACGATCAATGATTGCTATTGGTGAAGCTTTTGAACCTCCGTATCCCCTTAACGCCCTGGATCTGGAAATGTGAACATTCGGTGACCTCCATCGGTGAATTACTACAGCATCAGGAGTCGTTTCAGCCTTTACATTCCAGTCATCTATATTGTGTACTGCTGTATTTTTGCTTGTTTACTTATTATTTGCTAAATTTAGCATTACATTGATCATCAATACATGGTATGTGTTAATCATTAATTAGGTGAGCCCCCACTGGTACGCGTGCACTGTCATGTTATACTTGCCGCTCTCAGGCTTTCGGCGTCTTTAAGTGATGGCGGTTAGCTCCGCCTATCGCCGTGACGCCGACGCCGGGGGGCGTCATGTTGGCATGACGATGCACGCGTCACATGAGGTGGGGGACGTCACTTCCGGTCACATGTTTCTGGATCTGTGACGCGGTTTTGAGGGACGCAACTTCTGGGAGCAGATATTTTAAAGGGGCGCGACTGAGGTGGGGTGTGTGTGCCCCTGAGGAAGGATCGTACGAAACGTGCGTTGGTGTGCGCACACACACCCCCTTCTACCCTCATCTTTAGTGGCGCCGATCTCCCTTACTGCCAGGTAATATACCATACATCATTCTAGCCATGCAATTTTTTCCACATTGGGTAGGATGCATGTCTATTTGGATGCGGTCATCTTGTGTGCATTAATAGTTTGGCAGAAGGTTTGAGGACAATACATGGTTTACTATACTGATAAGTGGTGTGTGATATTTGCATACTTCATTCTAGGTGTTTCATGTAGCACATTTAACAGCTGATGGAGTGCAGCAATCTCTGGCTTCGTATATTCAATTTTTATTTTCGGCTATGTGAACACTTGTATAGTACGCATTACTGATTTCATGTTTATTGTATTATGGTGCCAACCATTATTTATATGTGTTTTAAATAGCACATTCAATAGCTGATGGAGTGCAGCAATCTCTGGCTTCATGTATTCAATTTTCATTTTTGGCTATGTGAACACTTGTACAGTACACACTACTGATTTCCTGTTTTATTGTATAATGGTGCCAACCATTATTTATATGGTATTGTATTTTACATGTGACATCATTAGTTTGAGGGTCTAAGGGGGTGGTGTGCCCCTTTTCGTAATTTTATCTTCATGTGTGTTGTGTATACATCCACTGTGGGTGATACATTACCTTTTCTGCATCTACTTGTTGTCGAATTGTCATTTAATAAAATTTCTAGTGTTTATTATGGACGAGTACATCTGTTTTTTCCACGTTTGTGATGTTGTTTGCATCCTGAAGAAATAAGAATAGACAATCACTTTCATTTTGTACTTGGTATAAGATGAACCTTATTTCCTCCCAGGGCAAGCAGGGAAGTTCATGAGATCGGCTGGTCTGAAAATGCCAGTGACTTTCAGAGCAGCAGATTTAATTAACATAAGCCTGTGGCTATATGGTGACTTAGGTTATGCGACATGTGCAGTGAGAAATGGACATATGCAGGGAGAAATGCGACAAAGTAGACTTGGGTGTGGGAGCGCCTCTTCTCCACTCTGTGCCAAGCGACGACGTGAACAAGACCCAAGAAGGGTCAAAACATTTCCTATCAATGTCACATTTCTCCCTGCCCCTTGATGTCCATTTCCATATCTACTACATGTCTGCATTTGGGATAAAATTAAAGTCTTTGCATCCTTCAACATTGAGTGTTTGGTGAATTTTTCCATATACGTAGTCTGTATATAGTCTGATTTCAATACATTGTCAAAAAACACATCCCCACAATGAAGTAAACGATTCATGTAGATCCATGGGAAGGTGGGCTTTTTTTATGCCTTTCCTTGGAGGGAAGTCTTGTAGTGGATTCTTCTTGAACAGCATATCTTGCTAACATGCTCACTGAATGTTCTGTGCTCTCAGCTGGCTGCATGCTTTTGTTTGCAATGTGGTCAAGTACAATGTTTTCTGTTTGTAAGGTTTATTTTATGGGGATTAAAGACTGTTCCTAAAATCACAGATTAGATGATGTAGCTTTACATGAGATCACACACCAGCATAAGAGAAGTCTCCGAGATCTTCTGTAAGCACTGTGCCTTACATGCCTGCGCACAGACCCGTCTGCTCTGAATCAAAGCAGTGTTAAGAAATTTTCATTTGTATATGTGGAATTCCCATGTGTTTATATTCAGACCTAGCTTTTGTGGCATTCCAACACACTGTAAACCTTTTTCTTTGCAAAGTTGTAACTAAACACTGCATCCAGACATCGATATCTACAGTAATTTATTTTTAATCCAGAACAAGCATCTTTGTACATGCAGTTTATATACTTTCTGAATTCAGTGCAGTTTGGCTGCTATTACCACACACTGGCCCTTAATTATCAATTTCTTTCTAGGAGCCATATTTAGTATCTAATCAATGTGTTCATGTGAGAGGGTGTAAGCAGCTTTATTGTAGTGATAATAATAAAGTTAATAGTGGCTTTGTGACCAGTCCATTCAAAATCTTTTTATTTTACTCACTTTTCTATAGCACCATTAATTCCACAGCGCTTTACAGACATCATCATCGTTGTCCCCACTGGGTCTCACAATATACATTCCTTGTCAGTATGTCTTTTGAGAGTGGGAGAAACTTGGGTACTCCAAGGAAATCCACGCAAACACTGTGAGAACACACAAACTCCTTGCAGATCTTGTCCTTGGTGGGATTTGAACCCAGGACCCCAGCGCTGTAAAGCAACAGCACTAAGGCTATGTGCACACGTTCAGGAATTTTTGCGTTTTTTTTTTAGCGTTTTTGCGGCGGTTTTCGCCTCAAAAACGCATGCATTAAGCATCCTATTAGAATGCATTCCGCAATGTTTGTGCACATGCTGCATTTTTTTCCACGAAAAAAACGCATCACGGAAAATAATGCATGTTCATTCCTTTTGCGGAATTCACCATAGGTATGCAGTGAACCGCTTACTTTCCGCATGTGGCTATGCCCACCATGCGCAAAGTGAACGGTTCATGTGCGGATGGTACCCAGGGCCTGGAGGAGAGGAGACTCTCCTCCGGGCCCTGGGTACCATACCCCTGTTAAAACAATAATTAAAATAAAAAATCGTAATATTCTCACCTTCCGGCGGCCTCTCGCAGCTTTCCCGCTCCTTAGCGACGCTCCCAGCAACTCCCTTTCACAGGGATGCCTTGCGACAATGACCCCAGATGACGTAGCGGTCTCGCGTGATGCTACGTCATCTGGGGTCATTGTCGCTATGCATCCTTGGGAACGCGATTGGCCAGGAGCGTCACTGAGGACCAGGAAGGCTGCGGGGGTCGCCGGAAGGTGAGAATATCATGATTTTTTTTTTATTATTTTTAACATTAGATCTTTTTACTATTGATGCTGCATAGACAGCATCAAAAGTAAAAAGTTGGTCACACTTGTCACACACTATGTGTGACAAGTGTGATCAACCTGTCAGTCGGTTTTCCAAGCGATGCTACAGATCGCTTGGAAAACGCTAGCATTCAGCAAGCTAATTACGCTTGCAAAACGCTAGTTTTTAGCGGGAATACGCATACCTATAAAATGCGTATTTCCCGCGGCAGGGAGTTGCGGGATTGCCGCGGAAATTTCCGCTGCAATTCCTGAATGTGTGCACATAGCCTTACTGCTGAGCCACCGCAAACATATGAAGTGTTACTACACCTGTTACACTAACTAATATAGAGCATAATTTGTGACACAATTCTCCTTTTTGTTGGCACTTTAATAAACAAAATGTGATTATTTTTGCAGGCATTCCAAATCTTATGATATTGGATCCTAAAGGAGAGGTCATTACACGACAAGGGCGTGTGGAAGTTCTTCATGACATTGACTGCAAAGAGTTCCCATGGCACCCTAAACCTGTTGTGGAACTGACAGAATTAAATGCTGTTCAGCTGAATGAGGGTCCCTGCCTTGTTCTTTTTGTAGGTATGGAAATCAAACTGAGGGCAAATCACAGGATTAAATTGCAATACGTAATACACAGTACAGAAAGGAATCTGTTGAGTCCACCAAAAAATGTCTGATTTGGAAGCAACTGAATTTCATTTGTGTGAGAGCAATGACGAAGCCCCGCAGAGTGCAGCTATGGAAGCATGAGGATCAGCAGCTGTGAATGCAGTGTAAAGCGTGCCGTATAAACGACAGTATTGGTGATGAGCAAGACAATGAATCCATTTCCATTTATGGAAAAGAGGCTAAAATGTGATTCTGTGTTTTGTAACAAAAAAAAAGATAACTGATGGTATTATTATTATTATTTATTTATATAGCGCCATTGATTCCATGGTGCTGTACTTGAGAAGGGGTTACATACAGATTACAGATATCACTTACGGTAAACAAACTAATAATGACAGACCGATATAGAGGGGAGAGAGGACCCTGCCCTTTCGGGCTTTACATTCTACAGGATGGTGGGGAAGGAGACAGCAGGTTGGGGAGTTGCAGCAGCTCCAGTGATGGTGAGGCGGTAGCTCCAGTAGTGGTGAGGAGGCAGCGGGGTCATTGCAGGCTGTAAGTTTCCTGAAGAGATGGGTTTTCAGGTTCCGTCTGAAGGATCCGAGTGTGGTTGATAGTCAGACGTGTTGGGGCAAAGAATTCCAGAGGATGGGGAATATTCGGGAGAAGTCTTGGAGGCGGTTGGGTGAGAAGCGAATACGTGTGTAGAAGACAAGGAGGTCTTGGGAGGATCGGAGATTATGTGAGGGAAGATATCGGGAGATTAGTTCAGAGATATATGGAGGAGACAGGTTATAGATGGCCTTGTAGGTCAGTATTAGTAATTTGAATTGGATACGCTGAGGGAGAGGGAGCCAGTGTAGGGATTTGCAGAGGGGAGAAGCGATGGAGTAGCGAGGAGAGAGATTAATTAGTCGGGCAGCAGAGTTAAGGATGGACTGGAGAGGTGCGAGGGTGTTAGCAGGGAGGCCACAGAAAAAGATGTTGCAGTAGTCGAGATGGGAGATGATGAGGGCATGCACAAGCATTTTAGTAGAGTGAGGATTGAGGAAGGGACGGATTCTGGAAATATTTTTGAGCTGGAGGCGGCAGGATGTGGAGAGAGCTTGGATGTGCGGTTTGAAGGACAGTGCAGAGTCCAGGGTTACTCCAAGGCAGCGACCCTCCAGTACGGGGGAAAGAGTGATGTTGTCAATTGTTATAGATAGGTCAGGTAAGGAAGATCTGTGATATGGGGGAAAGTGTTAGAATTTACAACATATATTTTACAGTTATGTAGCCAAGAATGCAAGCAGTACAAATACAGAAGATGAAGTATAAATTGCTAAAATCTGTTTTTGGAGTTCCATTCAGATTTTAAAGAAAATCTGTTACCAGGTTTTTTATATCCCATCTGAATGTAGCTAATGTAGGGGCAGAGACTTTGATTCCAGTGATATGTCACTTACTGGGCTGCTTGCTGTCATTTTGATAAAATCACAGTTTTATCTGCTGCAGATCCTCTAGAGCCCCTTTATAACCCCGCCCACACCACTAATTGATTGACAGCTCTTTGCCCATGTACAGTGTACACAGAAAGCTGCCAATCAGTGGTGGGGGCGGGGTTATACAGAGCTCATGAATATGTTTGACTACCTGTCAGCAGATTTAATAGCCCTGCAATGATGATCTAGTGCTGATAAAAGTTAAAAGTGATTATACGAAGTAGTCCAGAAAGTGACATACCTCTGGAATAAGGGTCTGTCTCTACACTATGCTGCTCTCAGAGTAGGTGGCAAAAACGTCCTTTAGCAAACTTAAGATTTTTATTTTCAAAATATTCATGATCTAGATATATACCGTAATATAATCTAACAAATAATAAAAGAAGCAGAATTACTTGTTTCCTGACTAGGATTATTTATACTGGAAGAAGAGTTGATTAGTCAGAGATAATATTTATATCACACTCTGAATACAGAGTGATTTTAGATGTGACATTTGATGTAGCACAGTGCTGTGAATGTCTGTTTACATGGTACTTTTAAATTAAATATATGCCTCATGTATAGGTTTAACTTATGCCACTTCGTAGGTATACAAACATCCCTCATTGACTCCCATCGCAAGGGAAAAAAACATTTGTGGTATATGTAATTTATGGGATATCTCAGCATCGACTATGCTATTCTATGCTGAAAAAAAGATGTCCAAGAAAGGTAAAGGATCCAACTTCCAGTATATATAAAAACATCAAATTTTACTTAATCCATTTAAAAAGTGAAAAAGTATACATTCTTTGTAAGAAGTTGAATTGAATACCCTCCATAAAAACCAGCGTGTTTCAAACACCACAGCGTTCTTAATCCTGACAGAGGTGAAAAGAGACTTTCTTGGCCTTTGACAAATACACCAGGAGCTTTCCCAGACAAATGTAGAGCTCAAAAGTAGCAATAATAATAGTATGAAATATTTTAACATTTGCTAAATATTTTTTACATAATTACCAATTCCCTTACTAGGAAGGGGCCCATTATATCATTGAATTTTCAAATTCTACTCCAAAATTCAAGTTTCTTATTTTAGGTAAGTGAACCCAGTGAGTTTTTCAAGAGGAAAACTCTTCAGGAAACACCAGCGCATTTTTTTGGTCTTTTCCGGAGCGCTTTTTTGAAATTGTTTGTGCTTTTTTTTTTTTTTGCATTTTTCCAGTGTTTTTGGGGCGTCATTTTTTTATCTTGTGATTTCCGGGTGTTTAATTATGGTGCTTGAACCTCTAGGTTCAAGCAACATATTGTAATCCGATTTCTTATATTTATTGTGCTTTGGAAAAAGCACTATATTGTTATTCACATTATTCTTTTTCCTGTTCTTCTTCTTCTCCAGATTTGCGCAATTAATACAGCCCGAACCGCTCGGTGTACAGACTCCGTTCAAACAAGGTTTTGAAGCTAGCTGCCGTGACAGGTGTGCTAAGTATTTTTGGAGTCGATCGGATTTTTTGCTTTTTAACTCTTTACGTTTGAAAAAAAAAATCTTCCCATTGGAATGCATTGATTTTGAACTTAAATGTACGTCTCGGGCTTGGAATTTTTTAAAATCGAAAAATGATATTTTTCCTCCGACTGTTAACCCCCTGAGGACATTTTTGTAGAAAAAAAATGTTGCCACCTCAAAACGTACGTAAAAAAATGGCGTAAAAATAAATTGCCATAGGAATTAATGGCCCCATTGTAATCAATGGGCTCCCATATAAATCAATAATATAGCTGTGAGGTGTTTGCGAGCTTCCTGCCCGAATACATGAGGTGTTCTGCAGAGTTCCGAGCATGTCCGAGCACCCCGATGCTCAAGGGTTAACGGAGCATGTCCGAGCATGTTCGCTCAACACTACCGGGCACCAATTCAAAGCACAATCTGTAGTTCCTTCAGGAAATACACATCTAGTTTTTTCTTCTTCTTCTCCGCGTTTTCTGCAATTAATGCGGCCTGAACCGCTCGGCGCAGAGACCCCGTTCAGGCGGCGTTTCGAAGCCCTCGGTGGGGACAGGTGTGCTATGTATTTTTGGAGTCGATCCGATTTTTAGTTTTTTTAAAAAAATCGCATTTTAAGCAAAAAATTTCCCATAGGAATTAATGGCGACCTTTCCATGACCCCCAACTGACATGGATTGAAGCCACAGCGAACGTGCAGTGACCTTACAAAGATGGCAGCTATGCAAATGCAGCTTCCACACATGACCCGTATTAGCTAATAGAAGTACAGATCGCTGATTGAAGATCTTAAAGGGGCAGCACACAGGGGGCCCCAGGCAGCACACGGGGCGCCACGCAGCACACAGGGGCCACAGGCAGCACACGGGGCCCCAGGCAGCACACGGGGCCCCAGGCAGCACACGGGGCCCCAGGCAGCGCACGGGGCCCCAGGCAGCACACAGGGGCCCCAGGCGGCACACAGGGGCCCCAGGCGCGCACAGGGGCCCAGCGCGCACGGCCCAGCACGCACAAGGGCCACAGGCAGCGCACGGGGCCACAGGCAGCGCACAGGGGCCATAGGCAGCACACGGGGCCCCAGGAAGAGCACAGGGGCCCCAGGCACCACACAGGGGCCCCAGGCAGCGCAAGGGGCCCCAGGCAGCGCACGGGGCCCCAGGCAGAGCACAAGGGCCACAGGCAGCGCACTGGGCCCCAGGCAGGGCACAGGGGCAACAGGCAGCACACGGGGCCACAGGCAGCGCACGGGGCCCCAGGCAGAGCACAAGGCCCCAGGCAGAGCGCAGGGGCCACAGGCAGCTCACGGGGCCCCAGGCAGCTCACAGGGGCCCCAGGCAGCGCACGGGGCCCCAGGCAGAGCACAAGGGCCACAGGCAGCGCACTGGGCCCCAGGCAGGGCACAGGGGCAACAGGCAGCACACGGGGCCCCAGGCAGCGCATGGGGCCACAGGCAGCGCACGGGGCCCCAGGCAGAGCACAAGGCCCCAGGCAGAGCGCAGGGGCCACAGGCAGCTCACGGGGCCCCAGGCAGCTCACAGGGGCCCCAGGCAGCGCACGGGGCCCCTTACAGCGCACAGGGGCCACAGACAGCGCACGGGGGCCGATAAGCAGCGCACAGGGGCCCCTGGCAGCGCACAGGGGCCACAGGCAGCTCACGGGGCCACAGGCAGCGCACGGGGCCCCTGGCAGCGCACGGGGCCCCAGGCAGCTCACAGGGGCACCAGGCAGCGCACGGGGCCCCAGGTAACGCACACGGGCGACAGGCAGCGCATGGGGCCACAGGCAGAGCACAGGGGTCCCAGGCAGTACACAGGGGCCCCAGGCAGCGCACAGGGGCCACAGGCAGTGCACGGGGACACAGGCAGCACACAGGGGACACAGGCAGCGCACTGGGGCCTCAGGCAGCGCACTGGGCCCCTGGCAGAGCACGGGGCCCCTGGCAGCGCACAAGGGCAACAGGCAGAGCACGGGGCCCCAGGCAGCACACAGGGGCCACAGGCAGCGCACAGGGGCCACAGGCAGCACACGGGCCCCAGGCAGAGCACAGGGGCCCCAGACACCACACAGGGGCCACAGGCAGCGCAAGGGGTCCCAGGCAGCGCACAGGGGCCCCAGGCAGAGCACAGGGGCCCCAGGCACCATAGAGGGGCCCCAGGCAGCACACGGGGCCCCAGGCAGAGCACAGGGGCCCCAGGAAGCACGCGGTGGCTGAAGTGGCTACCGAGGTGCAATGTGCCAAAGTGGCTACCAAGTGGCCAAAATTTCTACCAAATGGCCAAAGTGGTATCGAGGTGCCGAATGTGCCAAAGTGGCTACCGAGGTGCCGAATGTGCCAAAGTGGCTACCAAGGGGCCAAAGTGGCTACCAAGGGGCCATATACAACCCATCCCAGGTTGTGCCATCGCTATACACAACATACACCTCCTTCAGGAAATGCCCATCTAGTTTTTTTTCAAATTCCATTTAACAATGAATAAACTACTAGTGGTTTTCAAGCAAAAAACGCTGCTGCAAATGATCACAAAGATGCATGGCATCTTTCGGATGACTTTTGGGCCTTCCCATTAACTTCTATTATAAAGTATTGTGCACCTTCAGAATGGAAAAAAAATGAAAAATGGTCAGCTCACTTTTAACCTCTTGGATTCTTTGGAAACCTGAAGAGGTTAAAATATGCTTAACAAGCTAAGCATATGAACAGCAAGTCAATTTGACATAGAAATTCATATGTTCATAAATTTGAGCATTTAAAGGGAATCTGTCACCCCATTTTGGCTATATCAGATAAAGATATGACTGAATAGTGCGTTCCATATGTAACCTATCGGTATGTATCACATATCCTGATACCCCCGTTTTGATGCCAAAATACCTTTGTAAACTTCGCATTTTGGTATGCTAATCAGGGAGGTCCGGTCCGGAGGGCGGCGTTTTCGCTCTTCTCCCCCCCACACTCCTCGGCATCTCTTGCGTATGGCCGTCTGTGAATCGCACAGACAGCGTTCGGCTTCCCGCGATTGCGCTTTTCAAATTCCCCCCCGCGCATGCGCAGTGTGCTTTGCCCAACAGTGGGCAAACCATTAAATCATTACAGCGCATGCGCAACTCTTTCCTTGCCCCTGAAATGACGACTTCCGGGGCAAGGAAAGTGAAGGACAGTAGTTGCGCATGCGCTGTAATGATTTTATGCTTTGCCCACTGTTGGGCAAAGCACACTGCGCATGTGCGGCGGGAATTTGAAAAGCGCAATCGTGGGAACACTACGCCGTCTGTGCGATTCACGGACAGCCATACGCAAGAGATGACGAGAAGAGAGAAGATGCCGCCCTCCGGACCGGACCGCTCTGATTAGCATACCAAAATATGAAGTTTACAAAGGTATTTTGGCATCAAAACGGGATATCAGGATATGTGATACATACCGATAGGTTACTTATGGGACGCACTATTCAGTCATATCTTTATCTGATATAGCCAAAATGGGGTGACAGATTCCCTTTAAACAGCGCTTTCTGAGGCAGTTTCCAGAGCAGAATCTGCCTGATAAAGATGTCTTGTGCACATACCCTTGTAGTTTGTGTGCATGGTTCTATTTTCTACATTTTTTTCATTTTTCAGTATGTAAAAAATGCAAGTTCTTGAGGCATTTCTGCTTGAAAAAAACAGCTTCATGTCGACCCTCTTAATAATTTAAAAGAATGTCCCCATGCACAAAAAAGCAGTGTAGAAAAGCAGGAAAAACTGATCAGAAGCAGATTTTGTAGCCAAAAAATTCTGTGAATATATCCTTATACTCATCCTGGTGTCCTTTAAGTGGCTACAAAATGTTTTTCTGATTATTTATCATCTGTTGCCGATGACCCGGAAGTGAAGCCGGCGCATGCTTACAAGAGTACTTGCTTTGCAATCGGCAGGACAGTAGAGCTGTTGGGAGGACACAGTGTGCATGATGTACGAGGAGCCCGATGGGAACCTCCATCTGTGGATATAATAAAAGGTCTCTTTTGTGCTATGCAGAGGGTATTGGAGGACATAAATACAGCCTACTAGAATGCTGTAAAAGAGGCCTTAAATTTGGTGGTCGTACTTTATATTGGGAGAACCTGGTGACCGGTTCCCTTTAAGGATAGAAGGCTTCTTCTTTGTATATGGGTGTTTCTTTCAATAAATTTCCTTAAGTCTGCATGTCCTTAATATTAAAATCCCTTTTACTGATTGAGGTAATGTTAAATATACAGATGCTATAGCAGCAGCGCTTCATAATAAGTAGTCTGGTCCTAGAAATTGCTGACATGGAGATTTTCAGCTGCTTGAACTTCTTCTGTGAACTCTGATGCAGCAGACATGGGAGTAGTTCCCTCATGATGAACAGATGAACATGTGTGAACTGGAACACAAAGACTTTACATGGAGGGAGATAGAAGTACTAGCTGACAACTGTATCTTGAAAGGTCTTTTGACGTTCCGAAAAATTCTGTATCTCCCTGAGCGCTCCTCGCAGACAAAATCCTGTGTGACACTAATCTGGTTGTGGAAATGGTCACATAGAATTAAACCTGTAAAGAGACTGTGACAATGTGCTTTGTACAGACAGTTTCCTTTTTTCCTATCAGAATGGTGCTAGTTTCCATCGTTACAAAGTGTTTTTCATACTAAACAGGGCAAGAGGGAGTCACATTTTCTTTCCTTTGTATGGTCAGTTATTAATTCATGGAAGGCATTGAGTGTTTTGCCTGGGAAGGGAAACGATTCCCTTGTTTCCTGTTTCCTTGCTGAGTGCAAGGTCCGACACTATAAAGTATTGTTTATGTGTAACTTCTATCTGACGTGTGTGGTTGTTATTCCATGAAAATGTTTAGGAATGAGCTTCATTATACATTTATGTACATTTTTTTTTCTTAAACATGAACTTGAAATGTAACAACCTTTCCTGTAAGAAAATGCATGCTTTTTTTCTCTTCCAATGATTTTTCACATTGCAGATTATCTCATTAGATTCACAGCATGAATGGGAGAGCAATATAAAATAAAATTTTATCTGTTGTCATGCAGGATTAAAAATTTATCTGCTCATAGTAAATGCTAACGTTACTTATTATTTGTAATCAAATTTGTATTTTAATCTTTGAAAATGTCCTTTGAGTCCTTTAAAGGGCTGAACCGGCTGTCAATCAGTGCACGGTTACAGCCACCTCTCTGTGCCTTTGCTGCCCCTGTGACTGAATCCCGAACTCTACCGGTAGGAATAAAGTTAATTTCCTCCCTGTACGGGGCTCTAAGTGCAGGCGCCAGGCAGTTTAATAGCGGTTTTTCAGGTGACCGGTTCCCTTTAACCTATGGAGCAACCCAGAACCTCGTGGCCATGTGACATTAGATTGTTCTATTTGATCCGTAGCATTTTCATCGCTTTGCGTAGGACACATTTGCATCACTCCTATAAAGAGGATGTCTCAGTCTATACTTACCGTAGGTCTGTTTACACTAGTCGACCTGCATCAATAAATGACCGCCGATCTGCTACTTGTTTGCTGATCAGCAGTTGTATAATAGTCTGCACAGGCTGACCCCACTTCATATGCACACTGAACAATCTAGAAAAGATTGTTAAAGGGAATCTGTCACCAGGTTTTTGCTGCCCCATCTGAAAGCAGCATTATGCTTGCTGCAGATTTGATAAAATCACTGGTTTATCTGCTGCAGATCTATTGGTTCTCCGAATGCTGAGCTCTGTATAACCCACACCACTGATTGGCAGCTTTCTGTGTACACTGTGCATAGACAGAGAGCTGCCAATCAGTGGCGGGGGCATGGTTACACAGCACTCATGAATATGTAGGTATGTAGGACTACTTGGCAGGAGGTTTACTAGCCTTTTAGTGATAAAATCACTCTTGTCACCAGGAGATTATCAATACTACAGTAAGCATCCCAGTAAGTGACACATCAATTGAATCAGGACTCTGTCTGTACATTATGTTGGTCACAGATTAGGTGGCAAAAACAGTCTCAGATTCCATTTTTGTGTATAGGTTGCCGTTGTTCTCATTAATGCAGGTGCTGTTTACACAGGACAATGCGCTGTTGAGAACAATGATCTTTTGGGAAATCCATAAGATCATTTCACTTAAACATTTTGACAGGAATACTTCTTTATCATCTTAATATATTTCAATCATCATATTATATGGCACTATGTACTTACAATTGCTTATTTTGCCTTTCTATCCAGTTAATTATTGTCTATGACTTCATGTGATTAAAAGCAGAATAGCTTACTCCTAAGTGCTATGTAGAAACAAAAATCGTTTTTCCTGCATGAGTCATCACTGTAAAAGTCTCTGACAGAGGGAGGAGCTGAATAGCTTGGTCAGGAGTTGAAGAGGGGGGTGACTTCTTTTTTCTACACAGAGCAGAGAAAAGATAATTAATTGGGTAGAAGGGCAAAATGAGTAATTGTAAGTACACAGTGTGATATAATATGATGACTGTAATGTATTATTATAAAAACTTTGATGGGAGTGATCTTTTAACAAATGAGCGAGCAGCCTGTTTAGACTGCACAGTTATCGTGAACATGAGTGCTCAGTTCATGATAATCCTGTGGCATAAAAGCACTTTTAAGGAGGATCTCTTGACAATTTGACTGAACTCCATGTGTCCCTCCTGTTGCCCACCCCCAGTGGTCAGCTGTTATGTGTAAAGAAAATCTGGCAGTAAGTTTCTCATCTGTGCAACCGCTCTGGCAAAATTCCGTAATTGGTTCCTAAAAGAATAAAAATAAAAGTTTTATTTTTCTAAATTCGACAACACTGTTAAAATGTTAGTGTAGTCTACATATCCTATTAACTCTGAAAATGTAATGTCTATGAAAGGTGGCAGATACTGAATGGATAAATCAGAACTCTAGTTACCATGCTGTTAAAGTATGTGGTGATCATCACATACAATATTCCGACAAAGACAGAATATTATATGTATTCTTCTAGTTAATAAAACTCTCAATCAAACATTCTTACCATGAGTAGCAAATCATGATTCAAAAACTTGTTTGTCTGCAAGTTAATGTACTTGTCAAACTATTTGTATATTACATTTTTTAGACTCTGAGGATGAAGGCGAGTCAGAAGCAGCAAAACAGCTTGTTCAACCCATAGCAGAGAAAATTATAGCACAATATAAAGCCAAAGATGAGGAAGCACCACTACTGTTCTTTGTGGCCAGTGAGGTGAGTACGGGGAAAAGTATATTAAGAATTTCTACGCAATAATTTAGTAAAATGTGAATCGATAAAGAAGTATTTATTTTTTGGAGATGTGATGACTTTGAGAAACTTAAAGCAAAACGCTAGCAAATGTTTCCTTATATATGACACAGCAGACTAGTAAATTATAAATAATGAGTAGGCTGTTCTGTATTCTTTGTGCATACCTGTTTTAGACATTGTGCCATGTATGAGATCACAGACATCTTTGTTCCTTCTTCCTCTTTAATCTGGTTCTCCTATTACAGTTTTTGGGAACAAAAAATAGGACTCAAAATAGAGCAAATGCTATGTGAAGAGACTCAATCCCTTCTGCAAAACCAAACTCACAATACAAGTTGATGTCTTCCATATGAAACACTTAAATCTGTTTCTTCTGCCTTCTGCTTGCAATTGTTTTCTCCAGGTCAGCTCTTACAAACAGAAGGCAGGCTGATCTCGCAGGATACACTGGAGATTCCGCACACAGCTCATGCAAATATCATAGACCGACCATTCGTGTGACTTCTAGATCACTGCAGCTAAGCGTTGTAGGGATTTATCGTCTAAATCATAGCGCTCAAGTAGTGATATCTTAAGCTACAGATAAATGCCGCATATATTGAGAAGTAAAGAGAGCGGAAAGCACATCTGTGTTAGGTTTGTGTGATTTTGTACTGTTAATGTATAACCAATCATAAGTTATTTTTCTTGATAAGAAAATGGTCCTAGTGTGTGTATGTCTGAGAAATTAAATTGTGATCCCAATTAGGGACAAGGACTTGTGTGAAGGAGATCTTTGTACAAGGTTATGGAATATATTGTATTTATGTAAGCAATGGAAACGAACAAAAGTAAACTATTTCTTTGCACTTTAAAAGCTTTCTCTGGTAGGTGTTCATATTCCTTACTAATGATGATAGATCCCAAATCCTTTGCTCTCTTATCCATTGTTCTTGAAGCCAATACTTAGGCATCTCTTGTCCAATAATTGCAACATGTGGCCTTTTTTTGCGCAGTATCGTTTCTAGCTGGTATGCAGTCACCATCTAGGAAAGGAAAGCAGAACATAAAGTTTAGTTCCATATTATATGGCTTGCTTTCTTTTACTTGGTGGGAAAATGGAATTTACATGAAGAAAGTGATGATTTTTGCTTGGCTGACTAATCGGGAAATGTAATGTAATGTCTACTCTGTCCTTTCATTCATAATGTGATGGTTTATGGGAACATTGTTGGAACATTATTATAGAAACATTTATTACTTGCCTGACAATACCACTGACCACTTTTATTGGTATGCATTTGAATTCTTCCCGACTTGTCACATCCCATCAATATATCATATTTTGTGTAAGGAAATCTTGTCTACATATACAAGGGAAAGTATTACCTTTACTTTACATTCTAGAATGCCTATGTTAGTGTTTAATGCTCTATTCACATTTTCTAGAATATTTGACAGCTAGAATAGCACATTCTGAAAGATTATTCTTACCATTATACTAATGTGGAGTCGGGAATGAATTTTTTTTTCCCCAATGTGAAGCTTATTGTTTGCCACATGTGGTATTTTTTGCCTTTCTCTGGATCAACATGTTAGGGCAGGTTAGGTTATAAAGTCTTCCTTCAACCTGACTATGTTACCATGTTTTTATTTTTTTAAAGACCCAAACAAGCATTTGCCCCTGTTCTTAATGTGTAAGCCAATATGCTAATATGGCATAGCAGTGTATTCACAGACCTCACTGAAGTAAGATGAATGCTGCAGAGCAAGGTTTTCTAATACTATACAATTTCTAGGAAGATAAATCCAAGAATGAGCGTTAACTCCATTTTTTTGACAGTTTAACTGGACAATCGCAAATGCCAAGATAGTGAAGAAATAGAAAAATATTTAGAAGATGAAGAAAACCTTCTGAGCATTCACGTCTCTGATGTAAAACCTTATGATGTCTTGTCCAAAATACCATCAATCATTTATGCTTGGGGGAAAAAGACAAATAAGGTTTAGTGGTTTTCAGATTCTGGGTGTGGAAAGCGAATTGTGTAAAAGTACACAGCACATCTGCGGGGAGTTAGGCCTGGCTGTGTGATCACACCTCATTTTACAAGTTGGTAAAGCATAGAAGATCCTTCCTGCTCATTGGCGTGGCAGCCCTATGAATCATGCAAGCAGTCACAATACTGTTTAGCCTTAACTTGTGATGTTTCTCTGGCTTGAGCAGTATATGAGTACAGCATCTGGTTGATAATTCATTACTATGCTTCAAATAAGGACGTGCAGGATTTTTGTTTGCAGCTGATCCAAAAATGCATGACTCTCCTAAAACATTGGGAAGCACTACTTGCAGAACGTGTATATATGGTAAATGTAAGTGCTAAGTAATTGATCTTCAATCAAGAACAATGTATTCTTATATATCACCATGCCTAGAGAACACCTGCCAACTAAAAAGTACTTTCCTAATTGGTTGAAAATCATAATCATTGCATTTCACTATATTTAAAGAACAAAGACAATGAATACAAATTTGAAGGCAGGCGAAAATGTTGGGGCTCTTTGACTTGTTTCATAATTTTTTTGTAATTTATTTAACTTTCAGAAAATATATGGTTGAGAGGGTAAAGAAAGGCCACAGCGGTAATAAGCTTTTACTTGATATAGAAATGGAATATAGTCAATAAAAGATATACCGTAATATGTATAATATCCAAATCTTTTAGGTTTCAGGGTTATTGCTGGGCAACATCGAGTTTCAGCTCCCTCCAAAGAGTTTCTATTGGGTTTAGGTCTGGAGACTTCCTAGGCAACTCCAGGACCTTGAAATGCTTCTTAAGGGTATGCCACACTAAAGGGTATGCCACACTAAGCGAGATCGCTAGCGAGATCGCTAACGAGACCGCACCTGCATCACCATTTATGACGCAGTAGCGATCTCGTTAGCGACTTAGCTGTGTGATTCCAAACACATCTCATCAGCGATCTGTATAACGACCTCTGCGGTCGTTGGGAAAACCTAGTCCCACCTGCGATGCTGGTGAAGTCGTTCATATAGGGTGTCACACTCAGCGATTCAGGCTCACCAGCGGGACACCAACGACCAAAAAACGGCTCAGAACGTTCATGAGCGATCAATGACATCTCAGCAGGGGCCACATCGCTGCTACATGTCACACACAGCTAAAGTCGCTAACGAGATCGCTACTGCGTCATAAATGGTGATGCAGTAGCGATCTCGCTTAGTGTGGCATACCCTTAAGCGAGGTAGCAAACGAGATCGCTACTGCGTCATAAATGGGGACACAATTGCGATCTCGTTAGCGATCTCGTTTGCGATCTCGCTTAGTGTGGCATACCCTTTACAGATTCACTCCTTAGTTGCCTTGGCTGTGTGTTTTAGGTTATTGTCATGCTTGAAGACCCAACCACGGCCCATTGCAATGCTGTTACTGAGGGAAAGAGGTTGTTGGTTAAAATCTAGCAATGCATTATCCCATTCATCCTCCCTTCAATATGGTGTAGTCATGCAGTCCCCTTTGCAGAAAAGCACCCTCAAAGTATGATGTTTCCCCTGGTATTCTTCACGGTTGTTACGGTATTCTTAGGGTTGTACTCATCCTTCTTCGTCCAAACACGGAGAGTGGAATTGATACCAAAAAAGTTCTATTTTGGTCTCATGTGACCACATGACCTTCTCCGATATCTCCTCTGAGTCATCCACATGGTCATTGATGAACTTCAAACGGGCCTGTAAGTGTGCTGGCTTGAGCAGGGGAACCTTGCATGCCCTGCAGGGTTTTAATCCATGACAGTGTAGTGTGTTGATAACCATAATGTTTGAGACTGTGGTCTCGGTTCTCTTCACGTTATTGACCAGGTCTTCCGGTGTAGTTCTGGGCTGATTCCTGACCTTTCTCGGAATCATCCTTGCCCCACGAGGCGAGATCCTACATGGAATCTCAGTGCGAGGAAGATTGACAGTCATCTTGTGTTTCTTCCATTTTTGTAATAATTGTGCCAACAGTTGTTGCTTTCTCACCAAGCTGCTTGCCTATTGTCCTGTAGCATATTCCAGCCTTGCGCAGTTCTACAATTTGTCCCTGGTTTTCTTAGACAGCCCTTTGGTCTTGGCCATGGTGGAGAGGTTGGAATGTGATTGAGTGTGTGGACAGGTGTCCTTTATACAGGTAATGAGTTCAAACAGGTGCAATTAATACAGGTAATGAGTACAGGAAGGAGGGCTTCTTAATGATAAACTAACAGGTCTGTGAGAGCCAGAATTTTTGAGGGTTGGTAGGAGATCAAAAACTTATTTCATGCAATAAAATGTAATTTTTTTCTACAGTACAGACCAAAAGTTTGGACACACATTCTCATTTAAAGATTTTTCTGTATTTTCATGACTATGAAAATTGTACATTCACACTAAAGGCATCAAAACTATGAATTAACACATGTGGAATTATATACTTAAAAAAACTGTGTGAAACAACTGAAAATATGTCTTATATTCTAGGTTCTTCAAAGTAGCCACCTTTTGCTTTGATGACTGCTTTGCACACTCTTCCGCTTCCGGCGCGATCATGTTAAATGCCATTGTCCAAGATTGACAGTGGTATTTAAAATGTTAACAGCCGCGGGTTAATCTTGATTCCTCCCGCACCTGTTAGGCTGGGATCACACATGCGAGAAACTCACACGATTCTCGTATTTTTATGCAGCCGCACGCTCTGGTCCGAGTATCGTAGGTAGTGCCGGGTGTTCCTGCGAGAGACTCGCACGTGTGATCCCAGCCTTAGGGGCACATGACTGCCGATCAAATCACCTGTCATGTGCCGGAAAAAGCGATGAGACCTCAACAAAGGGGGATACATGACATATGATGTACCTATTTTCATATGTCATGAAGGGGTTAAATTGATTATTAATTTAATTATAAGAATTTTATTTCTAATTGTAAAATTTTATACAACCGAAATAAGGGTATAGAGGGAGAAGGGAGGGGAACAGAAAATGACTTGTTTTTATTTCCACGTTGTTAAAATACTTAATAAAATAATATTTATATATATTGCTTTGTTTCACATTAATTATACATTTGATCCTGATCATTTAGCTAAACAAAATAAAATTATGGCTATGATGATGACAAATAACTAGCTGGGGTTCCCTATTAATATTCTGCTCTGTTAAATGCAATGCAATACTAGAGATTGTACCCATTGGAGTAAAACTAGGGTGTAGGCAGGGAAAGTACCGTATATACTCGAGTATAAGCCGACCCTCTCAATTTTGCCACAAAAAACTGGGAAAACTTATCGACTCGAGTATAAGCCTAGGGTGGAAAATGAGATTATGCGCCATATGCTGCCCCATGTATTATGCCCCACAAGATGCTCCATAGATTGTGCCCCATATGCTGCCCATGTATTGTGCCCCATAGATGCTCCATAGATTGTGCCCCCATAGATGCTCCATAGATTGTGCCCCCATAGATTGTGCCCCTATAGATGCTCCATAGATTATGCCCCCATAGATGCTCCATAGATTATACCACCATAGATTATGCCCCCATAGATTGTGCCCCCATAGATGCTCCATAGATTATGCCCCCATAGATGCCCCATGTATTATGCCCCCATAGATGCTGCATTGAATAGGCCCCTTATGCTGCCGCAGCTGCTGCAACAAAAAAAAAAGACATACTCACATCTCGTCGCTGGGGGCCAGGTGCCGGTGTCCTGAGCAGACAGGGACACCAGCGCGCTATTGGGGGACAGGTGCCGGTGTCACCGCTCGCTCATGGCCCCGGCACCTGCGATATTTACCTGTCCCGTTCCACTTCTGAGCGACGCTGTCCTCCAGCAGTGAATGATCAGGCAGAGGGCGCGGCGCGCAGTAACCACGTCATCGCGCCCTCTGCCTGAACATCGCAGCAAGAGGACCCGAGGACACAGCGGCGAGCAGCGGTGGAACGGGACAGGTAAATATCGCTTATACTCACTCTTCCGCCGGCGCATCTCTGCCCTGCTCTTCTCCCGCAGTCTCCGGCGCCAGTGTTCAGCGGTCAGGTGGTACCGCTCATTAAAGTCATGAATATGTGCATATTCATGACTTTAATGAGCGGTACCACCTGACCGCTGAATACTGGCGCTGGAGACCGTGGGAGAAGAGCAGGGGCTGCAGAGACCGCGCCGGCGGAGGGGTGAGTATATAGTACAGCTGCGCTCCGCCTCCCCCCTGTATATGACTCGAGTATAAGCCGAGAGGGGGACTTTCAGCCCTAAAAAATGGGCTGAAAATCTCGGCTTATACTCGAGTATATACGGTAAGTAAAATTATGTGTTAGACATTATACCTATTAGATTGTCCTGCAATATGTGACTTGGATTATAGCTATTTAGTTGCGGATAGAGACGTCACATGTGCTATCGACAGTTTTCAAGCGTCTCTGTATTGATTGTATTTTTATGGAACGTTTTGCATATTATGCAGTCGCTGCGTTCACCTGTCAGCTAATCTTTGTGAAGAGAAGAGTGCCCTGTTCTGGGAACAGCATTCAAATAGTATCCAGGTGTCTCAGGATAGATTGTGTCATTGTGTATAGATTTAAGTTTCATTCAACTATTGCGTGCACCTCTTTAGCTAGGTGCACATGTGTCCCTTAGATTCAGCAACTTGGATAGAAATTTGCGCCTCAGTCATTAGACTGCACTTATCAGGCCCAACATGCACATGTTGTTGTTCTTTCTACCAGCCACGTGTTATTTCTGTATTAGATTTCCAGCTCTTTTACTCAATAATTCTGTGTCAATTCTATTGCTCACAACTTGGTCATTATCTCAACACGCGCTTCACTGGGTGACCAGCTTCTTATGTTACACTAACATAACCCCAGAAGGGGATAAAACATAAGTGGGATAGCTAAGCAGAGGAGTGATAATAGCCTCTCCATGAAAATGGACTACAATATTACTAGCCTCTTTTCTCCATATAAATAGGGAGTCACCGCTATTAATCTAAACCACACATTGCAGATAGATCTATACCGTCTAACTAGCAGTTTCCTTCCCTGCCTACACCCTAGTTTTACTCGTATGAGAAGAAACAGTCTCTAGGACCGCATTTAGCAGAGCAGAATATTAATAAGGGACTCCAACTAAGCCAGAAAGAATTTATGGCAAATATGATGAGATATTTAGTTTAACATTGAGGAACAAATGTAAGGTAATGTGTATGTGAAGTAAAGCACAGTATACCGGTACATACCATATCTCTCTCCTTTTATTTTTCTTTTATACTCTTATTTCTACTTTCACCAATTACTTTACTGGTGTACACAATATGTGAATATGTTTACCCAAAGGTTGGCGGTTCAGTAACGGTCTATAAATACTGATTTGAGAAAGTCTTTGTGCAGTAAAATATTTAGAATTGAGAGTCCTCAGTGGTTGATACCTTTTAATGGCTAAATGAAAAGATGGTAACAAATTGCAAGCTTTCCAGACTACTATCTCGATACTAAGGTATCAACCACTGAGGACTCTCAATTCTAAATATTTTTCTATCTACTGGCTAACACTGTACGAAGATATACATCTTTTTTTGTGCAGTAAAGGATTCTCCAAGTTACAAAGCACAGACAAATCTGTACATTCCGTAAACCAGATGTACACTCTTATGGTCATTTATCTATTCGGCCTTTGCCTTGTCTTGACAGCTCTCTGTTCTGCCCATATGTCTAGAGATTAAGATTCCTGAGCCAGAAGCTGAAAAAGCCATTTACAATTTGCTAGATTTAAAATCCTTGTTGTATCTGTGGTGTTCTTTTTATTTTATTCTGCTAAATTCTTGTCTGACAACCTGTTACTGCAAATTCATGATTTCCATTGAACCTTTTCAATTTTTGGGCATCATGATTCATGACTAATCATATAAACGTTAAGGAAATGGAGAATTGTTTTCACTGTTATGTTTAGTGCATTGCTTAAAGGGGTTAATTACAAATTGCCAAAGGCAAATAGACCCTAACTAAAGATTCTATAAAATTAAAATAATTTTTTTCCCATCTGCTTATTAAAGAGAGCTAGTTTAAAATCAGTGTCTGTGTAGTCATTGAATAATCAATTGCCCTAAACTGTTAATAGATTTCTATTTTTGAGGTCCCTTTAAGAAGCCATTAAGGAAACCTTACAGGAGACATCTCCCTCATTTGGAGACGATTAGTGCTGATTGACACCCCCTAGCTGTATGGGGATCAAGTGCTACTATTTTTTGCTGATTGCAGTCCACTGTGACACTGTGTTCATACAGCGGATTTGATACAGTTAGCTCAATGGATTTACTTCAGTCAGCTTATGCCTATTGTTTTCACCTGGGAATTCCGCAAATAATATAAAGTCCTCTGGACTTATTGCTTATTATTCATTCATATATCATTTTTGCATAACGTGGCCACAGACCTCTATTAATATTTGTAGTTATTAGTTATACTGCTAATTATAATAAATGACACGCTGCCTCCCGACATGTTTCACCATTTCTAACTTCTTCAGGGGAATGAGGCTACAATTGTAGCCTGGGGAATGCCAATCTGCACTAATCGTCTCCAAATGAGGGAGATGTCTTAATGGCTCCATAAAGGGACGACAAAAATGGAAATCTATTAACAGTGTCGGAAAATTGCTTATTCAATGACCACTCAGACAGTGATTTTAAACAAGCTCTTTAATAAGTAGATAGAAATCTGTTATTTTAATTTTATAGAATTTAGTTAGGGTCTATTTGCCTTTGGAAATTTGTAAATAATCCTTAATAACCCTACGCTGATTCTTCTAAACAGTTGAGGAGTAATAAAGGGGGTTAATTACACCTGAGATTCTAGCTCTATCATGTACCACCCTCTCTGGCCTTACACCTGGCTGAATACAGTGTATCGGTTTTGCCCAGAGTATTGATTAAATGCATATGAATGCTGCTGTAAGGCTGGTTTCACATTAGCGTTGCACTGACCAGCGTTGGTCAGTGCACGGCCGCCGTTAAGCTCCGCCCCGGCCGCGCCTCCTCTCGATCGCTCCGCCTATGGGCGCATGACACTGCATGCGACCTGCGCACCCTATGTTTAGCATTAGGTTCGCAGGTATGCGTTTTCTAGCGCATGTGTCCTTTTGACGGTGCTTTGACCTGCGCCCAACGCACCGTGTTGCATTTTGGTGCGCTCGGTGCACCGTCAAAAGGACGCTTGCGCCGGCAAATGCATACCTGCGCACGGCCTGCGTACCCAATGCTAAAGATAGGGTACGCAGGTCGCATGCAGCGTCATGCGCCCATACGCGGAGCGATGGGGTGGAGCTTAGCGGCGGCTGTGCGCTGACCAACGCAGGTCAGTGCAACGCTAGTGTGAAACTAGCCTAAATGATTCTGCATGTCGCTAACACATGGGAAGGGAAGGCACCAGAAATTTTAATTTTCCAGGCACACATTGCACTAGATCACCTCTGCTGTTTAAATAGAACTATTTTGGAAATATTTCTAATGCTTTCCATAATATAGATCTTTTCTCTAAATATTGTCAACCTTTTTATTTTCCTAAATAAGCGGCCTTAGTACTGTATCTGTATCCCTTTTAGATCATTACTGAATTGCTATGGACTTGGAAGAGAAAATAAAACAGAATGTCAGTAATTTGGGGTGTTGGAGATTGTTGCTAGGCAGGAAATATATTGGAAAGCTATTTGTTTATTAAGTGCTGTTATGTCTGTAAACAGGTACAGAACAATGTATGCATATTACAGGATGTCCATGTAAGGGTATATACACACGTTGCGGATCCGGAGCGGATTTTCCGCAGATCCACAAGTGTTTGACCAATCAATGTTATTAAATGGAAAAAAAAAAATAGCTGTTCACATGCTGTTGAAAATTCCGCACTGAATTTCCGCAGCATGTCAATCCTTTTGCTGATCCGCTGCAATCTTACACCCATTGAATTAATGAAATCCGCAGGGCAAAAACACAAATGCCAATCCGCAAAAAATCTGCATAAAAAACGCGTGGATTTTGTTATGCGTTTTCTGCAGAGAGACAGAATCCGCTCAGGAAATTCCACAGCCCAATCCGCAACGTGTGCATATACCCTGATTCTGAAGAACCTGTGTATACAGATACATTTGCCATTTGCAGCCTTCATCCCATCGAAATTCATAGTCGCATTACAAAATAAGTACTAACAATTAAGGCCCTTTCCCATAAGCCGATCCATGCTGTTAAACAACCGCATTTCGACCATGTAAGACAATTGGCGGTCTTTTTACACTCTACGCGCACAAAACTATCAAAAGATGTGCACATAGAATATCATATCATTGACCACAAATTACACAGGATGAGGGTGCTGCCGATGATCATTTTTATGCTTGTCTAAAAATCATCACACCCTACCAGCGATTGTTTTGCTCATTAATCAGGTGATTGGCAGCCTGTTTAGATGGGTAATACTATAATACAATGTTTGGCTTGTGTACATTATATTGTTAATGACATTGTTAGAGAGATGTGGCTAAACCTGCTGATTTTTTTTTATAAAATGACAATAATTATCAGACAAGAAGTGGTGTACACAGATCTGGATGAGCTTGTAAACCTTCTCTGCTCAGTAGAAGTCTCTTCCATTTCCATGTCTGTGAGCTATCACATTACACTATGTAACACAATTTTTGTTCCTGGCTTCCAAGTGTAATATTTCAACTGCTTATGTTTAAAGACTATGGAAAAACTACTACATTCAGCACAAACTTTGATTTTATGACCACAGGCCAGAAAATTTTGTATTTATTGTGTCAAAAAAAGGAAATTATTATATTTTCGTTCATGCGGTCTAATAAAAAACAACACTTGCATGGTAAATAGATAAAGACAATCAAAACTCACTCAAAAAGGTTCAGGAATGAGTAGTTTTTCTAGATTTGTGAGTGTACAGCAAATTGCTTAATCGAAGAAGCCCCAAATGTAGTCCCCCATCATGTTTTCGTTATACTGTCCTTGGTAATGACGTTCAAAGTCCCAATATATCTTGAAGAAAGCGCTCGCCTGCACTCTGAGCAAGAGCCCTGTATCTCCGCCTTGAACTTGTCAAGATGAGCGTCAAGGATATGGACTTTGAGAGACAATCTGCATCCCATTATGGCGTAATTCTTTATGAGAATCTGGAACCAACTGCCGCATAGTTTTCCGCCAAGTGCTAACCTATGAAGCCAAGAACCACGCAACAAAACAATTCCAAGCGTTTTCCTCGTCCCTGTTCAGCAGCCTGGCGAAACTCGCACATTCAAGAAACTTCTTTGATCTGTGGTCCGACTAAGATACCATCCTTGACCAATGCCTCGAACAGCTTTGGGAAAGAGATCTGGAGGTACTTGAAAGCAGCTGACTCCTTGTCAGGAGCCGTGACAAATTGCTTGATGAGGCCCTATACTTGATATGCCGTGGTGCATCATCACTTCAGAGGTTTTTCCATCATTATGGCCATGAGAGGGCTTACTATCTCTCTCCACAACAACAACTGGAGGTTGGTGTAACACGGCGGCGGGCGTGAGACCTGTAGAGAAGTATAGTAACCCTCACAAAGGCCCAATAGATGGCCACACCTCTTACGGAGCAGATGCACCGACTGCAAATCAAGATAGGCCTCATCAAGCAATTGTCACGGCACGCTGACAAGGAGTCAGCTGCATTCAAGAACCACCAAGATCTCTATTCCCCAAAGCTGATACGAGCAAAGGTTCAAGGCTGGTATCTATATCGTCGGACCACAGATCAAGAAGATCAAGAAAGTGACGAGTTCGCCAGGCAGCTGAACCGTACCTAGAAACACAGCTTGGAATCGTTAATAGAAGCAGTGGTTCAAGGCTTCCTAAGTAGTCACAAGGCAGAAGAACTATGCTCAGAATGGTTCAGAATACTCAAAAGAATTACGCCCATAAATGGTGCAAAAATGTCTCTCAAAGTCCATATCCTTGACGCTCCATCTTGACACAAGTTCCAAGAAACATGCTCTTACTCAGAGGATCAGAGCGAGCGCTTTCATCAAGATATATTGACTTTGACACGTCATTACCAAGGACAGTAAAACGCAAACTGAATGGGGGACTAACATTGGGGCATTACTCGATTAAGCAATATTCTGTACACTCACAAATCAAGAAAAACTACTCATTCCAGAACCTTTTAGTGAGTTTTGATGTCCTTTAACTATTTACCCATGCAAGTGTTTGTTTATAATTAGACCGCAAGAACGAAAATATAATAATTTCCTTTTTTGACACAAAAAATACAAAATTTTACTGGCCTGAGAGTCATAAAATCAAAGGTTTGTGCTGAATGTAGTAGTTTTTTCCATAGTCTTTAAACATAAGCAGTTGAAATATTACACTTGGGAATCCAGGAACAAAAAATGTGTTTACATAGTGTAAATAGATAGCTCACAGACAAGGAAAAGGAAAGACTACTACATGAGCAGAAGAAGTGTTACAAGCTCATCCAGATCTGTTTACACCACTTCTTGTCTGATAATTAATAGTCAATTAAATAAAAAATAAATCAGCAGGTTAAGCCACATCTCTCTAACAATGACATTAACAATAAAATGTACACAAAGCCAAACTTTGGTATTTAGTATTACCCATCTAAACAGGCTGCAAATCACCTGATTAACGAGCAAAACAATCGCTTGGTAGGGTGTGAATGAATATTTTAGACAAGAGCATATAAAACTTGAACATTCGGCAGCACCCTCAATCCTGTGTTATTTGTGGTCCAATGATATGATATTCTATGTTGCTACATCTTTTGATAGTTTTGTGTCGTAGAGTGTAAAAAGACCGACCAATTGGTCTTACATGGATCTGAAATGCGTTGTTTAACAGCGATGGATCGGCTTATGGGAAAGGGCCTTAATTGTTAGTACTTATTTTGTAATGGCGACTATGAATTTCGATGGATGAAGGCTTGCAAATGGCAAATGTACCTGTATACAGCCGTGCTTCCGAATCAGGGTATATGCAACACGTTGCGGATTGGGCTGTGAATTTCCTGAGGGCGGATTTCTGTCTCTCAGCAAAAAACGCATAACAAAATCCATCCACGCTTTTTTATGCAGATTTTTTTTGGCGGTTGCATTTGTGTTTTGCCCAGCGATTTCATTAATATCATGGTGTAAGATTGCCGCGGATTCACAAAAGGATTGACATGCTGCGGAATTCGTGCGGAATTTTCAACAGCATGTGAACAGCTATTTTTTTTTTTTCCATATAATAACATTGATAGGCAAACACTTGTGGATCTAGCGAAATCCCGCTCCTGATCCGCAACGTTTGTATAAACCCATACATGGACAATCCTGTAATAGCATACAATGTTCTGTACCTGTTTACAGAGACATAAACCAGCACTTAAAAAACTAATAGCGTTTCCAATACATTTCCTGCCTAGCAACAATCTCCACACCACCCAAATTCCTAACATTCCTGTTTTTATTTTCTCTTCCAAGTCCATAGCAAATCAGATAATGATCAAAAGGGATACAGATACGTACTAAGGCCGCTTATTAAGGAAAATAAAAAGGTTTGACAATACTTTTTTTCAGCATAGAATAGCATAGTCGATGCTGAGATATCCCATAAATTACATATACCACAAATGTTTTTTTCCCTTGCGATGGGAGTCAATGAGGGATGTTTGTATACCTACGAAGTGGCATAAGTTAAACCTATACATGAGGCATATATTTAATTTAAAAGTACCATGTAAACAGACATTCACAGCACTGTGCTACATCAAATGTCACATCTAAAATCACTCTGTATTCAGAGTGTGATATAAATATTATCTCTGACTAATCAACTCTTCTTCCAGTATAAATAATCCTAGTCAGGAAACAAGTAATTCTGCTTCTTTTATTATTTGTTAGATTATATTACGGTATATATCTAGATCATGAATATTTTGAAAATAAAAAATCTTAAGTTTGCTAAAGGACGTTTTTGCCACCTACTCTGAGAGCAGCATAGTGTAGAGACAGACCCTTATTCCAGAGGTATGTCACTTTCTGGACTACTTCGTATAATCACTTTTAACTTTTATCAGCACTAGATCATCATTGCAGGGCTATTAAATCTGCTGACAGGTAGTCAAACATATTCATGAGCTCTGTATAACCCCGCCCCCACCACTGATTGGCAGCTTTCTGTGTACACTGTACATGGGCAAAGAGCTGTCAATCAATTAGTGGTGTGGGCGGGGTTATAAAGGGGCTCTAGAGGATCTGCAGCAGATAAAACTGTGATTTTATCAAAATGACAGCAAGCAGCCCAGTAAGTGACATATCACTGGAATCAAAGTCTCTGCCCCTACATTAGCTACATTCAGATGGGATATAAAAAACCTGGTAACAGATTTTCTTTAAAATCTGAATGGAACTCCAAAAACAGATTTTAGCAATTTATACTTCATCTTCTGTATTTGTACTGCTTGCATTCTTGGCTACATAACTGTAAAATATATGTTGTAAATTCTAACACTTTCCCCCATATCACAGATCTTCCTTACCTGACCTATCTATAACAATTGACAACATCACTCTTTCCCCCGTACTGGAGGGTCGCTGCCTTGGAGTAACCCTGGACTCTGCACTGTCCTTCAAACCGCACATCCAAGCTCTCCACATCCTGCCGCCTCCAGCTCAAAAATATTTCCAGAATCCGTCCCTTCCTCAATCCTCACTCTACTAAAATGCTTGTGCATGCCCTCATCATCTCCCATCTCGACTACTGCAACATCTTTTTCTGTGGCCTCCCTGCTAACACCCTCGCACCTCTCCAGTCCATCCTTAACTCTGCTGCCCGACTAATTAATCTCTCTCCTCGCTACTCCATCGCTTCTCCCCTCTGCAAATCCCTACACTGGCTCCCTCTCCCTCAGCGTATCCAATTCAAATTACTAATACTGACCTACAAGGCCATCTATAACCTGTCTCCTCCATATATCTCTGAACTAATCTCCCGATATCTTCCCTCACATAATCTCCGATCCTCCCAAGACCTCCTTGTCTTCTACACACGTATTCGCTTCTCACCCAACCGCCTCCAAGACTTCTCCCGAATATTCCCCATCCTCTGGAATTCTTTGCCCCAACACGTCTGACTATCAACCACACTCGGATCCTTCAGACGGAACCTGAAAACCCATCTCTTCAGGAAACTTACAGCCTGCAATGACCCCGCTGCCTCCTCACCACTACTGGAGCTACCGCCTCACCATCACTGGAGCTGCTGCAACTCCCCAACCTGCTGTCTCCTTCCCCACCATCCTGTAGAATGTAAAGCCCGAAAGGGCAGGGTCCTCTCTCCCCTCTATATCGGTCTGTCATTATTAGTTTGTTTACCGTAAGTGATATCTGTAATCTGTATGTAACCCCTTCTCAAGTACAGCACCATGGAATCAATGGCGCTATATAAATAAATAATAATAATAATACCATCAGTTATCTTTTTTTTTGTTACAAAACACAGAATCACATTTTAGCCTCTTTTCCATAAATGGAAATGGATTCATTGTCTTGCTCATCACCAATACTGTCGTTTATACGGCACGCTTTACACTGCATTCACAGCTGCTGATCCTCATGCTTCCATAGCTGCACTCTGCGGGGCTTCGTCATTGCTCTCACACAAATGAAATTCAGTTGCTTCCAAATCAGACATTTTTTGGTGGACTCAACAGATTCCTTTCTGTACTGTGTATTACGTATTGCAATTTAATCCTGTGATTTGCCCTCAGTTTGATTTCCATACCTACAAAAAGAACAAGGCAGGGACCCTCATTCAGCTGAACAGCATTTAATTCTGTCAGTTCCACAACAGGTTTAGGGTGCCATGGGAACTCTTTGCAGTCAATGTCATGAAGAACTTCCACACGCCCTTGTCGTGTAATGACCTCTCCTTTAGGATCCAATATCATAAGATTTGGAATGCCTGCAAAAAATAATCACATTTTGTTTATTAAAGTGCCAACAAAAAGGAGAATTGTGTCACAAATTATGCTCTATATTAGTTAGTGTAACAGGTGTAGTAACACTTCATATGTTTGCGGTGGCTCAGCAGTAAGGCTATGTGCACACATTCAGAATTGCAGCGGAAATTTCCGCGGCAATCCCGCAACTCCCTGCCGCGGGAAATACGCATTTTATAGGTATGCGTATTCCCGCTAAAAACTAGCGTTTTGCAAGCGTAATTAGCTTGCTGAATGCTAGCGTTTTCCAAGCGATCTGTAGCATCGCTTGGAAAACCGACTGACAGGTTGATCACACTTGTCACACATAGTGTGTGACAAGTGTGACCAACTTTTTACTTTTGATGCTGTCTATGCAGCATCAATAGTAAAAAGATCTAATGTTAAAAATAATAATAAAAAAAAATCGTGATATTCTCACCTTCCGGCGACCCCCGCAGCCTTCCTGGTCCTCAGTGACGCTCCTGGCCAATCGCGTTCCCAAGGATGCATAGCGACAATGACCCCAGATGACGTAGCATCACGCGAGACCGCTACGTCATCTGGGGTCATTGTCGCAAGGCATCCCTGTGAAAGGGAGTTGCTGGGAGCGTCGCTAAGGAGCGGGAAAGCTGCGAGAGGCCGCCGGAAGGTGAGAATATTACGATTTTTTATTTTAATTATTGTTTTAACAGGGGTATGGTACCCAGGGCCCGGAGGAGAGTCTCCTCTCCTCCAGGCCCTGGGTACCATCCGCACATGAACCGTTCACTTTGCGCATGGTGGGCATAGCCACATGCGGAAAGTAAGCGGTTCACTGCATACCTATGGTGAATTCCGCAAAAGGAATGAACATGCATTATTTTCCGTGATGCGTTTTTTTCGTGGAAAAAAATGCAGCATGTGCACAAACATTGCGGAATGCATTCTAATAGGATGCTTAATGCATGCGTTTTTGAGGCAGAAAACCGCCGCAAAAACGCTAAAAAAAAAACCGCAAAAATTCCTGAACGTGTGCACATAGCCTTAGTGCTGTTGCTTTACAGCGCTGGGGTCCTGGGTTCAAATCCCACCAAGGACAAGATCTGCAAGGAGTTTGTGTGTTCTCACAGTGTTTGCGTGGATTTCCTTGGAGTACCCAAGTTTCTCCCACTCTCAAAAGACATACTGACAAGGAATGTATATTGTGAGACCCAGTGGGGACAACGATGATGATGTCTGTAAAGCGCTGTGGAATTAATGGTGCTATAGAAAAGTGAGTAAAATAAAAAGATTTTGAATGGACTGGTCACAAAGCCACTATTAACTTTATTATTATCACTACAATAAAGCTGCTTACACCCTCTCACATGAACACATTGATTAGATACTAAATATGGCTCCTAGAAAGAAATTGATAATTAAGGGCCAGTGTGTGGTAATAGCAGCCAAACTGCACTGAATTCAGAAAGTATATAAACTGCATGTACAAAGATGCTTGTTCTGGATTAAAAATAAATTACTGTAGATATCGATGTCTGGATGCAGTGTTTAGTTACAACTTTGCAAAGAAAAAGGTTTACAGTGTGTTGGAATGCCACAAAAGCTAGGTCTGAATATAAACACATGGGAACTCCACATATACAAATGAAAATTTCTTAACACTGCTTTGATTCAGAGCAGACGGGTCTGTGCGCAGGCATGTAAGGCACAGTGCTTACAGAAGATCTCGGAGACTTCTCTTATGCTGGTGTGTGATCTCATGTAAAGCTACATCATCTAATCTGTGATTTTAGGAACAGTCTTTAATCCCCATAAAATAAACCTTACAAACAGAAAACATTGTACTTGACCACATTGCAAACAAAAGCATGCAGCCAGCTGAGAGCACAGAACATTCAGTGAGCATGTTAGCAAGATATGCTGTTCAAGAAGAATCCACTACAAGACTTCCCTCCAAGGAAAGGCATAAAAAAAGCCCACCTTCCCATGGATCTACATGAATCGTTTACTTCATTGTGGGGATGTGTTTTTTGACAATGTATTGAAATCAGACTATATACAGACTACGTATATGGAAAAATTCACCAAACACTCAATGTTGAAGGATGCAAAGACTTTAATTTTATCCCAAATGCAGACATGTAGTAGATATGGAAATGGACATCAAGGGGCAGGGAGAAATGTGACATTGATAGGAAATGTTTTGACCCTTCTTGGGTCTTGTTCACGTCGTCGCTTGGCACAGAGTGGAGAAGAGGCGCTCCCACACCCAAGTCTACTTTGTCGCATTTCTCCCTGCATATGTCCATTTCTCACTGCACATGTCGCATAACCTAAGTCACCATATAGCCACAGGCTTATGTTAATTAAATCTGCTGCTCTGAAAGTCACTGGCATTTTCAGACCAGCCGATCTCATGAACTTCCCTGCTTGCCCTGGGAGGAAATAAGGTTCATCTTATACCAAGTACAAAATGAAAGTGATTGTCTATTCTTATTTCTTCAGGATGCAAACAACATCACAAACGTGGAAAAAACAGATGTACTCGTCCATAATAAACACTAGAAATTTTATTAAATGACAATTCGACAACAAGTAGATGCAGAAAAGGTAATGTATCACCCACAGTGGATGTATACACAACACACATGAAGATAAAATTACGAAAAGGGGCACACCACCCCCTTAGACCCTCAAACTAATGATGTCACATGTAAAATACAATACCATATAAATAATGGTTGGCACCATTATACAATAAAACAGGAAATCAGTAGTGTGTACTGTACAAGTGTTCACATAGCCAAAAATGAAAATTGAATACATGAAGCCAGAGATTGCTGCACTCCATCAGCTATTGAATGTGCTATTTAAAACACATATAAATAATGGTTGGCACCATAATACAATAAACATGAAATCAGTAATGCGTACTATACAAGTGTTCACATAGCCGAAAATAAAAATTGAATATACGAAGCCAGAGATTGCTGCACTCCATCAGCTGTTAAATGTGCTACATGAAACACCTAGAATGAAGTATGCAAATATCACACACCACTTATCAGTATAGTAAACCATGTATTGTCCTCAAACCTTCTGCCAAACTATTAATGCACACAAGATGACCGCATCCAAATAGACATGCATCCTACCCAATGTGGAAAAAATTGCATGGCTAGAATGATGTATGGTATATTACCTGGCAGTAAGGGAGATCGGCGCCACTAAAGATGAGGGTAGAAGGGGGTGTGTGTGCGCACACCAACGCACGTTTCGTACGATCCTTCCTCAGGGGGCACACACACCCCACCTCAGTCGCGCTCCTTAAATATCTGCTCCCAGAAGTTGCGTCCCTCAAAACCGCGTCACAGATCCAGAAACATGTGACCGGAAGTGACGTCCCCCACCTCATGTGACGCGTGCATCGTCATGCCAACATGACGCCCACCGGCGTCGGCGTCACGGCGATAGGCGGAGCTAACCGCCATCACTTAAAGACGCCGAAAGCCTGAGAGCGGCAAGTATAACATGACAGTGCACGCGTACCAGTGGGGGCTCACCTAATTAATGATTAACACATACCATGTATTGATGATCAATGTAATGCTAAATTTAGCAAATAATAAGTAAACAAGCAAAAATACAGCAGTACACAATATAGATGACTGGAATGTAAAGGCTGAAACGACTCCTGATGCTGTAGTAATTCACCGATGGAGGTCACCGAATGTTCACATTTCCAGATCCAGGGCGTTAAGGGGATACGGAGGTTCAAAAGCTTCACCAATAGCAATCATTGATCGTCATATATGAAATTATAATTCAAGGTGAAGCAAACTGGAGCACAAAAAGAGGAATTATAGGGTTAAAATCATAAAATATAAGTTAAAAACAATATGGGTGTATAGCAACATCCACCTAAACACAGACAGGTGATCACAGGAAAGGAGCATAACTGAGATGTTCATTCAATCCCAGAGGCTGTACTGTATCTAATAACCAGATCCATTTAGATTCAAGCTGGGACAATTTCTTCGAGACACGGCCCCCCCGAATATTAGCTTCAATCATGTCTATGCCCCTCACTTTCAAAAGGTCACCATCACATCCATGATGGATCTTGAAATGGTGTGGAATAGTTTTTAGGAGATAAGTTTCTTCCTGTGTGGCTGCCGCAATAATGCCTAACACGTGTTCCCTCACACGCACCTTCAATTGACGTGTAGTCATACCCACATAAATTTTATCGCAGGGACACGTAGCAAAATAAATCACATTGGTGCTAGTGCAGGTAATGCGCTTATTAATCTTGAAGGTGCGTGATCTGGAAGAGTTGTGAAAAGTGTCAGAATGTTGAATATTGCGACAGGCCACACATCGGCCACACGAAGTGCAACCCTTGACTCTCCTAATGTCATCCAAAAAGGTCCTATGTGGATTGCCCACATAGTGACTATGTACTAAGATGTCGCGCAAATTACGCGACCTCCGTGGTGTGATGGCCACTTTATCCGGGAGGAACCTAGACAAGACCGGATCAGCCTTTAAAATGGGCCAACATTCTGACACTTTTCACAACTCTTCCAGATCACGCACCTTCAAGATTAATAAGCGCATTACCTGCACTAGCACCAATGTGATTTATTTTGCTACGTGTCCCTGCGATAAAATTTATGTGGGTATGACTACACGTCAATTGAAGGTGCGTGTGAGGGAACACGTGTTAGGCATTATTGCGGCAGCCACACAGGAAGAAACTTATCTCCTAAAAACTATTCCACGCCATTTCAAGATCCATCATGGATGTGATGGTGACCTTTTGAAAGTGAGGGGCATAGACATGATTGAAGCTAATATTCGGGGGGGCCGTGTCTCGAAGAAATTGTCCCAGCTTGAATCTAAATGGATCTGGTTATTAGATACAGTACAGCCTCTGGGATTGAATGAACATCTCAGTTATGCTCCTTTCCTGTGATCACCTGTCTGTGTTTAGGTGGATGTTGCTATACACCCATATTGTTTTTAACTTATATTTTATGATTTTAACCCTATAATTCCTCTTTTTGTGCTCCAGTTTGCTTCACCTTGAATTATAATTTCATATATGACGATCAATGATTGCTATTGGTGAAGCTTTTGAACCTCCGTATCCCCTTAACGCCCTGGATCTGGAAATGTGAACATTCGGTGACCTCCATCGGTGAATTACTACAGCATCAGGAGTCGTTTCAGCCTTTACATTCCAGTCATCTATATTGTGTACTGCTGTATTTTTGCTTGTTTACTTATTATTTGCTAAATTTAGCATTACGTTGATCATCAATACATGGTATGTGTTAATCATTAATTAAGTGAGCCCCCCACTGGTACGCGTGCACTGTCATGTTATACTTGCCGCTCTCAGGCTTTCGGCGTCTTTAAGTGATGGCGGTTAGCTCCGCCTATCGCCGTGACGCCGGTGGGCGTCATGTTGGCATGACGATGCACGCGTCACATGAGGTGGGGGACGTCACTTCCGGTCACATGTTTCTGGATCTGTGACGCGGTTTTGAGGGACGCAACTTCTGGGAGCAGATATTTAAGGAGCGCGACTGAGGTGGGGTGTGTGTGCCCCCTGAGGAAGGATCGTACCGAAACGTGCGTTGGGGTGCGCACACACACCCCCTTCTACCCTCATCTTTAGTGGCGCCGATCTCCCTTACTGCCAGGTAATATACCATACATCATTCTAGCCATGCAATTTTTTCCACATTGGGTAGGATGCATGTCTATTTGGATGTGGTCATCTTGAGTGCATTAATAGTTTGGCAGAAGGTTTGAGGACAATACATGGTTTACTATACTGATAAGTGGTGTGTGATATTTGCATACTTCATTCTAGGTGTTTCATGTAGCACATTTAACAGCTGATGGAGTGCAGCAATCTCTGGCTTCGTATATTCAATTTTTATTTTCGGCTATGTGAACACTTGTATAGTACGCATTACTGATTTCATGTTTATTGTATTATGGTGCCAACCATTATTTATATGTGTTTTATATAGCACATTCAATAGCTGATGGAGTGCAGCAATCTCTGGCTTCATGTATTCAATTTTCATTTTTGGCTATGTGAACACTTGTACAGTACACACTACTGATTTCCTGTTTTATTGTATAATGGTGCCAACCATTATTTATATGGTATTGTATTTTACATGTGACATCATTAGTTTGAGGGTCTAAGGGGGTGGTGTGCCCCTTTTCGTAATTTTATCTTCATGTGTGTTGCGTATACATCCACTGTGGGTGATACATTACCTTTTCTGCATCTACTTGTTGTCGAATTGTCATTTAATAAAATTTCTAGTGTTTATTATGGACGAGTACATCTGTTTTTTCCACGTTTGTGATGTTGTTTGCATAGTTAATTGATGTGTCCTCACATTTCCATGACCACTCCTAGTCCCTCATTATTGGGTTAATTAGTCCCAGGTTGTTAGGATGTGGGTTGTTTGGTTGAGTGTGATTTGTTTTATTTCTTCAGGAGCATACTGGTTCTCTGCCTCTCGGCTTGACAGTGCACTTCTGAAGATTTGACAGTTCAGACCAGGAAAATGGTCATGTTAACCCCTTTACCCAGGCCATTTTCCATTTTTTCCGTTTTTGTTTTTGCCTCCCCTTCTTCCAAGAGCCAAAATTTTATTTTTATGTCAATATAGACGTATGAGCGTTTGCTTTTTTGTGCAATGAGTTGTACTTTTGATTTTTGCCATATAGTGTACTGGAAAAGGGGGAAAAAAATCCAAATTGGGTGAAATTGCAAAAAAAAAAAAAAAATTCAGTTCCACAATTTTTTTTTTTTTTTTGATTTACAATGTTCACTATATGGTAAAACTGACCTACCAATATGATTCTCCAGGTAAAACTATTTTCACACATCTGAGTTTTTGGTATGTGTGGCGTCCGTTTGCACACATACCGAAGACACGTACACGCACACCCATTATAATCTATGGGGCTGCACACATGTCCGTGTGACCCGTATGTAGACATGTCTGTTTTTTCTGGCAGCATGGATATCAATAAAATAGATGATAAATATATAGATTTCCATGAGATATACAATTAGTGCCTTACGTGTGTAGCTTATTGTACATATATTAACCTAATAAATAAATGACAGAAATGTTGTGGCGTCCCACCCATTCTTGGTAACCAGCAAAGGTAAAGCAGTTAGCGGTGAGCTGATATTATAAGGCTGGAAAGGTCCATGGTTATTGCTGGGTCTCACACAGCATGACAGAGCTACTTTGTTGAGCGGCGACATCAGTAACGTTACTGCTATTCTGTGTCACCGGGTCTCGCGACACAGAATACATTTAGAACTACAGGTGGTTTAACAATCTCTAACCTCAAAAAAACACCACTTGTAACACAAGTTTACCAAGTTCAGAAATCACTATACAGCCAATACTTGAATGTAGTAAACTGGGGGATGGTTTTTTTTAAATTAATTGGTGAACATGGAAAAGTGTCACACCAGGGCAGTCAGGAAGAGCCGAGGCAAAGCGCCAGATTGGCACATCTAATGTGATGCGCCACTTGTGGGGCAGCTGCAGGCAGGTAAAATATCTGCTCACAGCGGTCTGCTTTATCCTTTCTAGTTACCAATAATGGGTGGGACCCAATGTTGTTTTTTTTCATTTATTTACGTATTAGGTTAATACATGTACAGTAAGCTACACACGCAAGGCACTAATTATGTATCTCACGGATATCTATCTAAAGAAATAAAGCAGGCAGCACTCCATTATTTACCAAAAAGTACAAGGGACTTTTGTATATTTTGGAAATGTTATGGATATTTTTGCTTGGGAGACTTTGCACCCATCATCTCTAATATATGTAGTGTGCTGTTCTAATTTCTAATCTTTCTTATGTAGCTACATCTTTTACACCTAAAAATCTGTAATTTCTATTCCGGTATGTGTCACATGGATGGTACACACGGATGACACACACCGACAGCCTAACAAAAACCACATGGATAGTGAAAACAGACCGTGTCACATGAACTTTTTTAAGAGGATATGTGAAGGGGGCCTAAGTCTGAGTACACAGATACCAAACATATATTTTGTTTTTAGTTAAGTGGTGAAAAAAAAAAATCTGAAATTTGCATTAAAAAAAAAAAAAACAAAACAACCTTTTGCTTTTGCTGCCTTTTTCCCAGACCCATAACATTTTACTTTTTTTGGGATATGTGAGCGTGGGAGGGCCAAATGAGGTTTTTACCATCACCATTTTTGGGTAGATACGATGTCTTGATTGCCTCTTATTGCAATGTTGCAAAAGCAAAAAATAAAAAAATTCAATTTTTTTTTCTAGTTATGCCTTTACCAATATTAATTTATTGTATATTATTTCTGAACCCAGTTATACCAAATATGTGTTTTTTTATGGTTTTATTTTCAACAGGGAAAAAGGGAAAAGGGGAGTGATTTGAATTTGTGCTTTTTTAAAAAAAAATTTCATATTTTTAAAATCTTTTTTCCAATTTTTCACTGTATTTAAAAGTCTCCTTAGGAGACTTGAAGCTGCGATCGTCCGACCGCCTGTGCTATACATAGCATAGCAAAAAAATCACCCCTACAGGGAGGAACAAAAACATACATGTCCCCACCAGATGCAGAACAGAAATTCTAATATAGGCCTTATGTATACATGAGATCCAGCCTGCATGACTTCCTCCGCTTACTGTCACAGAATGGAAGCATTGACTTGTGAGGCTGAACAGTTTCCAGAAGAGATTTTTGAACCCTAAACTGACGAGCAAGCAAATCTCTAATAAACGCAAAAATAAGACAGACGTAGAGGTGCTCCATGATGGAAAAAGTCTGTGGCCAACTCCTCACACAATTCAAGAGGCTGTTTGAATTTATACAAATTAAGTATTCTTTTATGTCATTGCAGTTTTTGTCACTAAACTATATTCTATGGCCTAAATACTTGTTTCAAAGAGTTTGTTCCAACAGGGAGAATCCCTCTTGATAGGATATGCTTTATACTTGAAAAAGGTTGAAATTAATTAGCAATGAATGTGAAATTCCCAACAAGAGTCATGTTTGTAAACTCCCTTACGTAGAATACAACCAATGTGCTGACCTTGTATTCCATATAATCGGTTCAGTCGTGACCTTCTTGCCTCATCACTATACGGAACAGCCACCCAAGGCATTTCACTGAAATACTGTTTAAATGATTCTTCAGATCTGGGAAAGCAGAAAGGAACAGATGTTTAATATATGTGTTGCAAAGAAATGCTAAACAACTGCAGCAATAAAATCTGTGCCCAATGTTCTGTATGGCAGAAAATAAGGCTTAATATGCATATACGATAGTTGCCTGGGGGGGGGGATCACTGGCATGGCACCTTAGGATGCTGATCTTGGGAGTGGAGAACAGAAATATGAAAAAAAAAAAAAAAAAAAGAGATAAAAACACTTGCCATTCATTATTCACAACATTTCTTGAGACTGTATATTTCCAGTCTATTTGACAGCCATGCATATTACTTGTTCACTCAGTGTCTATACTTATGTTTAGGGTCCACTGTTAGTTTATAAGAAAGATTATTTTATCCAACATTTCCATTTTGAGCTGAGTTCCTGCTCCACATCAACAGAGCATCTCCTCCTCCAGGCTGCTCTGTCGACAGGGAGGTATAGCCAATATCATGCTGATTGACAGACAGCATCGGACTGGAGTAAGAAAAATCATTGCCCACCTTGCAGTTATATAGAAATAATACCAATTCTGTTGTTGCAAAATGAGGTAATATCAAACACAGTAATCTTCAAAAGGAACCTGAAGACCCACCTCTTCCGACAAGTCTACAACCTGCAGTGATCCTCAGTCTACTGAACCGCTGCACAACCAGCTCTACACTCTCCTAGTGTATCCTCACCCATCCCTGTAGACTGTGAGCCCTCACAGGCAGGGTCCTCTCTCCTTCTGTACTTGTGTGTGCCTTGTATTGCTCATGTTTATTGTACTTGTCTATGTATGCCCCTTTTTCACATGTCAAGCGCCATTGAATAAATGCCGCTATAAAAATGAATACTAATAATAATTAGCCAATAAATAACCTATTTAACTTAATGTATAAATAACAACTAAAGAAACACTCCAGGCAAAAAAGAAACACTTATGTCTCATTCAGGGCCTGTTGGAAAGTTGCATAACACAACAATAAATACTTTCAAGGTACATTTCCTTTAAGTATAAGTCCCACAAATGGAACTTGCATCTATTTTGAGCACAGGGCCCCGCCACACAGTGAAGTAAGTGGTAAGGTAGACAAAATTCTGGCCATCTCTCCACTAACAGCGAAACAGATGCCTGTTCCATTTGTGAGAACCACATCTACTATTGTGGCACATCCTGGAAATATGGAGGACCCATTAAAGTGCAATAACAAAAAATGAGTATTATTTACTAGATAAAAATAAATATTATATACAACTAACTTTATTGAACAAAATGTATAATTCCCAAAGAAATAGGAATTTCAACTTTCCCAATTTTAAAAATTGGAAATCAAATTTGCCTACAGCAGGGTTCGACAAACCCGGGCGACAGGTCGCCAGTGGCGCCTAGAAAATCATGCCTGGCGCCCGGGTTGTCGGGCCTGAGCAGGCGGGGGGTCCACTCGCCGTCGGGCACCCCGGCCCGTTAGCGGAGGAGAGCGGGTCATCGCCGCCACTGGCCCGCACGCTCAGGGCCCCGCAGCAGCTGGCACAGTACTCACCGCTCCCCGTGCCTCCGCTGCCGCAGCTCCGGGCTCTAAGGGGCGCCTGCGCTTCCTCTCACAGCAGCGCCGCTGAATGACGTCATCATTTAGCGGCCGGCTGTGGCAGAGAGCGCGCGGACGCTGGACAGGTGAGATATGTGTGTGTGTGTCTGTATCAGTGTGTGTGTATGTAGTGCGGTGCTTTGTGTGTGTATGTGAGAGTGCTTGTGTGCTGCGCTGCTGTCTGTGTGATGGTGGTGGGGGGAGGGCAGTGATGATGATGGGGAGGCATTGATGATAATGGGGAGGTATTGATGATGATGGGGAGGCATTGATGATAATGGGGAGGCATTGATGATAATGAGGAGGCATTCATGATGATGGGGAGGCATTGATGATAATGGGAGGCACTGATGATAATGGGGAGGCATTGATGATAATGGGGAGGCACTGATGATAATGGGGAGGCATTGATGATGATGGGGAGGCGATGATGATGATGGGGAGGAGATGATGATGATGGGGAGGTGATGATGATGATGGGCAGGCATTGATGATGATGGGGAGGCGATGATGATGATGGGGAGGCGATGATATGATGAGGAGGCGATGATGATGATGGGCAGGCATTGATGATGGGGAGGCCATGATGATGATGGGGAGGCAATGATGATGATGAGGAGGAGACAATGATGATGTTGATGGGCTGTGTGGGGGTCTGCGTGTGCGTGATCTGTGTATGTGCGGGGCTCTGCTGGCTGTGTGTTTATATGCAGGCATCGTCCGATGGTACTACAAGTCCCATCCGGCTATGCCTGCTACACTGTCAGTGAGTGACACATTAGCCAATGATGGGACAGTAGTAGTCCCATCATCAAGCTAATGTGTTGAATGTAAAAAAAAACATACATTAGATACACAACATACAGAACATACAACATATAACACATAACATACAGAACATACATATAACATATAACATACAGAACATACATATAACATACAACAACATACAGAACATACATATAACATACAACACATAACATATATATAACATACAGAACATACATATAACATACAACACAACATACAGACGATACATATAACATACAACACACAACAAATAGAACATACATATAATATACAACACATAACATGCAGTACATACATATAACATACAACACAACATACAGAACATACATATAACATACAACACTACAGAACATACATATAACATACAACACATAACATACAGAACATACATATAACATACAACACATAACATACAGAACATACATCTAATATATAAAGCTGAATGTATGTATGTGTGTATGTATGTGGGTATGTTTGTCCGGGATTGGAATCCGCACCGTCGCACTTACGGGCATGAAATTTTGCACGCCCGCACGTCTCGACCCCAAAAGCGTCCTAGGCTATGTTTTGAATCGAAATTTTAACCCCGCGCGTTCCAAATCGCCAAACAATTTTGGCCCTATCTACATAATGGGGAGAAAGCTGAATGCTTGTGTGTATGTCCGGCATAGGAATCTGCATTTACGGGCATGAAATTTTGCACACCCGCACGTCTTGACCCCGGGAGCGTCATAGGCTAGGTTTTGAGTCGAAATTTTAACCCCGCGCATTCCAAATCGGCAAATAATTTTGGCCCGGGATAGGAATCTGCACCGTTGTACTTACGGGCATGAAATTTTGCATGCCCGCACATCTCAACCCCAGGAGCATCATAGGCTATGTGTTGAATGGAAATTTTAACCCCCGCACGTACCAAATCGCCAAACAATTTTGGCCCTATCTACATAATGGGGAGAAAGCTGAATGCTTGTGTGTATGTCCGGCATAGGAATCTGCATTTACGGGCATGAAATTTTGCACACCCGCACGTCTCGACCCCGGGAGCGTCATAGGCTAGGTTTTGAGTCGAAATTTTAACCCCGCGCATTCCAAATCGGCAAATAATTTTGGTCCGGGATAGGAATGTGCACCGTTGTACTTACGGGCATGAAATTTTGCATGCCCGCACATCTCAACCCCAGGAGCATCATAGGCTATGTGTTGAATGGAAATTTTAACCCCCGCACGTTCCAAATCGCCAAACAATTTTGGCCCTATCTACATAATGGGGAGAAAGCTGAATGCTTGTGTGTATGTCCGGCATAGGAATCTGCATTTACGGACATGAAATTTTGCACACCCGCACGTCTCGACCCCGGGAGCGTCATAGGCTAGGTTTTGAGTCGAAATTTTAACCCCGCGCATTCCAAATCGGCAAATAATTTTGGCCCGGGATAGGAATCTGCACCGTTGTACTTACGGGCATGAAATTTTGCATGCCCGCACATCTCAACCCCAGGAGCATCATAGGCTATGTGTTGAATGGAAATTTTAACCCCCGCACGTTTTGGTGTGTGATTTTTATGTGCAGAATAAATTTTTGTTAACATAGTCTATTTTGTTACAGCTAACAGCAGTTATTAATTAACCCGGGCGAAGCCGGGTACTACAGCTAGTATAACATACAACACAACATACATATAACATACAATACATAACATACAGAACATACATATAACATACAACACATAACATACAGAACATACATATAACATACAACACAAACATACAGAACATACATATAACATACAACACATAACATACAGAACATACAACACATAACATACAGTACATACATATAACATACAACACATAACATACAGAACATACATATAACATGCAACACAACATACAGAGCATACATATAACATACAACACATAATCTTTATCTTATCTTTATTTTTTTTTATATATAGCGCTAACATATTCCACAGCGCTTTACAGTTTGCACACATTATCGTCGCTGTCCCCGATGGAGCTCACAATCTAGATTCCCTATCAGTATGTTTTTGGAGTGTGGGAGGAAACCGGAGTACCCGGAGGAAACCCACACAAACACAGGGAAAACATACAAACTCCTTACAGATGTTGTCCTTGGTGGGATTTGAACCCAGGACTCCAGCGCTGCAAAGCTGCAGTGCTAACCACTGAGCCACCACATAACATAAGAACATACATATAACATACAACACAGAACATACGTATAACATACAACACAACATACATATAACATACAACACAACATACAGAACATACATATAACATACAACACATAGCATCAATACATAAAATAACATACATAAACATACAGACATACATATAACATACAGGACATACATATAACATACAACACAAAACATACAGAACATACATATAACACGTAACATACAGAACATACATATGACACAACATACAGAACATACATATAACATACAACACAACATACAGAACATACATATAACATACAACACAAAAAAAATACAGAACATACATATAACATATAACACAACATACATATAACATACAACACACAGAACATACATATAACATACAACACAACATACAGTACATACATATAACATACAACACAAAACATACAGAACATACATACAACACAACATACAGAACATACATATAACATACAACACATAACAGAGTACATACTCACCAATCACCTAATCCCCGATGCCATCGTCTCCTGTAATAAAAATAAAATAATAAAGCAACCTATACATCACCTGTCCGCCGTAGTCCAGTTATTACCGAGTGTCCCACGACGATCTCCGGTGTAGAACACTGACATCGGGTGATGTCAGCGCTCTACACCGCACCTGCGATACACTGACAGCGGAGGGAATCCTTCGCTGTGTGTATCGCTCAGACGCCGGGAGAGAATGACGTCACTTCCGTTCATTCTCTCACTGGCAATGGTGGGTGAGAAAATTCCCACACTGCATTGCCATAAAGTGAATGAACTCAGGTAACCTCATTATCTCCTGTCAGTGCATCACTGGGAGGCCCTACAGAGCAGTGGCATCACCTGATGTCACTGATCTATAGGGGAGACCGTCGTGGGACACTCGTTATTAATTGGACTGCGTCGGACAGGGAGTATACAGTTGTTTTATTTTTTTAACTTTTCATTACAGGAGATCGAGGGCGTCGCTTGGATCTGAGTGTGTAATAAAGATATGAAAACCGTGTTGTGTTTTATTTCATTAAAATACTTTATTCTTATGCGTGTCTTTTTTTTTTAACCCTTTATTAATATAAGATTAATAATGGATAGGCGTCTTATTGACGCCTCTCCATTATTAACCGGGCTTAATGTCACCTTACAATAGCAAGGTGATATTAACCCCTTAATACCCCATATCCCACCGCTACAGGGGAGTGGAAAGTGAGGGGCTAAGTGCCGGAATTGGCGCATCGTACAGATGCGCCAATTCTGGGGCGGCTGGGTGCTGGTATTTTTAGCCAGGGGGGTGCGCCAATACCCATGGCCCCTTCCTAGGCTATGAATATCAGCTCGCAGCTGTCTGCGTAGCCTTTCTGGCTGTAAATTACTGGGGGACCCCACGTCATTTTTTTTGGGGTCCCCCTATTTTAATAGCCAGTAAAGGCTAGCTGCGGGCTGATATTCATAGCCTGGGAAGCTCCATGGGTATTAACCCCTTCCCAGGCTAGAAATATTGGCCCGAGCCGTCGGCTTTCCCCCTCTGGTGAAGAAAATTGTGCGGGAGCCCACGCCATTTTTTCCCAATTTTTTTTTAATTAACGTTATTGCGTGAAGATTTTGTGTGTGTGTGTGCGCGTGTCTTTATTTATGTACCATTCTCTGTATCTATTATCTATGTAATATCTATTATCTATCTATTTTCTATCTATCATCTATCTATTATCTATCTGTCTATCATCTATCTATTATCTATCTGTCTATTTTTACTATCTATCTATATTACTATCTATCTGTGTGTGTAATGGAGCATGGGTTGGACAAATGTAAAAAAAGGGAGGTTGGACAAGAAATGACATCACAAGCCTTTTTTTTGTTAAATAACATATCTTTATTTAGCTTACAAAAACGCATACAAATCCGCATGAAAAAACGCATCAAAAAAGCATCTGCGTTTTCTGCCAAGAGGTCTTGTTTTTGTGCAGAAAATTCAGCAGTCAAATCTGCAACGTGTGCACATACCCTCAAATCCCCCGCGGCACCGCTCATTAGCTCAGCCGGCGGGGCGGAGGATTTGAATCCCGAGCCACTCATTGGCTGAGCCGCCGATGAGCGGTGCAGCGTGGCTTTGTCGGGGGATTTGAATCCCGCGCCTCTCAAAGCCACGCGATACCGCTCATTGGCTGAGCTGCCGCCGGCAGAGCCAATGAGCGGCGCAGGATTCAAATCCCACACCAAAGCCGCGTGGCACCACTCATTGGCTGAGCGGTGCCGCGCAGCTTTGGCGGGGGATTTGAATCCCGCGCCGCTCATTGACTCAGCCGCTGGCAGCTCAGCCAATGAGCGGTGCTGCGCGGGATTTGAATCCCCCGCCAAGGCTGGCGACTAATCAGCTGCTAGCGCCAGATTTGAATACCGCTAGCAGCTGATGTGATTGGTCGCTCGCTGCCGGGTTGCCGATCTATTAAGCTGTTAGCGGTATTGCCGATCTCTTGGCAGTCCTAGCACCACTAAGGATACACAGATGTTCATTTCACTGCACTCCCGATGCAATAGCATCGGGCCTATTTCTAGTATATTGTGAGACAGTGAAGGAATATGTGGTGAATGAGGTGTATATTTCACCTAAGTACCTTGCTGACTGGTATGAGCGAAATGTGTGGCTTTGTAAACCTGGTGGTAAAGAAAGGTCACTACACCTGCCATTCAGTACACGCTTGCAGCTCAGACCTGAATCCACTCAGGTGTTGATTAGGAAGCCAGAAGTAGGTGCTTGGGAGCACAGTCAGAGAGCTCATTCAGTCTGGACAAGGGGTCCAGGCACAGAAGGTGTCTCCAAGAGTGTGGGAGCTGTCTTTAGCCCGGACACAGGGAGGTGTCCTGGCACAAGGAAGCAGTCTCTAAGAGTGTGAGCTATCTCAGTCTGGGTGCAGGAAGTACCCGGACACAGGAGTAGTCGCAGTGAGAATCCGTGCGAATAGCGACTGAATAGGAGGTGACCTCTCTCAAGTCTGGACATTGGAGTTGCCTTCGGACATAAAGAGGAGTGTCTGTGAAACTCCATACTGGTAACATATGTGATATGTGTTGTTTTGGGCACAGACTGGTAGAGTCTGGGTCCCGGATAGAGAGGGCCATCTATCTAAGTGTAATTAGAGGCTAGACAAGCCCAGGTTTTCTGTTTATGATTTGTTTTTATCTGTGTGCTGTGGACTTTAATAAAACTGGTTGCGGCCAGTTTTCACCAAACTGCTGTCTGAATGAACTGTTTCCGTGCCATTCTGTCTACCCAGACAGCGATCCTAGAGCTAAACCCCCCGGAAAGGCTACAATTGGTGGAGAATGCTGGGGCAGCGCAGGGCCTGGTACAGTTAGTGCTGGAGTGTGCATGCAGCACAGTGGCGAGAGACAGCATTAAAGGTGAAGTCTATTGAAATAGCAACAGAAAAAAAAAAAAAAAAAGTGTGTGTCAGCAGAAACGTCTGTTTGGAGCAGTCTTGGAGAGACAGTGGCCCTGATAGGGTCTGCAGAGAGAAAATGTATGCACAGCAAAGCTGAACTTGTTGTGAAAATGACTGTGGAATGTGCAGCAGCAAAAGAAAAGTTTGTGGAGCAGTCTTAAAGAGACAGTAGCCCTAATAGACTTTGCAAAAGAAAAAAAAAAAAAAAAAAGTGGTTGCACAGCAAGGCTGAATTTTCTGTGGAAAAAAAAGCTGTGTAGTGTGTATGTCTTGAGTGAAGACTGCCGTTGTTAAGACAGAGAAGTCTGACAGCATGGATGACAGCATGGAGGCGCTGTTTGAACAAATGGCACAAGTTAATGTGCAACATAAAACTGCCGTGGTTGAGACAGATAAGTCCGGCAGTATGGAGGAACTCGTTGAGTACCTGGTGCAGGCCCAGCGAAGCATGGAGCAGCAGCGCCTGCAGCACCAGCAGCACATGCAGCAGGCCCAGCAACAATTCCGCAGCAGCAGCAGGAGAATAACCGGTTATTTGTTGAGCAGATGACAGCACCAAAAAAGGATTTCGGTGCCGCGTCCCGAAGTAATGTTGTGAAGGCACCGGCGTTGTCCGCTATAAAGAAGGCGGTAAGACGGTCCTTGAGAAAAATGACACCTCGTGATGATGTGGAGGTATATCTTACTAGGTTTGAGAGACTGGCAGAGAAGGAGAATCTGCCACTATCTGAATGGGCCATGGCGGTCGTACCCTATCTGATTGGGGAACCCCAAAAAGTCTGGGCTGACCTGAGCAAGCAGGACAGCGAAGACTATGCCAAGTTGAAAGCGGCGATTCTTACCCGGCTGGGTGTTACGGTTGCAGCCCGTGCCAGGAGAGTCCATGACTGGAGATACAGTTGGGAGTCTGCAGTCAGCAGGCCTGATGATGGAGTTGAAAAGGTGATAGTGGACCGCTACACCCAAGCACGTCCTCCTGAGGTACAGCCGTCTGAGAGGTCGTCACTTCGGAGTTCCCGGACGCTGAACTCTCGCGGTAAGAGCGTTCCAGCTGTTGGGGACATGGGGTATGCTGATAAGCGGGTTCAGGCCCGAGGGGACATGTGGGTGGGAGAGTGTGATGGACAGTGTTGGAGCTGGCGTGAAATTGCAGCCAACTGTCCAATAGAGGGGGAGCCTATGTGTTGTGATGTTGGCAGATCCCTCTCTCCCTGCGCAGAGCCTGTGTGTGTGTCCACCTCAGCCGAAGAGACTGGACCACAGGGGTCCCCGGTGGTTGTAAGTGACTGCCCAGCACAGGCCCTCTTGGACTCAGAGAGTCCAGTGACTTCCGTATGTGACAGCCTGAGTGATAGGGACTTCATCCCTGATAAGCACCTGAGTGTGGTGTACATCCATGAAGACACCAAAGTCTACCCAGAGACTGCCGTGGACTTGGTCCCCAAACTCGGGGAGGTTTCATATGAACTGGGGGTAGTGAAGACCCTGGTGCACCCCGTTATATTGGGTAATGACTTTCCCCGGTCTAAGGATCTCTGGGGGAAAAATGTTTCTGATGGACAGTGTGATGAAGCTCCTACTGAGGGTGCGCAGTCCCGAGGGGCGGAACACAATGCTAGTGGGCCGTTAAACTTATGTGATAATGATGATGACCATAATAATATTGATAATGATAATGATGATCATGATAATGATGATGACCATGATGAGGATGCTGATATTGATAATGATGATAATGCTAATCATAATAGTGATGATACTGATGATGACCGTGATAAAGATGACATTTCTTTGCAGGTGATGTTGGGAGACGAGGATGGTGGTTCTCGGGAACCGAGTGTCCCTGACCTGCCTGGCTCCTGTGACAATTTTGGGAGTGAGCCGGTGCGAGACCCCACTCTTAAAACGGCACAGGAAAATGTAATTGTTCTGAATGAGGTTCCCCAAGAGCCTGGCTCTGAGGAGAGGTTTCCTCATGCTGCCATGAACAATAACCTATTGTATAGGGACACTGAAGTCCAGGGAGAGGTCGTAAGTCAGCTCCTGGTATCTGAGCTATATGGAAGTATAGTGCTGGGGTTATCACATAGTCACATACTTGAGGGACCACCTGAGGGAAACCAGGGACCAGATGGTGAAGTTAATGTTGTGGATGACATGTTAACTAAGGTTCCAGATCAAGATGTGAATGAGAATGAATTGTATAACCCTGACAGTGAGCCGGATGTGAATGAAAATGAAGTGTCTAACCCTGGAAGTGAGCCAGATGTGGCTGAGAAAAGGGGGTCAGACAGGGATAGTGGTGGTGATAGTGAGTCATCTGATGACAATAAAGCAACCAGTGCAAGTGAGGAAGGCATGGTAGCAGAGGAGATTGAGAGTCCTGAGAGGAAGGCTGAGGCTGACCTTGCAGTCGGACGGAGGATGGCATCTGAAGATGTTGTACCGTTGGCCGGTTCCCTGGCGAAGACTAAGGTGAAAGACCGGACTCTGAAACTGAACACAGCACAAGTGGATGCTGTTGAAAATGAGAAGTTATCAATGTGTGGTGTGGATCTGCATCAGGCCAAGGACTCGGAAGGTGATGCTGCAGAGGTGGAGAAAGCCATGGAAGTGGTGGACACCAGGCCGGGTGCCTCACCAGAGGCTGATGTCTCAAGTGAAGCTGTGAGGAACAAGACTGAAGATGTGGGGAATGACTCTGCCCCGGAATATGTTTCTGCCGGAGACAGCGGCGTGGACGGTGTACTGTCCGGATCCGTGGCTGCGACTCGCGAAGCTCGGGCCGGAAGTTCGGCGCCCGATGCGCCATCGGAGTTCCCGAGCGACCCAAAGGATCTGGATAAATTCCAAGATGAGATTTTGAGACCTCGGGTTGGCCTTGGTGAGCTCAGGCGCATTTTCATGGAGTCTACACTTGAACCACGTCCCAGTGAGTGGGAGGGGCGATGTGTCGCTCCGTTGCCGCTGCAGATACACGGGAGCTCAGATGGGATGCAGAACGTGGTGGAAAAGAAGACTGATGGTAGGGCTTCTGAGCATGTCCTACCAGAAGAGCCTGAAGAAAGGGCCGAAGACGTAAAGGACGTCCAACAACTACAGGAGAAGATGCGTAGCCATGAGGATCTCCTGGAGAAAGAAGTAAGAGATCTGAGTCTTATGCAAAGTGAGCCTGTACCAGAAGAGGATAAATTATGTGTACCGACCAAGAAAAACGATCAGCTCCCTCTACAGTGCCAATCGTTTGAACAGTGTGGCTCGGAATGGTCAGAGACCATGACAGAGGCGCTTGGGTTCTGTGAGGTAGAATTTATGAATCAACTGATATTTAAGAAAGTAGATGTGCTAAAGAAAGTTCAGGGGGAATTAGAGAAAACCCCTATACCTCCTGTGACAGTTGGTGACACAGGGTCAGTGCCCCAAAAACAGGAGGTACGAAAGTTTCTGAGGAAGAATCAGCAGAGCTGTTCTGACGTGCCTGGTCGTACTTATCTGGTGAGCCACTATACCGAGACTGAGGCTGGCACTAAAGTCAAGATGAAACCGTGCAGGATACCCGAGGCCCGCAGAGAGTATAGGCCTGGGAGGGTACAGGGTAGTGCGGATGCTTCAGATGAAGAGAAAACTGATGTTGGCTATGACAGTGGTGAGGATGAAGCTGATGAGGGCCATGACTGGTCCAGAGTTCACTGTCTCTGTTGGATTGTTGACCAGCCCTCCGGTCTGGATGACCAGCCCTCCGGTCTGGAGAAGAGGGAGGGGATATGTGAGACAGTGAAGGAATATGTGGTGAATGAGGTGTATATTTCACCTAAGTACCTTGCTGACTGGTATGAGCGAAATGTGTGGCTTTGTAAACCTGGTGGTAAAGAAAGGTCACTACACCTGCCATTCAGTACACGCTTGCAGCTCAGACCTGAATCCACTCAGGTGTTGATTAGGAAGCCAGAAGTAGGTGCTTGGGAGCACAGTCAGAGAGCTCATTCAGTCTGGACAAGGGGTCCAGGCACAGAAGGTGTCTCCAAGAGTGTGGGAGCTGTCTTTAGCCCGGACACAGGGAGGTGTCCTGGCACAAGGAAGCAGTCTCTAAGAGTGTGAGCTATCTCAGTCTGGGTGCAGGAAGTACCCCGGACACAGGAGTAGTCGCAGTGAGAATCCGTGCGAATAGCGACTGAATAGGAGGTGACCTCTCTCAAGTCTGGACATTGGAGTTGCCTTCGGACATAAAGAGGAGTGTCTGTGAAACTCCATACTGGTAACATATGTGATATGTGTTGTTTTGGGCACAGACTGGTAGAGTCTGGGTCCCGGATAGAGAGGGCCATCTATCTAAGTGTAATTAGAGGCTAGACAAGCCCAGGTTTTCTGTTTATGATTTGTTTTTATCTGTGTGCTGTGGACTTTAATAAAACTGGTTGCGGCCAGTTTTCACCAAACTGCTGTCTGAATGAACTGTTTCCGTGCCATTCTGTCTACCCAGACAGCGATCCTAGAGCTAAACCCCCCGGAAAGGCTACAATATATAGAAATATACACACATGCACCACAGATATACACAATCATACTATATACTTTATATATGTACACACATACTATATACACATATACAGACAAACACACTGTATACTGCACATGTACACACACAGATACACATATATATGTATACTTACCAGGTCCTGCTGCTTCACTTGTGCTGCAAACATCTTCCTGCCCCCTGTGTGACCTCTTCTGTACGGTGAGATGCCCTCCCCACACTCAACTAAAGGCCCCTCTTCACATAGCGAGATCGCTAGCGAGATCGCTGCTAAACAGCAATCTCAGCAGCGATCTCGCTATGTCTGACACGTACCAGCGATCAGGCCACTGCTGTGAATCGCTGGTCGTGTCAGAAATGCCAGGACTTTTTTTTTTTGATCGCTGGTCTCCCGCTGGCCAGCACGCATTGCTTCGTGTGACAGGCGGGAGACCAGCGATCAGCTGGTAACCAAGGTACACTTCGGGTTTCCAGGCGCGGGGCTGTGCCTGGAAACCCGACGTGTACGTTGGATACCAGCGCGCTGCTGCAAGGGAGCTGGTAACCAAGGTTACACATCAGGTTTCCAGGCACCGCGCAGCGCCTGGAAACCCGAAGTGTACCTTGGTTACCAGCTCCCTGCATCAGCGGGCTGGTATCCAACGTACACTGCGGGTAACTAAGCGACATTACCCGCAGTGTCGTTGTCCTGATCGCTGCCTGTTTGGCAGCTCAGGAGCGATCATGTAGCGACACACCAGCGATTCTGATCGTTGTCGGGATCGCTGGTGTGTCGCTATGTGAGACAGGGCCCTTAACCTGACACTTGCAGGGAGAGAGAGAGGGTGATGTAGGGGGGGTTGAGAAATATGAGCAAGGACTGCAGATGATGCACAGTGTTATTCACTGTAAGGAATGCTGTACACTGTCTGTGCACTTCATAAAGGGGCTGCAGATGCAGGGGGCCCCCCTTTGTGGGTGTCAGGAGCTGGAGCTGGGGGTGGGCCCACCAGAGGATTCTCCGGTGTCCCGGTGCCCTAGTCCAACCCTGTTGACAGATGATTCCCTGCAGTTAGAGTGAAAAAGCAGCAGCTGCTCTGTCGACATGACCTCACTAAAAACAGCAGAATCGCAAGCAGGATCCAGCACAGAGTGGCGTTAGGCACAACAGCCATTTAGTTAGTCCCATAAAAAAAAAAAAAGTCCCGGATAACTCCTTTAAAACAACAAATTAATAGTGGATCGTATATGACCTACCACATTACAATGGCAGAAAATGCTGGTTTAAGGTGTAATATTTGTGACAAATAGAAATATAACAGTACGCCTGAATGTGCAGCCTTCTCTCTTGCCATCTCAGTGTAGGACAGGAAATAGCTGATGTAGGGGCTGAGACAACAATTTCAGGGATGTATCACTTATTAGCCTGTGTGCTGTAGTTTCAATACAATTAGTGTTTTATCAGCTGGAGGTTATCACTGCTCAGGACTATGCCCATGTGAGACTTAAGCCCCCCGTCTCACATAGCGATATCGCTAGCGAGATCGCTGCTGAGTCACTAGTTTTGTGACGCAGCAGCGAGCTCACCAGCGATATCGCTGTGTGTGACATTCAGCGACGATCAGCCCCCCTGCCGGGTATCGCTGATCGTCGCTGAAAGGCCAGGACATTTTTTTGATCGCTGGTCTCCCGCTGACAGGCACGCATCGCTGCGTGTGACAGGCGGGAGACCAGCGATCCGCTGGTAACCAAGGTACACAGCGGGTTTCCAGGCGCGGGGCTGTGCCTAGAAACCCGCTGTGTACCTTGGATACCAGCTCCCTGAAGCAGGGAGCTGGTAACCAAGGTACACAGCGGGTTTCCAGGCACCGCGCAGCGCCTGGAAACCCGATGTGTACCTTGGTTACTAGCTCCCTGCATCAGGGCGCTGGTATCCAAGGTACACTGCGGGTAACTAAGCGATGTTACCCGCAGTGTCGCTTGTACTGATCGCTGCCTGAGCTGCCTGTTTGGCAGCTCAGCAGCGATAATGTAGCGATACACCAGCGATCCTGATCGTTGTCGGGATCGCTGGTGTATCGCTATGTGAGACCCAGCCTCTAGTTTAACACCACCCCGAGCAGTGATTAGCAGCTTATTGTCTATAGACAATGTACATAGAAAGCTGTGGAATGGGTGGGGTTAGCTTTCTGAGCTCTGTTTCATGTTACATCTAAGAACTCTGACTGTGTCACAATTGCTGCACCCAGCAAACTGGCTTTCTTTCATCTAGTGCATGGATGTCAAACTCAAATACACAGATGGCCAAATTTAAAAGCTTGGACAAAGTCGCGGGTAAACCTTGATATTTATTTAAAAAAAAATCTATAATTGTGGTTGTCCCACGAACAAAGTACAGTATATTTTAATTAACAGATCTTAGAATAAAATATTGGAATAATATAATATGCTATATAAAAGCAGTAAAACAAGCAATGGCCCAATTTAAATATGTAAGACCAATGGATAAAAAGCCTTGAATAATACAGATAATAAAGTATGATGCTAACAAAAGTGCCTCCAAACACAGTATTATACCCCAACATTGAATTCCTCCACAGTACCCTCCACATGCACTGTATGATGACCCTACTGAACCCCAACTCCCTCAATCCCCCCAAGAAAGAATGGTGACCCCATCACAGTATGATTCTCCAACTGTAATCCCCACTCTGTATAACTGGCCCCACATATTCCACCATTCCGTATAAAATGGTCCCACATTACCTTCCAATACAGTACAATGGGCCCTCATAGTGCTCCATACAGTATAATGGCCACAAAAAGTGCTCCATACAGTATAATGGCCACAAAAAGTGCTCCATACAGTATAATGGTTACAAAAACTGCTCCATACAATATAATGTCCCCAGATATTGCTTCATTCAGTATTACTGCCACAAAAAGTGCTCAATACAATATAATGTCCACAAATAGTGCTCAAACAGTATAATAGTCTCGTGATCCATACAGTATAATGGCCCCACATAGTGCTCCATAGAGTATAATGGCCCCACATAGTGCTCCCTACAGTATAATGGCCCCACATAGTGCTCCATACAGTATACTGGCCTCAGATAGTGCTTCATATAGTATAATAATGGCCCCACATAGTGCTCCACACAGTATAATGGGTCTGACATTGTGCTCCATACAGTATAATGGACTCTCGCATAGTGCTTTATACAGTACAATGGCTTCACATAGTGCTCCATACAGTATAATGGACCAGACATAGTGCTCAATACAGTACAATAGCCTTGCATAGTACTTTATACAGTATAAAGGTAACACATAGTGCTCCATACAGTATATTGCGCCCACATCATACTCTATATAGTATAATAGGTGTACATAGTGCTCCATACAGTATAATAGCCCTACATTAAAATAAAATAAATGAACACTTGCCTCTGCCTGTTCCCCAGCTGCTCCGTCTCTTCATGGTGTCTTCAGATCCTCTGCACATCTTGGTACAGCCGATGCATTGTAATGACATCACCATGCCTGCTGCACCCTCTCCTCCATCATTGCTTTCAATTGTATGGGCATCTTGTATGCCTATATAATTGAAAGTGCGATGCCTGGCTGGTGACCAAATATGCTTGGGGGACACAATTGGCGTCGTGGGTCAAATATACTCAACCATGTGGACCAGATTTGGCCAGAGTTTAACATATATGATTTAGTCAGTATTGTGGCCTTTACTGATTCAAGCAAACCTGTAACCTTTTCCAGAGATAACAAATGGGCAGTGATCTGATACATGGAAGTAAGCATCTGTGGACCATCTCAACTGCTCCCATTCTAAATAGTTGCAAGGACTCAGATTCTCCCTAAAATATCTCATAAGGGTATACAAACCGCAAACCTTATAATTACACAACCATCTCCACCAAATTCTACACCCCATAAATGAGCTACAATCTCTGTATACTACCTGTACGACCAGTATACTATTGATTTTTAGGTTTTGTTCACTAAAACAAATTTGTTTGAAGAATAAAATATGTGAACTTGTATAGTTGGGTAATTTCCAGACAACAATCCAAATACTTGCACTGAATCTCATTTCGCTTAGAAGAATAAAAGTTTACAGTCAGCCACCTTAACGTCTATTCATTCCAACGCTATTTACGGAAGCTATTGCCAGTAAATATCATCAACTGTTGAATCTACTGTGTCCTGGTTTATGAAATAAATTGGCAAAGGTTCGTTCCATGCTTCCCACTAGTTTTCTAGGTAATTAGCTGTCAGAGGAGTTCATTTACACATTAAGTTGTTTATTTTATGTTGGAATACAATTACTGAAATAAATGGAACAAACTCATAAAGCAATCAACAAATTATTCTAAAGTGCTGAACAATTCTTCTACTTTTCACTTATGAGATTTACCGCTGTGGTGCAAATTTGCGAAGTTCTAGTAGCAGGAGCAGAAAAAACAATACTGAGCTACCTCCAAGACAAATGTATTTTTGGTCAGTCTGCTGTCCACGTGCAAGTACACGAGCAATTTTACACACAGTCGCAACATGCACTAGTCTTGACCATTATAAGGATTAAAAAGTGCTTGTCTACGTGGAAGGCAGCTCCTGTAACCATCCACTATGTGAACAAGTACACGGAGTGGAGGTTGTGAAATAAAACCGTTCATCTTAACAGCCACTGTACAATCTCGAGCGTGGAACATGGAAGGAGACATTAATAGACAGAAACCAACATTCAACTTTCTGCTACAGTTACTATCTGTCTCCAAGCAATTTTTTGACCAGGTATTCTTCTCATTTACTTCTCATTTCTACAGAGGTGTTATAAAGGTGTGATCCGAACAGATAAACCTCAACCTATCCAGCAAGGAAAGCAACTTGATCCCTGTTCTCAGAAGAAGGTTGACTTCACATGTGCAGTGACTGCCCCCTCAGTGAATGAAAAACATAGAGGTCACCAAGAATATTTCTGCCCAGTATTGTCTGCTCATACTTCTAGATCAAAAGCTTTGTGCATGTGTTGCAGGCTGCATACTACCCTGAGGCATACTGTGTATGTGTGTGATTTCCAAAATCTGTTAGCCATGAGACATAATTTGCAGGAAAAAAAAAGTCAAACACAAAGACCAACTAGAGCTTCACAAGCAGTTTCCACAAACTACAAATGCCCGTTCATGATTGACCAGATAGTTGCATCGCATCACTACTCGATTACAGTATTCTACCATGTAATAAATAATTAGCCAGCTTTAAGCAAACAGCTGAAAATAAAGCTAAAGCAAACTCAGTGATGTCACATCACAATCTACAGGGCCAAACTAGGGATCACAAATTATCATAAAATACTCTCATGGGGCATCTGCTAATGCACAAAGAAAATGCTGCAACAAAAACAATAATGTATGCCACTTACTTTCTGAAAATATACCGTACCCTTCAGCTACACATGCTTTCTAGATGGGAACGTGTGCTGCTTATATAATATTTAGGCAATATTTCCAGAAAGTTACCAGTAATGTCTTCCTAGAATCCCTGCTGGTTAATCCTCTGCACTATACACACATGCTTCACGCTAGGCACTGAAAGGGGGTACACGATGGAGGCGGTTTGTAGTAAAGTTGTAAATTAAGGCCGATTTAGTTGACAAGTTTTTTAGCTTCTTGTTAAGTGATAGAAGGACATTTGTAATTGCAAACCAGAATTCACTGACTGGAGGTCCCACCATTAGCACTCGATGTTGCAGATGTTTCACAGTTCTGTAAAATGCTTATGCTTCATAGACTTCATTCAATGGACAGGAGCTGAAGAATAGTGAAGCTTCGAAGTTTTGCAAGGCTCTGATCCCACAGACATAATGGCTGCTGTTCTTCTGAATCTATGACATATTACTGATTCATACGGATCTTATATTTTACCCACATTCACTTATTATACGTATCTTTTTTTAATGAATAGAAAACTGCAGCCAATTTTATATTCAGTAAATATTAAAGATGTCCAAGAGTATAATATTGATGATGACCTATGCATGGGTTAGACCATCAACATTAGATTATTGGGGGCTGACAACCAGTACCCACACCAATAAGCTTTTACTAGCTCCGGTGGTGTATATAGTTAGCAGAACCAAACAGCTATGTACAGCGGCTGACCAGCAGTTCTTGTTGCTGATCAGTAGTGGGTTACTAGCAGATATTGATGACTTATCTCAAGGATAGATCATTAATATTAGATGCCCGACTAACGTCTTTAATGTTAAACTATTTTGATTAGGAACGTACCATCAGAAAATGACTAGTGATGAGAGAACGGGCTCGGATAACGTCTTATCCGGGCATGCTCGGGTGTTATGCAACCATCTGGGAGTGCTCGTATATTATCTTTGAGTCCCTGCAGCTGTATGATTTGCGGCTGTTATACAGCCTGAACACATGTGGAGATTGCCTGTTTGTTAACCCCTTAACGACCAAGCCATTTTGTAGGTTAAAGACCAGGCCAATTTTTACAATTCTGACCACTGTCTCTTTATGAGGTTATAACTCTGGAACGCTTCTACGGATCTTGGCGATTCTGAGACTGTTTTCTCGTGACATATTGTACTTCATAATAGTGGTAAAATTTCTTCAATATAACTTGTGTTTATTTATGAAAAAAACGGAAATATGGCAAAAATTTAGAAAATTTTGCAATTTTCAAACTTTTAATTTTTATGCCATTAAATCAGAGAGATATGTCACAAAAATTAGTTAATAAATAACATTTCCCACATGTCTACTTTACATCAGCACAATTTCGGAACCAAAATTTTTTTTTGTTAGGAAGTTATAAGTGTTAAAAGTTGACCAGCAATTTCTCATTTTTCCAACAAAATTTACAAAACCATTTTTTTTAGGGGCCACCTCACATTTGAAGTGAATTTGAGGGGTCAATATGACAGAAAATACCCAAAAGTGACACCATTCTAAAAACTGCACCCCTCAACGTGTTCAAAGCCACATTCAAGAAGTTTATTAACCCTTTAGGTACTTCACAAGAATTGAAGCAATGTGGAAGGAAAAAATGAACATTTAACTTTTTTTCCCAAAATTTTTCTTTCGACACAATTTTTTTTAAAATTTTGTCAAGGGTATCAGGAGAAAATGAACCACAATATTTGTTGTACAATTTCTCCAGAGTACACCGATACCCCATGTGTGGGGGTAAACCACTATTTGGGCGCATGGCAGAGCTCGGAAGGGAAGCAGCGCCATTTGACTTTTTTGGCTGGAATTGAGATTGGACGCCATGTCGCATTTGGAGAGTTCCTGTGTGCCTAAACAGTTGTAAACCCCCCACAAGTGACCCCATTTTGGAAACTGGACCCCCCCAAGGAACTTATCTAAATGTGTTGTGAGAGCTTTTAACAAGGGCTTCACAGAAGGTTATAACGTAGAGCAGTAAAATTAAAAAATCATATCTTTTCCACAAAAATGATCTTTCCACCCCCAATTGTTATTTTCCAAAGGGTAACAGGACCCCAAAAGTTATTGTACAATTTGTCCTGAGTACGCTGATACCCCATATGTGGGGGTAAACCACTATTTTGACGCATGGCAGAGCTCGAAAGGGAAGGAGCGCCTTTTTCAAATGCAGACTTTGATGGAATGGTCTGCGGGTGTCACGTCACGTTTGGAGAGCCCCTGATGTGCCTAAACAGTAGAAACCCCCCACAAGTGACTCCATTTTGGAAACTAGACCCCCCAAGGAACTTATCTAGATGTGTGGTGAGCACTTTGAACCCCCAAGTGCTTCACAGAAGTTTATAACGTAGAGCCGTGAAAATAAAAAAATCATATTTTTTTTCCACAAAAATAATCTTTTTGCCCCCAAATTTTTATTTTTATAAGGATAACAGGAGAAATAGGGACCCCAAAAGCTATTGTGCAATTTGTCCTGAGTACGCTGATATCCCATATGTGGGGGGAACCACTATTTTGACGCATGGCAGAGCTCGAAAGGGAAGGAGCGCCTTTTTCAAATGCAGACTTTGATGGAATGGTCTGCGGGAGTCATGTCGCGCTTGGAGAGCCTCTGATGTGCCTAAACAGTAGAAACCCCCCACAAATGACCCCATTTTGCAAACTAGACCCCCCAAGGAACTTATCTAGATGTGTGGTCAGCACTTTGAACCCCAAAGGGCTTCACAGAAGTTTATAACGTAGAGCCGTGAAAATAAAAAAATCATTTTTTTCCACAAAAATGACTTTTCTGCCCCCAAATTTTTATTTTTCTAAGGGTAACAGGAGAAATAGGACCCCAAAAGCTATTGTGCATTTTGTCCTGAGTACGTTGATACCCCATATGTGGGGGGGAACCACTGTGATCGCCTTACTGCGATCTTTGGGAGGCACAATGAACAAATCCACAAAAGGTGAAGAATTTGTTTTTTTTTGCGCCGTTCCTTGTGCGGTATTAGTGATTAGGCGACTTTATTCCTCGGATCGGTGCGAATACAGCGATACCAGATTTACACCCTTTTTTCATGTTTAGCTTCTGTCACACACTAAAAGATGCTTTTTTTTTGGAATAATTTTTTGTAAGAAATTTTTGCATCGCCGTATTTTGAGAGCTATAATTTTTCCATATTTCGTCCGACAGTGTTATCTGTGGGCTTATTTTTTGCGGGACGAGCTGACATTTTTATTGGTACCATATTCGAGCACATAACGTTTTTTGATCGCTTCCTATTCCGATTTTTGTGGAAGCAGAATGAACAAAAACCAGCAATTCAGGAATTGTTTTTTTTTTTTTTTTTCCTCCGTTCCGTGTGTGGTAAAATTGATAAAGCAGCTTTATTCTTCGGGTTACTACGATTACAGCGATACCTCATTTATATATTTTTTTTTATGTTTTGGCGTTTTTTACACAAAAATTTTTTATAGAAAAAATAATTATTTTTGCATCAGTTTATTCCGTGAGCTATAACTTTTTTATTTTTTCGCTGATGATGCTGTATAGCGGCTTGTTTTTTGCGGGACAAGATGACGTTTTCAGCGGTACCATGATTATTTATATCTGACTTTTTGATCGCGTGTTATTGCACTTTTTCCAAGCAGTATAATGATACCGCTTGGAAAAAGTATAATTTACTACTTTTTTGTGTTTTTTTTTTACGGCTTTCACTGAAGGGGTTAACTAGGGTTACGCTTTTATAGATGGGATTTTTACGGACGTGGCGATACCAAACGTGTATTTTTTTTTTTTTATTACATAAAAATGTGTATTTTTAAGGGGATTTTTTTTAAATTATTTTTTAATATTTTTTTTTACAATTTTTAAAAAAAATGTTTTTTTTTTTAACTTGTCCCTTTATGGGACTTTCACTTTTTTTACTTTTTATTGCAGTTACAATGCATTGCAATGCTCCAGCATTGCCATGCATTGTACCTATGGGGAAAGCTGCTGTGAGCATGATCACAGCAGCTTTCCGTAGCTAGATGACCCGGAGGTTGTCATGACAACCCCCGGGTCATCAAGGCAGAGATTGGGCCCTGCAAATACATTGCAGGGCGCCGATCTGAGGCAGAGGGAGCTCCCGACCCTCTGCCTCCCCCCGAGCGCTGCGATCGCACTCGATCGCAGCAGTCAGGGGGTTAACAGCCAGGGGCGGTGGGGGCTCCGCTCCTGGCTGTCAGTGCAGGAAGCCTGGCCACTGCAGCGCCGGCTCCTGCACTGATCGCGCTGGAGAAGCTGAAATTTCAGCTTCTCCTGCGCGATCGCTGCTGTGTTTGGTCAGTCAGATTGACTGACCAAGCACAGCGCTCTTGGTGCGGGGACCGACGGCAAAGGTCCCCGCACCGCTTGCCGTGCCTGTCAGCTGTCTGTGACAGCTGTCGGCACTGATCTACCACTGCGTGTTTACACGCAGTGGTAGATCAAAAGCATGACGTGCACAGTCCGTCCTGGTGCCGGAACTGACACCCGGCCATGACGGACTGTGCACGTCATTGGACATTAAGGGGTTAAGGAAGCCCCACCTGTGTTGAGGCTGTCTAACAATATACAAGCACTCACAGATGGTTGGTTAACACCCGAGCATGCTCGGATAAGACGTCATCCGGGCAAGTTCGCTCATCACTAAAAAGGACTTATTGCCCTTTTTAGCAATGTATTTTACATATCTTGCAATGTTCACACTGGCTACTGGGGCTATTTTCAACTGATCTATAGAGAACACTTTTCAGAAATCTCATTTCCACAGGCAGACTTATAATTACAGCTGATAATACAGAACCTACCTTTCACAATAGATCACAACACCCTCTCCCTTATAATTACATTTGCTCATTAGATACTTCAGTAGAAAAGATAGGGTCTAAGTCAATCTATCGCGGCTAATATACGATAAAACGCATGTGTGAAGAAACCAGATTGTATCTTAATTTCCCAGACAACCATGTTTTTGTAAACCAAGAAAAATTGACTTTTTATCTATATATTGGCTTGTGGATTTAACTGTTTATGTCTGGTGGGTCAAGAAGACAGACTTGCATATCATCTAATATATAAAGCTGAATGTATGTATGTGTGTATGTATGTGGGTATGTTTGTCCGGGATTGGAATCCGCACCGTCGCACTTACGGGCATGAAATTTTGCACGCCCGCACGTCTCGACCCCAAAAGCGTCCTAGGCTATGTTTTGAAGCGAAATTTTAACCCCGCGCGTTCCAAATCGCCAAACAATTTTGGCCCTATCTACATAATGGGGAGAAAGCTGAATGCTTGTGTGTATGTCCGGCATAGGAATCTGCATTTACGGGCATGAAATTTTGCACACCCGCACGTCTCGACCCCGGGAGCGTCATAGGCTAGGTTTTGAGTCTAAATTTTAACCCCGCGCATTCCAAATCGGCAAATAATTTTGGCCCGGGATAGGAATCTGCACCGTTGTACTTACGGGCATGAAATTTTGCATGCCCGCACATCTCAACCCCAGGAGCATCATAGGCTATGTGTTGAATGGAAATTTTAACCCCCGCACGTTCCAAATCGCCAAACAATTTTGGCCCTATCTACATAATGGGGAGAAACTGAATGCTTGTGTGTATGTCCGGCATAGGAATCTGCATTTACGGGCATGAAATTTTGCACACCCGCACGTCTCGACCCCGGGAGCGTCATAGGCTAGGTTTTGAGTCGAAATTTTAACCCCGCGCATTCCAAATCGGCAAATAATTTTGGCCCGGGATAGGAATCTGCACCGTTGTACTTAAGGGCATGAAATTTTGCATGCCCGCACATCTCAACCCCAGGAGCATCATAGGCTATGTGTTGAATGGAAATTTTAACCCCCGCACGTTTTGGTGTGTGATTTTTATGTGCAGAATAAATTTTTGTTAACATAGTCTATTTTGTTACAGCTAACAGCAGTTATTAATTAACCCGGGCGAAGCCGGGTACTACAGCTAGTTTAACATATTGTGTAAGTCTGTAATAGTGACTTTTACATGGTGTGTGTTTATCTGTGTTTATTGTGTGCTGATATGCTAATTGTGTATTGTATTCTATAACCAGTTTGTTGTCTTCTAAGGTAGATAGGGATAGGCTGTGAGGATGAACTGAAGGGCACTGGGTAAATCTAAAAATAGATCACCTGCCTCAGGTATAAAAGAGACTTCTTTTCTTCTGGTTGGTGTGACTCTTAAGGATCTCATCTCAGGGTACTTCGGACCCGGCTGAAAGAACCCAGGAATGCTCTCGGTTATCTCCCTACGCTTGTCGTTACCTCCTCGCTGCGTGCGTATCTCAGGTGGAGTAGCGACCCTGGGAGCTCGGACATAACATCTACCATTATCCTGGCGACTCAGCGGAAGGGAAGGGTGAGACCCTATAACGTACACCATCTTGGGGTAATTGCTGGGATTGTTCTGTTTGATATTGGGTGTTGTGGTTCAATAAAGTATTGCCACAGTTTTACCCTAACCCTGTGTTGTCTGTGTAGTGTATTTCCCACCGGGAAATAGAGCAGGCATTCAGTGTTATGAGCTCTGGTCCATGCAGTCTTGCTAAAGACAGCAGGGCCAGTGGACGAGAGCACCCACTGACCCTGTTTCTCCACATCATGTAAAAAAAACATGCACTTAAAAAAGCAGTGAAAAAAGGCAAGTAATCTAATTTATATAACAGGTGCAGAAATATTGCAGAAAACCTTCAACATCAAAAACTCAAAACAGTCATGTGGAAAAGTAACCTAAAAAGTGAACAGTAGCCCTAGTCACTAAATTTACATAATTTACATCCATGAGGACAAAAGATGACCAGTCAGAGCTCCATTTTAATGATGCTTTAAATTCCCTGCATTTACTCACACATTCAACGTTAACACTACGATATTCGCTGCATGCTTACTGCATACTGGTTATTATAAAGTTCAAAGTATAGAAGCATAAACAGTAGGCAGAGATCTGCATAAAAAAACTCAAAATGTATGTTAAAAAATTATTTAGCACAGAATTTTGTATTTTGCTTGTGCCAATCAAGTGGCTGCAGCAGCAGCTTTGGTGAGATCTCATGCTTACAATGAGGAGATACATGGAGGTCTGTGGGATTGTGCTCTGCAAGCCGGGATCTCACAACTAGAGATGAGCGATGTTTGGCTAGAACTGTTCACCAATTTCAAATTCGAGCTGTTTTGGGCGGTGTTCGAGTCGTTCGACAAACCCGAACGATTTGGAAAAAATCCGGCTGTTCAAGGTTATGTTCGATAACTGTTCGTGCACCTAAATAGTCACTGGATTTTTTAACAGTTATGCTGAGAATCACTGTTAATACACATTTTGGCGGGGGGAGGGGCATGGCATGGATCTCTGCAGAGATAATGAAGATCTCCATTTTTTTTTCTCTTTCCCGCATTTCCAGTGGGCGGTGCAGTCTGTCAGCCTATCAGCAGCACTCACACGGAGCGAGGTGCTTTTTTTTCACACAAGCAAGGGCATGTGTCATTGGCTGTGTATGTCACATGTCCTTGCCCTATAAGACCCAGCCATTTCCCCCCTCGCCACCATTTTCTCACTGCTGCAGCTCAGTGTTAGACGGCACTGCTGCTGTTAGCGCTATATTGTGTGTGCATTGTGCAACAGCGACTTGCAAGCGAAATCGCTGAGAAATAGAGAGGAAGATTTAGGGAGTAGAGACTAGTTCGTAATTGCAGCCCTTTTGAGGGCTACATTACATCAGTTCCTAGCAGTTTTAGCAGGCAGGTCTGTGCTCACTCTTAAATAGACAGATAGGTCAACTTGGGACAGTGACTATTTGTAATTGCAGCCCTTTTCAGGGCTAGGTTACAGCAGTTGCTATCACTTTTTGTCAGCTACACCAGCGTTCAAATCACTCCTAATTATTCGCTGCATCTACCCTGTTCAATAATTGTGTGCATAGTAGCAGTGTGTGCTACTCATTCTATTAGGGCATCTATACAAAGCTCCACCAGTCTTAAAAAAAAAAAAAAATTCTATCTGCATGTTTCCTGGACACTAATTTTGGGCATAGTAGCAGTCAGTGGTACTCATTGTATTAGGCCATCTCTACAAAGGTCCACCAGCCTTAAAAAACAAAAAAATAATTCTATCTGCATGTTGCTTGGACAATAATTTTGGGCATAGTAGCAGTCTGTGGTACTCATTGTATTAGGCCATCTCTACAAAGGTCCACCAGCCTTAAAAAAAAAAAAAAAAAAAAAATCTATCTGCATGTTGCTTGGACAATAATTTTGGGCATAGTAGCAGTCTGTGGTACTCATTGCATTAGGCCATCTCTACAAAGGTCCACAAGCTCTAAAAAAAAAATATATATATATCTGCATGTTGCTTGAACAATAATTTGGGCATAGTAGCATTCTGTGGTACTCATTGTATTAGGCCATCTCTACAAAGGTCCGCCAGCCTTAGGCTAAGTTCACACGTTCAGGAATATTTGCGTTTTTTTTTACGCGTTTTTTCCGCGATTTTCCGCGGTAAAAACGCAAAAAAACGCAAGCATTAAGCATCCTATACAAGTTAATGGATTCCGCATGTTTTGGCCACATGTTGCGTTTTTTTTCCGCGAAAAAAAACGCTTTTGCGGAAAAAATAGCAACATGTTCATTAATTTTGCGTAATCTCAGCGGAATCGCCGCCATAGTAATGCATTGAACCGCTTAGTTTCCGCATGTGGCTATGCGGAATGTAAGCGGTTAATGTGCGATGGTACCCAGGGTCTGGAGGAGAGGAGACTCTCCTCCAGGCCCGGGGTACCATATCCCTGGTAAAACAATAATTAAAATAAAAAATAATGATATTCTCACCTTCCGGCGGCCCCCGCAGCTTTCCCACCTCTCAGCGACGCTCCCGGCAACTCCCGTTCCCAGGAGTCCTTTGCGAGAATCACCCAGATGACGTAGCGGTCTCGCGTGATGCTACGTCATCTGGGGTCTGCTGCAATGCATCCTTGGGAACACGATTGGCCGGGAGCGTCGCTGAGAGGTGGGAAGGCTGCGGGGGCCGCCGGAAGGTGAGAATATCATTATTTATTATTTTTTTTATTATTTTTACATTAGATCTTTTCACTATTGATGCGGCATAGGCAGCATCAATAGTAAAAAGTTGGTCACATGAGTCAAACACTATGTGTGACTCGTGTGACCAACCTGTCAATCAGTTTTCCAAGCGATGCTACAGATCGCTAGGAAAACGCTAGCATTCTGCAAGCTAATTACGCTTGCAAAACGCTAGTTTCTGGCGGGAATACGCATACAAAAAAAATGCGTATTTCCCGCGGCAGAGAAGTGCGGGATTGCCGCGGAAATTTCCGCAGCAATTCCGCAACTTGTGAACTTAGCCTTAAAAAAAAAAAGAAAAAAATCTATCTGCATGTTGCTTGGACAATAATTTTGGGCATAGTAGCAGTCTGTGGTACTCATTGTATTAGGCCATCTCTACAAAGGTCCACCAGCCTTAAAAAACAAACAAAAAAAATCTATCTGCATGTTGCTTGGACAATAATTTGGGCATAGTAGCAGTCTGTGGTACTCATTGTATTAGGCCATCTATACAAAGCTCCACCCGCATTCAAATACTAAGAATTTTTTGCAGCCATCGTTTTTTGTGGAAACAACTCCCCAGTTGTCAATTAGGTAACCACCAAATTGAGTGGCAAAAGGCCTGCTGCTGGTGGAAAGGGGAATAGGCATGTTGTGAAGGGAAAAAAATGTTGTGTCCGTGGAGTAGGTGTTAAAGCAACAGTAACATCTGCAGAAGAAAGACCATCTTCCAGCCAAACTAAGATGTCTACTTCTTTTAGTGGACAATGTGGTACGATCCCTTTCTTACGGGCACGCCTATCGTTACAAATTTCAGATGAGGCACAAAAAAATAAGGTGCTTTAACAGATATCAAGTGCTCCTTTAAGTCGCCTCTCCACCTCAACTTCAACAACACAAAAACTCCAGTCTGCAGAGGTGTCACCCCAATCGCACTTGCTTCCTCACAGTTCCCAAGGTAAAACAGATGGTTGAGTCTGCAGAGCTGTTTACTCATACTATAGCCTGGGAATCAGGTCGTCTCCACAGCTTCTGTGAATCCAGACGAGGAAATGATCTGCACTGACGCCCAGAATGTTTAGGAGTCTGATCCAGGACCAGATGAAGAAGGTTCTGAGCATAAAGTAGACCAGTGATGGCGAACCTATGGCATGCGTGCCAGCGAGGTCACGCAGAGCCCTCACAGCTGGCACGCGGCCTCGCCTCAGTTATTCCCTGACTGCAGCTCCCTCTCACATTGAGCGGCTGAAAAATGACGTCAGCCGGCCGGCAGCGCCGCTCAATGTGTGAGAGGAAGTGAGAAGGAAGCTGCCGGATCGTGGAGAGGTGAGTCTGGCCGCTGTGCCTGTGAAGCTGGTGTGTGTGTGTGTGTGTGTGTGTGTGTGTGAGACGCTGCTGTGTGTGTGTGTGTGAGAGATGCTGTGTGTGTGTGTGTGTGTGTGTGAGTGTGTGTGTGTGTGTGTGTGTGTGTGTGTGTGACGCTGTGTGTGTGTGATAGATGAGGAAGCGATATCAGCGTTGGAACGGGCAGAAGTGAGTAGTTTTTTTATGCAAGGCCATTATTCAGTATGGAGCATCATGTGGGGCCATTATACTGTATGCATCATCATGTGGGGCCATAGTACTGTATGCAGCAACATGTGGGGCCATTGTACTGTATGCATCATGTGGGGCCATTATACTGTATGCATCATGTGGGGCCATTGTATTGTATGCATCATCATGTGGGGCCATTATACTGTATGCAGCATCATGTGGGGCCATTATACTGTACAGTCATGGCCAAAAGTTTTGAGAATGACACAAATATTAATTTTTACAAAGTCTACTGCTTCACTTTTTTAATGGCAATTTGCATATGCTCCAGAATGTTATAAAGAGTGATCAGCTTAACAGCAATTACTTGCAAAGTCAATATTTGGCTAGAAAATGAACTTTATCCCCCAAAACACATTTCAACATCATTGCAGCCCTTGCCTAAAAGGACCAGCTAACCTCTTTTCAGTGATTGCTCCATTAACACAGGTGTGGGTGTTGATGAGGACATGGCTGGAGATCAATCTGTCATGATTAAGTAAGAATGACACCATTGGACACTTTAAAAGGAGGCTGGTGCTTGGCATCATTGTTTCTCTTCTGTTAACCATGGTTATCTTTAAAGAAACACGTGCAGTCATCATTGCAATGCACAAAAATGGCCTAACAGGGAAGAGTATCGCAGCTAGAAAGATTGCACCTCAGTCAACAATCTATCGCATCATCAAGAACTTCAAGGAGAGAGGTTCCATTGTTGCCAAAAAGGCTTCAGGGCGCCCAAGAAAGACCAGCAAGCGCCAGGACCATCTCTTAAAAGTGTTTCAGCTGCGGGATCGGGCTACCAGCAGTGCAGAGCTTGCTCGGGAATGGAAGCAGGCAGGTGTGAGTGCATCTGCACGCACTGTGAGGCGGAGACTCTTGGAGCAAGGCCTGGTCTCAAGGAGGGCAGCAAAGAAGTCACTTCTCTCCAGAAAAAACATCATGGACAGACTGATATTCTGCAAAAGGTACAGGCAGTGGACTGCTGAGGACTGGGGTAAAGTTATTTTCTCTGATGAATCCCCTTTTCGATTGTTTGGGACATCAGGAAAATGCCTCATTCGGAGAAGACAAGGTGAGTGCTACCACCAGTCTTGTCTCATGCCAACTGTTAAGCATCCTGAAACCATTCATGTGTGGGGTTGCTTCTCAGCCAAGGGAATCGGCTCTCTCACAGTCTTGCCTAAAAACACAGCCATGAATAAAGAATGGTACCAGAATGTCCTCCAAGAGCAACTTCTCCCAACCCTCCAAGAGCAGTTTGGCGATCAACAATGCCTTTTCCAGCATGATGGAGCACCTTGCCATAAAGCAAAGGTGATAACTAAATGGCTCAGGGAACAAACATAGAGATTTTGGGTCCATGGCCTGGAAACTCCCCAGATCTTAATCCCATTGAGAACTTGTGGTCAATCATCAAGAGACGGGTGGACAAACAAAAACCTAACAATTCTGACAAAATGAAAGCATTGATTGTGCAAGAATGGACTGCTATCAGTCAGGATTTGGTCCAGAAGTTGATTGAGAGCATGCCAGGGAGAATTGCAGAGGTCCTGAAGAAGAAGGGTCAACACTGCAAATATTGACTTGCTGCATTAACTCATTCTAACTGTCAATATAAGCTTTTGTTACTCATATGTTTGCAATTATATTTCTGTCTATGATAAAAACATCTGTCAAACACACATAAAAACCAGAGGGCAGCAGATCATGTGAAAATATAATATTTGTGTCATTCTCAAAACTTTTGGCCATGACTGTATGCATCATCATGTGGGGCCATTGTACTGTATGCAGCATCATGTGGGGCCATTGTACTGTATGCAGCATCATGTGGGGCCATTGTACTGTATGCATCATCATAAGGGGCCATTATACTGTATGCATCATCATGTGGGGCCATTATACTGTATGCATCATCATGTGGGGCCATTGTACTGTATGCAGCATCATGTGGGGCCATTGTACTGTATGCATCATCATGTGGGGCCATTATACTGTATGCAGCATCATGTGGGGCCATTGTACTGTATGCATCATGTGGGGCCATTACATTGTATGCAGCACCATGTGGGGCCATTATACTGTATGCATCATCATGTGGGGCCATTGTACTGTATGCAGCATCATGTGGGGCCATTGTACTGTATGCAGCATCATGTGGGGCCATTGTACTGTATGCAGCATCATGTGGGGCCATTGTACTGTACGCATCATCATGTGGGGCCATTATACTGTATGCAGCATCATGTGGGGCCATTATACTGCATGCAGCATCATGTGTGGCCATTATTCACTATGGAGCATCACGTGGGGCCATTATACAGTATGGAGCCTCATGTGTGGCCATTAAACAGTATGGAGCATCACGTATGGCCAGTATACTGTATGCAGCATCATGTGGGGCCATTATACTGTATGCATCATCATGTGGGGCCATTATACTGCATGCAGCATCATGTGTGACCTTTATACAGTATGGAGCATCATGTGGGGCCATTATTCAGTATGCAGCATCATGTGGGGCCATTATACTGTATGCATCATCATGTGGGGCCATTATACTGCATGCAGCATCATGTGTGGCCTTTATACAGTATGGAGCATCATGTGTGGCCATTATACAGTATTCAGCATCATGTGGGGCCATTATACTGTATGCATCATGTGGGGCCATTATACTGTATGCAGCATCATGTGTGGCCTTTATACAGTATGGAGCATCATGTGTGGCCATTATACAGTATTCAGCATCATGTGTGGCCATTATACAGTATGCAGCATCATGTGTGGCGATTATACAATATGGAGTTGTTTTTCTAATCTAAAACCTCAGTATTCCGGTTAAATTGCCGTGTTGGCACTTTGCGATAAATAAGTGGGTTTTAGATTGCAGTTTGGGCACTCTGTCTCAAAAAGGTTCGCCATCACTGATGTAGACCCTCGTTCCCAAACTGTAACTCCTGTTGGTGGAGACAATGAGGAAGATGATGAGACTCAAATACCAGATGTGAGCGACAACTTGAGTTTTGTGTCAGGGCAGGAAGAGGTTGGCTCTGAGGACGACGGGGGTGAGAACACACAGGGTGATGATGACGAGGTTGTAGATCCCACATACTGTCAACCCACAGTGAGACATTCGATGAGGTCAGCAGAGGAGGTGGAGGAGGATTCGAGTGACGACGAGGTCAGGGTGCGCCTTCCTGGACACAGACGTAGTACTGGAAGCACGTCACCAACTGCATCCTCAACCACAACTCTGCCTCTGACCACAAGTCAAGGTGGCTCTTCAGGTCGCATGGGTTCTAAGCCTTGCATAGCCTGGGCATTTTTTAACATCGATAAGGATGACCCAACTCGTGTTATCTGTAACATTTGTGACCAAAAGCTAAGTAGAGGCCAAAAAATCCATAGTTTGAGTACTTCATGCATGAACCGTCACATGGACGTGAAGCATAAGTTGCAGTGGCAAGCTCACTGTGCTACAATGCGGCCCAACCACCGTCTGCCCCATCTTGTGCATCCACGACCTCTTCATCCTCTGTGACTGGGGGGACAGCAGTCAGACCTGTTCTGAGACTCAGACCTGGCACCTCTTTACCAGCAACAGCCAGTCAGATTGGCAGGTCATCAGTTCATTTGGAAGTGGAAACACCAGCTGGTGTTGATCGCTCTGACATCGAGAGCACCATCTTTGGATCAAGGCAACCTAACTTTTGCGCCTGCATCTTCCTCACAGACCGTCAGTTGTCCGGGGACACCCTACTCAACCCCGTCTACGCACAACAGCCAGCCCTCGGTCACTCAGATGTGGACAAGTAAAAGACCATTTCCTCCTAGCCATGAGAAAGCTAAGAGGTTGAATTTCACCATCTGCAAGCTCTTGGCTACAGAAATGCTGCCTTTCCGCCTTGTTGACACAGAGGATTTTCGAGCCCTTATATCCGTCGCAGTGCCCCAGTACCAAATGCCCAATCGGCACTACTTCTCAAAGAAAGGTGTGCCTGCGCGCCACCAGCATGTCGCACACAACATCACCGCTTCTTTGAGAAACTCACTGTGTGACAGGGTGCATTTCACCACAGACACTTGGACGAGTAGGCATGGACAGGGGTATTACATGTCGCTGACTGGGCACTGGGTAACTATGGTGACAGCAGGACAAGGGGCTGCTGTCCAAGTCTTGCCGTCCCCACGAGTTGTGCATCAATCCTCTTTATCTCGAAGTTCCTCCACTACTTCTGCTTTCTCAACCTCCTCTCGGTCCTCCACCTGCACCCAAAGCCTGTCTGTTCATGCCACGGGCTTTCTAACTGCGCAGAAGGGATCCTGAAGCACACCTCCTTGCTATGCTGGCAGAAGGGCTCAACGTAATCAGGCGGTTTTTACATTGAAATGTCTGGGAAATGTGAGTCACACAGCTGAGGAGTTGTGGTCAGCTCTGGAGAACCAGTTTCATGAATGGTTGTCTCCACTGGACCTGCAACCAGGGAAGGCCGTGTGCGACAATGCCGCAAACCTGGGTGCGGCCCTTCGCCGGGGCAATATCACACACGTGCCTTGTATGGCTCACGTGTTGAACCTGGTTGTCCAGCAATTTTTAGCCCACTATCCCGGACTACATGGCCTTCTGCAGAGGGCACGGTCGCTGTGTGCTCACTTCCGCCGTTTGCATCCCGCAGCTCAGCGACTTACATCTCTACAGAAGTCATTGGGCCTGCCACTTCACCGGCTAAAATGCGATGTGCCAACACGATGGAATTCAACTCTGCACATGTTGCAGCGACTGTGGCAGCACCGACAATCCCTGGTGCAATACGTTCTGAATTATAGCCTGGGCCAACGAGATCCAGAGGTGGGGCAAATCACGCTGGAGGAGTGGTCTCAGATCAGGGACCTATGCACCCTTCTGCACAGTTTTGAAATGGCCACGAAGATGTTTAGTGCTGACGATGCCATTATCAGCATGACTATTCCGGTGATTTACATGCTGGAGCAGATGTTAAACAGAATTCGGAGTCAGGTGGTGGAACAAGAGGAGGTGGAGGAAGTAGAGGAGGAGGAGTTGTATGCGGAAGGGCTAACATCTGCAAGGTCCAGACGGTCGGCAGCACCAAGGCGGCTGGCATGGGAGGGTGGGGGAGAGGGATTAACCAGGGCGCATGGTAGCAGCCAAACTAGTGAGGAAGGTGCAGGAGCCCAGGAAGAAGTGGATGACAAACTGGCGATGGGCATGGAAAACTCATCAGATGAGGGAGACCTTGATCACATTTCTGTTGTGCGAGGTTGGGGGGAGAGGGCAGAGGAAGAAAGCATGAGTCGTACCTCGCCACCAACACAACAGGGACTTGGTGCTCCCGGATGCGCAGGACACATGAGTGCCTTCTTGCTGCACTACCTGCAACATGACCCTCGAATTGTCAGAATTTGAAATATTCCTGACTAATGGGTAGCCACACTGTTAGATCCCCGGTACAAAAGTAAATTTGCCGAAATAATTCCAGCCATAGAAAGGGATTCACGCATGCAGGAGTATCAGCAGAGACTGTTGCAGAATCTTACATGTGCTTTTCCACAAAACACCAGTGGTGCACGTAGCGAATCTCACAGTTCTAACTTGCCAACCGTGGGACTGTCGAGTGTTCAGCACTCAAACCGTAACAGAAACACAGTATCTGCTGGTGTTCACAGCAATTTTGCGGAATCCTTTCACCAGTTTTTTAGCCCATCCTTTGCAAGGCCACAGGAGACAAGAAGTCAGACACATAGTCAACGCCTAGAGACGATGGTACAGGAGTATCTCCAACTGAACATCGAAGCCATGACTGTGTCACTGGACCCTTGCTCTTTTTGGGCTTCCAATCTGGATAAATGGCCGGAGCTCGCCACTCACGCCTTGGAGATCTTGTCATGCCCGCAGCCAGCGTTCTCTCTGAACGTGTGTTCAGCGCTGCTGGTGGTGTGCTGACAGATAAGCGCACGCGGCTGTCCACTGAGAATGTAGACAGACTCACGTTCATAAAGATGAACAAATCATGGATCCGCAAGGACTTTTCTACCCCTGTGTCATCCTGGGGAGTAAAAGCTTGAGGATTTGCTAAAATCACCTCACCAAACGTTTTAAGCTTTAAAATTGCTAATAATTTGTAGCTGCATCTAGGCCGGAAAATAATTTTGGGCCTGTAGCAGTGTGTGTTACTTATTCTAATAAGCCATCTATGCTAAGCTCCACTAGCTTTCAAATTATTATTTTTAGCTGCATCTTGCCTGTAGAATAATTTTGGGCCTGTAGCAGTGTGTGGTACTCATTCTAATAGGCTGTAAGTTCTATGTATATATTCCTGAAACTCAGTTTGTTCGTCAGCCATTTTACTTTCTGTCTTGCTGCAGCTATCTTGCCCTCAGTCAAAATGGAGTTTCCAGCTTGCATGTTCCCGCCCTGATTCTCTCCTTTGCTTCTTAAGCAGCCACAGCTGAGCAATCAGTGCTTCAGAATCTAGCCTGCAGTGAACCTGTGACTTGACTCCTGTAAGCCTTGGACCTTGTACTCCAGCTATTCCTACTGAGGAACTCTGAAGCACTTGTGGACTCTGAACCCTGCTCTTTGAAAGACCCACGTTTGCATGGACTTACGGTGACAGAGAAGAAGATCCTGAATCTGTATTGGAGAGTGATTGCTGAGCTTGGATTACTCTGGCCTGCTGTGTCTCCTGTTTCTGTGTCTGCAAACTGTGTGACTATTTCTCGCCAACTTGTATGAAGTAATACAGGACTTTTCTATATCAAACCTGTGACTCCTGTGTTTTCATCGCACCCAAGCACAAGACGCTATATGAACTGTACTACATACATTACAAGATTCTGAAGCCAAAACGTTAGTGTCTGCTGGGTCTGGAAGGCTGTGTCTGCTGTACTGTGGATATCAAACGTCCGGTTGTACTTTCTGTGATGACAATGGTTGTGACTTCTCACAACCATTCCAGGTGAGCAATTCCCTTAAGTTTTTTCTTTTTGCAGTGTTACCACAGGTAAACACTATTGTTTTTTTTTTTTTTTCCTTTCTTTTCTCTTTTTTGTCTGCTGTAACTCTGGATAACAGATGTCTGGTTGAAACTTTCTGTGATGATAGTGGTTGTGACTTCTCACAACCATTCCAGGTGAGCAGTTCCCTTAATTTTTTTTTCTCTCTGCAGTGTTGCCACAGGTGAACACTATTGTTTTTTTTTCTCTCCTCTTCTTCCAGTAATCCTGTCTTAAAAGATCTGGAAAATGGAGGCCGCATAAAGGAACTTTGCGGAGTGACTGATAATATCCTTGCAGATTTGCAGAATATAAAGACCCGTTTTACAAATCTACAGGACCTCAATAATCACAATTTGCAAGTGGTTGGACAGACTACCCAGGATTTGCGAGCCAGGATTGAGGTTCTAGAGGGGCGAGTCCAGGCTCCTGCCGTAGCCCCGAGTGCTGGGATTCCCAAGTTGCCCCCTTTTCGTTTTGGCGGTGAACGTGAGAAATTCAGGGGATTTATTAATCAATGCAATCTTTTTTTTTCTGCACATGCTTCACAATTTCCCACTGAACGATCTAAGGTGCTTACTATAATTATGTTGCTTACCAACAAGGCTTTAATGTGGGCAAACCCTCTGATTGAGACTGAGGATGATTGTTTGAATCACCTTGATGATTTTATTTCAGCCATGGGGCAGGTGTTTGATGACCCCAATCGAGGTGCAACAGCTGAAGCAGCCATGTTAGCTTTGCGCCAAGGTAAGCACTCGGTAGCTGAATATGCCTTGGATTTCAGGAGATGGGCCCTTGATACCACCTGGGACAGTTCCGCCAAAAAATCTATATTTCGAAAGGGGTTATCTCCACTGATTAAGGATGAACTTGCTCGTGCCGACCCTCCCACTGCGTTAGGTGACTTTATTAACTACTGCATCCGTATTGATACTCGTCTGACTGAACGCAGGCAAGAGAGATGGTTCGAAAGCAATCGTACTAACCTTTTCCTACCTTCCTCTCCAGCTAAGGAACCTTTGAGTAGGATTACACGGGAACCTGAACCCATGCAGGTAGACTCTTTACAACGACGGGTTAGTGATGCACGCAAGGAACATCGTTTTAAGGAGAATCTATGTTTCTATTGTGGTAAGTCAGGGCACTTCATTATAAACTGCCCCAGCCGTTCTCGTAAGACTACTGCAGCACTCATTCATTGTGAGTGTTGCGAGAGGGGATCTGTCAGGTCCGAGCCTCAGGCTCCAGAGAGATCTGCAGCAACAGATCTTGATTTCTCGGACTTAAACTCTGTTACCTCTGAGGACGTTGACTGTGTAAACGCTGCCATTTTTCAAGTTTCCTCAGCGGTGTCCCAGCTGAGTTGTAAGAAAAACAATTCTCATTGCTTTCTTTCCATCAAACTCTGGGTTGACTCAGCTTGGGTGTCTAGCTCTGCTATGATCGACTCAGGGGCAAGTGGAAATTTTATGGATGTCTCCTTTGCTCTGAAACAGGGAATACGTTCAGTGAAGAAGGCTACTCCAGTACAGATGGAAACTGTGGATGGCTCCCTGCTGACCTCTGGACCAGTGGATCAGGAAACAGAGCCTTTGAGGGTTCTTATGGGTAAAGATCATCAAGAGAAACTGTCCTTTATGCTTATCTCTTCTCCCCACTTTCCCATTATTCTAGGGCTACCATGGCTGCAGGCTCAGAATCCTACCATTAACTGGGAGACCAAGGAATTACACTTTCCAGAGAAACAGATGAGTCCAAAAGTTTCAGCTTGCTCTGTTCCTAAAGGAATCATGTCAGTCCCTGAACTACCAGCTGTATACCAGGACTATGTGGATTTATGTGACAAGAAGAACGCTGACCAGCTTCCTCCTCACCGTCCATATGATTGTCCAATTGAATTATTGCCTGGAGCAGAGATACCTTTTGGTAAGATCTACCCCCTGGCGGGGCCCGAGCTAAAGGCTTTAAAGGATTACATAGATGAAAATCTAGCCAAGGGCTTCATACGCCCCTCTTCATCTCCTGCAGGTGCACCCATCTTCTTTGTAAAGAAGAAAGATGGATCTCTGAGACCATGCGTAGACTATAGGGAACTCAATAAGGTTACTATTAGAAACCGTTATCCATTGCCTTTAATCCCTGAGTTATTGGAGAGAGTGCGACATGCCAAAATTTTTTCTAAACTAGATCTTCGTGGGGCCTATAACTTAGTCCGTATTAGACCTGGGGATGAATGGAAGACTGCATTCAGGTCACGCTATGGACACTTTGAATATCTAGTTATGCCTTTTGGTCTGAGTACCGCCCCAGCCACTTTCCAACACTTGGTGAATGACATCTTCAGGGATCTCCTAGATACATTCGTGGTAATTTATTTGGATGATATTCTAATTTTTTCTAACTCCACAGAGGAACATCATGGACATGTGAGAATGGTCTTGGAACGTCTAAGACAAAATCATCTTTACATCAAACTTGAAAAGTGTGAATTCCATAGGACCGAAATTCAATTTCTGGGGTATGTACTGTCTACACAAGGAATTAGTATGGATGGAAGCAAAACCCAAGCCATCAAGGATTGGCCAAGTCCTAGAAATGTGAAGGAGGTACAGCGCTTCATTGGGTTTGCCAACTTCTATAGACGTTTCATTAGAAATTTCTCTGAGGTAGTGTCACCTATCACTCAACTTACCCGGAAAGAGTCTAGGTTTTCCTGGACTCCCCAAGCCCAGGAAGCATTTTCCCGTCTAAAAGATAAATTTACCACTGCACCTATCCTAGTACATCCCAACCCCGAGCTTGCCTTCATAATAGAGGTGGATGCTTCAGACTGTGCCGTTGGAGCTATACTCTCTCAGAGATCAGGTGAGAAGAATGTCTTGCATCCCTGTGCCTTCTTTTCCCAGCAGTTGTCTTCGGCTGAGAGGAACTACGATGTGGGCAATAGAGAGTTGTTGGCCATTATTGCCGCCTTCAAAGAATGGAGACACCTTCTTCAGGGAGCTGCACAGCAAATAGTCGTCCTGACAGACCATCGTAACCTTGAGTTTATCAGGTCGGCTAAGTGCCTGACTCCTCGCCAGGCTCGCTGGAATCTTTTCTTAAACCAATTTAATTTTATCATCTCTTATAGACCAGGATCGCGCAATGGAAAGGCTGATGCACTCTCTAGGATTTACTCAGCAGAGACACGTCCAATTACTCCTCCTAAGACTATTCTTCCTGACTCTAGATTCCTAGGAGTAATTCATAATCAAGACCTACTTAAGGACATCAAGGAAGCATACCATGCGGATTCCTTTTTGGCACAACCCCCAAGGGACGTAAGTCTTGTCTTTAAGAATGGTGTGTGGATTCAGGGACAACGCCTGTATATTCCTGAAACAGTCAGATTAAGAGTATTGCAACTCATTCACGATTCCAAGATAGCTGGGCATAGAGGAATTCTAAAGACACAGGAATTTCTTTCTCGTTTCTTTTGGTGGCCCACTTGCAGGAAGGATGTTTTGAATTATGTCACTTCATGTGAGGTCTGTGCAAGATGCAAAACACCTCGCTCCTCACCAACTGGTCTGTTACAGCCTCTTCCCACCCCGTCCCGCCCGTGGGGATCCATTTCTATGGACTTCATTGTGGAGTTACCAACCTCTCAGGGGAAGAACACCATTCTAGTGGTGGTTGACCGTCTAACAAAGGCAGCTCATTTTATCCCTTGTGTCGGCTTACCCACTGCAAAACAGACATCAGATTTGATGATTAAAGATGTGTTTCGCTTACATGGAGTACCGGATGAGGTTATTTCGGATCGAGGGGTGCAATTCACTTCTAGGTTTTGGCAAAATTTCTGTGCAGCATTGGACATTAAAGTAAACCTTTCTTCTGCTTTTCATCCCCAGACTAATGGACAGACCGAACGAACCAATCAAACCCTGGAGCAGTATCTCCGCTGCTTTATCTGCCACCTACAGGATGATTGGGTGGATCTACTTCCATTAGCTGAGTTCTCGTATAACAACTCTCAGAGTGCCTCCACTAAACAGTCTCCTTTTTACTCTAATCTAGGTTATCATCCTAACATTCTACCACGATTTCCCATAGAAACGCCTTTACCAGCAGTGGCTGAAAGAATCACGTCTTTACAGAAGAATATGGATCTTCTAAAGGAAAATCTGGAATCGGCTCAAGAAAGGTACAAGAAAGCAGCAGATAAATTTCGTAAACCTGCACCAGCTTTCAAGGTAGGAGACTTGGTCTGGCTGTCAACCAGAAATCTTAAGTTAAGGATTCCATCGTCTAAGTTGGGACATAAGTACATTGGACCCTATAAAATCAGTAAAATTATAAGTGCCGTTGCTTGTCGTCTTCAACTGCCCAGAACTATGAGAATCCACCCTGTTTTTCATGTATCCCTACTAAAGGCTGCGACACCCAATACGTTTCCTGGACGTTCCTCTCCTTGCCCTGACCCAGTGCTAGTCGATGGTCAGGAAGAATTTGTGGTGGAAAGGATTTTAGATTCCAGGTTGTATAGAAATCAGTTACAATATCTGATTAAATGGCAGGGCTACCCAGTGGAGGACAACTCATGGGAACCGGTCAATAACGTTAATGCTCCTCGCTTGCTCCGTCAGTTTCATCAGAGGTACCCACACAAGCCTGGTCTGAGGTCATCCGGAGGTTGTCCTTAAGGGGGGAGTAATGTAAGGTTCTATGTATATATTCCTGAAACTCAGTTTGTTCGTCAGCCATTTTACTTTCTGTCTTGCTGCAGCTATCTTGCCCTCAGTCAAAATGGAGTTTCCAGCTTGCATGTTCCCGCCCTGATTCTCTCCTTTGCTTCTTAAGCAGCCACAGCTGAGCAATCAGTGCTTCAGAATCTAGCCTGCAGTGAACCTGTGACTTGACTCCTGTAAGCCTTGGACCTTGTACTCCAGCTATTCCTACTGAGGAACTCTGAAGCACTTGTGGACTCTGAACCCTGCTCTTTGAAAGACCCACGTTTGCATGGACTTACGGTGACAGAGAAGAAGATCCTGAATCTGTATTGGAGAGTGATTGCTGAGCTTGGATTACTCTGGCCTGCTGTGTCTCCTGTTTCTGTGTCTGCAAACTGTGTGACTATTTCTGCCAACTTGTATGAAGTAATACAGGACTTTTCTATATCAAACCTGTGACTCCTGTGTTTTCATCGCACCCAAGCACAAGACGCTATATGAACTGTACTACATACATTACATAGGCCATCTACAGTATACTAAGCTCCACCAGCTTTCAAATTAATTGTCATGATCCCAGTGCAGGTTTGGCCTGCACACCAGGGGTTAATGTCTTGATCCTAGTGCGGGCTCTGACCTGCACACCTGGGGTTTATTATTATGGCCTCTCTTTGGTTCGGGGAGAGCTTCTTATAGCCCTAGGAAGCTCCAATCCCCGTCAGTTATACTTTTGCCCTTGGCTGAGTGTGTTGACCCCTGATTGCCTGTGCCTTGTGCCTGTGTTCTAGCTTGTTTGTATGGTTCTGACCCGGTTCTGTTTCCCGTTGTGATTTTGCCTCTTGATTCTGTACTGTGTATATGCTTCTCTGGTTTTCTGACTCCTGCCACGTCCCTGACTATTCTTGATTTGCCTGCTCCTTGTGTACTGCGTTGTCTCTCACGTTTACTGACCTCGGCTTGTCTTGGATTCCGTCTCCCTCTGGTGCCCCGTCCTCTACCTGGTGTCCGGTGACCCCCTTTCCATTCTCCAGGGTCCCAGTAGCTCCCTGCACTCATCCCCAGCTACAGGACGCTAAGCTCCGCCCCTGGGGTCACATGACCGCAGGTCCTGGCAGTACATTCACCGCTTGGTGTTCTGCTAACTCCAGCTCTGCTGTATTGCTATCGTCTTGCCCAGCACTCGGGCGCTGTGAGTACCGCTGTCACAGGCCGTCGGATGCTCCAGGCTCCCACTGTCAGAGCTGCTGAAACCGCTGGTAAGTGCCCACCTAGCGGTTTCTCGTGATATTAATAATTATTTTTAGCTGCATCTTGCCTGTAGAATAATTTTGGGCCTGTAGCAGTGTGTGGTACTCATTCTAATAGGCCATCTATACTAAGCTCCACCAGCTTTCAAATTAATAATAATTTTTGTTCTCTCTGAACGTGTGTTCAGCGCTGCTGGTGGTGTGCCGAGTCTGACAGATAAGCGCACGCGGCTGTCCACTGAGAATGTAGACAGATTCACGTTCATAAAGATGAACAAATCATGGATCCGCAAGGACTTTTCTACCCCTATGTCATCCTGGGGAGAGTAAAAGCTTGAGGATTTGGTAAAATCACCTCACCAACGATTTTAAGCAACTATGCGGCAATTGATGCTACTTAAGTGGTGTCTGTGCCCCAAATTTTTGGAAAAAATAGAGACTCTTTTTGGAGTCCCCTTGCTGTGTTTTACGTGACGTTGGCATTGTCAATTACAGGTGGGTTGGGTCTTTCCCCACCCCCTTTTAACCGTAAGAAACTACATACACTATGGCTTGGGGAAACACATATGGTTGAGTGTGAAGACTAGATCTGTTTACTCATACTATAGCCTGGGAATCAGAGGTCTGCTCCAAAGCTTGAGTGTCTGCTAGTCAGCGGAGTAGCCACCGGCTGTAGATATAATTACAAATTTTTAACTGCATCTAACTTAGACAATAATTTTGGGCCTAGTAGCAGTGTCTGCTAGTCAGCGGAGGTAGCCACCGGCTGTAGATATAATTACAAATTCTTAACTGCATCTTGCCTGGACAATAATTTTGGGCCTAGTAGCAGTGTCTGCTAGTCAGTGGAGTAGCCACCGGCTGTAGATCTAATTACAAATTTTTAACTGCATCTAACCCAGACAATAATTTTGCAACCAAATTCAGATAGACGGTTTCAAATGAGCGCCAAGCTGGCGATAAAGGCAGATGAGATTAAGGTTGTCCGCTGCAGCTCCGGCCGGGTACCTCAAGAGAGGATCAGACATAAGTGATGATAAAGCAATCCGGTCATAAGGAGCGCGAGGGACGCAATTCAGCTGATATAAAAAAGTCTTAATTTATTGATATCCACAACACGTTTCAACGGAATAGCTCCGTCTTCCTCAGGTGGCAGTTATACATAGAATGGAGTAGGAAAGCTATATAAAGGTGGAGCAGCAAATGAAAATTAAAAGGCAATTAATCAGAACACCCACATGATTAAAAATGCAAATGTGACTGCAAAAAAGAAAAAAAAAAAAAAACACAGATAAATTGAATAAAACCAACATAAAAACGACATATAAACAGTGTACACAAGGAAAAATAAATTAAAATAAATAAATAAATAACAAAAAGCATATATTAGGGGGCCAGTGTACCAGGTTTAAAAATCCAGAAACTCTCTCTTGTTATTAGATTATTATACCGATCAGGCATATCATGTGGTATCTGGTCAATAACAGTGAGTTTTAACAAATTCAAATTCTTTTGGTGCACTAGGGAGAAATGTTTTGAGAGACTGTGTAGCATGAACCCATTTCGGATATTTTGACGGTGCTTGTTGAGCCTTGCTGTCACGCTGTCTAATGATAAGACTACAATGTCAGTAAACTATTTATACAGGAATCACACTCTATACAACATATAGTTTAGCAACATAAGAATGTAAGTATAAAATAGATTTACCTGACACAATATCAGCAGAACTTAGGGTTAATCTTGAGGACTAGATGTGCAGAGACGATATCAGTTGAACTCAGGGTTAATCTTGAGGACTTGATGAGCTGTAACAGGAAAGAGGAGGACCGGGGTCTAACCTGACCCTACACTGGGGTCCTAACTAATCCCTTACCTTGGAGGTACTGATAATGGTTCAGAGGTCCAAGTCTCCAGCCTAACCCTGTCTCCTATCAGACCCTGAACCCTGTAATCAGTCCTAAGAAGGATCCTGATTACCACCAAAGGGATATGGGCTGATCTCAGCTAAATACCCAGATTAGACATATAAGACAGACAGGATAGCACTCTCTTGCATACACACTCAAACACCGAAGGAACATAAATGGTCTGGGAAATAAACTCTAAGCAAGTTAAGCTTAAAACAACTAAGGAGCTCTCAACTAGAGTCTATACAGATTCATTCCTATCTGTGGTCTGCATGAAGTGTTTCACTGGCAACTCCAAAAGCAGACAACCAGAAACTTAAAGGAAACCAATCAACAATAATCAATTGCAGCCGGGAGAAACTGCACCCAGTCCCAGCACCGAGCACAGACAGAATTAACTCCCTAGCTGCCAAACACAAAGAAACAGCAACTCAGCTGTGAGAAGTCAAAATGTGCAACCGCGACGATCTTCGTGGCAATGCACACATGACACTTGCATGCATCGTCTGTATCGTCCGACCGATGTACTGCAACCCACAACCGCACTCAATTAAATAAGTAATGTAGCACGATTGGCAATTGACATGACAGTTGATTTTAAAAATGGTGCCTGTGGTACGAGATTGAAATTCTTGCACCCCATTCATAATAGAGACGCAACATAAACACTTAGAGGTCCTACATGCAAAACAACCCGGATTAGAATTTATCCGGCTTGCAGATGAAGATAAGGACTTGAGAGTTGTGTTGCTGGGGGCAACTAGATTTTGAAGAGTTCGGTTTTTCCGAAAAAACTACAATTTTGGGCCTAGTAGCAGTGTCTGCTAGTCAGCGGATTAACACAGCTGTTAAGCAAGCTACACCACCTGTACTTTGGACACTTAATTTTTCAAAGGAAATGCTTCAGGCCCCCGGGAAAATCAGTGAAGAGCATCGGGGAGGCACCCCAAGGCACAGGGGCTGTGAGTGGCGGTAGGACGCCTTGCGGTGGACCGCCAAGCTCAATCCTTATAAAAGCTTTTTAACTGCAGCAGCTTTACTGGAGCTGGAATTACCGCGGCTGCTGGCATGAGACTTGCCCTACAATAGATCCTTGTAAAAGGATTTAAAGTGTACTCATTCAAATTAGAGAGACAATTTAAATAAAAATGATTACACCTGCCTCCACCGCAGGGGGGCTCGCTCGACCCACCAGCGGACAGGCACCAGTATTGGGAGAGGGGGGCTGTCCATCAGGGTCCACCGCAGCTCTGGCACAAACCCGGCGACACGCAGGCCGTGTCGGTTTGGCACTTTTTTGGTTTTAGAAGGGCATGACATGCCTATATCTGCGTCTCCCCCTCCTTTTACTACTCCACCTCTTTTCTTTTCTCATGACTATATGTACTTGTCACTTTTCCATGTGTTAGTTGTGTCTTGTGAGCAATTTGTCAGCTTTTGGACACCTTTGAAGTGTTTTCTATGTGTTTTCTTTGTGTTTCTATGTGTTTTGGTTTGCCTGCCATTGGTTTTAATGGTGTTCGACGAACAGTTCGTCTAACACACGGCTCTTCGGCGAACCGAACTCGAACACTACGGGGGTGGCTCATCACTACTCACAACCTCGAACCAGAGACCTGACTTTTGGCAGAAAGTCAGGTTCTTTATGCTGGCATTAGGGACACTTGTGTGCATTTTTATTAATAAGTCGTGTTTAGTAAAATCATCAGCGGCTGGACACTGGTTTCATAAAAAAACCAAACAAAAAAAAACAGGAAGCCACCAACTGGTGACAGGTACTCTTTTTTAAGTTACAAAAATAAAAAAAATCACTTACCTGTCAGCACTAACTAGAACAATTTCAAACTTTTGCCCCAACTCCTTAACTTTCCGGTAAGATTCCACCAACACTCTGGTTAGGCTTCGACATGGTGGACACTGAAAAGGAAACACAAATGTCTGTATTTTTTCAGCTGAAGAGGGATGTCAGCAAACTTATATGTTCCCCTAAGAGATCAGGAGGGATGGTCACCAGGTCATATTAGTCCAGGTTCGCAATGATTTTATTCCTGATGCTCCCAAGTATTCTATTTTTTTTTTTTTTTATTCGTCATGCGGATCCAGAGTTAGGGACCTTTTTATCTTTTGTTAATTTTTTAGCCATGCCCTCTTTGTAAAAAACATGAAATTAGCACAAAAGAAAAGGCTCATATCTCTACCAATGTATGTGATTTGAAACAAAACAAAGACAGAATACTCTAGAGAAACAGCAAGAGTAAAATAAGAGCAAAAACTGACCACGTGCGATATAATGACAGGTCTTCTCTAAGAGCATATTTACATGTATCACATTTTCATTATATCAATATTAACCCCCTTCAGCCCCAAGCCTGTTTTCACCTTCATGACCAGGCCAAATTTTACAATTCTGACTAGTGTCACTATGAGGTAATAACTCTGGAACGTTTCAACGGATCTCACTGATTCTAAGATTATTTTTTCACGAGACATATTGTACTTCATGAAAGTGGTCAAATTTCTTCGATATGAAAAAAAAAAGGAAATTTGGTGAAAATTTTGCAATTTTCCAACTTTTAATTGTTATGCTCTTAAATCAGAGTTATGTCACACAAAAAAGTTAATGAATAACATTTCCCACATATCTACAGCAGCACATTTTTTTGAAACATAATTCTTTTTTTGTTAGGAAGTTATAATAGTTAAAAGATGACAAGCGATTTCTCATTTTTTCAACAAAATTTCCCAAACCATTTTTTTTTAAATTCGTAGTAAAGATGGTTGGCGTGCACACAAATCGTAAATAGATTGAGGTGCTGGTAGAAGGGACACATTAGTCCAATATCATACTAGTGAATTTTACCGCACACTCACTGAGATAAATTTGCAATGTGAAAATTTATTAACAGTGTCAGAGCAAAAACAGAAATACAAGATCTGAAGCGATATTAACACAACGTTTCGGCTCTGCCAGAGCCTTACTCATGTATTCGCTGTTGATAAAAAAGAAACGTATAAGTATTGTACAAAACATATTTAAACAAAACAAGTGAACAGTAGATGTACACAATAAACAAACTTAAAGAAACATCTCCAAGGATTATATGAGTATAAGACAAGAAGTGAATATATAGACTATAATAAAAATACATAAATACACCAAGTCTAAGTGACTGGTACCAATATGAGTTTTTTTACAGGCATAAAAGAAAATGAAAAAAATGAAAAAAAAAGAAGAAAATACATAGTAATAGCAATAATTACCTCAGTCCAAAGTAAGAGTGAAGATGAGTGCATATAGAAATGATAATTCCATAGTATATATGATGGCTGTAAGGAATAGTGACATTATTAAAGCTAGAACAAATAACAGGTATATGCAGAAAAGAAAGAGGGGAATACCTTTGTTATGCAGCCTTAGTAGGGAATTTTTGCCCAGTGTAACTGTGATTCAAACATATTACAATTGTCAGTGGCCGCAATATTTGATGCTTATATGCTTATATGCCCAAGGAAATCTCTGAAAAAAGGGTACCTGTTGTCCAGTTAGCTAGTGGGTCAGAAGGCTAGTCTTATACCTAAAAAATATTATTTTGTATGAGTATAATTGGTAATAGAATGAGACAGCAAGACTGCTGTGTATTACTGGTAAAATGTACCATCCCGCACAAACTGCTGCTAAATGGTAATAAGGATAAGTGGCAAGGAAGCACCATACCTGGTTAATCGCTAGTCCAGTGGTAGGGGAATACAGCGGCGCTCCCGCGCCTTGCTGTGTTGTTGTTGTGTGCTCAGAACTGAACAAGCGCTCATTTTGTGAGCGCTAGACCGGAAGTGAGGTATCGAAACCGGAAGTGACGTTACGTCACCTCAGCGCTGATCCTGGTCATGCGCAGTGGCAACAATAGGAGACTAGAATGTAGTTGGCCAGGGTAGTGCTAGATACCGATCTAATAAACTTATAATAAAGTTGAATTTGTGGATTTTTAGAGTGCAACTTGTTATTTTAGCTAATAGCGGCATCTATAATGAAATGTAAAGTCCAAAATAAAGAAAAAATAAAAATTAAAAAAATAGCGATAAGACATAACATAGGGGCATATGGTAATGAATGGACTGATGAACAATTAGGTGAAGCAAATAATAAAGATAATGATAATTAATTAATAAGAAGGAGGGGGAGTAGAGGCAGATACCAGAGGGTTGAGTAAACTCACCTAAGGCGATAAAGTATTATCGAGTCTGTAAGGGAACAAAAGACATTAGTATATATTATGTTGATATTCTGATTTTAGTCATACGAGCCAATCAATTTCTCTGTTGAGACCTTTTGGTGTCAACGTATCCAGTTTATGTATCCAGAAGGTTTCTCTCTGTTTAAGCATTTTTATTCGATCACCACCTCTTCTGGGACGTGGTACACCTTCTATAACTTGGAATTTTAGTTGTGCTACTGAATGTCTTGCTCTAGAAAAGTGGTCGGGTAACGGGAGCCAATTTTTTTGGCATCTGATAGTGGACTTATGACCAGCAATGCGGTCCTTAATATGCTGGGTCGTTTCCCCGACATATAGAAGACCGCACGGGCATTTAATCAGGTAAATTACGAAATTTGAGTTGCAAGTGAAATAGTCATTGATAGGAAATGATTTGCCAGTTCTTGGATGGGTAATATTGTCAGAACGAATAATGTTGGAACATGCCGCACAGTTGAGACATGGAAATGTACCATGTCGGCGAGGGGCTAAGACCATTTGGCGGTCCTCTTGTTTTGCACTACCAATATCTGCCCTCACAAGCTTATCCTTAATGTTTGGTGGTCGTTTTGTACACATAAGTACAGGTGCTTCAAATGATGGAATATTGGGGTAGGCTTTATGCAAAAGTGGCCAGTGTTTTTTTATTATCGAATAGGCTTTAGGCATCAGGGGATGGAAAAGGTGTACAAATGGTATCCTTTCTTTAGGAGGCATGTGAGGATGAGGAGAAAGGGGTGTGAGAGCCCGATTTTTTTTTCAATTAATAGTCTAGTTGGATAACGTCTGTTTCTAAATTTAAGAGACATAGTATCAAGTCTGGTTTCAAGTGTCGGTCTATCGGACACTATGCGTGATACTCTATTAAATTGAGATCTTGGCAAACTATTTCTGGTGGATTTAGGATGACAACTAGTATATAGTAGAAGGTTGTTCCTATCCGTGGGTTTGCAATAAAGGTCTGTCGATAGATGGCCATGGGGGTCCTGTGATACTCTGGTGTCTAGAAAAGGAATAGATTCCGTACTATATTCCAAAGAAAATTGTAATTCCGGAAAAATGGAGTTAAGGTAGGAGTGAAACTCTAACAAGGAGGTGGCTGAACCTGTCCACACAAAGAATACATCATCAATATAACGGTGGTACCCCAATGCAAAGCGGAGAAACATTTCATTAGAGTATATATAATTTGTTTCAAACAAACTCATATATGCATTTCATAAGCCGGCGCCACGTTCGCGCCCATGGCGGTGCCACGTTTTTGGACATAGTATGTGTCCTCGTATAGAAAATAGTTCTCGTGTAGTATAAGGTGGAGGAGATCCAGGCAAAATTGTATGGAATCTGTGGATAAATCAGAGGACTCTATCAATGTTTTAACTGCTTCAATGCTTTTATCATGAATAATTGACGTGTATAGACTATTCACGTCTAAGGTGGCGAGAATACTGCCTGGTGGTATTGAATTTAGTTGCTGGATAATAGTCAAGAAATGTCCCATGTCGAGGAGGAAAGACTTTGTACGTTTGACAAGTGGTGTGAGTATTCTTTCTAAAAAGATGGATAAGGGTGATAATACAGAGTCGGTTGAGGCCACAATCGGTCTTCCAGGTGGATTGTGTAGCGATTTATGAATTTTAGGTAAAGTGTAAAAAACAGGCGTAATAGGATGAAGGTTAGTGAGAAAATCGACAGTTTGTTGATCAATGGTTTGGCGATCAAGATAGATCTTCAAAAGAGACTTAATCTTATTACTGATTGTAAATAAGGGATCACTAGGAATAGTGTCATAGGTATTGTGATCAGATAGTTGTCTCTGAATCTCATTTCTATAGTCTGTCCGATTCATTACCACGATGGCACCCCCCTTATCAGCGGGTTTTATAATAATATTCCTATTTTTGCTAAGAGTGTTGAGAGCTTGTTTTTCTAGTATTGTCAGATTAGAATGTGGTGGGAAAAAACCAAGCTGTGCCTGGTGTGAGAGCATTTTGATATCACGGTGGACCAAAGAGATGAACGTCTCGGTTGCGTGATAAGTATGTGGTGGTGAAAATTTACTAGGATTACGAAGACCAAATTGAGAAATGGAGAGCTGAGAGGAAGATATAGTAGTAGGAGGTATTCTGTCATCAAGGTTAGAAAGTGTACCAAAGTGCGTTTTTAGTCTTACGTTTCGAAAAAAACGTTCCAAGTCCCGTTCCAGTTGAAAAGAGTCCCATTTGGGTGTTGGACAAAAAGATAATCCCTTTTGCAACACTTCAAGTTCCGCAGGGGAGAGCAGGTAGTCTGAGATATTGACCACTAGGTCTGACCTCTCACCTGAGAGCGGGTCACTACGCGATCTCCTTGATCTCCTTGTTGGTCTTCGTGTCGATGTCCGCCCCTGCGTGATCGGGATAAAAAACGATTTCGCCCTGAATTGGTAGATGAATCGCTCTCTGAACTGAATGAACCATTGCCTCGTCGGTATTGTGGTCTGCGCCACGGACCTACAGAATCGCTCCATTTATAAACTCTGTTCATAGAATAGTCATCCAAGTCTCGCTGGAATTTCTGTCTTTTTCGTTCCTGAAGGAATTTTTGATGGTCAGATAGAACCTTATCTGTTTTATTCTTTAAAGCGGTCCACTCAGCTGACGGGATAGTAGTTGATAATTGCGCCTCAATCGCTTGTATACTCTGTTTTGTTTCTATTATGGATTTTAGAAGATATTCGATCGTTAGAAGAATAATATCCAAGGAACATTTATTGAGGATATTTCTATACTTTTCGGGTACGTCAGAGAAAAGGGTTGGACGGAGATTACTCCTGAGCCCTCTTGGTATCTTATTCTGCCTATGATATTCTGCTAATGTTATGCAATGCAGGTCATAGGAGATTAATTTTCGTCTTTGTTTTTCATAATCTCTGGTTTTAATTTCATGAGTAGGAGTTTTCAAGAATTCATTGGAGTTTGCATTGGGGTACCACCGTTATATTGATGATGTATTCTTTGTGTGGACAGGTTCAGCCACCTCCTTGTTAGAGTTTTACTCCTACCTTAACTCCATTTTTCCGGAATTACAATTTTCTTTGGAATACAGTACGGAATCTATTCCTTTTCTAGACACCAGAGTATCACAGGACCCCCATGGCCATCTATCGACAGACCTTTATTGCAAACCCACGGATAGGAACAACCTTCTACTATATACTAGTTGTCATCCTAAATCCACCAGAAATAGTTTGCCAAGATCTCAATTTAATAGAGTATCACGCATAGTGTCCGATAGACCGACACTTGAAACCAGACTTGATACTATGTCTCTTAAATTTAGAAACAGACGTTATCCAACTAGACTATTAATTGAAAAAAAAAAAAATCGGGCTCTCACACCCCTTTCTCCTCATCCTCACATGCCTCCTAAAGAAAGGATACCATTTGTACACCTTTTCCATCCCCTGATGCCTAAAGCCTATTCGATAATAAAAAAACACTGGCCACTTTTGCATAAAGCCTACCCCAATATTCCATCATTTGAAGCACCTGTACTTAGGTGTACAAAACGACCACCAAACATTAAGGATAAGCTTGTGAGGGCAGATATTGGTAGTGCAAAACAAGAGGACCGCCAAATGGTCTTAGCCCCTCGCCGACATGGTACATTTCCATGTCTCAACTGTGCGGCATGTTCCAACATTATTCGTTCTGACAATATTACCCATCCAAGAACTGGCAAATCATTTCCTATCAATGACTATTTCACTTGCAACTCAAATTTCGTAATTTACCTGATTAAATGCCCGTGCGGTCTTCTATATGTCGGGGAAACGACCCAGCATATTAAGGACCGCATTGCCGGTCATAAGTCCACTATCAGATGCCAAAAAAATTGGCTCCCGTTACCCGACCACTTTTCTAGAGCAAGACATTCAGTAGCACAACTAAAATTCCAAGTTATAGAAGGTGTACCACGTCCCAGAAGAGGTGGTGATCGAATAAAAATGCTTAAACAGAGAGAAACCTTCTGGATACATAAACTGGATACGTTAACACCAAAAGGTCTCAACAGAGAAATTGATTGGCTCGTATGACTAAAATCAGAATATCAACATAATATATACTAATGTCTTTTGTTCCCTTACAGACTCGATAATACTTTATCGCCTTAGGTGAGTTTACTCAACCCTCTGGTATCTGCCTCTACTCCCCCTCCTTCTTATTAATTAATTATCATTATCTTTATTATTTGCTTCACCTAATTGTTCATCAGTCCATTCATTACCATATGCCCCTATGTTATGTCTTATCGCTATTTTTTTATTTTTTAATTTTTATTTTTTCTTTATTTTGGACTTTACATTTCATTATAGATGCCGCTATTAGCTAAAATAACAAGTTGCACTCTAAAAATCCACAAATTCAACTTTATTATAAGTTTATTAGATCGGTATCTAGCACTACCCTGGCCAACTACATTCTAGTCTCCTATTGTTGCCACTGCGCATGACCAGGATCAGCGCTGAGGTGACGTAACGTCACTTCCGGTTTCGATACCTCACTTCCGGTCTAGCGCTCACAAAATGAGCGCTTGTTCAGTTCTGAGCACACAACAACAACACAGCAAGGCGCGGGAGTGCCGCTGTATTCCCCTACCACTGGACTAGCGATTAACCAGGTATGGTGCTTCCTTGCCACTTATCCTTATTACCATTTAGCAGCAGTTTGTGCGGGGATGGTACATTTTACCAGTAATACACAGCAGTCTTGCTGTCTCATTCTATTACCAATTATACTCATACAAAATAATATTTTTTAGGTATAAGACTAGCCTTCTGACCCACTAGCTAACTGGACAACAGGTACCCTTTTTTCAGAGATTTCCTTGGGCATATAAGCATATAAGCATCAAATATTGCGGCCACTGACAATTGTAATATGTTTGAATCACAGTTACACTGGGCAAAAATTCCCTACTAAGGCTGCATAACAAAGGTATTCCCCTCTTTCTTTTCTGCATATACCTGTTATTTGTTCTAGCTTTAATAATGTCACTATTCCTTACAGCCATCATATATACTATGGAATTATCATTTCTATATGCACTCATCTTCACTCTTACTTTGGACTGAGGTAATTATTGCTATTACTATGTATTTTCTTCATTTTTTTCATTTTCTTTTATGCCTGTAAAAAAACTCATATTGGTACCAGTCACTTAGACTTGGTGTATTTATGTATTTTTATTATAGTCTATATATTCACTTCTTGTCTTATACTCATATAATCCTTGGAGATGTTTCTTTAAGTTTGTTTATTGTGTACATCTACTGTTCACTTGTTTTGTTTAAATATGTTTTGTACAATACTTATACGTTTCTTTTTTATCAACAGCGAATACATGAGTAAGGCTCTGGCAGAGCCGAAACGTTGTGTTAATATCGCTTCAGATCTTGTATTTCTGTTTTTGCTCTGACACTGTTAATAAATTTTCACATTGCAAATTTATCTCAGTGAGTGTGCGGTAAAATTAATTTTTTTTTAATGTTTGAAGTGACTTGAGAGGTCTATATGACAGAAAATACACAAAAGTGACACCATTCTAAAAACTACACCCCTCAAGGTGCTTCAAACCACATTCACAAAGTTTATCAACCTCTCAGGTGATTAATCATAATTTTTAGAATGTGGAAGGAAAAGTCTTAGTTACTTAGTGTTACCGGTAGTAACAGCACCAACGGGAGAGAGGGGATCCGCCCTTTAGGAACAGGAAACCTACAGAAACAAAAGGGCGGCACCTCTCCCATGAATCAGTTGGATTACAGAGCACAAGAGGACCACCAAGTTTAACCCCTTTATCCCATCAGTCGTACTATTCAGTCCATGTGACCCTAGACCTAATTCCCATGAACGGAATAGTACGTCATATGCGATCAGCTGCGCTCCCAGGGGGAGCGCAGCTGATCGCGGCCGGGTGTCAGCTGATTATCACAGCTGACACCCGGCACTATGTGCCAGGAGTGTTCACGGACCGCTCCCGGCACATTAACCCCTGGCCCACTGCGATCAAAGATGATAACAGTGTTCCAGCGGTATAGGGAAGCATCGCGCAGGGAGGGGGCTCCCTGCGTCCTCCCAAGACCCTAAGAACAGCGCGATGTGTCGCGCTGTTCCGAGGGACCCTCCTCACTGAAGGAACCCGGATCCAAGATGGCCGTGGGGTCCTTCTGGGTCCTGCAGAGAGGCGGCTTCCTCAGTGCCTGCTGAGAGCAGGCGCTGAGAAAGCCTGCAGCGGTGAAAGTGAGATCGCTGGTGTGACAGAGTGCTGTGCACACTGTCACACCAGCGATCTGACCTTATACAGTGATGTCCCACCCTGGGACAAAGTAAAAAAAAAATAAAAAAAATAAAAATAACAAGTGTAAAAAAAAATTCATAAATAAAGAAAAAAAATATTCCTCAATAAATTACTTTTTTCATTTAAATAAAAAAAAAATAAAAGTACACATATTTAGTATCGCCATCGCCGCGTCCGTAACGACCAGTCCTATAAAACTGTCCCATTAGTATACACCTTTAGTGAACTCCTAAAAAAAAAAAAAAGGCTAAAAAAACCAATGATTTATCATCATACAGCTGAACAAAAAGTGGAATAACACACTATCAAAAAGACGGATATAAATAAACATGGTACCGCTGAAAACGTCTCTTGTCCCACAAGAAACGAGCCGCCATACAGCATCATCAGCAAAACAATAAAAAAGTTATAGCTCGCAGAATAGAGCGATGCAAAAATAATTATTTTTTATATATAATCGTTTTTATTGTATAAAAGCGTCATAAAAAAATGATACTAACGAGGTATCGCTGTAATCGTACAGACCCGAAAAATAAAACTGCATTATCAATTTTACCACACACGCGGAACAGTATAAACGCCCCCCCCAAAATTCATGAATTGCTGGTTTTTGTTCATTCTGCCTCCCAAAAATCATAATAAAAAGCGATCAAAAAATGTCATGTGCCCAAAAATGGTACCAATAAAAAAGTCAACTCGTCCCGCAAAAAATAAGACCTCACATGACTCTGTGGGCCAAAATATAGAAAAATTATAGCTCTCAAAATGTGTTGTAAAAACTATTTTATGCAATAAAAAGCGTCTTTTAACATGTGACAGCTGCCAAACATAAAAACCCGCTATAAATAGTAAATCAACCCCCCTTTATCACCCCCTTAGTTAGGGAAAAATAATAAAATTAAAAAAATATATTTTCCATTTTCCCATTAGGGTTGGGGCTAAAGTTAGGGTTAGGTTTGGAACTAGGGTTACGGGTGTGTTAGGGTTAGGGTTGTGGTTAGGGTTATGATTAGGGTTGAGATTAGGGTTAGGGTTGGGGTTGGAGTTAGAATTGGGGGTTTTCCACCGTTTAGGCACATCAGGGGCTCTCCAAACGTGACATGGCGTCTGACCTCAATTCCAGCCAATTCGGCGTTGAAAAAGTAAAACGGTGCTCCTTCCCTTCTGAGCTCTGCCATGCGCCCAAACAGTAGTTTACCCCCACATATGGAGTATTAACATACTAAGGACAAATTGCAGAACAACTCTTGGGGTCCAATTTCTTCTGTTACCCTTGGGAAAATAAAAAATTGGGGGCGAAAATATCATTTTTGTGGAAAAAAATATGATTTATTATTTTTATGGCTCTACATCAGGGGTGGGGAACCTCAGGCTCCAGAGCCATTTACGGGCCCTCGATGACCTTTTATCCGGCCCCTGGGCAGATTCTCAGGGACCGCAGTGCTTTGGCAGGGAGCTGTATTTTGATTGCCACCAGCTCATTAATTTCTTCTTGCTCTGTAAGCACACACGCAGTGTTCACTACTGAACACTGAAGGTCCTGCAATGAAAAATTACGTCCTGACACCAGTGCCAGAGTCAGGATGTACTTTGTGGGCGGAGTTTGTATGGCCCCCGAAGGATGGTATAAATATCCAAATGGCTCTTGGCAGAAAAAATATTCACCACCCCTGCTCTACATTATAAACTTCTGTGAAGCACTTGGGGGTTCAAAGTGCTCACCACAGATCTAGATAAGTTCCTTTGGGGGTCTAGTTTCCAAAATGGGGTCACTTGTGGGGGGTTTCCACTGTTTAGGCACATCAGGGGCTCTCCAAATGCGACATGACAACCGCAGACCATTCCATCAAAGTCTGCATTATTAAACGTCACTACTTCTATTCCGAGCCCCGACGTGTGCCCACGCAGTAGTTTTCTCCCACATATAGGATGTGAAGGACGGCCCCGTCCTTCCACGTCACCAATGTGACGTAACTCCACAGGCACAGCTCTCCAGCGCCCCCTTTGTCTCTCAGGTCAGTAACGGAACTGCACCTAGAGCAAATGGCCGCCGGGGAGGGTGTCCTGTTACCCACTGGGTATTCTAAGATTCGTGATCAGAGTAAAAGCATCAGCCCAAGATTAATTTTATGGTTTAATTGCCTAAAGGGTGCACTAGATAATTACAGAAATATACAGTAAGCTGTACAACAGAATTACAATGAATTTGCATGCAGTCAGAGTAAAATACAACAATAATGGTACAAAGCTTAGAGGTATTAGCTAGAGGTCAATATTACCAGGTTGTAGGGACATGTGGAAGCAGGGAGCTCTGCGATCCACAGGTGAAAGTCTTAGTTGCTGGACAGTCCCCCAAAACGTGTGCTGCTGCTCCCTTGGCAGGTCTGTCCCTGGTTGCTGCTTGGCTTCTGTGAGAATGGATGTGGTCTGCCCATAGCTCACAGTTCTTAAACCTGCTAAGTCCCTCCCCTCGGTGTCCGAAGGTGGGATGATAATCTCCACCCTTAGCCCCCTGCAGAATTTATTCCCAATACCTAATAAAGGGGTTAACTTTCTCCAGGACGATCGGATCAGGACACGAGAGGTACCAGCGGAGGCAGTATGTTTTGCCTGTCGCGTGGAGATCAAACCTAGCCCGATTGCGTCTCTTTGGAGTGCCAATCTCTATATCTCAGCCCCCTGAGCCATCACCGACTCGGGAGTTGCACCATCAGATGCCCGAGGTCCGCGGAATCACGCAGATATTTTTTATGAGTTTGTACCTAGAAAGATGTGCCCATAATTCATAATCCTAGAACGGAGCCTTCGTCTCTGGAAACATACAATGGATGTGTTTTCTGTGTCTCGCTGGCAGGTATAATCTAATTGAAGCCCCCAGCTATGAAGTACTGTTCTGGCCTAGCCTACTTAGCATATTAACAGGCCTGGCTATTCATTATCATACTATCCGACCTTGCTATTCAACATTGGGGCTGAATCACTTAGCATACTAAAAGCCCTTTTTATTCACAGTGGACATCAAACCCTGTCGTATTGAATATACCAGCAGGCCCTGGGGCCAGTTGCAGTTAGCAGCCTGTGGCTCTGTGAACAGACAAAATGGAGGCTGGTATAGGCCCTATCCAAGATGGTGGCTGTCCCTACCTCACATAGGGTATCAGCATACTCAGGACAAATTGGACAACAACTTTTGGGGTCCAATTTCTCCCCTTATCCTTGGGAAAATAAAAAATTGGTGACTTAAATATCATTTTTGTGGGAAAAAAATAAGATTTTTTATTTTCACACCCAGCCATTATAAACTTTAGTGAAACACTTGGGGTTGAACGTGCTCACCACAGATCTAGATAAGTTTCTTAGGGGGTCTAGTTTCTAAAATGGGGTCACTTGTGGGGGATTCCCACTGTTTAGGCACATCAGGGGCTATCCAAATGCGACATGGCGTCCAATCTCGATTCCAGCCAATTTTGGTTTGAAAAAGTCAAATGGCGCTCCTTCACCTTCCGAGCTCTGCCGTGAGCCCAAACAGAGGTTCCCCCCCACATATGGGGTATCAGCATACTCAGGACAAATTGGACAACAACTTTTATGGTCCAATTTCTCAGGTTACCCTTGGAAAAATAAAAAATTGGTGACTTAAATATCATTTTTGTGGGAAAAAAATAGGATTTTTTATTTTCATGCCCGGGCATTATAAACTAGTGTGAAGCACTTGGGGGTTCAAAGTGCTCACCACAGATATAGATAAGTTCCTTACGAGGTCTAGTTTCCAAAATGTGGTCACTTGTGGGGGTTTCCACTGTTTAGGCACATCAGGGGCTATCCAAATGCGACATAGCGTCCAATCTCGATTCCTGCCAATTTTGGTTTGAAAAAGTCAAATGGCGCTCCTTCACCTTCCGAGTTCTGCCGTGAGCCCAAACAGTGGTTCCCCCCCACATATGGGGTATCAGCATACTCAGGACAAATTGGACAACAACTTTTATGGTCCAATTTCTCATGTTACCCTTGGAAAAATAAAAAATTGGTGACTTAAATATAATTTTTGTGGGAAAAAAATAGGATTTTTTATTTTCATGCCCGGGCATTATAAACTTGTGTGAAGCACTTGGGGGTTTAAAGTGCTCACCACAGATCTAGATAAGTTCCTTACGAGGTCTAGTTTCCAAAATGGTCACTTTTGGGGGGTTTCCACTGTTTAGGCACATCAGGGACTCTGCAAACTGAACATGACACCCATAAAAGTCTGCATTCCAAAACGTCATTACTTCCTTTCCGAGCCCTGAAGTGCGCCCAAACAGTATTTCTCCCCCACATATGGGGTATCAGCGTACTATGGGGACTAAAAAATCATTTTTGTGGAAATGTATTTATTTTTTCACACCCAGGCATTATAAACTTTAGTGAAACACTTGGGGGTTCAAAGTGCTCACAACAGATCTAGATAAGTTCCTTAGGGGGTCTAATTTCCAAAATGGTGTCACTTATGGGGAATCCACTGTTTAGGCACATCAAGGGCTCTCCAAACGCGACATGGCGTACAATCTCAATTCCAGCCAATTTTGGTTTGAAAAAGTCAAACGGCGCTCCTTCCCTTCCGAGCCCGGCCGTGCGCCCAGACAGTGGTTTTCCCCCACATATGGGGTATCAGCGTACTCAGGAGAAATTGCACAACAACTTTTTCTGTCCATTTTCTCCTTTTACCCTTGTTAAAATAAGTTTGTAAAAGATCATTTTTGTGACTACAAAGTTAAATGTTCATTTTTTCCTTCCAAGTTGCTTCAGCTCCTGTGAAGCACCTGAAGGGTTAATAAACTTCTTGAATGTGGTTTTGAGTACCTTGAGGGTTGCAGTTTTTAGAATGGGGTCACTTTTGGGTATTTTCTGCCATATAGACCCCTCAAGGTGACTTCAAATGGGAGGTGGCCCCTAAAAATGGTTTTGTACAATTTGTTGTAAAAATGAGAAATCGCTGGTCAACTTTTAACCCTTATAACTTCGTAACAAAAAAAAATTTGATTTCAAAATTGTGATGCTGTAAAGTAGACATGTGGGAAATGTTATTTAGTAACTATTTTGTGTGACATATTTCTCTGTTTTAAGGGAACAAAAATTCAAAGTTTGAAGATTGCAAAATTTTCAAAATTTTTACCATTTTTCCATTTTTGTCATAAATAAACACAAGTTATATCAAAGAAATTTTACCACTATCATGAAGTACAATATGTCACTAGAAAATAATCTCAGAATCGCGAAGATCCGTTGAAGCGTTCCAGAGTTACAACCTCATAAAGAGACAGTGTTCAGAATTGTAAAAATTTGCCCGGTCATTAACATGCAAACAACCCACGGGGTAAAGGGGTTAAGGAGTTTAAGTTATTTATTTTTTCTTTTCTTTTTTTTTACAATTTTTTTTTTTTTTTTTTTTACTTTGTCCTACTATGGGACTTTCACTTTTTGCAGTCTGATCTCTTGTAAAATATTGTAAAGCGGGAGCTTTGCTATGCATCACAAACTGTCGCTGGAATGACAAAATTGCTACAGCATGCTCTGAGCATACTAGAAAGATTGCTAGCTCTGGTGACCCGGATGTGATCATGACGACATCAAGTCACCATGGCAACAATCGGCCCCCCGCGAGGACATCATGTGGGCGCTGATCGTTGAGAAGAGGAGGATCCTTCACTCATCTGGCATGCTAAATATTGCAATTGTTGCAGAATTTAGGGGGTTAAAGTGCCGGAAGCAGTGCGGGCACCACTCCTGCACTGAGAGCCGAGTGTCAGCTGATCGCCGGCCACAGCCCGTGTACAGGAGATCACCATGATGTATCCATACGTCAAAGATATGGATATGTCCAATGTCTGGGAGAGGTTAAGCAAAAGGCAACGGCTGAGATGGTTGGGACCATGGTTACACAATAACAGTTATGATACTAGTAACCATACAATAGGAGTGTGCACTTACCCAATGTGCAGAAAAGTATACACCGACATAGGAGCCTTCCAGGGTACTACTATCCTGGGACTGGCCACTGTTCCTGAGCAAAGGACCTGCAATTACTTCACTAAAGGGCTTTGGGCCCCATGGGAACTCTAGACCTGTATAAAATAACAAAGTCCTATGTTATAATCATTCTTCTATGAAGTACAGTTTAGATATAAATGGTTCTCTTGAACTTTTCTTGAAGAACAGCATTGCTAATACGATCAAATTTCCATTCAAAATAGGTTCTAGACAACCTCTATGGTGCTCATTTTCCCACATATAGGGGGAACCCTACTGCAAGACCTAGCGCCTCTATGTGCAAGAAAGGAAAAACAATTTTGCAAAAGCTGCACCAGCTTTGGTGCACATGACTCATCCATGTATTACACATTCAGTCAATCATTTGAATGTGAGTCAAGTAATGCTACATTTCCACTGATGTGGTGTACGACCGGATGAATGACAACCCAGATTCAACTTCCCCCACACCACTTTTATTTTATAACAGGATTGCTCTTCATGAAATAACCTTTACCGTTTACCTTTACAAAGGTGGAACCAGTTAACAACATTCAAGTACCCAGAGCCACATAAAATCTTCCTCTCCGAAGTATAAATTATGCAAAAGCTCCATTATTTCAGCAGCTATCAACCACCCATATAATGGACAAGCTAAAAAGCAGACAAAAAGATGTACCGTAATACTCACTTTACCAATCCCCTGCTATTCCCTTTCCCCAAGTTTTCCTGTTCCCCCACATATGTCTGTGCTTCCAATCGAAGTGGTGTTTCGACACAAAATGTGACTGCTGCATGCAATCACTACCTACAGTGGTCACCACTACTACCAGTCATGTTGCCATCTCTAAAGTCAGGTAAACAGAGACCACTGGGGGATCAGGGGAGCATAGGTTTGGTTGCAGCAAGAAATTAATAGGGAGAAGGAAATAAAGTAAAAGAAAAGAAAAAGAAAGAAAAAAGAGACAAAGAAAGTAAAAGAAAGAAACAGAAAGAAGGAAAACTAAAGGAAAAAAGAAAGAAAGAGTATGAAAGAGAATTAAAGTATATGTATGATGTTAGAAAACACTTTAAGCTGGATATCGTTTTCATAAAGTGTTAGCATCAAAACCATGCCTACTAGGCGGATCTGCAAATCAATGTACATTTCAATTACAAGGAGGAAATAAGCTCCTGTCAGAAAGTATCACCTACAGGAAAAATAACGGGCATGCCGACGTCAAAAATGCTCAATCCCCTTTTACCCCATCTAACAAGCTGAAGGGTTCATACATAATCCATAGACATTTAATTATACATTAAAACACACATGCACCACAAGACAAATATACCCAACAGAAATGTTAAAGTCCAAAATAGCAACATATTGGTATTTAGTAAATCCTAATAGGATACCTATGTTGCTGACCAAAAGGACCCATATCAAGGTTCAAAAATTACATTTAGACCGATATACAAAATATGAACCTACACCATATATATAAAACTAGAAAAACTTTATTGAAAATTATTTAATACATAATAAAAACAGGTAAAAAGTGGGAAATCCAACACAAGGGCACCATGATCCACAATGTATAGTGTCAGAGGTATAACAATTGGACAAAGTCCAGAGGAATCTATATATGCATGCTAGTGCTCCCCTAACCCAAAAAAAACCGTGTTGTTCAGGGAGGATAATCCACTAATAAATATCAGAACAAAGCACTAAAGCAAACAGTAAAAACTAGAGCATAAATACCTCTGGTGGATCGTGGTGCCAGCCCCTACGTACGTTTCGGCTTTGCAGCCTTCTTCCGGGGGTGGCATCACACCAACCAGAGCAGGTTAATATATACATAGTGTACCAATGAGAACAGAAAATACATAGCGATTACTTGTAACAATGATGTCGGTTGGTCCACAAGAATGTCATGAAACACAAGAACTATGTGGTCGGTGGTAGAGGTGGTATGTAACATTGGTGTCCATTGGTCCAGATATATCACAAGAAGTGAACTCTATATGGACGAGTATCCCCTCCAATAGAAAACCAGAATCCAGGAGGTGTGTACCTCTAGACCAATTAGGCACCCACAACAACACACCACTATCTAGTCATGGAAAAACATTTATGCCGATCATTGCGGACAGAGGCAAATAGAATGAAATAAAATAAACCCGCTGCTATAGTGGCGCACACCGCACCGCTGGAGACTGTCCCGGAGCATCGGGCGGCGCGTCAAGGCACGGAGCCCCGAGAAGGAACCAGGCCCCGCCCACGTCTGACGTGTTCGGGGCCGGATCACATGATCGGGACACCGCGCCGAGGAGATACGCCCACCGATGCCCCGACACATGCCCCGACACAGCCCCAGCAGGCGTGCGCGCTCAGCAGTCAGGTAAGTGGCTGAGATCCAATACAATAATGCACAACCACAATGGAAACACAAAAAGGCTAAGAAATTCCCAGCCAGGATGAGACTCACAGACAATGGTGTGAATCCCATATCACAAATACAGACCACAGTAACTAGCACTATGTTACAGGAACACATTCCATTCATCAAATACATATGCCGCAAAGTCTAGACGCCGCCTATATTAGTCCCAATTTTTGCTACATAAATCTAAATAAGGAAAAATAAAGACCACTTATGGAAATAACAACAATAACACTATTAATCTAAAAAGATGTCCAGGCTTGATTGTAGCATATATACATCTAGATTGTTGTTCCACAAATTTCAGCGAAAGAAAGGGAAATTAGATCCACACTTGATGTCCAAGATGCATCACAACATATCTGGAGACATACTCAAAAGGCACATTCGTAGTAGAAACACCTGCTTGGATCACAAACGAAAAATAAAAATGAGTAAAAACAAATATAGGTGAGATAAAAATACAGAAATACGGATGGTCACAAAAAAGGAACAAAACTGCAGGATTCATTTAATCCATGTGGATGCATGGTTTTTAGAGACCAGATCCATTTGGTCTCTAATTGACCGAGGGGGCGTGTAGTTTCTCCTCCTCTGATATCCAACATAAGTCTATCTATACCCCTTACTTTTAAATCATTTGGATTGCATTTATGATGCTGTTTAAAGTGTCTGGGTATCGTACGGAGATGTTCCATGCAGGTTTCCTCTTTAGCCGCAATGATATCTCGAACATGTTCCCTAGTACGAACCTTCAGCGCCCTGGTGGTCATACCTACATATATCAAAGGGCATGGACAACATGCATAGTAGATAACCGCCTTAGTTTGGCATGTGATAGAATGTGTAATTTTGAAGGTCTTAGTTCGATCTGATGACGAAAAAGTTGTTACTCTAATGATGTTTGGACAAGCCACACATTTACCACATGGGCTGCACCCCCATTTAGGTTTATTGTAAGGTGAAAACGGCAGCTAACTCTGGTCACTTTTTTGGTTGAAGTGACTATGGACAAGAAGATCCCTTAAATTCTTACTTCGTCTAGCTGTAATATTGGGAGTAGGGGATAGATAAATCTTCAAAGTAGAATCAGCCAAAAGGATAGGCCAGAATTTAATCATAGCCTTACGCATAAGGTGCCACTGAGAATGATATGTGGTCACCATTCTAACTTTGTTGAATTCCTTAACTTGTTGATTTAGTCTACCATTAGTATTGTAAACTAAATCATGTCTTCTCTGCCTCTTGGCCCGTTGGTGGGCCAGATTAACGTGTCTCTTGTTGTAGCCTCTAGCGAGGAAACGTTGTTTCAGGTCTTCTGCTCTAATCTCATAGTCCCTCTCCGAGGAGCATATATGACGAACTCGTAAAAATTGACCTGTTGGTATTGATCTGATGACCTGCGGCGGGTGGGCAGATTTCGCATGTAGGAGAGAGTTAGTAGATGTGGCCTTTCGATATAGATCGGTTTGTAAAAAACCGTTGATGTCACGTTTGACTGTAACATCCAAGAATTCTATAAACTCACTATGATATTTGTATGTCAATTTCAAGTTGAGGCAATTGGTATTTAATTCCTCAAAAAAAGTTTTAAGCTGCAACGGTGTACCCTGCCAGATCAAGAAAACATCATCGATGTACCGCGCCCAAACGAGGACGCGGTCCATCGATGTGTGTCTGTCTGACTGGAAAAGGTCCCTCTCCCACAGCCCCAGGAACAAATTGGCATATGCGGGCGCAAAAGCAGCCCCCATAGCTGTGCCCTGGAGCTGTAGGTAGAGGGACCCTCCAAAATAAAAAAAATTGTGTTTTAATGCAAAATCCAATAATTGCATAATAAATTGGATTTCATCCACAGTGAAATTAGTCAAATTTAGATAATGTAGTGTGGCTTTTAGGCCATCCTCATGCCTAATACAAGTATATAAAGCCTCCACGTCGCAGGTCACCAGTAACGATCCATTATCAATATTGAGAGAATCAATCTTTCTAAGAAAATCCCCTGTATCTTTCACATAAGATGGTAAGGTCTCAACCAATGGTTTAAGTTGGGCATCAATATATTTACAGACCTTATCCAAAAAATTGCCCACCCCTGAAACAATAGGTCTACCAGGGGGAATTTCCTGATTCTTGTGAACCTTTGGTAAGAGATATAGGGTAGATACCTTTGGTTCAGACACAAGTAGGGCATCACGCAAGATCTTAACAATCACTCCCTGTTCTAAAGCCATGTCTAGAATGTTAGTAAGTTCGCCAACATATGCACTAAGGGGGTTATACGTTAATTTTCTATAACACTGTTTTTCTTTCAATTGGCGGTGTGCTTCTGCTTCATACATATTGCATGGCCACACAACCACATTCCCACCCTTGTCCGCCGGCTTGAAGACCACATCTGGCAGCTGTCTCAGTTTATTGAGACTGCAACGTTCAGCAGATGTTAGATTGTCTCTATAGATGTTCGATGGTATTTGTTTTAGCTCCTCTGAGACTAACTGAACAAAAAGATCTACATTGGGACAGGCGGACAAGGGTGGGAATCTGCGCGATTTTTGATGTAAACAATCAGGTATCTTACCCATATCTGCTCCCTCATGTTCCCTGGCTAATTCCTCCAAGGTTTGTAAAGCTAGTTGTTCTTCATTCGTTGGAAAAGTCTGATGCAGATCCTTATCATGATACCATTTCTTAAAGATTAAAGACCGACCAAAAATGTGAAGATCCTTTGTCACTGTAAAGAGGTCAAAACGTGAGCTAGGTGAAAATGTTAGGCCCCTAGAGAGGAGGGATAAATCGAGTGCAGAGAAGACATGATTAGACAAGTTAATTACCTTATGGTCATCATGATTCTTTTTAGGCTGTTTGGGCTTATTGCCTCCTGGCCGACGCTCCCATTGGCGTGTATTATTTTTCTTTCCCAATCTAGTGTTATAGGGTGTCACAGAGGATATTGAAACCTCTGATTGTCCACTTGTAGAGGACAGTGATGACATAGACACAGATCTAGTTGTCTTAGAATTGGATGTCATTTTTCTCCATCGATATACCCGTTTCTGTGTATAATCAGAAGTATCTCTAGCTAGTTTCTTAGATTGAGTCTCTTGAATTTGTTTTTCCCAAGAATCAAGATTGGATTCCATTTGTTCATTAAATGAACTTAATTTATCTCCTGGGAAGGAATTTTTCACGCTTGCATAAGCCACATCAAGTTCCTTTTCTATATTTATAATAACATTTTGATTACGTGCAATAAGAAGCTCCATAAATTTAAAGGAGCTAATATTGCATACCTCCTCCCATTTAGTTATGAAGCTTTGGTCTTCTACAGGGAAAGACGGAAATACTTGTACCCTGAGTCCACGTGGGATCATTTGTTTATCAAGATAGTTTTCTAAAAATGCTGTGTTCCACCAAACTTTAGTACGTTTATGCAGGAGGCGTTATCTGGACCAATGGACACCAATGTTACATACCACCTCTACCACCGACCACATAGTTCTTGTGTTTCATGACATTCTTGTGGACCAACCGACATCATTGTTACAAGTAATCGCTATGTATTTTCTGTTCTCATTGGTACACTATGTATATATTAACCTGCTCTGGTTGGTGTGATGCCACCCCCGGAAGAAGGCTGCAAAGCCAAAACGTACGTAGGGGCTGGCACCACGATCCACCAGAGGTATTTATGCTCTAGTTTTTACTGTTTGCTTTAGTGCTTTGTTCTGATATTTATTAGTGGATTATCCTCCCTGAACAACACGGTTTTTTTTTGGGTTAGGGGAGCACTAGCATGCATATATAGATTCCTCTGGACTTTGTCCAATTGTTATACCTCTGACACTATACATTGTGGATCATGGTGCCCTTGTGTTGGATTTCCCACTTTTTACCTGTTTTTGTTATGTATTAAATAATTTTCAATAAAGTTTTTCTAGTTTTATATATATGGTGTAGGTTCATATTTTGTATATCGGTCTAAAGACAAATATACCGTATATACTCGTGTATAAGCCAAAATTTTCAGCACTTTTTTTTCTTCTTCGGCTTAAACACGAGTCATTGTGCAGGAAGCTAGCGTGGGAGGGAGAGCGGCAGAAGCCGCGGCTGTGACATCATACTCACCCTCCCCATGCCATCGCTGAACGTTCCTGCATCTCCATTGTCCCGGCTTCCTGCAGCTCTCCTGAGCTGAGCGGTCATATGGTACCAATCATTAAGGTAATGAATTTGCATGCGTCTCCACTCCCATGGGGGTGAAGCACATATTCATTACCTTAATGAGTGGTACCACGTGACCGCTCAGCACAGGAGAGCTGCAGGAAGCCGGGATAATGGAGACGCAGGGACGTGCAGCGACGGTGCGAGGAGGGTAAGTATGACAGGGGAGGATGGGGGAGCACGGAGGAGGACAGGGGAGCACGGAGGACAGGGGAGCACGGAGGACAGGGGAGCACGGAGGACGAAAGGGAAAGCAAGGAGGACGAAAGGGAAGCACGGAGGACGAAAGGGAAGCACGGAGGACGAAAGGGAAGCACAGAGGACAACGGGGAAGCACAGAGGACAACGGGGAAGCATGGAGGACGACGGAGAAGCACGGAGTAGGACAGGGAAGCACGGAGGAGGATGGGGAGCCGAGCCATACATAGAAGGATGGGACTGGGGGAAGCCAAGCAATGTATAGAAGAATGGCACGGGGGGAGCCACACAGAGCAGGACAGGGATGAGGGACAATGCATACATGGCTTATACTCAAGTCAATAAGCTTACCCAGTTTTCTGTGGCAAAATTAGGTGCCTCGGCTTATACTCTGGTCGGCTTATACTCGAGTAAATATGGTGTATATAAATTTTAAAATGGGACTGAACCTTGCCCTGCATGTTGGCTTTACAGAAAAGCTGACATTCCCTTTTTCTCCATTTCATACACATACATACACAAAATTTAATTGGTTTATCTGAAGTATTAGGAGCTGCTTTGCATAATGATATGTACTCCGGTAATACACTAGCTTATTTTAGAGCAAGTGATCACACATATACATTTTTTTTAAAAAAGGGGTCTCAATCTGGTGTGCAATCATATAGATCAATAGAAACAAAAGTTACACTGACCTTCTGGATCATCTCTTATTAGTAAGAGGCCGTTTCTACAAACAATCTTCCCTGTAGACGCTTCGATAAAGATAAGTGAGGGAATGTTGGAAATTCTGTACTTGTTCCAAAGTTTTAACTGTTAAAGACAAAAAAAAACACAATTGCAATTATGGTACGTGTCCTAGGACAAATCAAAAGAAACTTGTCATCTCTAAATTTGCCTGGATATAATGGTAATTTGTAGATAAATGGTGCTTCTGGAGGTGACAGGTTCCCTTTAAGTACACAATTTTATTTATGAAATGCAAGGATATGCTTAATCAATACTAACTAAAGCAAGTTATTCCAGGAGGATTTGCACACCCAATAGGCATTTCTTTAGATCTAATTATACTTTCCATACTTTGCTGGTGGCTGCTAAACTCATTTTTTTTCTCTACAAAGCTTCTAGAAAAGCAAAAAAGACACCAACTCAAGATGATTTCCAGATCAATAGACATCACTACATATCAAACATAATAAGAAAGTGCCCGGAGCAACCAAAGCAAGAAAAGCAAAATAAAACCAAACGATTGAAGAGGATAGAATAAGACCAGAGCCTAAGTGAGTCAGATACAGTGGGTTCGGAAAGTATTCAGACCCCTTGAAATTTTTCACTCTTTGCTTCATTGCAGCTGTTAGGTAAATTCAAAAAAGTAAATTTTTTCTCATTAATGTACACTCTCCACCCCATCTTGAATGATAAACAGAAATGTAGAAACTTTAGAAAATTTATTAAAAAAGAAAAACTGAAATATCACATGTCATAAGTATTAAGACCCTTTGCTCAGACACTCATATTTAAGTCACATGCTGTCCATTTCCTTGTGATCCTCCTTGAGATGGTTCTACTCCTTCATTGGAGTTCAGCTGTGCTTAATTAAACTAATAGGACTTAATTTGTTAAGGCACACACCTGTCTATATAAGACCTCATAGCTCACAGTGCATGTCAGACTAAATGAGAATCATGAGGATACAGGAACTGGCCAAGAAGCTCAGAGACAGAATTGTGGCAAGGCACACATCTGGCCAAGGTTACAAAAGAATTTCTGCAGTACTCAAGGTTCCTAAGAACACAGTGGCCTCCATAATCCTTAAATGGAAGAAGTTTGGGACCACCAGAAGTTTTCCTAGACATGGCCAGCCAGCCAAACTGAGCAATCGTGGGAGAAGAGCCTTGGTGAGAGAGGTAAAGAAGAACCCCAAGATCACTGTGGCTGAGCTCCACAGATGCAGTAGGGAGATGGGAGAAAGTTGCACAAAGTCAACTATCACTGCAGCCCTCCACCAGTCGGGCCTCTATGGCAGAGTGGCCCTAAGGAGCCTCTCTTCAGTGCTAGACATATGAAAGCCCGCATAGAGTTTACTAAAAAAACACATGAAGGACTCCCAGACTATGAGAAATAAGATTCTCTGGTATGATGAGACGAAGACAGACCTTTTTGGTGATAATTCTAAGCAGTATGTGTGGAGAAAACCAGGCACTGCTCATCCATCACCAGCCGAATACAATCCCAACAGTAAAACATGGTGGTGGCAGCATCATGCTATGGGGGTGTTTTTCAGCTGCAAGGACAGGATGACTGGTTGCCATTGAAGGAACCATGAATGCGGCCAAGTACAGAGATATCCTGAATGAAATCCTCTTCCAGAGTGCTCAGACCTCAGACTTGGCAAAAGGTTCACCTTCTAACAAGACAATGACCCTAAGCACACAGCTAAAATAACAAAAGGAGTGGCTTCATAACAACTCTGTGACCATGCTTAACTGGCCCAGCCAGAGCCCAACCTAAACCCAATTGAGCATCTCTGGAGAGACCTGAAAATGGCTGTCCACCAACGTTCACCATCCAACCCGACGGAACTGGAGAGGATCTGCAAGGAAAAATGGCAGAGGATACCCAAATCCAGGCGTGGAAAACTTGTTGTACCATTCCCAAGAAGACTCATGACTGTACTAGCTCAAAAGGGTGCTTCTACTCAATACTGAGCAAAGGGTCTGAATACTTATGACCATGTGATATTTCAGTTTTTCTTTTTTAATAAGTTTGCAAAAATTTCTACATTTCTGGGGTTTTTTTCAGTCAAGATGGGATGTCGAGTGTACATTAATGAGAATTTTTTTTTTAACTTTTTGGAATTTACCAAATGGCTGCAATGAAACAGAGTGAAAAATGTCAAGGGGTCTGAATACTTTCCGTACCCACTGTATATTACATATGCAGTTAATTTTCTCCAGGGGTTCTCCAAACGCAACATGGCGTCCGATCTAAATTCTAGCCAATTTTGCGCTTCCGAACTCTGCCGTGAACCCAAACAGTGGTTCCCCCCACGTAAGGGGTATCAGCGAACTCAGGACAAATTACACAACAACTTTTGCGGTCCAATTTCTCCTGTTACCCTTGGGAAAATAAAAAAAATTGGATCTGAAGTAAATATTTTGTGAAAAAAAGTTAAATATTTTTTTTTAAAAAAAAAAACATTCCAAAAATTCCTGTGAAGCACCTGAAGGTTAATAAACTTTTTGAATGTGGTTTTGAGCACCTTGAGCGGTGCAGTTTTTAGAATGGTGTCACTTTTGGGTATTTATATTTTGTATCATATAGACCCCTCAAAGTGACTTGAAATGTGGTGTGGTAAAAATGAGAAAACGCTGGTCATCTTTTAACACTTATAAATTCCTAACAAAAAAAAAATTTTGTTTCCAAAATTGTGCTGATGTAAAGTAGACATGTGGGAAATGTTATTTAGTAACTATTTTGTGTGACATATTTCTGTTTTAAGGGCATAAAAATTCAAAGGTTGAAAATTACAAAATTTTTGCCATATTTCCATTTTTTTCATAAATAAACGCAAGTTATATCGAAGAAATGTTACCACTATCATGAAGTACAATATGTCACGAGAAAACTCTCAGAATCACCAAGATCCGTTGAAGTGTTCCAGAGTTATTACCTCATAAAGGGACGGTGGTCAGAATTGTAAAAATTGGCCCGGTCATTAACTTGCAAACCACCCCTGGGGGTTAAGGGGTTAATTGTCTCATCAATAAAGTAATATTGTTTTTAAAGTACCATTTCTTGGGATCATTATTTCACTTATGGTTACCAGTATAGTGATTTACTTTGTACTAGGTAATCAGTCACTGTGCACATATTTTAAAGCCTAGTCAAACAGAAAAAGGTTTGTCCTAACAAGATTACACTACACATAATTGTTTACAAATGTGGTCTCTTTCTGTCATGTCTTCCCTGACAAGAGGCATCATGGCATCATTAATTTTTGTCTAAACTTTGTTTGTGATTTAACATAGATGATTTTAAAATATACTAATAAAATATTATAATATTTTTAATCTAAACAACATCTTTGTAAGTTGCTATCTCTGTATGCTCTGGGCAGTTGCTTGCTTTCACATTATACCCTTGATTAGCCTTTAGATCAGGCAAAAACAAAGCACAAATGTGCTTAGCAGGGCTCTGTTCCACCAGGCCTGTGGGCACACAGGCTGGGGTAATGTCCAGCACTCAGGCTCGTTCTGGAGCCACATACACAGGAGACCTTCTCCCTCCCAACACACAGACCATGTGCCAAACAGCAGCCTCCATTATATAGGCTGTAACCACACCCTGATGTGAGGTATGTGGGTAGCCAGACCCGCCCATCTCTCATAGCTACCCATGACCCAGGTCCACCAAACGAAATCTTAGTGCTTACGTGCACTAAAGAAAATACTACGGGTTACATCAGAGAGCAGCCATCAATTACCTCCCATCAATTATGCAGCTATTAGCCTCCTTACAGTAGGTTCATTCTGTTACCAACAAGCAACTGTTAATTTAAAGAAAATAAAAACTATGTGGGCTCCCATGTAATTTTCATAACCAGCAGAGGGAAAGCCGACGGCTGAGGGCTGATGTTAATATTCTGGAAAGGAGCCTGTGAGGAACTAGGCCGACCGCCACATGGTAGCCTGGGTATCACAGCTTCTGATACCACCGCCGCTACCAAATGTGAGGGACGACCCCCTTCCTCCCACGTCACCAATGGGACGTAACTCCACAGGTACAGCTCTCCGGCGCCCCCTTTGTCTCTCAGGTCAGTAAGGGAACTGCACCTAGAGCAAATGGCCACCGGCGAGGTTGTCCTGTTACCCACTGGGTATTCTAAGATTCGTGATCAGAGTAAAAGCATCAGCCCAAGATTAATTTTATAGTTTAATCGCCTTAAGAGCGCACTAGATAATTACAGAAATATACAGTAGAGCTATACAACATAATTACAATGGAATTACAGTCAGAGAAAAAATACAATGATAATGTACAAGGCTTAAAGGTATAAGCTATGGATCAATATTACCGGGTATTATGGTCATGGGAAGGCCTTGGCTCTGCCGTTCCCAGGTACAGTCTTCAGTTGCTGGATAGTCCCTTGGTCTTTCCTAGACCATCTTCTTGGCTTCTGTGTGTGAAATGGAATGAATACCCTGTACATGGCTACAATTCTTAAACCTGCTAGGCCCTTCCCTTTTGCTTTGAAGCACGCATATTAACTGGCCTGCAATTCATATGGAGCAGGAAACAAGGGCTTGAGCTTGAGCTATTTACCATACGACTGACCATCTTATTCAGACACTGGCCTAAACTAATTAGCATGCTAAAGCCCCTTTGATTCCTAGTGGACATCAAAACCGGTCGTACTGGATATGCTAATAGGCCCTGTGTAGTTAAAAGTTTGTGGCTCTGTGAACAGACAAGATGGAGGCTGGTATAGGCCCTATACAAAATGGCGATGTCCCTTTCCTTACAGAGCCAATAGCCATAAAGGTTCCCAGGCTATTAATATCAGCTCACATGTTTAAAACACGAGAAAAAATATGGAGATTAAGTCCAAAGTAGTAAAAATGTATAAATTTATTCCATAGAATCTCATCATGACATTCATTTTAATACATATGACATATAATAGAACAATACGAGACATGTTCAGCAGAGAAATCAGGTAGATAGCGGCGTGTAAACCAAATTATACCACATTATTAATACAATAAAGAGCTTAGTGCAGTCCCATTATGTCAAGGGAAAGATAAGGCAATAGGGTGGTAGGTAGCAAAAATACATCAGTGTCTAGAGCAGAAGTGCCGTGTGTATATCAGACCATCCTATATACTATAGTTCCTTACCCATCATGTGTTATATCGGGACCCAAGCAATGCAGCCCCAACATACGTTTCGGGTTGGCTTTGTCAAGGGGCAATGCTGCATTGTGTGTCAGGCTTGATCTTAAATGGACCCCTCATTAGACCTAACGAATCCCCGATGTCGGCGCATGTGTCCCATCATCCACACCAGGAGGTGCATCGCTTCTGGCTGTCAAACATGGCACTTCAGCGTAATTTTCATAACCAGCAGAGGGAAAGCAGACGGCTGATATTAATATACTGGGAAGGAGCCAATAGCCATAAAAATTCCCAGGCTATTAATATCAGCTCACAGGTGTTTGCTTAGCCTTTACTGGCCAGTTTACAGGGGGACCACAGAAAAAATTGACATAAGGTCCCCCTATAAAACCTAACCAGCAAAGGCTAGGCAGACAGCTGCGGCTGATATTAATAGCCTTGTAATGGGCCATGGATATTGCTCCACCCCCCTAGGATAAAAACATAAGCTCTCAGCCGCCCAGGAAAAGGAGAATCTATAAGATGTGCCACATCTGGTGCTTAGCCTCGCTCTTCCCCCCTTACCCTGTAGCGGTGGCAAGTGGGGTGATGGTTGGGGGGGGTTGATGTCACCTTTCTATTGTCAGATGACATCATGCCCTGAGCTTAGTAATGGAGAGGCGTCTATAAGACGCCCCTATTACTAATCCCATAGTGATATTATAAAAAAAACAGACACACAGAATAAAGTCCTTTATCTACTATATAATCGTCTAATTCTGTCTGTCTGTAACGGAAATCCCGCGTCGCTGATTGGTCGCGCCCTCGGCATGTCCCGCCCACCACTCTACTCAGCTGCCTCCGGATTGGATATGGGTGTTGCGGGGGGAGTGGTGCGGGCATGCCCCTTGGATACCCGACCGCGGCCTTAGCAACGTCACAGGGACTGTCACAGAACCTGTGTTAGAGAGCAAATGGAGGGGAAAATGAGCAAATGGAGGGGAAAATAATTATTGCGGCGTGATGGCATGATGTGTGTGGGCAGCGGTGGGTGCGGACGCTGGCCCTGCGTAGTTCACTCATGTTTACTAAACAAGTTCTGTCAGTCACAGTGTGATGTAGTTCAGTCACGTTTACTGGACAAGTTCTCTCAGTCACAGTGCGACATAGTTCACTCACGTTTACTGAACACGTTCTGTCAGTCACAGTGTGACGTACTTCTGTCACGTTTACTGAATACTTTCTGTCAGTCACATTGCGACATAGTTCAGTCACGTTCACTAATATTTTGGGTTGATATTAACAAATATATTAGTGTCGATGTACTTCTTTCGTCCGATGATTTATTTAAATAGTTAGATATTCATGTAATAGTTTATATATTTTGATGATCTGTTTAATAATTTCGTTCAGTTGTATTAAGTTCTATGAGCAATAACATTTAATGATAATGTATATATTTTACCCGGAAAATCCTGTGCATTCATTGCATTATTCTTAAATCTTCATAAATAAACTACATACATATTCTAGAATACCCGATGCGTTAGAATCGGGCCACCATCTAGTTTGAAATAATGACACAGACTCCTTTAATAAATCTTAATTAAACCATACTCACCGAATGCCTAATCCACTGATGCAGTCTCCTGCAACAAAAATAAAATAAACCACAATATTCCTCACCTGTCCGCTGAGAAGATAATCCATAATGTCCCACGACGATCCTGATCACTTTGAGAGCAGCCACTAATGTGACTGCTCTCAAAGACAGCCAGCGATACACTGACAGAAGGTAATCGCTCCCGCAGTGTATAGAACTGAGCTGCGTTGAGAGAGGTCACCGGAGTTCATCAGGTGATCAGCTCCAGTGATCTCCATTACGGCACCACTGCTGTGAGAAAGTTATCGCGCAGAGGTAGTGACGTAAGTGACAGCACCGGCGCTGATCAGCTGATGAACTCCAGTGAACTCTCTCACTGCAGCTCAGTGATACACTGACAGGAGGTAATCGCTCCCGCAGTGTATCGCTGGCGGCCAGGTAGAGCAGTCACATCTCCCGATGTGACTGTTCTACACGCGAGTTTGCCGTGGGAAATTCGGGATTATGTGTGCTACAGAGGTCAGGTGAGTAAATGGTGCTTTATTATTTCTGATTATTTCTAGGAGACATGGGCATCGGGAATTGGGAGTTAGGTGAGCATTTTTTTTTATTTTACATTTTTTCTAGGGACAAGAGCGTCGTGGATTTGGTGTTAGGCAGGGTGGATTGATTTAAATCACGCCAATTTAAATCATGATTTAAGTAAAAAAAATCCGATTTAAATAAAAAAAAATCCGATTTTTCTGATTTTTTTAAAAAAATCATGATTTTTATCCACCCTGGTGTTAGGTGAGTATAATGTTTTTTTTTTTTTTTTTTATTTGAATATGTATGTAATTATTTTAAAGTGTGAGCACAGGCGCCTGCTGACAGACTACGACTCCTGCTATCACTTTGATTAGTGACAGCAGACATAGCTTGATGGGAGGCGTAATCTCATCAGCCCGCGCCTGCTGACCTGCGGTTAACTTTTTACCGCAGGTCACTGCTGTGGGGTCACGCTGACATCTGACAGCATGACCCTGCAGAGCTCTGACTGACTGTCTTACTGGCGGTAGCGTTACCATGGGTCACAGTCACAGCTGAGGGGTCATGCTGACATCTGAAAGCATGACCCCGCAGAGCTCTGACTGACGGTCTTACCTGCGGCAGCGTTACCACCGATCAGAACCACCGCACTAAGATGACAGCGTGGGAAACACCATGGGAAGCAAGTAAAAACGCAAATAAAAACTCAGCAAATCCACAAAGATTTTTATACCTGCGTTTTTGCTGTGGATTTGACTGACTTAATTGAAGTCAATGTGCGGGAAACGCTGTAAAAAGGCACAAAGAACGGACATGCTGCAGAAAAAAAAACGCACGGCAAATACTCTAAGGAAATTTACTGATCATGTGCCCAATACTTCAGAATTGTCATTGAATTAGCTTGCACTTGGACTCCATAGTGTTTCTGGCCCATTTCCGCGCAGAAAAAAAAATGCATTGTGCGCACACAGCCTTAGATGTCCAGTGCTATGCTATATGCAACACACAATTAAAAAGAACTACTACAATTAAAATTAAAGTACCATATCTGTGATTAGCTTACTGAAACATTAAAAACTAACCAAAAGCTTATTGTGGAAATGTAGTCTAAAAGTTACAATTTCACTGTAAGACCATCATAGCAGGCTGACTCATGGATTTTCAGCTATCTCATTCTGCAGCCAGAAACAGACAAAGCAACACAGAAGCTAATGGAACTCAATTGCAAAAATGATTTTTTAGCCCAAATTACATTAACTTAATTAAGAGAAAGAAAGAAAAAAAAAAAGATAAGATAGTCCCCAAAGGGGGTCTTTAATGTACTGGCATAATAAAAAAAATCACTGAGGTAGATATAAGCATATAAGCATGTGGCTGAAAGCCCTGTGAAGTAAAGCAGAGTGTGAGAACAGCTGGGAATTTTATACAAACATGAGAGGGATATTAGCGCAAACTGAAGTGGAAAATCTAGCAGACATGACCTCTATGGCCGAAAGCACGTCATCTAAGCCAAGTGCTGCTTGTGCCTCCATAACAGATTGCTAGGAACACGCTGCGTCAATGACGTGCAAATCCCAACTTCATTAACTAAACAGACAAAATAACTGTATACTAAAACCTATGGGCAGCATTACCTGAATACACAATCGCTTTTTCTTACAATCACACTGTACCTAGATAAACAGGAAAAGTGCATAAAACCTTTTTATCCTCTACTAAAACCTGATAGATGTTTATTCCATCCAATAAAGTCAGAATCATTTATAATGGGGTTTACAGAATAAAAAAAATAAAACCAAACATACAGTAATTCTGATTTTGGTATAAAAACAATTTTACAGTTTTTAGGCAATAAATGGGATTTCTCCTCCAAACCACATGCTGCCTGGTGAAGGGAGTCGTCAATTGGAGTATAAGCAATATATGTCAGAGATGCGAGTAAAACCTCTAAACTCTTAGCGACATCTGTACAGATGTTGATGGAACTGTTCGTGAATAATTTTTATTTCAGTCTGCTGGATCTATTTTTGTTCAGTTTATACAATCCATGTGTCATGCATATTTCTCACATGAAAAGAAAAAAATATCAAAGCTTCTATCAATTACTTAGTGAAAAATGACAGCATTACGGTGACTTACAGATGGCATCCGAGTGTTCTGTTTTACAACTAAGTTTTGGCAACTTTAGTTTGCAAATCGTATCCAAAAAGGATGTTATTATACAGTCTGCAATTCATATTTCCATGTTCTGCTCATACAAATATGCCAGAACAGTTACTACAAAAACTCCATGGTTAGGACCAACCACTGATCTTCCAAGACAAACCTTAAGCCTCATAGGCATAAACGAGGTCAGGCCAGAGACATGGCCGGTTACATATTTGGTGTAACAAAATCAGAGCATGTAGTAGGAGGATTTTGATGCAGATTTGAGCTCAGATCTTACTCTTTCCATTACAAAGGGTGAAATCTGCTGAATTCTGTCCAAACAAATGACATGCTGTAAATCTTAAAAACCCCCTGAAGGGTAATTTCCCACTGAAAAAAAATTCTAGTACGTGTAGACGAGATTTGTTGAAATCTCATTAACTTAGGTGGTACTGCATTACCGGACGGATTTTCCACAAATCCCAATCACGGAATCCACGCCAAATATGTGTGTGAATTTACCCTTGCAGTTTACACTGTTTAGCTCAAAGTGGGTTGCCTATAGTGGATACACTGTAGCAAACTCTCAGACGTACACCTTATAAAAGTCTGGATCTTATGAATTTCAAAACAATAAAAAGTGATTATGGTCTATCTTTTATTTTTCAGATAGGATTCAGACTCACACTGCACGCACCCATTATAGTATATGAGCATGTTCACGTGGCCTTTTTGTTTCTGCAAACCAAACATCAGAGAAAAAGAAAAATGGACATCTGACCAGGGACTCATTCAGACGTCAGTGATTATTGCTCCTATTAAAAAATTAGTCCATGCTTCATCATTTTATTTCATCACAGTTTATTCTGCGTTTAATCAATGTCAAACTTTGATGGTAAAAACTCTCAACGTCTCCAACCAATGGCAACCAAATGCAGACAGTTTTTATTTTCACAGTCTCAGACTTGCATTGGCAAGTTTGATACAAAACTCTGGTGAAAATTGCACATCACTGTGCTTTTCCACTGCCTCATAAACTAAGAAAAACATGGCTATAACTCATAAAACTGACATCTGAATGAGCCCTTAGGCCTATAAGCTCCTGAAGTCTGGTGATCAACTGATTGTCTACAGTCATGGCCAAAAGTTTTGAGAATGACACAAATATTAATTTTTACAAAGTCTACTGCTTCACTTTTTCTAATGGCAATTTGCATATACTCCAGAATCTTATAAAGAGTGATCAGCTTAACAGCAATTACTTTCAAAGTCAATATTTGGCTAGAAAATCAACTTTATCCCCCAAAACACATTTCAACATCATTGCAGCCCTGCCTTAAAAGGACCAGCTAACCTCTTTTCAGTGATTGCTCCATTAACACAGGTGTGGGTGTTGATGAGGACATGGCTGGAGATCAATCTGTCATGATTAAGTAAGAATGACACCACTGGACACTTTAAAAGGAGGCTGGTGCTTGGCATCATTGTTTCTCTTCTGTTAACCATGGTTATCTCTAAAGAAACACGTGCAGTCATCATTGCAATGCACAAAAAGGGCCTAACAGGGAAGAGTATCGCAGCTAGAAAGATTGCACCTCAGTCAACAATCTATCGCATCATCAAGAACTTCAAGGAGAGAGGTTCCATTGTTGCCAAAAAGGCTCCAGGGCGCCCAAGAAAGACCAGCAAGCGCCAGGACCGTCTCTTAAAAGTGTTTCAGCTGCGGGATTGGGCTACTAGCAGTGCAGAGCTTGCTCAGGAATGGCAGCAGGCATGTTGTGAATAGGCTGGAAATGAGTTCTGAGCAGAAGCTCCCTCTGGTGGTTACAAACGGTACTGGACTGTCCAGTGAAGATTGTGAGGATTGGGAATCAGGTGTTACTCACTGGTCTTATATAAGGGAGTCGCCTTCCCATCAGGGTTGCCGGTGATCAATTGTTCTGGTCTCAATCCTTGATTCCTGTTTCCTTGGTAGCCTGCTGTGTCGTGTCTGAATCTCCTGCTAACAGATAAGACATTTTCTTCTTTTTGTTTTTGTGCTTGATTTTTGCATTTTGTCCTGCACTTCTGTGGGGGCCTTCAGGGTCCCCTCGGGGGGCTTTTGCCCTCTCAGTTCAGTTCAGCCACTGATGTTTGTACATTTGCTTTTTCCAGTTTTTTCAGTGGCTGCTGTTTTGTTTTTGGTTACACCAGAGAACAAATTTAGGTGGTAGAGGTCGTGTGATCTCAGGTGTTTTTGAAATTAGTAGAGTTGGTGCTTTTCAGGGTTTTTTGAGATTGCAGTAAGTGCCCTTCCTATCCTTTTCTATTTAGTAAGTTTGGGCCCCAACGTTTGCTCATACTATTTTCTGTCTGTGTCAGTATTTCTTCTTGTCTAACCGCCATTACATGTTTGGGGGCTTTCTATGTTCTTTGGGGATCTGCTCCGGGGCAGATAGCTTTCCTCTTTCTATCTTTAGGTGTAGTTAGTTTCTCAGGCTGTGACGAGGCGTCTAGGACCAACGTAGGAACGCTCCACGGCTGCCTCTAGTTGTGGTGGTTAGTCAGGGTACTGCAATCTCATAGTTTCCAACTGCTCTGGTGTATTTCCTTTTTTGCCTGCTCTCCTCAGCTACCAAATCATAACAGTATCACCGGCCTAAATTAAAAATTATATGGTACTCACAGAAGGGAAAAATATTGTGGAAAGAAAAAAGTTGTCAGAGATTTTTTTTTTTTCTGTTTGTTGCATTTTTTTCCCTCTGTATCTCTGGGTGCTGAGGATTTTTTTTCTCTCTCAATGGAGTTTGCACAGTTGTCTGGCCGTGTGGATCAGCTTGCCACTGAGGTTCGGAGTATTGCTACCTATCTTACTAGGTTGCCTGTTGTGGAACCTAGGATTCCCATGCCAGATTTGTTTTTAGGGGATCGAGCTAAGTTTCTGAATTTCAAAAATAACTGTAAATTGTTTTTTGCCTTAAAATCTAAGTCCTCAGGGAACGCAGCGCAGCAGGTTCAAATTGTCATCTCTCTCCTGCGCGGCGACCCTCAGGATTGGGCTTTTTCCCTGACACCTGGGGATCCTGTTTTGAGTGATGTTGATGCGTTTTTTCAGGCTTTGGGGTTATTGTACGATGAGCCTAATGTCACTGATCAAGCTGAAAAAACTTTGTTGGCATTAAGTCAGGGGCTTGAGGACTCTGAGTTATACTGTCAGAGATTCCGTAGGTGGGCAGTCCTGACCAAATGGAATGACGACGCTTTGGCAGCTCTTTTTCGGAAGGGACTGTCAGATAATGTAAAGGATGTTATGGTGGGATTCCCTGTTCCCTCTGGTCTCAATGATTCTATGTCATTAGCGATTCAAATTGACAGACGTTTGCGTGAGCGGAAAGGTATGCGTGGAATAATGTTGCCTTGTGAACCTGCTTCTGAATCCATGCAGTGTGATAGAGTGGTTTCTGGGGCACAGCGTCATGAATTTCGAAAGCGCAATGGGTTATGTTTCTACTGTGGTGATGCCTCTCATGCTATTTCAGTCTGCCCTAAGCGGGGAAGACGTTTTGCACGCTCAGTTGTCTTGGGTAGTGTTCAGACTAAGTTTTTATTAACTGTTACCCTGATATGCTCTCTTTCCTCATTTTCTACTCAGGCTTTTGTTGATTCTGGAGCAGCTATTACCCTGATGGATTTTGATTTTGCTAAACGTTGTGGGTTTCCCTTGATACCCCTACGGAAGTCTATTCCCCTACTGGGGATCGATTCTACCCCTTTGGCTGAGAATAAACCTCAGTTCTCTACTCAGGTGATAATGAGGGTAGAACCTGATCATCAGGAGAGTTGCAAATTTTTGGTTCTGTATAATCTGCATGACATTATCGTAATGGGTTTCCCTTGGTTACAGTCTCATAATCCTGTTTTGGATTGGAAATCTGTGTCTGTTACCAGTTGGGGCTGCCAATGTGTTAATACCAACACTCCTGCTTTTTCTGCCTCCCCCAGGCTCAGGATGTTCCTGACTTTTTGATTGATTTTTCTGATGTGTTTAGCGAAAGTAAATCTGCATCCTTACCTCCCCATAGGAGCTATGACTGCGCTATTGAATTAGTGCCTAGTAGTAAATTCCCTAAAGGTCGCCTTTTTAACTTGTCTGTACCTGAACATGACGCTATGCGGTCTTATATCAAGGAGTCATTGGAGAAGGGTCATATCAGACCATCCTCTTCACCCTTAGGTGCCGGTTTTTTCTTTGTGGCCAAAAAGGATGGTTCATTAAGGCCGTGTATTGATTATCGTCTCTTGAACAATATTACTTTGAAATATCAATATCCTTTACCCTTGATCTCTGATCTGTTTTCCAGGGTGAAAAACGCTACTTGGTTTACCAAGCTGGACCTCAGGGGGGCATATAACCTTATTCGCATTAAGCACGGGGATGAATGGAAGACGGCATTTAATACCCCTGAAGGGCATTTTGAGTACCTTGTGATGCCCTTTGGGCTCACTAATGCTCCTTCTGTCTTCCAGTCCTTCATGAATGACATTTTCAGGGATTTTGTGGATAAATATCTGATTGTTTATTTGGATGATATCTTGATTTTTTCCAATGACTGGGACTCTCATGTAAAACATGTTCGGACTGTGTTCCAGATTTTGAGAGAGAATGCTCTGTATGTGAAGGGATCAAAGTGTCTTTTTGGCGTTCAGAGGATCTCATTTCTGGGATTCATTTTGTCCCCATCTGTTATTGAAATGGACCCGGTCAAAGTTCAGGCCATCTGTCATGTATAGTGTACAGTTCCTATAGCGTCTTGTGCTTGGGTGCGAGGAAAACACAGGAGACATAGGTTGAAATGAAATGACTTGTATTACTTCATACAAGCATGCTGAAAAGTTCACACAGTTTGCAGGAACAGAGTCAGGAGACACAGCAGGCCAGAGTAATTTCAAGCACTACAATAAATCTCCAAAGCAGGTTCAGGATCTCTTCTCTGTACCGTAATTCCTCTGCAAACATGGATTCACCAAACAGCAGGTTTCCAGAGTCCAAAAGTGTTCAAAGGTTCCTCAGTAGGGAATAGCTGGAGTACAAGTTCAAGGTTTCCAGGAGTCAGGTCACAGACTGACTGAGGCTTGATTCTGGAGCACTGATTGTTCAGCTGAGGCTGCTTAAGAAGCAAGAGGGAAGAATCAGGGCGGGAACATGAAAACTGGAACTCCATATTAACTGAGGGCAAGAGCTGCAGAAAAACAGAAAGCAAAATGGCCGACAGAAAACTGAGTTTCAAGGAACATGTCAACAGAGACAAAGAACCTTACATTACTCCCCCCTTAGGGACAACCTCCGGATGACCTCAGACCAGGCTTGTCAGGGTACCTCTGATGAAACTGGCGGAGCAGGCGAGGAGCATTTACATTGTTGACTGGTTCCCATGAGTTGTCCTCCACTGGGTAGCCCTGCCATTTAATCAAATATTGCAACTGATTTCTGTACAACCTGGAATCTAGAATCCTGTCCACCATAAATTCTTCCTGACCATCGACCAGCACTGGGTCAGGGCAAGGAGAAGAACGTCCAGGAAACGTATTGGGTGTTGCAGCCTTTAGTAGGGATACATGAAAGACAGGGTGGATTCTCATAGTTCTGGGCAGTTGAAGACGACAAGCAACAGCACTTATAATCTTACTGATCTTATAAGGTCCAATGTACTTATGTCCCAATTTGGACGATGGAATCTTTAATTTAAGATTTCTGGTTGACAGCCAGACCAAATCTCCTACCTTGAAAGCTGGTGCAGGTTTACGAAATTTATCTGCTGCTTTCTTGTACCTTTCCTGAGCCAATTGTAGATTTTCCTTTAGAAGATCCATATTCTTTTGTAAAGAAGTGATTCTTTCAGCCACTGCCGGCAAGGGCGTATCTATGGGAAATCGAGGAAGAATGTTAGGATGATAACCTAGATTGGAGTAAAAAGGAGACTGCTTAGTGGAGGCGCTCTGAGAGTTGTTATAAGAGAACTCAGCCAGTGGAAGTAGATCCACCCAATCATCTTGTAGGTGGCAGATAAAGCAGCGGAGATACTGCTCCAGGGTCTGATTGGTTCGTTCTGTCTGGCCATTAGTCTGAGGATGAAAAGCAGAAGAAAGGTTTACTTTAATGTCCAATGCTGCACAGAAATTTTGCCAAAACCTTGAAGTGAATTGCACCCCTCGATCCGAAATGACCTCATCCGGTACTCCATGTAAGCGAAACACATTCTTAATCATCAAGTCTGATGTCTGTTTTGCAGTGGGTAAGCCGACACAAGGAATAAAATGAGCTGCCTTTGTTAGACGGTCAACCACCACTAGAATGGTGTTCTTCCATTGAGAGGTTGGTAACTCCACAATGAAGTCCATAGAAATGGATCCCCACGGGCGGGACGGGGTGGGAAGAGGTTGCAACAGACCAGTTGGTGAGGAGCGAGGTGTTTTGCATCTTGCACAGACTTCACATGAAGTGACATAGTTTAAAACATCTTTCCTGTAAGTGGGCCACCAAAAGAAACGAGAAAGAATTCTTGTGTCTTTAGAATTCCCATATGCCCGGCTATCTTGGAATCGTGGATGAGTTGCAATACTCTCAATCTGACTGTTTCAGGTATATACAGACGTTGTCCCTGAATCCACACACCATTCTTAAACAAGACTTACGTCCCTTGGGGGTTGAGCCAACAAAGAATCCGCATGGTATGCTTCCTTGATGTCCTTAAGTAGGTTTGATTATGAATCACTCCCAGGAATCTAGAGTCAGGAAGAATAGTCTTAGGAGGAGTAAGTGGACGTGTCTCTGCTGAATGAATCCTAGAGAGTGCATCAGCCTTTCCATTGCGCGATCCTGGTCTATAAGAAATGACAAAATTAAATTGGTTTAGGAAAAGATTCCAGCGAGCCTGGCGAGGAGTCAGGCACTTAGCCGACCTGATAAATTCAAGGTTACGATGGTCTGTCAGGACGACTATTTGCTGTGCAGTTCCCTGAAGAAGGTGTCTCCATTCCTTGAAGGCGGCAATAATGGCCAACAATTCTCTATTGCCCACATCGTAGTTCCTCTGAGCCGAAGACAACTGCTGGGAAAAGAAGGCACAGGGATGCAAGACATTCTTCTCACCTGTTCTCTGAGAGAGTATAGCTCCAACGGCACAGTCTGAAGCATCCACCTCTATTATGAAGGCAAGCTCGGGGTTGGGATGTACTAAGATAGGTGCGGTGGTAAATTTATCCTTTAAACAGGAAAATGCTTCCTGAGCTTGCGGGGTCCAGGAGAACCTAGACTGTTTCCGGGTAAGTTGGGTGATAGGTGACACTACCTCAGAAAAATTTTTTAATGAAACGTCTATAGAAGTTGGCAAACCCGATAAGCGCTGCACCTCCTTCACATTTCTAGGAATTGGCCAATCCTTGATGGCTTGGGTCTTGCTTCCATCCATACTAATCCCTTGCGTAGATAGTACATACCCCAGAAATTGAATTTCGGTCCTATGGAATTCACACTTTTCAAGTTTGATGTAGAGATGGTTTTGTCTTAGGCGTTCTAAGACCATTCTCACATGTCCATGATGTTCCTCTGTGGAGTTAGAAAAAATTAGAATATCATCCAGATAAATCACCACAAATTTATCTAGGAGATCCCTGAAGATATCATTCACGAAGTGTTGGAAAGTGGCTGGGGCAGTACTCAGACCAAAAGGCATAACTAGATATTCAAAGTGTCCATAGCGTGACCTGAAAGCAGTCTTCCATTCATCCCCAGGTCTAATACGGACCAAGTTATAGGCCCCACGGAGATCCAGTTTAGAGAAAATTTTGGCATGCCGCACTCTCTCCAACAACTCAGGGATTAAAGGCAATGGATAACGGTTTCTAATAGTAACCTTATTGAGTTCCCTATAGTCTATGCAGGGTCTCAGAGATCCATCTTTCTTCTTCACAAAGAAGATGGGTGCACCTGCGGGAGATGAAGAGGGGCGTATGAAGCCCTTGGCTAAATTTTCGTCTATATAATCCTTCAAAGCTTTTAGCTCGGGCCCCGCTAGGGGTAGATCTTACCAAAAGGTATCTCTGCTCCAGGCAATAATTCAATTGGACAATCATATGGACGGTGAGGAGGAAGCTGATCAGCGTTCTTCTTGTCACATAAATCCACGTAGTCCTGGTATACAGCTGGTAGTTCAGGGACTGACATGGTTCCTTTAGGAACAGAGCAAGCTGAAACTCCTTGACTCATCTGTTTCTCCGGAAAGTGTAATTCCTTGGTCTCCCAGTTAATCGTAGGATTCTGCGCCTGCAGCCATGGTAGCCCTAGAATAATGGGAAAGTGGGGAGAAGAGATAAGCTTAAAAGACATTTTCTCCTGATGATCTTTACCCATAAGGACCCTCAAAGGCTCTGTTTCTTGATCCACTGGTCCAGAAGTCAGTAGAGAGCCATCCACAGTCTCCATCTGTACTGGAGTAGCCTTCTTCACTGAACGTATCCCCTGTTTCAGAGCAAAGGAGATATCCATAAAATTTCCACTTGCTCCTGAGTCGATCATAGCAGAGCTAGACACCCAGACTGAGTCAACCCAGAGTTTGATGGAAAGGAAGCAATGAGAATTGTTTCTTTTACAACTCAGCTGGGACATCGCTGAGGAAACTTGAAAAATTGCAGCGTTTATACCGTCATCGTCCCCAGAACTAACAGAGTTTAAGTCCGAGAAATCAAGATCTCTTGCAGCAGATCTCTCTGGAGCCTGAGGCTCGGACATGACAGAGCTCCTCTCGCAACACTCACAGTGAATGACTGCTGCAGTAGTCTTACGAGAACGGCTGGGGCAGTTTATAATGAAGTGCCCTGACTTACCACAGTAGAAACATAGATTTTCCTTTATACGATGTTCCTTGCGTGCATCACTAACCAGTCTTTGTAAAGAGTCCACCTACATGGGTTCAGGTTCTGGTTCCCTTGTGATCCTACTCAAAGGTTCCTTAGCTGAGGAGGGAGGTAGGAAAAGGTTAGTGCGATTATTTTCGAACCATCTCTCTTGTCTGCGTTCAGTCAGACGAGCATCAATACGAATACAATAGTTAATAAAGTCACCTAACGCAGTGGGAGGGTCGGCACGAGCAAGTTCATCCTTAATCAGTGGAGACAACCCTTTCCGAAAAATAGATTTCTTAGCGGAAGTGTCCCAAGTGGTATCAAGAGCCCATCTCCTGAAATCCAGGGCATATTCGGCTACTGAACGCTTACCTTGGCGCAAAGTTAACATGGCTGCTTCAGCTGTTGCACCTCGATTGGGGTCATCAAACACCTGCCCCATGGCTGAAATAAAAGCATCAAGGTGATTCAAACAATCATCCTCAGTCTCAATCAGAGGGTTTGCCCACATCAAAGCCTTATTGGTAAGCAACATGATTATAGTAAGCACTTTGGATCATTCAGTGGGAAATTGTGAAGCATGTGCAGAGAAAAATAAATTACATTGATTAATAAATCCCCTGAATTTCTCACGTTCAGCGCCAAAACGAAAAGGAGGTAATTTGGGGATCCCAGAACTCGGGGTTATGGCAGGAGCCTGGGCTCGTTCCTATAGAGCCTCAATCCTGGCTCGCAATTCCTGGGTAGTCTGTCCAAACACTTGCAAATTATGATTAGTGAGGTCCTGTAGGCTTGCAAAACGGGTTATTAAAGTCTGTACATCTGAAAGGATTGTATCAGTCACTCCGCAAAGTTCCTTTATGCGGGCCTCCATCTTCCAGATCTTTTAAGGCAGAAGTGCTGGAAGGAGAAGAGGAAAGGAAAAAAAAAAAAAACAATAGTGTTTACCTGTGGTAATACTGCAGAGTAAAATTTTAAGGGAATGCGCTCACCTGGAATGGTTGTGAGAAGTCACAACCACTGTCATCACATAAGGTATTTAAACGGACATCTGATATCCACAGTCACAGCAGACACGGCTTTCCCAGACCCAGCAGACACTAAACATTGGCTCCTGAATCTTGTCATGTATAGTGTACAGTTCCTATAGCGTCTTGTGCTTGGGTGCGAGGAAAACACAGGAGACATAGGTTGAAATGAAATGACTTGTATTACTTCATACAAGCATGCTGAAAAGTTCACACAGTTTGCAGGAACAGAGTCAGGAGACACAGCAGGCCAGAGTAATTTCAAGCACTACAATAAATCTCCAAAGCAGGTTCAGGATCTCTTCTCTGTACCGTAATTCCTCTGCAAACATGGATTCACCAAACAGTAGGTTTCCAGAGTCCAAAAGTGTTCAAAGATTCCTCAGTAGGGAATAGCTGGAGTACAAGTTCAAGGTTTCCAGGAGTCAGGTCACAGACTGACTGAGGCTTGATTCAGGAGCACTGATTGTTCAGCTGAGGCTGCTTAAGAAGCAAGAGGGAAGAATCAGGGCGGGAACATGAAAACTGTAACTCCATATTAACTGAGGGCAAGAGCTGCAGAAAAACAGAAAGCAAAATGGCCGACGGAAAACTGAGTTTCAAGGAACATGTCAACAGAGACAAAGAACCTTACACCATCTGTGATTGGGTCCAACCTACTTCATTAAAGGCTCTTCAAAGATTCTTGGGTTTTGCCAATTTTTATCGTAAATTTATTGGTAATTTCTCTGTTATTGTTAAACCATTAACTGATTTGACCAAGAAGGGTTCTGATGTGGTAAATTGGCCTCCTGAGGCAGTCTCTGCATTTCAGGAACTTAAGCAGAGATTCACTTCTGCTCCTGTTCTACGGCAGCCTGATGTTTCTCTACCATTTCAGGTGGAGGTTTATGCCTCTGAAATTGGGGCAGGTGCCGTTTTGTCCCAAAGAGATCCAGAGACCTCTAAAAGTAACCCTTGTGCCTTTTTCTCTCGAAAATTTTCTCCCACTGAACGTAATTATGACGTGGGTAATCGGGAGTTATTAGCCATGAAGTGGGCTTTTGAAGAGTGGAGACATTGGCTGGAGGGAGCGAAACATCAGGTGGTGGTCCTTACGGACCATAAGAATCTAGTTTATCTGGAATCTGACAAGCGACTTAATCCTAGACAGGCCAGGTGGGCCTTGTTTTTCACACGTTTTAAATTTTGTGGTTTCATTTCTTCCTGGCACTAAAAATCTTAAGGCGGATGCCCTCTCGAGGAGTTTCCTGGCGGTCTCTCCTGAGTTATCTGATCCTTCTGTTATTTTGAAAGAGGGTGTAGTTCTTTCCGCCATCTCGCCCAATTTGAGACTGGCTCTGGAGGGGTGTCAGGAGGATAAGCCCTAGCGCTGCCCTGTTGGGAAATTGTTTGTCCCGGACCAGTGGAAAAAGAGTGTAATGTCTGAGCTTCATTGTTCCGCGTTGGCCGGTCATCCCGGAATTTTTGGTACCACAGACTTGGTTAGTCGGTCCTTTTGGTGGTCTACCTTGTCTCGTGATGTCAGGGAGTTTGTGCAGTCCTGCGGGACTTGCTCTCGCTCCAAGCCTTGCTCTCGTTCTAGTGGTTTGTTGATGCCATTACCTGTGCCCAAGAGACCATGGACCCATATCTCTATGGATTTCATTTCCGACCTCCCTGTTTCTCAGAAAATGACCGTCATCTGGGTGATTTGCGATAGGTTTTCCAAGATGATACATCTTGTGCCATTACCTAAGTTGTCTTCCTCCTCTGAATTGGTGCCTTTGTTCCTTCAGCACGTGGTTCGTTTACACGGCATTCCTGAGAACATTGTGTCTGACAGAGGAGTCCAGTTTGTTTCCAGATTTTGGAGGACCTTTTGTTCTAAAATTGGTGTTCAATTGTCTTTCTCCTCGGCGTTTCATCCTCAGACCAATGGTCAAACTAAGAGAACAAACCAGACATTGGAGACTTATCTAAGATGCTTTGTGTCTGCTGATCAGGATGACTGGGTCTCTTTTTTGCCTTTGGCTGAGTTTGCTCTTAATAATAGGGCTAGCTCTGCCACTTTGATGTCTCCATTTTTCTGTAATTCTGGGTTTCACCCTCGATTTTCTTCAGGACAGACGGAGGCTTCTGTCTGTCCAGGTGTTGACTCTGTTGTGGAGCGTATGCAACAGATTTGGGACCAGGTAGTGGAGAGGTTGTCCCTCTCTCAGGAGAGGGCCCAGCAGTTTACTAACCGGCATAGGACTGATGGTCCTCGGTTTAAAGTGGGGGACTTGGTCTGGTTGTCCTCAAGAAATATTCCTATGAGAGTGGCATCTCCTAAATTTAAGCCTAGGTTCATTGGACCTTATAAGATCATGGAGATTCTTAATCCTGTTTCTTTTCGTTTGCTTCTTCCAGGGACATTTAAGATCCATAACGTGTTCCACAAGTCCTTGTTGAAGAGGTTTGTTGAGCCAGTGGTTCCTACTACTGTGCCTCCTGACCCTGTTTTGGTTGAGGGCAATCTGGAGTATGTGGTTGAGAAAATATTGAATTCTCGTTTTTCTAGACGGAAACTCCAGTATTTGGTTAAATGGAGAGGATATGGTCAGGAAGACAATTCTTGGGTGTTTGCTTCGGACATCCATGCTAGGAGACTCATCCGTGCGTATCATAGAACTCATCCTGACCGACCTGGTTGCTCAAATGAAGGTTCGGTGACCCCTCCTCAAAGGGGGGTACTGTTGTGAATAGGCTGGAAATGAGTTCTGAGCAGAAGCTCCCTCTGGTGGTTACAAACGGTACTGGACTGTCCAGTGAAGATTGTGAGAATTGGGAATCAGGTGTTACTGACTGGTCTTATATAAGGGAGTCGCCTTCCCATCAGGGTTGCCGGTGATCAATTGTTCTGGTCTCAATCCTTGATTCCTGTTTCCTTGGTAGCCTGCTGTGTCGTGTCTGAATCTCCTGCTAACAGATAAGACATTTTCTTCTTTTTGTTTTTGTGCTTGATTTTTGCATTTTGTCCTGCACTTCTGTGGGGGCCTTCAGGGTCCCCTCGGGGGGCTTTTGCCCTCTCAGTTCAGTTCAGCCACTGATGTTTGTACATTTGCTTTTTCCAGTTTTTTCAGTGGCTGCTGTTTTGTTTTTGGTTACACCAGAGAACTAATTTAGGTGGTAGAGGTCGTGTGATCTCAGGTGTTTTTGAAATTAGTAGAGTTGGTGCTTTTCAGGGTTTTTTGAGATTGCAGTAAGTGCCCTTCCTATCCTGTTCTATTTAGTAAGTTTGGGCCCCAACGTTTGCTCATACTATTTTCTGTCTGTGTCAGTATTTCTTCTTGTCTAACCGCCATTACATGTTTGGGGGCTTTCTATGTTCTTTGGGGATCTGCTCCGGGGCAGATAGCTTTCCTCTTTCTATCTTTAGGTGTAGTTAGTTTCTCAGGCTGTGACGAGGCGTCTAGGACCAACGTAGGAACGCTCCACGGCTGCCTCTAGTTGTGGTGGTTAGTCAGGGTACTGCAATCTCATAGTTTCCAACTGCTCTGGTGTATTTCCTTTTTTGCCTGCTCTCCTCAGCTACCAAATCATAACACAGGCAGGTGTGAGTGCATCTGCACGCACTGTGAGGCGGAGACTCTTGGAGCAAGGCCTGGTCTCAAGGAGGGCAGCAAAGAAGCCCTTCTCTCCAGAAAAAACATCATGGACAGATTGATATTCTGCAAAAGGTACAGGCAGTGGACTGCTGATGACTGGGGTAAAGTTATTTTCTCTGATGAATCCCCTTTTTGATTGTTTGGGACATCAGGAAAACGCCTCATTCGGAGAAGACAAGGTGAGCGCTACCACCAGTCTTGTCTCATGCCAACTGTTAAGCATCCTGAAACCATTCATGTGTGGGGTTGCTTCTCAGCCAAGGGAATCGGCTCTCTCACAGTCTTGCCTAAAAACACAGCCATGAATAAAGAATGGTACCAGAATGTCCTCCAAGAGCAACTTCTCCCAACCCTCCAAGAGCAGTTTGGCGATCAACAATGCCTTTTCCAGCATGATGGAGCACCTTGCCATAAAGCAAAGGTGATAACTAAATGGCTCAGGGAACAAAACATAGAGATTTTGGGTCCATGGCCTGGAAACTCCCCAGATCTTAATCCCATTGAGAACTTGTGGTCAATCATCAAGACACGGGTGGACAAAAAAAAACCTAAAAATTCTGACAAAATGAAAGCATTGATTGTGCAAGAATGGACTGCTATCAGTCAGGATTTGGTCCAGAAGTTGATTGAGAGCATGCCAGGGAGAATTGCAGAGGTCCTGAAGAAGAAGGGTCAACACTGCAAATATTGACTTGCTGCATTAACTCATTCTGACTGTCAATATAAGCTTTTGTTACTCATATGTGTCATGGAAATATATATGTATTCCATATATTCAAAGTATATTCATATATATGCATTCACAGTTAGATAGATCTCACTTGCTAAAAATCCTGTGCTCACACATCTATGCCAGCTATAATCAGTCGTTTTAAACGAATCTGGCCTTCATAAGGAACAAGTACATAGAGTCTTAGTAGATATCTATTGTTTACTTTTCTAGTCATGCATTCTAGCTGGGGCAAAGAGCAGTAAACAATAAATCTGCAACTTCAGCCTTTTTATAATTATCATAATTATCATACTTACACTAGAACAGCCAATAATCGGGGGTGTTGGCCCTGGCCTTGGCACACGGGACGGAGACTGCAGCTCCATAAGTAAGGTAAGAAAACTCTGTCATCTTACCTGAATGTTCCCTGTGCCTAGTCCTAGCCTACACTTCTAGCCTGTCGGACGTGGTCATCACCGCATTCCCAGGTAGTGTAAAAAGTCCATACCCTTATCCAAAAGCATTGGGATATAAGCCGAGTGGTTTGCTGCTGTGCTGTGTATGTGTTTCATGTTTTATGTGATCCGGGAGAAAAGTTAGAATGGTGACTGTGTTTTTGCTTGCTGATTTCTGGAAGCTGTATAGCAGGAAAAGCCAAATTGCTGTATAAGTTCTCACAAATTCTTTCACACATCGGAGGGAGACAATCCCAGTATTCCAGGTGTGAAGGGTGGGGGCTTTGTTTGGATAAATTCTCACAAATTCTTTCACACATCGGAGGGAGACACTCCCAGTATTCCAGGTGTGAAGGGTGGGAATTTTGTACAGGCTATTACAGATTACTGTGACCGGAGCACTTTAAGAAGTGATAGACCTGGAGCATCGGCGTGCTCAGTGCAATTGCGGAGTTATCAGTTACCAGAGCAGCTTGTATGTGTCACAGATCATCAAAAGAGGGATTCGTATTCTCCCGGGTGTCTGTCTCATTGTACGTGTCAACTGTCTTTATCAGGTACTGTCGCTTTAAATCTCATTCAGAGCAGCGTGCGCTCTGTCAGTATCTCATTCACTGCTGGCTGTAACAGCGAGAAACCCCTTTGACCCCCCCTCCTCTGCTAATCACGTTGTCACATCTGTTTCCTGGTTTTGATCTTTTTAAGCTAGTTTTTTGGCTACAGGCTGAAGCGTGAAAATTCTTAGGCATTCAGACTGAACTGTATTCATTTTTTTTTTTTTTTTTTTTTTTGCTATTCTGAGGGATAATCTTTTCTTTTGATATGTGATTTCAGTGCCTGTAGAGACAGCAAGCAGAGATATAAGGGAGGGGGGGAAGTGCTGGCAGCAGCGAGATGACATTCCAGAAGGCGGTAGGAAAAAGCCTACGCTACCAGACAAAAGTTTTAAAGTACTTTTCTTTTTGTTTCTATCATTTTACAATCAGTTTTTCCACCTCTTTTCTGTTTTTTTAATTAGCTGTTTTATTAACAAGGGTTGTTTTTCAGAGTTTTATGATTAATACGGTTTTTCTTTTCTCTCCTTTTTGGTGAATTTATTTTTTCTTTTTCTAGAGTTTTTTACTAAATCTAACTTTTTGTTTTTAAAGTTTTTCTTTTAAGTAAATTTTTAAATGATTTCGGAAAGATTTTTTTTTCTCTAATCAACTTATTTTAGAGTTTTATTCTCCAACCATTTTTTTTTTTTTCTCTACTAGCTTGCTTTAGACCAAGATCACTCCACAGATAAGGAAACTGCAGGCTGAGGGAGAGCACAAACACACAAACAGCGCAGCGGTTTGACTTACCCCTCCCATCAGGCATTCAGCGAAGACACACAGAGCCAGAATACAGCAGTTTTCAGATTTTTAATCACCTTTGTTGAATAGGTTTTTGGAATAGACACAGTACGTGAAAATCGAAGGGCATGTGAATAGAAGGTCAGAGTACGTGAGAAGCAAAATAGACAGGTAGCCTTTACGCTGCATAATGAAATGTTTTTTCTTGTTTTTGTTGTTTGAAAGGCAACGGGAAAGTTTGTTAATAGATTACCATCTGCTATAAAAGAGCAGTGGTGCATCGTGTAGAAGGTACAGCAAGTTAATTTGAACGGACCAGGAAGTGATTTTTTATGTGAATAAGATTGAAAAGGTGTTAAATCGTCTGTGAGAAAAAGATCACTGACATGTCACAAGAGCAGAATTCAGAGTCACACACATCACATGTCCATCATGTGGAGACACGGGACAGGTGTAGGCTGCTCTCATTGAATAAGGAGCCATGTACAGGGAAAAACGCTCCCCGCCTCTCTCCACAGGGAGAAGGCATTTTTGTTTCAACCATCCCCTCTCAAGAGTCACAGGGGGGACACCCTCTCCTTTTTCTTCTCTCAGTCCCTTTCTCCTTCTTCTTCAGACTTTTCTCCTCTTTCCTCGCTGCCATCCCTCTCATTCCTTCTTTCCCCTCCCTCACATCTGACACATCCATTTTCTTCCTCTTCTTCTATCTCTTCCTCTCCAACTCTCAAATCTTCTTCTTCATCTTCTTCTACTTCTCCCCCTCCATCTTTCTCCTCTCTCTCTCCTCCATCTTTCTCTCTTTTCCCCCTTTCACTCTTCTCTCCCTCCCCTCTTTCCTTTTCCTCCCTTTCTCCTCCCACACCACACCCACCTGCTCATGCTTGCTCTCCTCCTCTTTCCTCCTCTCAGGCACATCCCTGCTCTTCTTCACCCTCCCCTCCATCTCTCTCCCCTCCTCTTTCTCTCGCTCCTCCCTCACACCTCCCTTCTCTTCCTTTTTTTTCTACTTCGTTATCAACTGGGTCAACGCCCAATCAAAGCAATGTGGTGTCCCTGTATTCAGTGCCTCCAGCACAGGGCACCCTGTCTATCCCAAGCACAGTACAAACATTGCCAGTCATTATAACAGGAGAAGTGCAAATCTCCCTACACAAAACATTGCAGGTAGCCCCAGACACAACAACTAGCAGAGCCCACAGCTAGGGCTTCACAGGGGGGTAGTGTAGCTACAGACACAAATGAGGAACCTCAGTGCCGAGCAGGGCTGCCAGCATGGAACCATGACACTGATCCACCGCAGCCTCAGCAAGGAAGTGGGAAATGCCCATGCAGCCAGACAACTTTTAAGCCCAAATCTCACCCAGTGTATGCACCAAGTACACCATGTCACTTCTTATCTGATGAGGATGAAGATGAAGATGCAACGTCACACATGCTGCCCAATACTAGGGAAGAAAACCCACAAACACCAAGAGAGCAGGGACAGGTAGAGGCATCATCCTATGAGCCCTTCATCCCAAGCCAGGTGATCAGTATGCTGCCAGACCCAGGGATACACCCCATGCCATTCTGCCAAAAAATGCAGCAGATCCAGCGAACGTATGCAGCAGCCTGGATTGATCTCTGGACCGTAATGGAAATAAAAGCAGGTGATGCATTCTGGCCAATTATGAGAGAACACTTCAAGCTTCCAGCAGAGTTAGATGTGTATGCCTGGGAGACAGGACCAAAGCTAATTGAACTCAGAGAATGGGCCAAAAGCAGACTGACAGGACAAACTCTCAGCCTACATGACTTGAGTCAAGACAAGACAGAGTCTGTGGAGAAGTTCCATGACAGAGTGATGCAAGTGTTTCAAGATTTGGGCCTCATTACCCATGATCAGACACACAGACGGATGTTGGCACGGGCTTTTGTGCATGGACTGAGAGAACCAATCAGGAAACCACTGGTAGTAGCCAGGCCTGAGTACACGTCAATAGCAATGGATACCCTGCTCGCAGTAGCAAAAAAGATTGAGTCCCGCCGGGACAGAAGGGATGCCCAGTGTTACAACTGTGGCGAGTTTGGTCATTTCTGGAACCGATGCAGAACACTGACTTCGCCCAGAAGAAGAAGAAACACAGAAAACAGTGAAGAACCCCGTCCATAGGACAGGAGCACACCAAGTCCACAGGGAACCCCACCAGTGGGACCAATATCCTGAGAGTGGATGGCGTAGTCAGATCTTTTCTTGTGGAACTCCGCAACCTCACCTATCTATCAGAATCTTCTGCGTCCTGCATGGGAATTGATGGTCAAGTCAGACATTTCCAGATTATGAAGCCCCTGAGCGTGTGGACTCAGCCAGAACACTCCATCATGTCCCAGTTTGTTGTGTCAAATACCTGCACCCTCAACCTATTGGGAGTGGACCTACTGCAGAAGTTGAAAGCGACCAGAGTGTTTCAGGAAGATGGGACCATGACACTTTCTTCACCCCTGACCCAAGAAGAAACAGGAACAACCACACTGCAGACCTATCACAGGAGGTGCTGGACATAGTACCAGAAAAGCCACTCCATCACCCAGAGTCAAGATGTCTCTGACCAACTGAAGGTCTAAGTGAACTCGCCTAAGAAGACGGCCTGAGAACTATGACATTGGCCAGGATATTCAATTCAAGAAGGACCCTACTCGCTTCATGGAATGGCAACACCTCATCCAGCTCCAACGCCAGAGGTTCATCTTTTGCAAGTACCAGGAGGTGCCCCCTGCAATCAACCAGTTCACCCAGGCCCTAGACCGGCAAAAGGCCACTCAGCTCTTCAAACTTGTGCAAAAATACTGACCTGAGACCGAGCTGGAGAAAAAGAAACTACTGATGGCCCGTGCTGAGAAAAAAGCAGCCGGTTAAGGAGACGTCCCAACAAGAAGACCCCCTGTGACCAGAGCAGGTGCTAACACAGTGACTGTCTTGGTGGAGAACAAGAAAGCCAGCTGGTCGTCATCTCTCATGATGTGGATCCTAGTAGACAGCTTGTTTTCCCGCCAGCTCTGCGCCGGCAGATGGAGTCCCCTGCCGCATACTGAAGGACAAGGCCAAACTGGGCTGCCTCGCCCATCGGAATCAATACCAGCTTTCCACAGTGAAGAAAAAGACTGTAAACCCCACTGAGTTCAGAATGGTGCAAGGCCTGGAGGCAGTGAAAGAGGCTACGGTATTTGAAACCCCAACAGTGCTGAACCGTCACACTCTGCTCTCAAGAGTCACCCAGTCACCGTAACGGTATTCACGGTGATCAGCCTGGCCAGTACCTTCTTCAGTGTTTCCCCTCCACCTGGAGGCCTGCCTTCACGCACCAGTGCAGTGCATATGGACAGTGTTGCCTCAAGGTGCTCAAAACAAGCCCTTCAAGTTTCACCAAGACAATGTCCTCCATCCTCGTCAACTGGATTGCAGAATATGCAAGAGTCACTCTTCTACAACACGTGGATGACTTTCTCTTTTGTGTGGTTGACATCGACACCTGCACAGTCTATTCCTTGTCTCTCCTACTCTACCTGGAAGAACAGCAAAGCAAGGTCTGGAAGAACAAAGTCCAGTGATGTCAGAAGCAAGTTACATCGCTGGGACACTGTATTGCCCACCAGACGAAACACATGTCAAAAGACTGGAAGACCACTGTGGAGAAGATGGCTCCCCCAACAACTCCAAGAATGCTGCAGGCCTTCCCTGGTCTAGTGTCGTATTGCAGAACCTGGATCCCTGATGCCTCAGTCCTAATGCAGCCTCTGTGCGCTTGCATCAACGCAACCCCGCTCCTTCTATCGGACGCAGCCTTCAACCCATTCAGGAGATTGGAAGAACTCCACAGTCTCAGCGCCAATACCAGGCCTACCTGACTACAAGAAGTCTACCTGATGGAAGAAAGAAGGTCATGCTACTGGAGTCCTGGCACAGATTCACGGGGGAAAACAGAGACTTTTTGGCTGCCTCTCAGCCCGCTTGGATCCAGTTGCAAGAGGAGCACCCTCCTGCCTGATGGCAGTATCTGCAGCACACACCTTCCTGGACAAGGTTGCTGACATCACTCTTGGACAGCCACTGGAAACTCTCACTCCACATGACATCTTGGCAATCTTCAATCAAGCTCAACCAACAATAATCTCCCCACCGCCAGGCATCTTTGTGGCGCCTCTATCGCCTTTGTCTCATAATGGCACCGTCTCCAGGCCTACAGTCCTCATCCTGGCTACTCTACTCCAACTCCCAAGGGGGGATACATTATGAACGTTCCAGAACAAAATTTACAGAATTTATCCTCTACTTGGATGGCTCCAGATTTACAGATGATGAAGAAGTTTCAACACAGGAAGTGCAGTGACCAGCAATCAAGAAATCCTGTGGTCCAGAAGTCTGTCACCTAGCCTGTCAGCCCAGGAAGCAGAACTGATAGCGCTGACGAAGGCCTGCCAGATGGCAGAAGGCAAGACTGCAAACATCTACACCGACTACAGGTACTCGCATGGCATAGCACACGACTTTGGGCCCATCTGGGCTACAAGGGACTTCATCACAGCAAACGGGACAACCGTGAAGCATCATGGAGCCTTCAGGGACCTGCTGGGTGTACTCCAACTTCCAAAATGGTGGCAATTTGAAAATCAAAGTGCATGAAAACTGAGAACAGAGGAGGCGTGAGGCAACAACATTGCGGACATGGCAGCCAAAGAAGCGGCCAAAGGAAGACAGCATGGAGAAGTGGGAGAGGTCGTAGAGCCGGACGGCTACTACATGACAACTGAAGACAAGAAACCTGACAAAAAGACGTCCTGGGATCTGCTCAAGAAGTTGCAAGACCAAGCTCCAAAAGGAGAAGAAGAGCTGAATGCGAAAAAAGCAACACGTGAAGGAAGGCTATCAATAATAGACTTTAAACTCTGCCTACCACAAAGTATGCACCCTATGGTGGTCCAATGGGCACATGGACCCACACCCACATATCAAAGACACAGATGAATGATCTGATTGGTGCTTACTGGTTCGCTTCAGGGATCTCCACCCTAACAGCCAAATTCACCAGCAGTTGTCTGACCTGCGGCAAATGCAAGCCTGGACGTATGGAAGAAAGTCCCCCTCACCTCATCTGGAAAGACCACTCTACCAGCTTCAGAGGATCCAGATAGACCACGTCCAGATATCGCCAAGTGAAGGATTCAAATACGCCATTGTGGTCAAAGAAGTATTTTCAAGATGGACAGAAGCCTTCCAAGTCAGCAAAGACTGCTGCAAAGAAGCTACTTTCAGAAAATAGTGTGCAGATACAGGGTTCCAGAAGTGATAGAGAGTGATCAGGGACTCGCATTCACAGCAAATCTGACACAAGAGATCTGGTTAGCAGTAGGGTCAGATTTAGGCCTACACACTCCTTACCACCCCCAGAGCAGCAGGAAGGTAGAAAAACTAAACGGAACACTTAAGAATAGGATGTTAAAAATTGCCCAAGAGACACGCAAACCATGGCAAACCATGGCATGATACATTCCCAATTGCACTGTTTAGCGTAAGGCACACTCCCAGAGACCCAGAAAAGCTGTCACCATACGAAATTTTGTTTGGGTCTAGTCCCAAGTTAGGTGCATTCTTCCCTCAGCAACAGAATATGCAAAATGATATCTTGTTTGCATATGTAATTGAGTTGGTCAAAAACTAATGTCCATTCTCGAGTTTTTTCTCTTCACTGCCAGATTTGATGGTCCTGTCCAAGAGCCCCAGATGACACCATCCTCTGTGTAACTAGAGGGAAAGCCTGTTTGGATCCACGTATCGCATTGCAAGGAAGCTCCCGTACCAGGAGAGACACCTAAGCCATGAAGGATGTCGTGGATGCTCTGACTGACCAGACAGATGACCTACCTGATGAAGAATACACACGTTTTTTCTGAACATGCAGTTAAATAAAGAGACTATGATTGCAAACACATAAACCCCCGACAGGGACAGTCCTCCTGACCGTCCATTTGCGAAAAGTCTGTATTCGGTGGGGGAGGCATGCGCTAGGCATATTCTCAACCCGCCGGCAGCACAAAAGAGTTGCAGCGCTTTGGGCCAAGAGCAGGTTTTTAGGGCAAGTGGTATCTAAGGGGGGACTGTCATGGAAATATATATGTATTCCATATATTCAAAGTATATTCATATATTTGCATTCACAGTTAGATAGATCTCACTTGCTAAAAATCCTGTGCTCACACATATCTATGCCAGCTATAATCAGTCGTTTTAAACGAATCTGGCCTTCATAAGGAACAAGTACATAGAGTCTTAGTAGATATCTATTGTTTACTTTTCTAGTCATGCATTCTTGCTGGGCCAAAGAGCAGTAAACAATAAATCTGCAACTTCAGCCCTTTTATCATAATTATCATAATTATCATACTTACACTAGAACAGCCAATCATCTAGCAGCTTTTAATTGCATGTTAATTGACTAACCAGCCCCTTTTTGTAAACGTATAAAACCTTGAATGAATAATAAATGAGAGGTCTTGACGAACTGCTATACTGACACTTCCGTGTGGACAGTTTCATTTCGTTCAAAAAGACATTAAATAGAGAATTGGGAACGGCAAGCAGCAAACACTTCAGGATAGATTTATCCTAATTAAATTTCTATAACATATGTTTGCAATTATATTTCTGTCTGTGATAAAAACATCTGTCAAACACACATAAAAACCAGAGGCAGCAGATCATGTGAAAATATAATATTTGTGTCATTCTCAAAACTTTTGGCCATGACTGTAAGGTCCAGCTTTACTAACTCCCAGATGTTACCTCTGGAGGCAGCGCTGTAAAGCCATTCACATTTATAAATTAGTGCAATGTAATACATGGTCACACGAGTCAGAGCGCTCTGAAAAAAAAAAAGTATATAACATGGGTTAGTGAGTCAAGGCGCAAATAAAAAAAAAAGGGTACAATAAACAAGGGTACAGACGATCAATACATTTCAATACTGTACACTTTTTATAAAATGCATTCATACAATATGACAGACAGGAAAATCGTATCCTTTCTACATGTAGAGACTTCCTTCATGATGGGTAACCAATGTTTAGACTTGTTACCACACTGGTAATGTAAAGTAAGAAAAGCAGCATTTATTACCACCACCACCTGAAAGACAACCTATAAAATCTGATCTAAAATCACATATGCAAACCACACCCCAAATCACCTGTACAAGTGAAAACATGAATCTCTGTAATATCTTATTAGATGTAAGTGGCACCCTTCTCACCTTCCACAGGCTGCCTGCAAATCTTTACATATCTCCTCAGACTCCAAAAAATTCTCTGTATGATATAGTAAAGATAGAACAGGGGTATGCAGCCGCACCCTCAAATTCTGTGCAATTGAACACTATAAGTGGGGAGGAAAAGTGGGACAGTTGACATCACTGGTATCATGCCAGAAAAGTGTGCCCATTGAGCAGGCACCTAAAAAAGTGTCTGAAAAACTACCTAAAATTCATTTAGGGTCGGATTTTGTGGCTTCTAATGTGTGAATCTAGCCTCAGATACCTAGTTTCTGACCGCACTACATTTAACACTTTAGCAACCACTGCAACAGCGTTTTAACAGCAGTTGCTTGGTGACTTCTGCCCTGTGCAAGCTTTTTCAAACACATCAGATGACAAAATCACAACATGCCCAGGATGTTGCAACTGTGACATCTAAGGCTGCTTTCACACATCCGTTTTTTGACATCAGGCATGATCCGGCGTGTTGTTAAAAAAACGGATCCGGTACCGGATGCGTTTTTTTTTTACCAGTGACTTTCATTAGCGCCGGATCGTGCCTGATGTCATTGCGTTGTATCCGTTTTTGTCCGGATCCGGCGGAAATGTACATTCCGGCGGTCGTACAAAACGGTGCATGCAACGTTTTTTTGTTTGCCGGAGCCGCCTGATAGTGCCTGAATCTTTACTACTACTACATTTTCCACTGTCTCCGGACATCCAAAACTCTCTTTTTCCGGGTTCAAAAGTTCAGGTTGGATCCAGCAAAAAAAACGGATCCGTTGCATCAGTTTTTTCATTTCAGCGCTGGATCCGTCCCTTCAGGTGTTCGACGGATTATGCCTGACACAAAAAAACGGATGTGTGAAAGAGGCCTAAGGTGTTTGATAGCATCACTGATTATCCCATCCTCTTGCCTCCCTGGTGACTGATGTTGCAAGGTACTGATAACTTCCTAAGGCAGTCGGGGGCCCATATAAAAAAAAAAAAAAAACATTAGGCCAGGCTAGCTTTGAAATGTCATGTATTTTAAAGCATTATAGTGCTTACACTGCAAGTTAAGAAATTTGACAAAAATAAAAAGTTGTTTATAGTCTTTAAAGTCCAACACATATGGCATTAACGGGTTCCAGCTGATCTGTCAGACTATTTAGGGGCCCCCTTTGGCTAATAAAATAAATCAGAGAATACTCTGGGCAAATATTTCATGTTTTCATCTCCAGTTACAGATCTGTGAAAAAGTGTTTGCCTTTCATGATTTCCTATTCTTTTGTGTGTCACACTTAAAAGTTTCAGAACACCAAACAAATTTAAATATTAAAGAAGATAACACAAGTAAACACAAAATGCAGTTTTAAAATGAAAGTGCGAAAAAGTGATTGTCCCTCCTTAAAACAAATTGACTGTGGTTTAATCACATCTTTGGGAAGCAGAGTTCAAATTCCAAAGCCACACCCAGGCATGATTACTGCCACGCCTGTTCTCAATCAAGAAATCGCTACATAGGACCTGCCAGACAAAGTGAAGTAGACCAAAAGATCCCCAAAAGCTAAACATCAAGATGTGATCCAATGAAATTCTGGAACAAATGAGAAACAGTAATTGAGATCTGACAGTCTGGGAAAGGTTACAAAGCCATTTTTCAAGCTTTGAGACTCCAGCAAACCACAGTGAAAGCCATTATACATAAATGGCAAAAAGATGGAACAGTGGTCAATCTTTCCAGGAGTGGCCAGTCGACCAAAATTACCCCAAGAGCATAGCGACTACTCATCCAAGAGGTCACATAAGACCACACCAACATCCAAAGACCTGCAGGCCTCACTTGCCTCAGTTAAGGTCAGTGTTCATGACTCCATCATAGGAAAGAGACTGGGCAAAAATGGCCTACATAGCAGAGCTCCAAGATGAAAAGCACTGATGGGCAATAAGAACATAAAGGCTTGTATCAGCTTTGACAGAAAACATCTTGATGATCCCCAATAATTTTGGAAGAATACTCTGTGCAGTGACTAGACAGAAGATGAACTTTTCACATCTGGCGTAGAACTAACACAGCATTTCAGAAAAGGAACACCACACAAACAGTAAAATATGATGGTGGTGTTTTGCTGCTTCAGGACCTGGAAGTCTTGTGGTAGTAAATGAAACCATGAATTATGCAGTCTACCAAAAAATCCTGAAGGAGAATGTCAGGCCACCTGTTTCTGACTTCAAGCAGAAGCACATTTGGGTTATGCAGCAGGACAATGATCCAACACACACCAGCAAATCCACCTCTTAATGGCTTAAGAAAATCAAAATTAAGACTTTGGAGTGGCCTAGTCAAAGTCCTGACATTAATTCAATTGAGATGCTGCGGCATGACTTTAATAAGGCAGTTCATGCTCAGAAACTCTCCAATGTGGCTGAATTACAACAATTCTGCAAGGACAAATGGGCCAAAATTCCTCTAGAGCGTTGTAAAAGACTAATTGCCAGTTATCGCAAACACTTGATTGAAGTTGTTGCAGATAAAGATGGTCTAACCAGTTATTAGGTTTAGGGGCAATCACTTTTTCACACAGGTCCCTGTAGGTTTGGATTTATTTTTCCTTTAATAATAAAGACCTTCACTTAAAAACTGCATTTTTTGTTTACTTGTGTTATCTTAGTATAATATTTAAATTTGATGATCTGAAACTTTTAAGTGTGACAAACATGCAAAAGAATAGAAAATATAGAAGGGGGAAAACACTTTTTTTCACACAACTATGTCTAAAGCTAAATTTACAACTCAGCTAGTTTGTGGTTAAAGAGCAGTGCATTATGGGATCTCAGGTGCCAGTTACAGAGTAAAATCTAAATTTTAGGTCACACGCCAGGCCATAGATTGTTTCAAAACATTTAGAGCAGAGCATGAAAAATTCCCCAGCTGTGTAAGAGAGAAGTTAAGAAAATGAAGCAAGACGTTATGAACATGAGATCTACCCTTCTAGATACAGTGGGTACGGAAAGTGTTCAGACCCCTTTAAATTTTTCACTTTTTGTTTCATTGCAGCCATTTGGTAAATTCAAAAAAGTTCATTTTTTTCTCATTAATGTACACTCTGCTCCCCATCTTGACTGAAAACAACAGAAATGTAGAAATATTTGCAAATTTATTAAAAAAGAAAAACTGAAATATCAGTCATAAGTATTCAGACCCTTTGCTTAGACACTCATATTTAAGTCACATGCTGTCCATTTCCTTGTGATCCTCCTTGAGATGGTTCTACTCCTTCATTGGAGTCAAGCTATGTTTAATTAAACTGATAGGACTTGATTTGTAAAGGCACACACCTGCCTATATAAGACTTCACAGCTCACAGTGCATGTCAGACCAAATGAGAATCATGAGGTCAAAGGAACTGGCCAAGGAGCTCAGAGACAGAATTGAGGAAAGGCACAGATGTGGCCATAGTTACGAAAGGATTTCTGCAGTACTCAAGGTTTTTAAGAGCACAGTGGCCTCCATAATCCTTAAATGGAAGAAGTTTGAGACCACCAGAAGTCTTCCTAGACCTCGCCGTCCAGTCAAATTGAGCAATGGTGGGAGAAGAGCCTTGTGACAGAGGTAAAGAAGAACCCCAAGAACACTGTGGCTGAGCTCCACAGATGCAGTAGGGAGATGGGAGAAAGTTCCACAAAGAAAACTATCACTGCAGCCCTACACCAGTCGGGCCTTTATGGCAGAGTGGCCAGACGGAAGTCTCTCCTCAGTGCAAGACATATGAAAGCCCGCATAGATCTTGCTAAAAAACATATGTAGCACTCCCAGACTATGAGAAATAAGATTCTCTGGTCTGATGAGACGAGGATAGAACTTTTTAGTGATAATTCTAAGCGGTATGTGTGGAGAAAACCAGGCACTGCTCATCATTCAACATTTCTGTTTTTTTTTTTTTCAGTCAAGATGGGGTGCAGCGTGTACATTAATGAGAAAAAAAATGAACTTTTTTGAATTTACCAAATGGCTGCAATGAAACAAAGAGTGAAAAATTTAAAGGGTTCTGAATACTTTCTGTACCCACTGTATCTCTGATTTTGCCTACATTATAATTTTTTGTGCATATTTGGCCTGCCTATAACACTTGTCAATACAATGTGGATATTTTTATTGGAAGTTACTTAAAGGGAACCTGTCACCTCCTTTTTCGGATATAAGATGCGGCCACCGCCTTTAGCAGCTTATCTACAGCATTCTGCAATGTTGTAGATACAGTAAGCCCCCGATGTTTTTCTTATCTTTCAGGTTATTATTATTATTTATTTATATAGCGCCATTAATTCCATGGTGCTGTACATGAGAAGCGGTTACATACAAAGTTATAGATATCATTTACAGTAAACACATTTACAATGACAGACTGGTACAGAGGGGAGAGGACCCTGTCCTTGCAGACTTACATTCTACAGGATAATGGGGAAGAAACAGAAGGTCGGGGTGCGGCAGCTCTGGTGCTGGTGGCGGCGGGGCTCTGGTGGTGGCGGTGAGGTGGCAGCTCTGGTGGTGGCGGCGAGGTGGCAACTATAGTCAGAGTACAGGATCTGTATGGTAATGAGGAGCAGAGAGGCTCAGACAGGGAACATCCCATACTCTTATTGTCCGAATATGCACTGATCTTACTGAACAACAGTTCAAAGGAGTTTCTAAAGGAGCATGAAATGGGCCGTGAAACGGCACTGCAACATAGTATTTAGGAGAGAAGTAAGCAAGATAAGGTAAAGAAGAATTTTACAAAAGATGATGCTCATTCATACAGGAATGTTGTGACTATGTTTAAAGGGTTAGGCCATTCTAAAGTGCTGTAGCTCAGCTCCTATGATAGTGAACAGCACTTCAGTCCCTGCAGCAGCCACTACACTGTGTATGAAGCTATACTGGTCCTGCTCTACACATTTCGCACCATAGTAGTCAAAAGCAACAAACAGCTGATTGGTTGGGCTGTACAATGTCGGACCCCCCAATAGTCAGCTAAGACTAACCTTACAAAAAGTAAAAAAGTAACCTGTAACACAAATATCTTATATTTTTGAGCCAGATAAAAAAGCATGTTTTGGCAGACTGATATTCAAAGGTTAAAAGTTATATGATATTCACCTGGGTGGGGGGGTGGAGTCAGTCCAATGCAGGCCGGTCCGATGGGCGTCGCAGGTCTGGGACTGGCGCCTCCCATCTTCTTACAAAGTCATCTTCAACAGGGCAAATCAGTACGCCTGCGCAGGAGCCGCAACAGGAAGCTAGCAGGATAAAGACATCGCATGAAGATGGAAGGCGCCGGACTAGGTCCTGCGACACCAATTGGACCGGACCACCCCCCCAGGTGAGTATAATATAACTTGCTTTCCTTATTTTTCAGGTTACATTGGGGGCTTATCTACAACATTCCAGAATGCTGTAGATAAGCCCCTAAAGCATCTTATATCCGAAAAAGGAGATGACAGGTTCCCTTTAAGCAATTGAAGCCATAGGAAGATCGAAGTGCAATGAATATTAAGCACATAGACCTGCCATTACACGACCCCTACCTTACTGCACTGACGCTACATACTGGTACAACAAGGTTCACACTTGCATTTTGGGTTCCATTATAGGAACAAAATACTGAAATCATACAGAAAAGAAAACAGACACTGTTCTGGATCTCTGTTCTATTCATTGTCTATGCGCCTGCCTGAGAAAGAAGTGTATAGTACTTGTCTACTTCTGGTAATCCCGTACACAACAGAGTAGGACAACAATGAGCACCTCCATTCCATTTGAGACTGAACTCCGCAGATACAGGTTTCTGGGATTCACAGCGCTATTCCTGGGATTTTTGGGAGTCTACCACTATGGTGGATCAAATTTCCTACTGTAAGCACAAATTTCAAACAACCGTTTAAGTGAGCTTATTGTCTCCAGTGTATATATAAACTCAAAGGGGAACTGGCAAAAATGGCACATACATTACATGTACAGCCGTGGCCAAAAGTTTTGAGACTGGCACAAATTTAGGTTTTTACGAAGTTTGCTCCTTCAGTGTTTTTTGATCTTTTCATCAGATGTCTCTATCGTTATTGAAGCACAATTATAAGGATTTCATAAATTGATAAACACATAATTGTATGCAAAGACTCAACACTTACAATGTTGAGCCATATTTTACCAAGACTTCTGCAAATCACCCTGGCATGCTGGATATCAGTTTCTGGGCCAACTCCTGACTGATGGCAACCCATTCTTGTCTAACCACTGCTTGGAGATTATCAAAGTTTCTCATGATAATGATCTCAGGATGTTGAACTATTGGCGTGACACAGGACTCGCGGTAGTGCTCTCCTTTTCTTCCCTGAGCAATCATTGTTCCATATGCCACAAACAGAGTCTGCACTGACTTCAGAGAAAATAACCTTACCCCAGTCCTCTGCAGTTCAATCTCTGCACTTCCTAAAATTATTTTCTCTGATCAAGCGCCTTCAGACTGTTTGGTACATCTGTAAGAATGAGCGCTATCATAAGTCCTGAGCCATGCCAACAGCAGAGCATTTAGAAACCATTTTAAAGTAAAAACTAAATGGTTAATTCCCCTGTTGTAGGTAGTGTGGGGTTAAGAACATTTGGTTCATCACAAGTTAATAGGGAAAACAATATTTCAGACGAAGAGCTATTATTTTCCAGCATTATATATATGTAATTGCTCTACTTTCTGCCTGTTGTGTCAATGACTGAAGCACTCTGCTTCTAAGCAGCTGTTTCAAATCTTCTCCATCAGCCAAAGCTAACACAGATGTAGAAACCATTAGAAGATCCTCAAGCTGGGCTCTGTATTGCCCTCAGAGACATGAAGCTACAATCTGCCTGGCAGACTAGCCTTAAATAAAAGTGCTTGACATGTCCAAAAAAACCTTTACTTTGACAATTACATGATATAAAAAGTATAAAGATTACATAAAATAACCTTTTTCACATCTTCCTATACTTTGGACCTTATTTTATACATCACAGTTTTTATTAGAATTCTCAACACAAATTAATCCTGCACATTTCAAAATATACTAGACTAAAGGTACTGCCACACTAAGCTATCCCGCTAGCGATCTCGTTAGCGTTGCATACTAATGAGATCGCTAGCGGGATTGTTTCTATATCGCTAAATGCGGCCACATTTAGCGATATAGTTAACGACGCTATCGCCGTTAGCGATCTTAACGACTTTAGCGGTACAAAAGTACCGCTAAATCGCTAAGAAAAGGTGCCACACAGCGATTAGATACTTACCCAGCGGGAGCGCCAGCGATGAAATAGGGTCCGGAACGATTCCAGCGACGAGCGAGATCACAGCAGGAAGCTCGTCGCTGGAAGCTGCCGCACTGAACAATATCGCTAACGGGATCGCTAAATAGTGACGTTTTTTAGCGATCCCGTTAGCGATATTGTTTAGTGTGGCATACCCTTAACTTGGTGTGAGTGACAAGAGAGAATCAATTTTGGCTTAAGTTCAGGACAACTTCTTCCACTCCTGAAGTGTGCCCCCACCCTTGCATTCCCCAAGGCTATAAAAAGCCATGCAGTGTTTATCTTTAATTAAAAACCAAGAACAAGACTTTGAAGCTGATAACACCAAGGTGTGAAAACTTCTGCAGCTGCAAGCCCTGATATTCATTGTCCTATAACAAATCACAGCAAGGCTATGAGGTATTGATTCTGGAAAATGACCTATAATAACAGAATGCAATATCTCTGAGCCAAGCCGAGCACATCATCCAAATCGGCATTCCTTTCCCCCTATGCCCGTGCCCGGCAGCCAATTGTAGCACCCTGCGATATAGAGTTATAAAGCTCTGCCAACAGGAATTACATACGAGAGGCAAATTTGGACTTTATGCGCAGATAAAATCCAGCCAAACCCAGTGGCACTGCTGTGGTTCCGTTCAGAGCTTCGGGCGGAAAGTTGTGGGCCATCCACAGTTTTAGACTGGAAATCCAATTCTCAAAGATGGGAGGAGAGAGGCTGCACAAGCCCAGGGGTGGGTGCAGAGTGTGGGGGGGAGCAGCCAAGGAGATAAGTGTCATCTCCTCACTTGGCGCTCAGTTTTGTACTTTTCTTTTGGCCGGAGGCTAGGAAAGTCTGTAACTAAGACTTGGACCTGTGACCCATCAGCGCCTACCTGTGGTCACATGGTACATAACACGGTAATTGCAACCTATCTGTACCTTATATTTTGTACTACACTCCTGACTGCATACCTGTATATTTTTTTGTAAATATATGCTTGTATATTCCTAGTGCGCCTTTTAGGCGATTAAATATAAAATTAATCTTGGGCTGCTCTTTTAACTCGATCCACAAATCCCCACGCTCGGTTGGTTATATGATACGCTACCCAGGTGGGTTCCTGACCCGATACAAGTCTGCTGTCGGGCGGGGCTTATTTCAAATGAGGAACTGGTGGCAGAATACCGTTTTGTTTTAGTGAGGAACAATGGCAGTGACGGCAGGGAGGTTTATATATATATCCCGAGCCTGGACTGGTGATATATATCCCCCCTCACTGGGAGCACCTAACTCGTACCGATAAAGGAAGCCTTTCCGGCACCTATTTGCACTCGGTGCAGTTCCTCGACTGACCTGGGGCAAGTAGTTGCGCCAGAGACCTGACCCCTGTTAGGTCCGTCTCTCTCCTTCCCTGAGGTGAGCGAAGTTGACCCCCCTTCCCCTGTGAGATCCCTCACACTTGGCCCGTGCAAAATTTTCGCACATTGGTCATCGGGATGCGCAGGCAATTTCAGAAAAAGCAAGCTGGTCAAATGTAAATGTATTTCATGAGATGATGAACACAGACAGGTATTTATATATGTAGATTGGTAATACAATAAATTGGTTTGATAAGTAGAGGCCAAAAAATGTCTTCCGGTCGAGGTGCCGCCTGCAGGTCATTGTTTCTTTCTGCAGGTTTATGAAAATTAATGTTTAAACTGTATTTAGTGATAAAATCGTGAATGCGTGGTTTGTTTGTCTCTTTTCTTGCTGAAGAGGGCAAGTTTACCTTTCAAATGGTGTATCATTTGTGTGTGTGGGGTGAAGTAATCAGCGAAAACAGTGCATATATACAAATGTGTTTGCATATGTGACTCACCTGCAGTGAAGTGTGCAATCCTCCAATGTGCCTGAAATAGGCTGGGCAAGCACTTCGGCAAGCTGGAAAGCCCCCAAGGCAAATGTTTGGATTTGTTTGTGATGTCTGTAAGCAGCTTTGTGGCAGTGTGCTTTGGGGTAGTGTGGTGCCACCTGCAGGTTATTTTTTCTTAATGCAGGTTTATGAAAATTAATGTTTAAACTGTATTTTGTGATCAAATCGTGGATGTGTGGTTTGTTTTTTTCTTGCTGAAAGGGGCAAGTTTACCTTTCAAATGGTGTATCATTTGTGTGTGTGAGTGCAGTATGAACGGAGATACAAAGTAATCACCGAAAAACAGTGTTTAGATAAAACAGAATAGATGGCTACTATTCATTCTAGTATCCACGGGCTATGGTACACTTCTGTAAAAAGTATAAATCTGAATGGGGTGGACTGAAAATATAAAAACTTTGTTTAGGGTTTCCTACATAGTAAACTGGACAGACAGGTTTATAACTTCTATATTTATTTTTTCAAGGACAAACTGGTAGAAGGTTTTCTGCAAATAAATATGGTTGCATCTAAATCCAACTGTGAGACAGGATTGAAATGGATTCAGATCATGTAACATAGCATGCTTGCTGATCGCCATCAAATTTTCATAGGCCTTTCAATATAACTTGTCTCATACAGAAAAAATTTACCAAGAGGATCTCAAGAACAAAATAAGAACAGCATATGACCCAGCAGTTCCAATCTTTCTCAAACTGCACATCTTGAAGAGCTCACAAGCTACTTTTCACAGCTTAAATAGTGTTGGAAAACCCTTGAATTTTGTAGGTACAGTCATTTATAAAGCTGTTGACCATGGATTATTTTTTATTGTTTATTTGCTTCCTATATGCAAAATAAAGCAATTTTTTAAATGTATCTTATAAAAAAAAAACTATAATATTTTACTGCCATAGTCTGTGTAACTTTTTCATATAGTTTGTTGACCTGCTGCTCCCGACTTAGATTTGACAGCATTCTATTTCTAAATAAATCTGTTCTACCACCCCCTTTTCTCAGTGTCTTGAGATCGGAGGTTGTACATCGCAAATCTAAACGTGGAGAACGAGAAAAAACACAGAGATGTCAGGGAGAGTATACAGAGATGTAGTAGAGAAGGAGGAAAGCATACACATAGCACATTACAGTGGAAGGAGGAAACTCACACAGGCTGTGTGGAAATTGCAAAAATGCAGAGTACCCATGGCAATCTCTGCAGGGAAAGAAAGGGGATGTAAAAGCACACACTTCTCACCATCAATGTCTGTCAGCCCAAATAGGGAGAGTTCTGTGAAAGAAGGGCAACACATGAATGAAGCTATGCTTGTACCTGAAAGCTAGAGAAGGCAGCAGAATACTGTACACAGACTTAACTTCCAGCAAACATGAGAACCTGTTTACATCAAATTAACGCTCTATTTTTGACATATACAGTAACAAAAGATAAAAATGTATATAGCACACTGAAGTTCACAAGATATCGCTGTGTATAAGCATACTGTAATACCAGGGCCGGACTGGCCATCGGGCAATTATGGCAAATGCCAGAAGGGCCCGTCTGATCGTGGGATGCCTTGTCTGCTACATTGTTTACAGAATCAGTGTTCTCAAGACACCCATACTGTTAAGAGTTGTGACGAAGCACAAAGTCGCTGACTCCGTCACTTACCCCAGCAGGCCACAGGTATCATTAGAAATATGGGTCTTGTAGTAAATCTTCCTTTCCTCCATACAGGGTAATGTTAGTAATATATCCCATCTGGTTCTTGGGGACGGGGACAACATGGGCCTGTGTGATTTCAAATGCCAGGGCTGAATTTCATCCCCAGTTCATACCTGTGTAATATACAGTACAGACCAAAAGTTTGGACACACCTTCTCATTCAAAGATTTTTCTGTATTTTCATGGCTTTGAAAATTGTAGAATCACACTTAAGGCATCAAAACTATGAATTAACACATGTGGAATTATACATTACACTTTACAAAAAAGTGTGAAACAACTGAAAATATGTCTTATATTCTAGGTTCTTCAAAGTAACCACCTTTTGCTTTGATTACTGCTTTGCACGCAGAAAAGTTCAACGGATGGATTCTACATGCCTGGTTCCCACCGTGAAGCATGGAGGAGGTGGTGTGATGATGTGGGGGTGCTTTGCTGGTGACACTGTTGGGGTTTTATTCAAAATTGAAGGCATACTGAACCAGCATGGCTACCACAGCATCTTGCAGCAGCATGCTATTCCATTCGGTTTGCGTTTAGTTGGACCATCATTTATTTTTCAACAGGACAATGACCCCAAACACACCTCCAGGCTGTGTAAGGGCTATTTGACCAAGAAGGAGAGTGTTGGGGTGCTATGTCAGATGACCTGGCCTCCACAGTCACCAGACCTGAACCCAATCGAGATGGTTTGGGGTGAGATGGACCGCTCACCGCTTCAATTTTGAATAAATCCCCATCAGTGTCACCAGCAAAGCATCACACCATCTCCTCCATGCTTCACGGTGGGAACTAGGCATGTAGAGTCCAGCCGTTCACCTTTTCTGCGTGCAAAGCAGTAATCAAAGCAAAAGGTGACTACTTTGAAGAACCTAGAATATAAGACATATTTTCAGTTGTTTCACATTTTTTTGTAAAGTGTAATGTATAGTTCCACATGTGTTAATTCATAGTTTTGATGCCTTCAGTGTGATTTTACAATTTTCATAGTCATGAAAATACAGAAAAATCTTTGAATGAGGTGTGTCCAAACTTTTGGTCTGTACTGTACATATCCTATATAAAGTCCTTTTATAACAAATTTTTGCACTGTATCTGTTTCTGGATACTATTCTATAGATTAGCTTAATTTTTTTCTGGATTTTGGACAAAACTTCGTATCATGAGCAAAAACTGATATGAGGCTATGTTTACCCGTTGTGTTTTTGCTGTGTTTTTTTAATGCAAATTTTAAGCTGTATTTTACAGTACCAGCAAAGTCTATGAGACTTCAGAAAATTCATGCATATACTGTACATAGATTTTCTCCTGACTGATTTGGAAAACTGCTGCATTATTAAAAACTGCGGCATGTAACTTTTCATTATTTTTGCAACATTTTTTCACCCACAAAGAAATGAAGTTAGTACAAAAATGCAGTAAAAACGTAGTAAAAATGCATGTATCAGGTTTTGCTGTATTTTAGTGAAAAAAAAAGCAGGTACTGCAGTATGTGAAACCCATATATTTTTGTGATTTTCACAAATTTAAACCATAATGTCTTGGTCTCCTCACATTAGTATAGCAGTTGGGATTAGTACAGTTTAATTTAATTAGTGATGTGTACAAAGAAATATTGAGTGACCAAGGTGTGAAATTTAACAATGAATGTGGCTGACCAAAGTGTGAAAGTAGTGTCCTACAAACTCAATGCTCTGCCAATGTATTTAGTAAACTATTCCAGACTAGAGAAGGGTGGACCCCTGGATGTTCAGGTCTTGCGGGTTCAGCTGAACAGTTAAAAAAAAAAAAAAGTTTGGGTACCAGAACAGTACCTGGCCCCATTCACTTGAATGGGGGGCTGGATCATCCAGTGTTTGCCAAGCTGTCATGTGCATGACAGCACGGCAAAATCATTACTGCCAGTCAGACAGCCGTGGTTCCACGATGTCAAATGAATGACAGCGTGAGCCCGCAGCTGTGATCGGAAGTTCGCCCATTTTCCTATCAGCCAACGCCTGCTAACGCTAATAACAGCGAGAGCAGGAGCGGCTGATCGGAGTATTCAACAGCCGGTGCCTGTGCTCTAAATAAATAATTATAAAATAAAACCATAGTGGGTTTCCCTGTATTTCTGATAACATGACAGCAAGACAAACATCCAGTGTTCGGGGGGAGAGGCAAACCTGAACAGTAACACGGACTTCATGGTGAAGCCTGTGTTCGGTACAGACACCGAACTTTACTGTTTGGGTTTGCCCATATCTGTTCCTGACAAATTCACCTCCACCCACTATTAGGGTATGTGCAGATGATCAGGAAATGCTGTGGGATGGATGCTGCATATTCGTGCAGCATCAAGCCCGCAGCGTCCAGATGTTACAGCATAGTGGATGGGATTTAAAAAAGTCCTATTCCCACTACGCGTTTGGAGACTCCCGCGGCTCAGCCGCAGAGACAGATATGCGGAGCGTCTCTCCAGACTGCAGAATGTCAATTTCTCTTGCGGAGACCCTAGTCTCCGTAAGAGAAATATCACCAATAGAATGTATTGGATGCGGTGAATCCGCATGGTTCAGTGAACACATGCGGATTTACCTCCTTTCAACAGACGGCAGCGAACATGCGCTGCATTCAAAGCGCTGCCACTTCTGGATTGTGTGCACCCAGCCTTAAATTCGTAATTTTGTATTTTTTTTATGAACTCATGTGAACTTTTTTGTTTAGAATAGTCACTATTTTTCCACATATACATTTTGTTTTCCACTAGTTTGATAAAATTGCCCTTTTTCCAAAAATGGTTTTATGGTTTCACATGTCTTGTGCATTGGTGACCTGTGTTCATGCTTCTGTGGTGGAAGCAAAGTTGAACTTTGGTATCATAAAAAACACAGCAAAAACATGCTTTTCTTAAGCAGCTTCTTTACTGCCAAGAGCAGGTTATCCCTTCAGAAAATAACGCAGCGAAAAAGCAATGTGTAAACAGACTGAAGTTTTAAAAAACACACACAAAAAAAACAAATGCTACTTAACTTATTAGTATTTAAAAGTGAGTTTTATCTCCCGAATTCTTGAGCCTTCTATAAATACATAAGCACAATTGGTATTCCAAAAAAAATAAAATAAAATCATAAAAAACTCCTAACTTTAAACAAGTTCATGGTGGCAACATTACAACATTGACAACTCATATGCCATTACAAATGTACAAAACAACATAGTAGCAACAAAAAAAACACAAAAACAAAAAACATCTTCTATTTTTTCAAGTGAAAATGTGCTGAAGAATAATCAACACGAAAGCTTTTCATGACCATGCATAATCCTTCCAAGGTGGTCTGAGCCTTCTGTGAGTACAGTGAAACTTACTAATAGCAATTTAAACCCCATAACATTTCTCTGACAGCTGCAGGTCCTATGATTAGACATGTTAAATACTGCATCACACAGGTATCTGTTCCAGTTACACGGTGCTCCTTCAACAACAACTCATTTGTCCAGTATGACTTGTGCACCTGCAGAAAGACTATTGGGCCACAGTGTAAAAAAATATACAAAGAAAGATAAAAACATGTTTTTAAGGTTAAAGAGCAAAAGTAGAATAAAATGTGAAAAAGGCCTTATGTGTAATTTATCAAACACATGTGCCAAGTGCCAGAAAAGGTGCATCTAATAATAGATGTGCCTTTTCTGGGGTGGCTAGGGGCAGATGTTAGTAGCCGGGGGGGGGCACAAAAAAATATGCTCCCTCCCTAGGCTAATAATATCTGTTCTTCGTCACTGACTTTCCCTGTCTGGTGGAGAAAATACCGCGGGAGCCCACACATTTTTTTTCAACGAATTTACACATTAAATTAACACATACATGTATGAAATTTTGCACACATACACTCATGTAATTGTTAATTAAAACCATATATCAAACTACATGAAATGGTTTACTGTATGTAAACCATGTGTCATTTCATGTCGGGTTCTGTGATGATTTTACAAAAGCCGGCAATAGAATTAGCGGCTATTATGCTATGTAGAAGTGTATGAGCTATAAATATATATATATATATATATATATATATATATATATATATATGTGTGTCACAATGACATATATATATATATATATTATTATATATATGTATTCTATGTGTATCTATCTAGTGTTTTGTGAGCTGTCAGTGTGATTTTACAGTAGCCAGGGATGAATTGCCGGCTTTTCAAAGGACACCGATGCGTATAAATCGGACAGCACTCGCATGGTGCGAGTGCTGTCCGATTATTTCTCGCACCCATTGACTTGTATTAGTGAGTCTCATCCGAGAATAGCAGCAAATCGCAGCATGCAGCGATTTTTTTTCTCAGTCCGATTTCGGCTGAGAAAAAAAAAATCGCAAATGAGATGTCACCTATTGAATAACATTGGTCCGAGTGCAATCCGATTTTTAATCGGATTGAACTAGTCCGTTTTTCTCTCCAGCGAGTATGACCCCTTAGGCAGGGGTCACACTTGCGAGTGTGATGCGAGTCTCTCGCATCAATACTCGGCACTGCTGCCGCCACTCGGACAGGAGTGTGCGGCTGTATAGAAATACATGCAGCCGCACACTCCGGTCCCGAGTGCTGGCGGCAGGGCTGAATATTGATGCAAATTTCTCACATCACATTCGCAAGTGTGACCCCTGCCTTAATACAGAATATATATGCACTCCCATGTGTAAGAACAATTCCACTTTCCTTTGCAGATAATAGGGCCAAACACTGCAATGGCGTCGACTAATTAGATTAACTCTTGAGTTAATGTAAAGAAAAATTAAAATGTGTTGGAGTATGGCCATGTCATTATTCCTCTGTGGTTCAATACTGTTCTGTATTGTGTTCCACACCATACACGTGCACTACGTACATAGAACATACATTGCGGGTTTATAACACTACATTTCACAAGAGCTTATATCTCTGTGAATCATTTACCTCAATCCCATACTTGATGGACATACTCTAATACTGGAGACATATCAATGAGGTCAGTGTTAACGGTCTACAAGATATTAAATATATTCTGTCTTTTTCCTCTATGTCTGTAAATTTCAACACACATTCCAGCAATTCAATATTAAATTATAAAAAAAACAGAACATAAATGCTGTCCTCAATTTAAAAATAATTGGTGTATTTAATCATCAATTGATTTGGTGTAATAACTAAATCCCTGTGTTTTCCTTTACTTGGCTATGATTGAACAGTTTACAACTTTAGCGACAAGCATGCAGAGCATTACAGTCAATCAGATATACAATTTACTCTCTAAACAGCAACAGTCAGGGTATTTTTGTACTAAAAAAAAGTGCAGATACTGCCCAAATATAAAAGAATTCTTTACAAAACACAAATAACAGATTCTGAACATTTAACTGGGTGAAAAAAAAAAAAAAAAGATTACAGAAATTAAACAAACCACTGCTATACAGTCAGAATGATGATGGATTCTGGATGATGGATTGAACAGAGCTCTGTGAAATTATAAGAGCTTGGCCTATTTTATTTATACCCTAACCCTGCTTTCCTCTTCACAACTTTATCCCTGACCTGCCTGGTGTGTTCCTTGTTTTTCATGATGCTATTTAATTCCTAATGTTCTAAAAAAAACAACTCGGGAGGCCTTCACAGAACACTTACAGTTATATTCAGAATAAATTACAAACAGGTGGACTCAATTTACTAATTATGTGACTACAGAAAGCAATTAACTGCTCAGCATTATATTTAGGGGTATCAGATTTCAGGGGGCTGAATAAAAATTCAGATCACAATTTTAAGATTTATATTTTTTAAATATTTAGAAAACCATGTATCACTTCACAAATACTTGCTACATGATGTTGATAGATCACATAAAATCCCAATAAACTACATTGTGGAAAAGTTCACTGGGTATGAATACTTGTTCAAGTATTACACTGTATATACACTGCTCAAAAAATAAAGGGAACATTTAAACGGAACCTCTCAGCAGGATTGTGCACAGTAACCTACAGATGGTGTCAGGTCGGCGTCGTTATACTGATTGATACCTTGGTTGATGAAATCCGTCTTGAGGATTTTGTTTAATCTTTATTTTCAGTTTGCAGTTAATGATATGCTCGTGCTCCGGGGCGGCCTGTGGGAGTGGTCTTCATGTGATGCTCTGATTAGATATTCATAATGCAGCCTGCTGACAGGTCACTGATCTCTCACTGACCTGCCCCCTTGTTTACATAATGAATATATGTACATACTGCAAAAAAATAACCCTTCTATTGCATGCGCTATATCCGCATTGTTCAATCAACACATGCGGATTTAAATGCGAGATTGAACACAGCAAAAATACGCTGCATCCAGAGCCCTGCTATTTCCTGATCGTGGGCACATACCCTAAGTATGTGTATTTTTATGAGTGGTGCTTACACGTCATACTGGGCAAAATCTTTCATATCACTGCAGGATATGTAGAAAGACTTTAAGCTGACATACCATACTCCTATCCTGACAAATCGACTTTCTATTTCACTTTCACAAAGTACATTTAAACATATCCATTTCTGTAAATGACATCTTGAAAAGTCACTAAAAGGCAACCTGAGGATGAAACAGAACAGCACACTGCCAGTTAAGAGTTCCAACCAGACCAAAAAAAAGAGTAATTCCATTTTTTTGTTTAGTTTGTGGAACGTTGTGGTGATTGGAATAGCTTCCAAATGCTAAATCTGAGCTCTTGCAAAAGAATCTAATCCATAAGAATAGCTCTCAGGGAGTTTTCTTATTTTGTGCTCTATATTTCACATTTCAGAGAACCATTGTTGATTTTCTGGCATACACATAGCTTTGCTTCTCAACCATATTAGGGCATGAAAAAGGGGTTTACCCAACACCTAATAATTTAATTGATTTCCTATTGCTTAACAAAAATAATCTCATATGTACAGGAATTATGATTACTCATATGAGACAAAAAAAATATTTAGACTTGAGATTCCTCAGTGGTTGATACCTTTTAATGGCTAACTGAAAAGATGGTAACAAATTGCAAGCTTTCGAGACTACTCAGGTCTCTTCATCGGGCAAAGACTAAAACAAAAACTGAAGAATCACATTTATACACAACACAGCACAGAAATAATGCAATAGGTAAGACAAGTGACGTGAAGCAGAACTGTCATTATGGGAGAGGGATGAACATAAATATTGGAACAGTTCATAGATAAGGAGTGTGAACGTTTTATTGCCGTCTGATTGGGGTCTGGTATTGTGTTTTGATGCCCCCAGAAGGTCAGAGAAGCAGATTCATTAATTGATGTAAAAGGACATAAATCCGTGGGATATATTCATTCCAGCACTGAGAGTGTCAAAGGTCATCATGAGCTTATATTCCCAAACCTTTCTATCTCTCTCAGATTTAAAGTTAGCTTTTAATACAAGTAATTTCATATCCATCATGCTTTGACCGGGGATACAGAAGTGTTTGGCCACAGGTAGATCCATTCTTTTTTCTCTTATTGTGTGGCGATGAGAATTCATCCTAGTTCTTAGTTTTTGCCCGGTCTCCCCCACATACAGACCCCCAGTTGGACATTTAGTACATATAATTAGGTACACCACATTAGATGTGATGCAGCTGAAAGTACCTTGGATCTTTTAGTCCTGATGGGAGTTGGGGATCTTTATCTTGTCCGTGGTCATTATAGATGGACATGTTTTACATTTTTTCTGGTTGCAAGGAAAGGTTCCTGCAGCTGTTGGGGAGGACAGGGAGCTTCTGACAATGATGCTTCTTAGATTTGGGGGCTGCCTAAAACACAGTAGTGGGGGGTCTGGAAATATGGATTGTAATCGGGCATCTGATTTTTCAGTTTTTGTTTTAGTCTTTGTCTGATGAAGAGACCTGAGTAGTCTCGAAAGCTTGCAATTTGTTATCATCTTTTCAGTTAGCCATTAAAAGGTATCAACCACTGAGGACTCTCAAATCTAAATATTTTTCTATCTACTGGCTAACACGGTACGAAGATACATATCTTTCCTAAATCATATGAGACACTAAGATATGCAAGCATCTGAGCACAGAGAACCCAGTGATCACAAGCAGAGGCTTCATCCATTGTTAAGTGCAATGTTCCCTTTCCAACAGTAACCATTGCAGTCATATATCATCACTTAATGACATGGGAAAAGGAGAATTGTCTCCCCTAGTCAGGATCTCCCTTTTTTAATTCCAAATAACACTTCTGGTCACCTTCTGACTAGACATTGTTGGCCTCATCCAAGCACGTCTAGTTGGAAGGTGACTGGAAATATGCAAATCGCATACAATCACGTGACCGTCCGCTCTTGCCAGCAATACTGAAAAATTTTGACAGCATGTCGAGGGCATACTTTAAGCACCCAAAAGTCTGCAGTCACATAAAGTGATTGCAGACTTATCAGAAGACTCTTATCAGACTCTTCGATCAATAATGTTCATTTCAGCCCTGTCAGAATCAGGATTTTATAAACGTTTTAGCACAGATTCTGCACTAAAACCTTTTGAAATCCACATCTACAGCATCTGTTTTTATGAAAGTATTCACATAAACCTGAAAAAAAAATGTATAGATTTCAGTCAGCACCATGGCAGTAGCACTGGTTAGCGCTGTAACTTTGCAGCACTGGTATCCTGCATTCAAATCCCATTTAAAAAACATCTGCAAGGAAATGAAATGTTCTCTCAGTGTTTGCATGGGTTTCCTATTATTGTAATTCCCTATCAGTACGTTTTCACAGACTCGAAAAACACTCTCAAAGTATGTGTACAGTGATGGGTGACCATGCATGTAAAATGCTGTAGAAATTAATAGTGCTATATACGGTAAGTGAGTAAACTAAATACTAATTCTCAAGGATTTCTCAAAGAATAGTCAGACAATTAGCCTGCTACAACTTCGCCACATTAAATTGGGCAAATTCTCATTCAGACTAACCATACATCAAAACTGCGGTAGAAATCCTGGTGTTGGTCTCATTTCAGCCACAGATCATCAGTACTTCTCCAACTATGAGGCTCTTCATTGTTGTAGACAGTTATCTTAGAAGTGGCCATATACTGGACAATTTTATCTCTAAAGCAATTTCTGGTTTCTCAACATATTTGACTCGTTCTGTATTTTAACCTGTTACCGACCTTGGATGTACTCAATATGTCATGGTCGGCTGTTAATTACCGACCTGGATGTACGGAGTAAGTTCAGGCAATTTTGAGTGCACAGGAGCTGTGCGAGCGATTGCCGCTGGGTGATCAACTGATATCATGGCTGACAACCAGAACTCATTGCGCGGAGCGGTGGCCGCACTGCTGCCAGCATTTTAATACCCTAAATGCTGCAATCGATAGCGATAGCAGCATGTAGAAGGCAAGCAGACGGAGGGGGCTACCTCCGATTGGCGCCCCTGCAGCGTTATTGGGGGGGTCCAATTGTTGACAAAAGGGTCACTGGGTTACGACAATCCCCTCAGACCATGCGCAAAGCACAGGCTCAGGGGTCTGTACAAGTGCAGCACTGACAGTTAAAAGCCATTGCAATGGTTTAGAATAGTGAGCAGGCTGCTGAAAGTGAAAATCCCATAGTGGGACAAAGTAAAAGAAAAAAAAAAATTATATATACATACACGTGCTTCTCACTAAACTAGAATATCATCAAAAAGTTAATTTATTTCAGTTCTTTAATACAAAAAGTGAAACTCATTATATAGAGTCATTATAAACAGAGTGATCTACTTAAAGCGTTATATCTGTTAATGTTGATGATTATGGCACACAGCAAATGAAAACCCAAAAGTAATTATCCCAGTAAATTAGAATAATTAACAAAAAACACCTGCAAAAGCTTCCTAAGCATTTAAAAAGGTCTCTTAGTCTGTTTCAGTAGTCTCCACAATCATGAGGAAGACTGGTGACTTGAAAAGATGGGGGTAAGCCACAAAAGATCATTGGTAAAGACGTCACTGATGATATTCTAATTTTGTGAGAAGCACCTGTATATACACACACAGAATCACACACACGTTGAGCGTTGCCTGTCTTTTTAGATGTGCATAAAAATGCGGTCTATCACAGTTTTGTGCACCACTGAATAGAGGCCAGACGGAGGCCAGAGTAACTATGTCGCCTCATTATAGTAAATGGGGGTTTCATCTGAATCATGTCACTTGGAGATTTAGATGGAAACCGATCTAAGTGCTCAGCGTAAAGCACCGGTTGGAAGTGATCCCAAACGTTATGGAAAATGTTCCCAATAAAAGATTCAACTCAATTCACAAAAATAGCAAGACCCCACTCAGGTCCGTCACCTGTCAATGGAAATATAGGGGGCTTCAACATTAACGGTAGCACAAAGGCTCTGGAAAAGCGATAAGGCTCCTTGCACCCCAAAAGAAATCCAGCGAATTCTGCGCTCCCAAATCCAAATGCTCCCTTCCTTTTTGAGCCCAGTGTGCTTAACCCATATTTAGTGTTCACATGTTCGGCATTTCTGTAGTGATTGTGGGACAAAGTTTGTTGCAATTTTTACTCATTTCCCAGTGTGAAAATGTAAAATCTGGGGCTAAAACAATGTTAATGGTACATTTTTTTTTTTCACTGCCCAATGGTATAAAATTCTGTGACACACCTGTGGTGTCAATATGATCACTGCACCCCTAGATGAGTTCATTGAGATGTAATTTGTAAAATGGGGTCACTTATGGTGGGGGAGTTATGCTGTTCTGGTACCTCGGGGGCTCTGCAAATATGACAACTGCACAACATTTTCTCCTGTTACACTTGTGAAAATAAAAAAATTGGTGCTAAAAACATTTTTTGTGAAAAAAAATTTGACTTTTTTTTATTTTCGTGGCTCAATGTTATAAACTTCTGAGAAGCACCTGGGGGATCCAAGGTGCTCACCAAACATCTAGATAAGTTCCTTGAGGGGTCGCTTCTAAAATGAAGACACTGGTTGGGGTTTCCACTCTTTAGGCACATCAGGGGCTCTCCAAACGCAACTTGGCATCCGATAATTATTCCAGCAAATTTTACATATATAAAAAAAAAAAGTTGCACAACACATTTTGTGGTTTATTTTTTCCTATTACCCCTGCAAAAATAAAATAAATTGGGTCTGAAGTAAAATTTTGGTGTAAAAAAGTTAAATGTTCATTTTTTCTTTCCACATTCCACCAATTCCTGTGAAGCATCTGAAGGGTTAATAAACTCTTGAATGTGGTTTGGAACACTAACTTTGTAACAAAAAAAAAAATTATGTTTCAATCATTGTGCTGATGTAAAGTAGATATGTGGGAAATGTTAACTATTTCGTTTAACATAACTGATCTAAAGGGCATAAAAATTGAAGTTTGCAAAATATTTAGACTTGAGAGTCCTCGGTGGTTGATACCTTTTAATGGCTAACTGAAAAGATGGTAACAAATTGCAAGCTTTCGAGACTACTCAGGTCTCTTGCCTGATGAAGAGACCTGAGTAGTCTCGTAAGCTTGCAATTTGTTACCATCTTTTCAGTTAGCCATTAAAAGGTATCAACCACCGAGGACTCTCAAGTCTAAATATTTTTCTATCTACTGGCTAACACGTTACGAAGATACACATCTTTCCTGTTATGATTTGGTAGCTGAGGAGAGCAGGCAAAAAAGGAAATACACCAGAGCAGTTGGAAACTATGAGATTGCAGTACCCTGACTAACCACCACAACTAGAGGCAGCCGTGGAGCGTTCCTACGTTGGACCTAGACGCCTCGTCACAGCCTGAGAAACTAACTACACCTAAAGATGGAAAGAGGAAAGCTATCTGCCCCGGAGCAGATCCCCAAAGAACATAGAAAGCCCCCAAACATGTAATGGCGGTTAGACAAGAAGAAATACTGACACAGACAGAAAATAGTATGAGCAAACGTTGGGGCCCAAACTTACTAAATAGAAAAGGATAGGAAGGGCACTTACTGCAATCTCAAAAAACCCTGAAAAGCACCAACTCTACTAATTTCAAAAACACCTGAGATCACATGACCTCTACCACCTAAATTAGTTCTCTGGTGTAACAAAAATCAAAACAGCAGCCACTGAAAAAAGCAAATGTACAAACACCAGTGGCTGAACTGAACTGAGAGGGCAAAAGCCCCCAGAGGGGACCCTGAAGGCCCCCACAGAACTGCAGGACAAAATGCAAAAATCAAGCACAAAAACAAAAAGAAGAAAATGTCTTATCTGTTAGCAGGAGATTCAGACACGACACAGCAGGCTACCAAGGAAACAGGAATCAAGGATTGAGACCAGAACAATTGATCACCGGCAACCCTGATGGGAAGGCGACTCCCTTATATAAGACCAGTCAGTAACACCTGATTCCCAATCCTCACAATCTTCACTGGACAGTCCAGTACCGTTTGTAACCACCAGAGGGAGCTTCTGCTCAGAACTCATTTCCAGCCTATTCACAACACTTTCCTATAACATTTTTGCCAAATTTTTGATATTTTCACAAATAAATGCAAGTCATATCGAACAAATTTTACCACTATCTTGTAGTACAATCTTTCATTAGAAAACAATCTTAGAATCGTTGTGATCCATTGAAGTATTCCAGAGTTATTACCTCTTAGGCTATGTAAACACGTTCGGGAAAACACGTTCCTAACCTCCCTGCGGCGGGAAATAAATTTTATAGGTATGCGTATTCCCGCTAAAAACTATTTTTTTGCAAGCGTAATTAGCTTGCACAATGCTAGCATTTTCCAAGCGATCTGTAGCATCGCTTGGAAAACTGATTGACAGGTTGTTCACAAGAGTCAAACAGTGTTTGACAAGTGTGAGCAACTTTTTACTATTGATGCCGCCTATGTCGCATCAATAGTAAAAAGATCTAATGTTAAAAACAAAAAAAAAAAAAAAAATTGTGATATTCTCACCTTCCGGCAGCCCCCGCAGCCTTCCCGCCTCTCAGCGACGCTCCCGGCCAATCCCGTTCCCAAGGATGCTTAGCGACAATGACCGCAGATGACGTAGCTTCACGCGAGACCGCTACGTCATCTGGGGTGATTTTCGCAATGCATCACTGGGAACAGGTGTTGCCGGGAGCGTCGCTAAGAGGCGGGAAGGCTGCGGGGGCCGCCGGAAGGTGAGAATATCACAATTTATTATTTTAATTACTGTTTTAATATGGATATGGTACCCAGGGCCTGGAGGAGAGTCTCCTCTACTTCAGACCCTGGGTACCATACGCATATGAACCGTTCACTTTGCGCATGGTGGGCATAGCCACATGCAGAAAGTAAGCGGTTCAATGCATTCCTATGGCATCGGAATCGCCGCGATTCGGGAAAAAGAATGAACATGCTGCGCTTTTTTTTGCGGAAAATGCTGTAGATAAGCCCCCAATGTTACCTGAAAGAGAAGAAAAACAAGTTATATTATACTCACCCAGGGGCGGTCTGCCGTCCGGGCCGGTCCGATGGGCGTCACGGTCCGGTGCCTCCCATCTTCTAGCGAAGCCCTCTTCTCAGCTTCCCGTCGCAGCTCCGGCGCACTGCTCTGCTCTGGTGAGGGCAGAGCAGAGTACTGCAGTGCGCAGGCGCCGGACCACTCTGACCTTTCCCGGCACCTGCACACTGCAGTACTCTGCTCTGCCCTCACCAGGGCAGAGCAGTGCGCCTGCGTCGGAGCCGCGACGGGAAGCTGAGAAGAGGGCTTCGCTAGAAGATGGTAGGCGCCCATCGGACCGGCCGCTGGACCGCCCCTGGGTGAGTATAATAGAACTCGTTTTTCTTCTCTTTCAGGTGACATCAGGGGCTTATTATTATAGATTATATTAACATTTTATAGCGCATTTATCCATGGCACTTTACATGTGTAAAGGGCAAATAAGACAAGTACAGTAAACGTGAGCAATACAGGCACACACAAGACAGAAGGAGAGAGGACACTGTCCGCAAGGGCGCACAATCTACAGGCTTATCTACAGCATTACAGATGATAAAATTTAATTTATCATTAATAAAAATCATTTAAAAGGATATACTTGAGGTTATGACTTTTTCTTTTGATGACACTGAAAAAATGCAGCAAATAGTAGCAAAAACGCCTAGTGTGAACATTGAAAAAGAAATGAAATTTTTTTTTATCTCTCGGGAAATAGTGTAAAAATTACAAATATATACAAAAATCTGAAAAAAAAAACGAAATTTAATGTCTCAACTAAACAAAAATATATTTAAAAAAGTTTTCATATACAAAATAAATTTCATTATATACATTTAACACATAATAGGCATCATACATCCATATTAAACTGGAGAACTTATTTGGCAGGTTATTTGTTGTGAAGCGTGAACAGTAAAAATTAAGAAATAAAATTAATCTAAGACTCCCATAATATATATATATATATACAGTTGTGCTCAAAAGTTTACATACCCCGGTAGAATTTTTGCTTTCTTGGCTTTTTTTCAGAGAATATGAATGATAACACCAAAACTTTTTCTCCACTCATGGTTAGTGGTTGGGTGAAGCCATTTATTGTCAAACTACTGTGTTTTCTCTTTTTAAATCATAATGACAACCCAAAACATGGACCAGGTGGAGAAGGGCATTAAACCTAATACTTTGTATAAGCACAGAGCTGTAAGTCAGGATTAATATTGGCACTTGCACTTTATATTTAATGTGATTTTGAGAGGTCTTCCATCCACTTTATATTCCTTTTTGGGGTTTGGTGTTGTTTTCATCTTGTTTCCACATTATGCATTTTGCTAGTTCTTATTACATGTGTATCTATAAATTGGTACTTTTAATATGTTTCTAATAAAGTGAGTTATATTTTATTGGACTGTTTTGGTCTTTCTTTTTTTATGTATTGCTATTCTTGAGATCGTCCTGTAGATTTAGACCCGGAGTACCACTCGGTGTTGGGTTTACTTTAAATATTATGCTTTCTGTTCTTGGGATTGTGTTCTCAACTCATCCATCATGGCCTGAATTGTTTCTTTCCAGCAGGCATATAAATGGTATATTAACGCTGATGATGGCGTCATCAGTGCTGGCCATATTGGTAGAATATTCATAGCGGCGCAACACATCCTGCATTTAGGCCCACTCATTGGTGGTGAAGTGGTGTGGTTCTGCAGTGTGAATCATCCATGCGTGCTGCAGCTGAAACTCCACTATTGCCTGTTGCTGCTCACACTGTTTCTCCACCATATGCAAGGTGGAGTTCCACCTTGCTGATACTTTGCATATCAGCTAGTGAGTTGAAAGGCATAAGTGACGCTGCAACGCAGACAAGCGAGCAGCAGCATGATGATAACGCCAAAAGTGCACACACACTGTCCACATTTTCAGCAGCAGCTCTGACATTTTCAGGTATTTTTTAGGAAGCTATGGACCACCAAGTTTAGCACACGCGCCAGGCAATGGATGTGCGTCAACCCGGCTAGGCCCAGAGCTGCTACAAGATTTCTCCCATTATCGCACACCACCAGGCCGGGCAAGAGGTTCACCGGCAGCAACCACTCATCTGTCTGCTGTTTGATCCCAGTCACCCAACTCGTGCATTATGGGAGAGATAAAGAAGAGAAAGAACAGCCTGATGTCGCTTCTCCCTGGCTGTGCTCAAGTTGGTGGTGCAGGTCTTCCTGTGACCTAATGGGGAGGCAGTGGAGGAAGTGAAGTAGGAAGAGGAGGAAATGTGGACATCTAAACATCCAGCAATCCTAAGTGGTGGTAGGACATGAGCTAGAACACCTTCCACTCTGCCCCAGCTGCCACTACATTTACCCAGTGGGCAGTTAGGGAGATGTAACGTCTCTGGCTGTGCTTCATGTATAAGTGGTTATGTGTACCTAGCCACTAATGGCGTTGCACAGCGCACACTTGATTTGGTCCGCAACATGTGTGTGCAGGGCAGGGTAGCCCGCCTGGAATAGTAGAGGCGGCTGGGAACAACATGTTGCGGGACAGCCACTGACAATTTTTTTTAAAAACTGTATAACAGCAACAGCTGGAATGGCAGCATTTAAAAGGCCAGTAATTCTGAAATGCTGTTATTCAGGACCATGGCTCATCGGTAGCAAGGTTGGCATCTCCTCATTCTCTCAAGGTTTTGGGGAATGGAAAGCTGAACACTTCCATGAGACGGTAAGGAGATGTTCGGTGACACTGGTGGTGATGCCGTCACATCCTCTAAATGCAGGGAGGCAGGTGGCCCTGTTAATCTTAAGCGGGAGGAAGAGACTGAGACCGCAGCAGAAGAGGGAGCAGGAGGCTCAAATGTGTCATTGTTTTTAGGGGTGTACTCCACTGCACCTCGTGCTTGGAATTTAGACATTTCGTCATACAGGTGGTGCCCATGTTCAGAACATTTATGCTTCAGGGTCTAATGGCACAGAGTGCAAACCACCTGTCACTTGTCGGCAGCACATTCCCAGAAGAAATGCCAAGCCAGGGTGCTCTTTTTAGCCGTCTTTGGGGAGCTTACAGCAGCGGTGCGTGGGCAGAAGCAGCCAATGTACTGGTTACGGGCTGCCCGCTGTTCCTTTGCACCCTGCTCACTCTTTTGTTGTGCTGTTGTGGCAGCGTGGCCACTTGCTCTTCCTCCGAACTGAGCACGTCACTATGATGGCCTCCGCTCCATGTGGGGTCTAGAAGTTCATCATACCCGGCATTATCTTCCACTGACTCCTCAACCCTGCACTCCTTGGCAGTCCACACACTACATAACGACACAGCAGTTGGCAACAGAGTTTCGTCATCATCTGACATGTGCTGAGGTGTTCCACTGACCTTGTACACTTGTTCTCCAATGTACTCATCATCCAACCTAACAAGTGGTTGGGCATCAGTGCACTCATTCTCTTCTACTTCTGAAGCAGGGGCTGGTGGATGGGCCAGAACTCCAGCCAACAGAAACATCAAAAAGACGAGACTGCTGCATAACTTGGAGCTCAGGCTGCTTAACTAATTTGCAAGGAGGTGAGGTGGAAGCCAGATGACCATGGTCCTCAGGTGCCAAATATGCACTTTCCGCACTGGACCAGGTGGAAGATAATACTAAGAAACTGGAGCCACTCAACTATCCAATCGAACACCTTTTCAACATCTTGTGGCATCACCATTCGTCCAGTGGTATTCGGGTCTATGAAAGGACACATAACGTCCTGTCCCCTGCGTGCACCAGAGGAAGGTATTGGAATTGTGCATGTAGCAAGTACAGAACGACCAAGTCCTCTACCTGCATCAGCTACATCACCATAACCACCAGCAGCATCATGGCCACATCCATTACTTGATGCTCTCCTCATTTTTGAAAGTTGATTCTGCAAACACTACTCACGAAGAGACGGTGGAAGAGTTATTTATTTATTTTCAATAGTACTAGAAAAAACATAGTGTCCTGAAAACTTCTTTTTGTCTTTAGCCTAAAAATGGCAAGTAGACAGCTGATGTAAATGATTTCCCAGACTAATAAAAACCAAACACCATTCCTGAAAAATTATTTTTGGGCCTAGAAATGGCAACGAAAAGGCGGATGCAATATATTTGCAAAACTACTAAAAAACAGACATCAGGCCTGAAAAATGAGTTTTGGGGCTTAGAAAAGGCAACGACATGTCTCATGCGATATATTGATTTGGCAAAGTACTACAAAACACACACGTGGCCTGAAAAATTATTTTTGGAGCCTACTAATAGCAGGCTGGGAAGGGGGTGTGGGTGCAGAGTACAAATAGCATCTTCAAGGACAGTACTCCCACGGGCAGGAGGGAGCAGAGTACACACAGCGGCTTTCACCACAGAAATAGAACATATAGGGGCCGCAGAGTTCACACAGCGTTTTGTTTGCAGAGAGCACAGTCCGGACGCACCTGAAGGGAGGGGCAGATTCTATCCCTACACTAAGAAGAGCATGATGGTGGCGGCACTCGTGATCCTGCCTTCATTGAGGCCTGGTCACATGCTGTGCCGGGCCAATCACAGCAATGCCAATACATGGGTCCCGAAGTGCCCACAGTCTAAAAGGTTGTTGATTGGCTGTGCTGCAGCCTTTCAACAAGCATTTTTAGACTGGGGAACCCTAACAGGAAACTGGAAATACAGTTAAATGTTAGTGTTCGGTACCGGACACTACATGTCCGTTACGAACCCCCAACTTTCCTGTTCAGGTTCGCTCATCCCTAATAATGAGTTCTCATTTACAGCTTGCATAAATTTTCTGTGCGTAAACTGCCCAGAGCTGCAGAATAGAAGGTCATTGCGGACTTCACCTCCTTTGCAATATATTAGATTAAATGCTCAACAAACTCCGCACATTTGATGCCAAAATTCAATGGAAATACTTAGGGTAAATGTAGACATTGCAGATTTTTCTAAGGGCTCATTCAAATTGTCATGCTATAGCTTTATATTCTAAAGCAAACAGTCAATTTCCTTAATGATCTATACAATTCTCCCAAAATAATCATTCTGAATCAATATACCATTGCAGGCATAGATAATTAGGGGATTGTGGTTTAGGATCCGGATATAAATTATATCAAAGTTCTGTATTAATAACCTAGCCACCCATAAAAATAGACTTTCACCATTTTTAGCAAAGTCAGGTCCAAAAGAAAAAAAAAAGGGAAAGGAAAGAGCCTCGGTAAAGAAATCACATAACTAAAATAGCTCATTAAAAGCACAATGTAAAAACTTCAGTCCAAAAATGGTCTGAACTCCATTATTCAACAAAAGATTAGTGTCTGGCATGACTAGGTCAAACAAGTATTTAAAATAACTCTCTAAGCTCCAGTTAAAATACAGCCAAGCCAGAACACGTGTTCAACAAATTCATTAGGTCCAACGTTAAAAGAGAGTATTCTATTTTACTTACTTTGGAATCAAATTATAGAACTATCTGGCAAATTACCCTACATATAAAGTGTTATAAAGTAAAGGTTCTCTATCTGGCTAAAGTAAAGATAATCCAAAAATATTTAACAGATCAAACAAATCCCCAGGTATTTGACAAGTCAGAGGTGCACAAGCTATTCCAAGACATACAATTGGCTCATTCAGACATCCAATTTTTTTGTGTATTGGACTTGAATGGCCCCAAAGATTATTACAGGTACGAGTACCAATAAGAAAAACACGGATAGCATTCGTACGTGAAAATCAGACTTCTGATTGAGCCTTTACTGGAAGTTCACATTAGATATAGTGGTCGACTGACAGACATCTCTCCTGACTTTTATATACACTTTAAGCTGCTAAACTTTTTTTTTAACCCCTTCAAGACCCTGCCTTTTTCCATTTCTGTTTTTGCTCCCCTTCTTCCCAGAGCCATAACTTCTTCACTTTTCGATCAATATGGCCGTGCGATAGCTTGCTTTTTGCGGGACGAGTTGTACTTTTGAACGACATCATTGGTTTTACCATATTGTGTACGCAAAAATGGGGAAAAAATTGCCAAGTGCGGTGAAGTTGCAAAAGAACGCTTTTTTGGATTTTTTTTTACCATGTTCACCAAATCCTAAACCTGCCATTATGATTCTCCAGGTTATTACGAGTTCATAGATACCAAACATGTCTAGGTTCTTTATCTAAGTGGTGAAAAAAAATAACAAAAATTTGTTAAAAAAAAAATTCTGCAATTTTCCGAGACCCGTAGAGTCTCCATTTTTCAAGATCTTGGGTTGGGTGAGGGCTTATTTTTTGCGTACCAAGCTGACGTTTTTAATGATACCATTTTGGTGCAGATACGATCTTTTATTCGCCCGTTAATGCATTTTAATGCAATGTCGCAGCGACCAAAAAAAAAAGTAATTCTGGCGTTTTGACTTTTTCTTGCTACACAGTTTAGCGATCAGGTTAATCCTTTTTTTTTATTGATAGATTGGGCCATTCTGAATGCAGCGATCCCAAATATGTGTATGTTTATTTTTTTTATTTTTTTTTGAAAGGGGGGTGATTTTAACTTTTATATTTTAATATTTTTTTAAACTTTTTTTTTTTTTTTACTTTTGACATGCTTCAATAGTCTCCATGGGAGACTAGAAGCTGCCACAACCCGATCGACTCTGCTACATAGAGGCGATGATCAGATCGCCTCTATGTAGTAGAATTACTCACTTGCTATGAGCACCAACCACCGAGTGGCGCTCATAGCAATCCGCTACTGACAACCATTGAGGTCTCCAGGAGACCTCTGGTTGTCATGCCAACGAACCGGTGACCCGCGTTCACCAGTGGGCAGGTTTCCGGCCCGATGGCTGGAAGCACGCATTAAATGCCGCTGTCAGAGTTTGACAGTGGCATTTAACTAGTTAGCAGTGGGTGCATCGTGATTCCACCCGCGGCTATTGCGGGCACATGTCAGCTGTTCAAAACAGCTGACATGTCCCGGGAAACATGTGGGCCCACATCAAAGGGAGAGAAGCGACCTCCACCGTACGGCGGAGGTCGTAAAGGGGTTAAAGAAATTCTATATCACAAGGTCACAGCAATTTGAGTCCTTACCTAAAGGGCATCTGTTACCAGATATTGTTGACCCACTATAAGGCACTCTAAGTTTCCAAAACATATATAACCATATACATATCCATCTCCAGCACCCCCATCCTCCTCCTCTGTGCTCCCTCATCCTGCTCTGTGCTCCCCAATCCTCCTCTGTCATACTCACCCTCCTGTGCAATCGCTGAACGTCCCCTGCAATCCTCCGTTGTCCCGGCTTCCTGCCTGCATCTCTCCTGTGCTCAGCAGTCACGTGGTACCGCTCATTAAGGCCATGAATATGGACACCACGCCTATGGGAGTGGAGTTGCGTCCATATTTCATGACCTTAATGAGCGGTACCATGTGACCGCTCAACACAGGAGAGCTGCAAGAAGCCGGGACAACAGAGAATTGCAGCGTTCAGCGATTGCACAGGAGGGCGAGTATGATGACCCAGCCACCAGCTCCTGCCGCCGCACCCCCTCCCCCGCTAGTTTCTGCACAATGACTCGTGTATAAGCCGAGGGGGCATTGTCAGCACAAAAAAATGTGGTGAAAATCTCGGCTTATACACGAGTATATACAGTAATATCCCATGGAGATCAGGATTTGGAACAATACTCAAAATCAAAGTGGAAAATCAAATTACAGGCTGATCCAACTTTAGTGGAAATGCCTCAAGACAAGGAAATGATGCTCAGTAGTGCGTGTGGCCTCCACGTCCTGTAGGACCTCCTTATAATGCCTGGGCATAGTCCCGATAAGGCAGCGGATGTTCTCCTGAAGGATCTCCTCCCAAACCTGGATTAAAGCATCAGTCAACGTGGCGTTGGTGGATGGAACGAGACATGATGTCCAAGATGGGCTGGATTGGATTCAGGTCTGAGGAACAGGCAAGCCAGTCCATAGCATCAATGCCTTCATCATGCAGGAACTGCTGACACTTCTGCCACATGAGGCCTAGCATTGTCCTGCTTTAGAAGGAACCCAGGGCACATGATCTTACAATGTGTCTGAGGATCTCATCCCGGTACTGAATGGCAGTCAGGGTACCTCTGGCTAGTACATGAAAGGCTGTGCGCCCATCCAAAAAAAATGCCTACCCACACCATTACTGACCCACTGCCAAACCGGATGGAGGATGTTGCAGACAGCAGAACGCTTTCCCTTATACCACCCTCATTGAGTCTGTTTCTGACAGCATGAGCAGACACATTGATGTTTTCAGCCTGATGAAGGTCATTTTGCAGGGTTCTGGCATTGCTCCTCCTTGCACAAAGGAAGAGGTTGCGGTCCTGCTGCTGGGTTGTTGCCCTCCTACGGCCCCCTCCACATCTCCTGGTGTACAGACCTGTCTCCTGTTATCTGCTCCACGGTCTGGACACTCTGCTGATAGACACAACTAGCTTTCTTGCCAAAGTGCTCACTGATCTTCCATCCTGGATGAGCAGCACTACATGAGGAACTTCTGTGGGTAGTAGAGACAGCCTCATGCTACTGTACAGTACCTCTGGGGGTGAGATCAATAACAAAATGCAAAAGTGACAAAAACAGCTGAAAAGGATGAGAACAGAGAAATGGTCTGTGGTCACTACCAGCAGAACCACTCCTTTATAGGGGTTGTCTTGTTAATTGCCTATCATTTCTACTGGTTGTATGTTCCATTTGCTCAATAGCAGAAGAAATTGATTCACAATCAGTGTTGCTTCATAACTGGACAAGCTAATTTTACAGAAGTGTGACTGACTTGGACTTGAGCAACACAATTTAAGTGTTCCCTTTATTTTTATGAACAAGCCCTTATACGGCTATACTGACAGACAAATAAAAAAGCTGGGGAACTTGGAAGAAAGGAGGAAAAAACAAAAAGGAAAAACGGAATAAAAAAATAGCCCGGGGCAGTCCTTCCATGTTACTATTTTTGACAAGCAGAATGATGTTGCAGACTGCACTAATCATGGTGTCAAAAAGAACAGAAAAACTAAAATTGTACATTTATGATATGAAAGAGAAAATAGAATTTAGACATGAAATGTCAGCATTTGAAACGTGGACAAGAAAGTTGAGATGGCTGTGGAGGGGGAAATAGTGTCCCCCTCTTCCCAGATATCAGCAGGTTTGTCAATATTTGTTTAATGTTTATGGGGGGCAATAGAGCTGATTTAGTAATGTAATCTAGTGACAACTCGAACTTAATGCATAGATATTGCACCATCTAAAGTTGATGTCATACTTATATGTTGTCCAGTTCAACCACATAGAGCGAACACAGACAGCAATTGCGTGCTGTTCATTCATATCACGGACCCATTCATTGAAATGACTGAATATGGCATATTAAAAGGACAAGCAAGATCAGACATAGGCAATAATATGTCCCTTGCTGTTTAAAAAACATTTTAGATTTACAAATAAAACGTGTGTGTGAATTCTGCCTCGATAAGAATGGCCTCCCCATTACTCGACTATCCCCTCTCCAGTCCATCCTTAATGCAGCAGCCAGGGTCATCCATCTGGCTAATCGGTACTTGGACGCGTCCGCTCTTCGCCAGTCCTTACACTGGCTGCCCATTCATTATAGGATCCAATTCAAAGTACTTGTTCTCACCCACAAAGCTCTCCACACTGCAGCACCCCCTTACATCTCCTCCCTCATTTCTATCTATCGGCCTAACCGACTGCTGCGCTCTGCAAACGACTTTCGACTAACCTCTGCACTAATCCGTACCTCCCACTCCCGACTCCAAGACTTCTCCCGCGCTGCGCCAATCCTCTGGAATGCTCTACCCCAAGAAATTAGGACTATCCACAATTTGCATGGTTTCAGGCGCTCCCTCAAAACACATCTGTTCAGAGCGGCCTATCACATTCACTAATCAAAGTCATTCTCTGTGTAAGTGTGTGTGTGTGTGTGTGTGTAGCCCATTCACTATCTCCATCCATCCCTCACTCCCTTAAGGTGGCTGGACCATCATTGTAAATGCACCATTGTATATACACACCTGTACTTTGTATCTCCCCCACCTCATTGTAGATTGTAAGCTCTCACGAGCAGGGCCGTCTTATTTTGCTCTAATTATTGTATTGTTAACGTTGTTACTTATGACTTGTGTTTTGAAACTGTTAAACTGTAAAGCGCTGCGGAATATGATGGCACTATATAAATAAAGATTATTATTATTATTATTAGGAAAGGAATGCACAAAAGTAGTAACAGCAGGGAAGAATGCAGCTCTTTTAGGTGCAAATTGCAAGTCATTAAATCCAGTTATTTGAGTCCAGAGGCAAAGCAAGAACTGCCAAGACAGGAAGCAAATGTCAACCTATATTACGGACAGTAAAATTCATCTCAGGGGAAAATGGAGAAAACTTCTCATATAATGTTACCAAGCTAGATTGTATACCACCAGGTTCTCCACTATGACCCAACAGAAGCCATGTGCTTCTAATTGCTGACTTTTACAGCTAATAGCTTTTGTGACTTCAAGACACTCAATGTAACGACTGCAGTGATTAACCATTCACAGTTAGGTCCAGACATATTTGAACATTAACAGGGTAATTCCATGGTAACTTACGTAACAGTCACAAGCCAAAAACTGGCTACAGACTGTTTTTTGAAGGCAGCCACAAAAATGAGATAATGTGCATTGTACATTAAACTATTCTCAAAAGATTTCAACACAGTTTGATTTTTCAACAATAAAATTAAATACAAAATACAGTGTTATTACCGTATATATTCATGTATAAGCCGTCCCGTGTATAAGCCGACCCCCCTAATTTTGCCACAAAAAACTGGGAAAACTTATTGACTCGCGTGAAAAATGATTATGCCCCCATATGATGCTCCACAGATTATGCCCCCATATGCTGCACAGATTATGCCCCATATGTTCCACAGATTATGCCCCCATATGCTCCATATTATGCCCCCATATGTTCCACAGCTTATGCCCCCATATGCTCCAGATTATGCCCCCATATGTATCATATGCCATATATGCCCCATATGCTCCATATTATGCCACCATATGTTCCACAGCTTATGCCCCCATATGCTCGATTTCCCCATAGTTCCACAGTTTATGCCCCCATATGCTCCAGATTATGCCCCCATATGTTCCACAGCTTATGCCCCCATATGCTCCAGATTATGCCCCCATATGCTCCAGATTATGCCCCCATATGTTCCACAGCTTATGCCCCCATATGCTCCATATTATGCCCCCATATTCTCCAGATTATGCCCCCATATTCTCCAGATTATGCCCCCATATGCTGCACAATTATGCCCCATAGTATAGGCCTCATATGCTGCTGCAAAAAAAAAAAAAAAAAAAATGACATACTCACCTCTCGTCGCTGGGGGCCAGGTGCTGGTGTCCTGAGCAGGCGGTGACAGCGGCGCGCTATGGGGGACAGGTGCCGGTGTCACCGCTCGCTCAGGACCCCGGCACCTGAGATATTTACCTGTCCTCTCTGCATCGCAGCGCTGCGTCCTCGGTCTGACTCCTCTGGCTGTGAATGATCAGGCAGGGGGCGGGGCGCGCACTAACGACGTCATCGCGCCCTCTGCCTGATCATTCACAGCCAGGACCGAGGGAGCAGCGCGCAACGGTGGCACGGGGACAGGTAAATATAGCTATACTCACCCCTCCGCCGCGCTTCAGCCCCCCTTCTCCCGGCGATCTCTGCAGCGCTTCAGTCCTGCAGCGGTCACGTGCTACCGCTCATTAAAGTCATGAATATGTGCATATTCATGACTTTAATGAGCGGTGCCATGTGACCGCTGCAGGAAGGAGCCGGAGATCGTGGGAGAAGGGAGGCTGCAGAGACCGCGCCGGCGGAGGGGTGAGTATGATCCGACACCCCCGCTCCCCCTCCCCCGCCGACCCCCGTATATGACACGCGTATAAGCCGAGAGGGGGACTTTCAGCCCTAAAAAATGGGCTGAAAATCTCGGCTTATACATGGGTATATACGGTACTTGAAAACTTACGTTACAAAAAAAGGAAAGGCAATTGTCCATCATGAAACTGCCAAATTATCTGTTCTGGTAAACAGGGGAGAAGCATTATTTTTATTGTATTAAAACAACATAGTCCAAGCAACTTTAACAAATTTATTTTAACCTCAAGTTAAATGCAACAGTTTTTATAACAAGAAATGTTGATAACTTACATTACAACATAATATATAACTTGCGTTACAAAGCTGATGGTAACTTGCGTTACAATGAGTTACCATCATAGGAAAAACACTTTTTGTAACGCAAGTTACCATCAAAGTAACGTAAGTTACTATATTATGTTTCAACCAAAATAGGTCCAAACAATGAAAAAAGCCCTTCCCATATAGAAAAATCAAAACAAGAGAAGGAAATAGGCAAATATAATATATTTTTTGATCCAAATAAGAACACAGGAGAAAGGACATCAGAGTACAAAAACACGTCAGGTATACATACTAATGTGAACAATGGCAGATAACTTTAGCAAAAATGACCTACAGGATAGTCAACATGACATCATATGGCCCTGTAAAAACATTACAAAACCCATGAGCCCCTAGTGGGATGCAATCACGATGGTATATATATATATATATGAACAGGGCCATATACCAAATATAAAACGATTTAGGTCTATCCAGAACATATATATGCACTAATAATTATGGGGCACCAAACTACATCCGTGTAGATGCTACAAAGTGATATGGCAGCATAACTGTATATAGCGAGGTACAAGAACCAACTGGTTTATATACAGACTGTACGTAGGATATATCAAAAATATCGTTAGATAATCATATATTGTCAAAAAAACAAGCAGATGGTTAATGTCACTATCAGGTATATACCTAAACCACCCGCATGTGATAGTTAAAGCTGACCAATCAAACTATAAAAATAAACCATAGCAGGGTCTTAATCCTATAATTGCACATTAGCCCATATCAGAGTTTAAGACTGCAGATATAGAAACACCTGACAATCTCAGCAAAGTGCTGTATGGTGAAGGTAAATAGTAGCAAAACCTTAGCCCTATTATTGCACATTAGCCCATATCAAAGTAAGACTGCAAACATTGAACACCTAACAATCTCAGCAAAGTGCTGTGTAATATTACCTGGCGTGCAGAGGAAACCCCGACGCACGTTTCGCAACAGCTTCTTCGGGGGGGGTTGTGTTTTTTTGACAATATATGATTATCTAACGATATTTTTGATATATCCTACGTACAGTCTGTATATAAACCAGTTGGTTCTTGTACCTCCGCTATATACAGTTATGCTGCCATATCACTTTGTAGCATCTACACGGATGTAGTTTGGTGCCCCATAATTATTAGTGCATATATATGTTCTGGATAGACCTAAATCGTTTTATATTTGGTATATGGCCCTGTTCACACATATATATATATATATATATATATATATATATATATATATATTACCATCGTGATTGCATCCCACTAGGGGCTCATGGGTTTTGTAATGTTTTTACAGGGCCATATGATGTCATGTTGACTATCCTGTAGGTCATTTTTGCTAAAGTTATCTGCCATTGTTCACATTAGTATGTATACCTGATGTGTTTTTGTACTCTGATGTCCTTTCTCCTGTGTTCTTATTTGGATCAATAAATATATTATATTTGCCTATTTCCTTCTCTTGTTTACTATATTATGTTGTAACGTAAGCTACCATGGAATGACCCAACACAAGTTTTTGCATTTTAGCTGATTACCAAAACATATTAAAAATACAGTAATATAATCAATGTGGGCTTAAAATGCAGACTCTCAGTTTTAATTTGAGTGAATTCACATTCTGATTGGAGTAAGAGTTTAGGAATTAAAGCTCTTCAATATGTAGCTGACTCGTTTTAAAGGGACTAAAAATAATTGGACAATCTCAAAAGCTCTTTGATGAGGTGCATGGGCTTTTCGCTCCTTAATCTATCATCAATTAAGCAGGTAAAAGGTCTGGAGCTGATTCTCGATGTGGCATTTGCAAAACACAATATATAACAGCTTTGTAAATGTATCAGAAGAAGATCAAAAATAACTTGAATCACAGTATCTCCTCGACTTATTATAAAAAAACTTTTATTATAACCGTTTAAAAATTAGAACAATAGTAGGCCAAATGGCAAATAAAGAGACATCATATTGAAATAGAAATGAATCAACACCAGAGGGTCGTGCCTATCCCTACAATGGCCTATGTTACCCTACCTACCCGCGGAGGTTGGCACCCTAGAACCTGCGCAGTGGCGCCCCCGCTCCTCGACGGCTCACCCTGCTCACCCTATAGGGGCCTAGGGTGACAGGGGGTGAGGGAAGATTGAAAATATAGTAGGTGAGAAAGAAAAATAATTATTGATGTTTATTCGGTTTGTGTGTCTTTATGGAATGTGGGCTAATTGGATATGATGTTAGCTATACCCCACACCAAGACCATAAACTCAATTATCATAACATAGGTCACAAAGATGACCATTTGCAAAACACAACACAGTGCACTGGTGAGTTTGGAAATTCAGAAGGCCTGGCCGTCCATGGAAGACAACAGTGGTGGATGATAGCAGAATCCTTTCCATGGTGTAGAAAAACCACTTCACAACATCCACCCAAGTGAAGAACACTCTTCCAGGAAGTAGATGTTTCAGTATCTAAGTCTACCATAAAGAGAAGACTTAATGAGAGCAAATACAGAGGCTTTACCACAAGGTGCAAACCATTAAATTAGTCTTAAAAATACAAAGGCCAGATTAGACTTTGCTAAAAACATTTTAAGGATGTTAGTATCCATTCAGTTTGACCATCCGCCATCTTGTTGCAGTTTTTGGCTACTGGTCTGTTTTCCCCTGGAGCTGAGCTTGTCGTTGGTCAGGTGATTGTATCACCCTTTATTACCCTGCCCCTGCCTCCAAGTCCTTGCTGGACTTCAGTGTTAATCTGCTTGAGTTCTGGCTAGGAGTCTTGATAGATTTGTGCTATACTTAGTGCAGTTCTGGGATCTCTAGTTCTGCTTGCTTAATCTTTTGTTTTTCCTTTTGTTTCTGCCGCTTCCTCTATTTCCCTGCTAGGAGGTTACCAGTGTTTTGTTCCCAGTCCCTAGACCTTTCAGGGATCCCCTTCCCTCTTGTGCAGGTCTTTGCTTGAGTTTAGACTAGGATCGTCGGTGGGTCTATTCGCAAGGAATAGGTCGCCTGCTCCATTGTAGGGATCAAGTCTAGTCCTAGAACAGGTTCAGATTCTTCCCCCACTCTATTCCTGAATTGCAGACCCATAAAGGAGCCAGCTCAGTTCTGGAAAAAGCATTTTTAACAGATTAAACAAAGATCTACCTGCATAGGCATGATTTGAAAAAGAAAGTATGGTGAACATGGTGGAGGCAATGCGATGGTACAAGTATGCATGGTTTCCAATGCCACTATGTGACTGAAGAGGCAGACGGATGAATTAAGAAGTGTACAGGACTATACCTTCTGCTCAGATTCAATCAAATGCAGCAAGTTTGATTGGATGGCACTTCATAGTACAGATGGACAATTACCCAAAACATACTGCAAAATCAACACAGGAGTTGAATCAAAAATCAGATCTCAACCCATTGATCATGTATATCACATACTTAAGATAAAATTAAAGCAGAAAGACACACAAACAAGCAACAGATGAAGTCAGCTGCAGTAAAAGCCTGGAAAAGCATCACAAATTAGGAAACTTGGCGTTTGGTGACGTCCATGGCTTCCAGACTTCAGGCACTCATTGCCTGCAAAGGATTCTCAACAAAGTATTAAAATGGAACATTATATTTACAATAAAATTAATTTGCCCAATTACTTTTGAGCTCCTGAAATTAATCGGCTTGGAAGAATACTAGCTGCAATTCCTAAACATTTCACACAATATTTTTGTACAATCCCTTTAATTAAACCCTTCAGCACCTTAGGTTTTTCTATTTTTTGCGCCGTCCCTTCTTCCCAGAGCCATAACGTTGTTATTTTTCCGTTAATATGGCCATGTGACGGCTTGTTGTTTGCGAGAGGAATGCAGCGATACCAAATAGGTGTATTTTTTTGCTTGTGTTATTTTGAACGCGGCGAACGGGTAGGGGTGGGGGTGATATAAACTTTTTTTATATATATTTTTAAAAACTATATTTTTTTTTTTTTACTAGTCCTGAAGTTTGTAACTAAAACGATCGCCTGCTTTGAGTGCCGGCCACTGGACGGCACTCACAGCTATCCGTCAATGACAACCACAGATGTCTCCTGCAAACCAAGGGCGGCGTTAGCACCCTGGCAAGCGCCAGGGCCCTAAGAAGGTGCGGGGGGTGCCCACTCTCGGCCAGGGACACAGGCACAATCTTCCACATCTCCTGACTGACGTTCAGATCAGATGGTGTGATTACATCATTTTTGTGCGCCTGCTGCCTGAACAGTCACAATGCAGAGAAGATGCCAACGCTGAGGAGTTCGGAGCACAGCAGCGGCCAGCGAGGAGAGGCGAGTATGTGATTTTTTTTTTCAATGTTTGGAGCATCTTATGGGGCCAAATACATATGGAGCATCATATGGAGCCAATTACATATGGAGCATTATATGGGGCCCATTCTGTTTGGAGCAACATATGGGGCCCATTATATACTGGAGCATTATATTGGGTCTATTATATATGAAGCATTATATTGGGCCCATTACATATGGAGCATCTTATTGGGCCAATTACACATGGAGCATCTTATGGGGTCAATTATGTATGGAGCATTATAAGGTCCCCATCATATACTGTATGGACCATTACATAGGGCCTATTCTGTATGGAGCATTATATGGGGCCCATTCTGTATGAAGCAATGTATGGGGCCCATGATATATTGCATGGAGCATTATATGGGGTCCATTATTCTTTATGGAACATTATATGGGGCTCATTCTGTATAGAGCATTATGTGGGGCTCATTATTCTGTATGGAGCATTATATGGGGTCCATTATTCCGTATGGAACATTATATGAGGCTCATTATTCTGTATGGAGCATTATATGGGGCTCATTATTCTGTATGGAGCATTATATGGGACTCATTCTGTATGGAGCATTATATGGGGTCCATTTCTGTATGGAACATTATATGGGGCTAATTATTCTGTATGGAGCATTATATGGGCTCATTTTCTGTATGGAGCATTATATGGGGTCCATTATTCTGTATGGAGAACTATGTGGTACCCATAATATTGTTTGATAGGACTATACCGTCCTGTTTCTGAGCTATTGATATCACTCATGTATTGTAAGAAGTATGTGAAATCTTTGGCATTGTACTATCCCTATATTTCTCTGTTGTATCTGTGCATCATGAATTGTGATATGTGTTGAAGGGGCCCACTGAGACTCTTTCACCCAGGTCCAATGACAAACTGGAGCTGGCCCTGCTGCAGACCCTGAGTTGTCATGCTAACCTATAGGCGACCCTCGGTCATGAGACAAGCTTTGGTGCGATCATGGTAAAGTGCACCTGTCAGCAGGATTTTGCTCAGTAAATGCCAGACACTGTCAGGTTGGCTCTGTTATATTGATTAAAATGACACATTGGTTGACCAAATCTGTCTTGTAGTTTCTGTTTAACTTGAAAACTACAAATAAAGATTAATGAGATTCTCGTGCTTCGGGGCAGCCTGTGCAGGTGGGGGAGGCTTTATGTGGTGCTCTGCTTACAAATTCATCCTTATGGCTTATGACAAGTTACTGATTCTTCAGTGACTTGCCCCCTATTTTACATATTGCATAGAATATTGTGAATTGCGGAAAAGTTACGGGTTCATCGCCGAAGCCGCAGCAAACAGGGGGAGACGACTTTGGACGTAACTATACATCCAAAGACGTGAAGGGGTTAAACCTGAAAATCTGCACTTCAATTGCATCTCAGTTGTTTCAATTTATATCCAAAACAGCACCATGCAGAGCTCAAACCATGAAGATTCAGTCATTGTCCAAATATTTCTGGACCTAACTGTACTGTATTAGGCAGGAGGCGAAGAGCTGGATAATATTAACAGCCTCATTCCCAGGAATTGTAAGAAGAACATTCAAAGAAAACATGGCCCACATCTGTAACTCCTTACTTATGATGTATGATAATTAGCTTATCAAACAGAATTGACTACTTTTGAGTCCCTGTTGTAACTGTAACAAATTAGCACAAGTGGCAAAAATCAAAACTACCCACTAAAAAAGAACATAAATATCTCAGAGTGGCATAAAATGTGTTTTATGATGAAAATATAGTATATTGGAGGCAATATGAACACAATGTTAAAAATTCTTAAAAACCCCCTCTTCTTCTCTATGGATATTATACTCCGTGATCATCCCCTTTAAATGTTTTCAAATGCAGAGAACTGACCAGGGCTGTCCAGAATCGGAGAACGAAGGAATGCCTAAGGTGGTATAAATACATTTTTCTGTGATGAATAAGAAATATGTGACCTTGCTTTGTATAATGAACTAAGGCATGAACATAAGTTTATAAGGGCTGTTGAGAAAGGGAATCTTCTGGTGTCAATGTGCAAACATTCAGCATGATGGATTCATTAACACTATCACACACAATACTTCCAAATTCCCAGAAATTCTTGACAATATACGGTAAGCCACACTAAACTCTACCAATAGTAATTATAGGATTTGCCTCAAAATCCTTAATCCTGTAAAGAACACTCACCATTTCTAACTTTGTGCGTCTGCGACAATCTTACAATACTACTTCTGCTGCACCTGTGCCATTCCTCTGTATCCTTTCCGTTACTTTTGGCAACTGTGTTGTTTCGAATATATTATGCATCATATAAATTTATTGAAAGCAGATATTTTGCCTGTGATGAAGGAATAGCCACCATCTTGGATATGGGACATAATGCTTGCTTCATGTCTGAGATTGGCCTGTACCAGACTCCATTTTGACTGAATTCACAGGGCCACAGGCAGCTCACTGCACCTGGCCCCCATGGCCTGTGGGCACATTCAATACAACAGGGTTTAGTGTCCAATGTGAATAAACTGGTCCTTTTAGTATGCTAAATAGAACAGGCCAAAAACAGGACTTCAAAGCTTTAGTCTGGAGCCACACCAGCATGGGGTCTGGGGATGCCTGGGGGGCTTCAATTAGATTATACCTGTCAGCCAGACACTGAAAACACCTCCATTGTCTTTCCCAGCCACTATGACTCCGTTCTAGGATTATGAATTATGAGCACGCCTTTCGAGGTACAGTCTCATAAAAAATATCTGCGTGATCCTGCGGACCTCAGCCAACTGACAGTGCGACTCCCGAGTTGGTGATGGCTCAGGGAACTGAGATATAGAGATTGGGTCACCGTGGAGGGCCAAACGGGCCATATTTGATCTCCACGCGACAGGCAAAACAAACTGCATTCACTGGTACCTCTCGTGTCCTGATCCAATCGTCCTGGAGAAAGTTAACCCCTTTTCCTAGATATTGGGAATAAATTCTGCAGGGAGCTGAGGGTGGAGATTAATAGCCCACCCTCTGGCACCGAGGGGAGGGACCTAGCAGGTAATTCCGTTGTATAGCTTTCTGTATATTTCTGTAATTATCTAGTGCGCCCTTAAGGCAATTAAACCATAAAATTAATTTTGGGCTGATGCTTTTACTCTGATCACGAATCTTAGAATACCCAGGGGGTAATCGGACATCCTCCCCGGCGGCCATTTGCTCTAGGTGCAGATCCCTGACTGACCTTAGAGACAAAGGGGGCGCCGGAGAGCTGTGCCTGTGTAGTTACGTCACATTGGTGACGTGGGAGGAACCGGGGTTGTCCTCCACATTGCCATTCATTGGTCTGATCCTAGGGACTGTACTACAGGGAATGCATAAAGGACAATCCCTGTCCTTTTGACATGCGGTGGATGCCGCGTCAGGAGCCATATCGCACTCTCTCTACACTTCCTGGTATCGCTCCTTGTGCCATACTACAACCGCAGTGATAAATACTCTCTGCACGATTGTGCCTTCACCATCTCAACTCTATGATTAGCTATTCATATTAGATCTATGACAACTGTCATTTTCACTAAGTTCACTGATGAAGGTCTTTGCAGATCGAAACGTTTGATGATTGTGACTACTGTACGTGCAACATTAAATTAATTCTTCACCTATTCCACCTACATGAGTGTGCCCAGCTTTCTTTCTCTCTTCTCAATCCCTGCAGCACGGCACTAATAACCTAACCCTAACTTGCATGCACTCAGATCAACAGCAGGTGGAAGATATCTGTTCATAAGAACAATAAGATGGAAATTATTTTGATCCCCTTAAAGGGAATCAGTCACCAATAAAAAAAATGCAGCCCAATCTGCAGGCACCATGTTATAGGGCTGGGTAGACTGCAAGTTAGTTTTGTGAGAGAAGATTCAATACCTGTGTTTCAGTCATTTACACCTCTGCGCTTTCTGGGATTTTTCGATCTAGTAGGCAGTCCTAACATTGACTTACTGTTTTTGTATAAGTGTGAACACAGAGACAGCTGTCAGTCACTGACAGGACCAAACACTGGACCAAAAATCCTAGAAAGAGCAGAGGATTAAATCCCTAAAACACAAGTTATACTGAATCTTTCCTTACAAAACTATCAATCTGCTCAGCTCCCCCTGCTCTATAACATGGTGCCTGCAGATTGGACTGCATTTTCATGGTAACAGGTTTCCTTTAAATGCCTATATTGCATACTTGGTGCACATTTTCTGCAAGGATAATTCACAGAAAAATACAGTACAAGCTTTTAATAATTTCATCTGCATGTTGCAGATATTTTCAATGGGTAAATTGGGCTGCAGTGTTGATTTTACATCTGTAGCATATTGATTCTTTATGCAAATTTTCATAGCTTTACAGCTTTTGCAAAGCATAAGATGAAATCTACTACAAAAGCCACTTGTAACACAATTGGAAACGTTTTGGTTTATGTTTAGCATCGACTTCAGAAAAAGCTCCCGACATAGATGCTAAGTATCTGGATTGAAACTCTAATAGCCAGGTGAAGGCCCAAAGAGTGTGAGTTTCTCTAGGGGGAATACGGTACATCAAATGGAACATACACATGTGGTCAAAATGGTTGGTACCCCTCGTTTAATGACAGAAAAACCCACAATGGTCACAGAAATAACTTTAATCTGACAGAAGTAATAATAAACCAAAAATCTATTAAAATGAACAAATTAAAGTCAGACATTGCTTTTCAACCATACTTCCACAGAATTTTTTAAAAATAAAACTCATGAAATAGGCCTGGACAGAAATGATGGTACCCTTGAAAATAATGTGTCAAAAGGGACATGTTAAATCAAGGTGTGTCCACTAATTAACATCACAGGTGTCTACAATCTTGGAATCAGTGAGTGGGCCTGTACAGATTGCAACAGAAACTCACCATGCTGTTTGGTGACATGGTGTGTAAGACACTCAACATGGACCAGAGGAAGCGAAGGAAAGAGTTGTCTCAGGAGATTAGAAAGAAAATTATAGACAAACATGTTAAAGGTAAAAGTTATAAGACCATCTCCAAGCAGCTTGATGTTCCTGTGACTACAGTTGAACATATTATTCAGAAATTTATGCTCCATGGGACTGTAGCCAACCTCCTAGACATGGCCGCAGGAAGAAAATTAATGACAAATCAAAGAGACGGATAATACGAATGGTAACAAAAGAGCCCAGAAAAACTTCTAAACAGATTAAAGGTGAACTTCAAGCTAAAGGAACATCAGTGTCAGATCGCACCATCCGTCATTGTATGAGCCAAAGTGGACTTCATGGGAGACGACCAAGGAGGATACCATTGTTGAAAAAAAAAAAATCATAAAAAAAGCCAGACTGGAATTGGCCAAACTACATGCTGACAAGGCACAAAGCTTCTGGGAGAATGTCCTATGGACAGATGAGACAAATAATAGTAGTTACTTACCGTTAATGGCATTTCTCGGAGCCCATGACAGCACCACGGAGAGAGGGGGATCCGCCCTTCAGGGACAGGAACCTACAGATAAAATGGCGTCACCTCTCCTCTGCCCCCAGTTGGTTTACAGAGCCTCAGAGGGTTTCCATGTTAGTTAACAGAAATATATACATTACTACAACATCGCCTAGTATTAATTACACCATGCCTAAACAATACTACTCCATTAACTAAAAAAGACGTGCTCACCGCACACGTGATGGGCCCAGATTTTGTAGTGTACTCATAACTCTGTCCCTTTACTCTCTGCAACTTTGGGCCGAGTCGCTGGCTATCAAAAAGTCGTCTAGGTATGGAACAATAAGAATGTCCTGCTCCTTTATGTGGACCATCACTTCCGCTATTATTTTCGTGAAGACGCGAGGAGCTAGAGATATTTCGAAGGGCAGAACTTTTTACTGGAACTCCTTTATTACTCCATCTATGGAAACTGTCAGCCTTACAAATTTGCGGTGGTCTCTGTGAATGGGCACGTGATAGTACACGTCGCTGAGGTCTAATACTGTCATAAAGCAATTCGGGAACAGAATCTTGATGGTAGATTTGATTGACTCCATTTTGAACCTTTGGTTTCTGACGTACCCATTCAGACTCCATAGATTTATTATAGTCCTGTAAGGGCCGTCCTGTTTGGACACTAGAAATAGGGGGGGGGGAGAGTACAACCCCTTGCCTTTCTCTTGAGGGGGCACCTCCTGAAGGACAGACTTCTCCAGCAGTTTCAATACTTTCCCCTCCAGGGCTTTTTGTTCCCATACGGACATCTTGGTGGCGTAATTATGTATCTTTAAGGTGGGAGGGAGAGAAAGTCTATCCTCAGACCTGTTTCGACCAAACCCAATATCCATGGGCTGCTCGCGATGTTCCTCCAGGCCGCAAGAAAAGAAGTTAGCATTCCACCCACCTCGGGCGAAACGTCACTTAGAGGACTTCTTATCGCAGGAGGTGTTACCGAAGAGGAAGCCCCTATCTCTCTTCTTGCCTTCCTCCCATCTACTCTGTTCCCTTGGCGGCATCCTCCGAAAGAACTTTTTATTCCGAAAGGAACGTTTAAAGGGCAGCGGAGTCAGGTTGGGGAACCTTTTCTTATTGTCTCCTGGAGAATGTCATCCAACTTTTCGCCAAATAAAAACTTGCCGTCACATGGGATAGAGCATAGTCTCATTTTAGTCTGGAGATCACCCGGCCAGCATTTCAGCAATAGCGCTCTTCTGGCCGCGTTTGATAGGCCTGCCGCCTTAGAAGTTAGGCGGACTGAATCAGCCGATGAGTCTGCTAGAAAGGCCGCCGCTCCCCTTATCACTGGTATCGACTCCAGTATTTTATTTCTGAGTGTTCCTTCCTTTAACTGTTTCTCAAGTTGGTCCACCCATACCATCAGGTACCGGGAGGTACAGGTTGCCACTATAGCTGACCTAATGTTTGCCCCTACCAACTCCCAGGTACCCTTGAGGAAGGTGTCAGCCTTCTTATCCAGGGGATCTTTAAGTGCACTCATGTCCTCAAAGGGGAGGGCAAACCTTTTTAAGGCCTTGGTTATGGCCACGTCAAGTCTAGGGGCTTTGTCCCATGATGTGGACGCTTCCTCAAAGGGGTACTTCCTTTTGAGAGGGGACTGTGGAGTTTTTCCTATCTATCCTGCCCCATTCTTTCTTGATTAGGCCATGTACGTTGTCGTTGATGGGAAATACCCTACGTCTCCTTTGGCCCAAAGATATCTTGGATGGATTTATCTGGGCGAGGATCCGATACCCCCATAGTTGCTCTCACTGCTTTAACCAGTGCGTCCACTTCCTCCAAGGGAAAGCAATGGGGCCCCCCTTCTTCCTCATCTGAGGATGAGGGGACATAGGCTGATGTGTCTTACACAACTTCCCCGGACGTGGAAGGGGTCAGTTTGGGGTTCTATCAAGGGCTTTTCCTCCCTCCTTTTGCCCCTTTTTTAAGTGACACCAGGGCACTTTGGATTTCCACCGGATAGTCACTCTGAGGTCAGAGGCGAAATGCGGACTTTCCCTACACAGGGTTTCTTGTGTACAGTCATGGCCAAAAGTTTTGAGAATGACACAAATATTAATTTTTACAAAGTCTACTGCTTCACTTTTTCTAATGGCAATTTGCATATACTCCAGAATGTTATAAAGAGTGATCAGCTTAACAGCAATTACTTGCAAAGTCAATATTTGGCTAGAAAATGAACTTTATCCCACAAAACACATTTCAACATCATTGCAGCCCTGCCTTAAAAGGACCAGCTAACCTCTTTTCAGTGATTGCTCCATTAACACAGGTGTGGGTGTTGATGAGGATATGGCTGGAGATCAATCTGTCATGATTAAGTAAATGACACCACTGGACACTTTAAAAGGAGGCTGGTGCTTGGCATCATTGTTTCTCTTCTGTTAACCATGGTTATCTCTAAAGAAACACGTGCAGTCATCATTGCAATGCACAAAAATGGCCTAACAGGGAAGAGTATCGCAGCTAGAAAGATTGCACCTCAGTCAACAATCTATCCATCATCAAGAACTTCAAGGAGAGAGGTTCCATTGTTGCCAAAAAAGGCTTCAGGGCGCCCAAGAAAGACCAGCAAGCGCCAGGACTTCTCTTAAAAGTGTTTCAGCTGCGGGTTCGGGCTACCAGCAGTGCAGAGCTTGCTCAGGAATGGCAGCAGGCAGGTGTGAGTGCATCTGCACGCACTGTGAGGCAGAGACTCTTGGAGCAAGGCCTGGTCTCAAGGAGGGCAGCAAAGAAGCCACTTCTCTCCAGAAAAAACATCATGGACAGACTGATATTCTGTAAAAGGTACAGGCAGTGGACTGCTGAGGACTGGGGTAAAGTTATTTTCTCTGATGAATCCCCTTTTCGATTGTTTGGGACATCAGGAAAACGCCTCATTCAGAGAAGACAAGGTGAGCGCTACCACCAGTCTTGTCTCATGCCAACTGTTAAGCATCCTGAAACCATTCATCTGTGGGGTTGCTTCTCAGCCAAGGGAATCGGCTCTCTCACAGTCTTGCCTAAAAACACAGCCATGAATAAAGAATGGTACCAGAATGTCCTCCAAGAGCAACTTCTCCCAACCCTCCAAGAGCAGTTTGGCGATCAACAATGCCTTTTCCAGCATGATGGAGCACCTTGCCATAAAGCAAAGGTGATAACTAAATGGCTCAGGGAACAAAACATAGAGATTTTGGGTCCATGGCCTGGAAACTCCCCAGATCTTAATCCCATTGAGAACTTGTGGTCAATCATCAAGAGACGGGTGGACAAACAAAAACTAAAAATTCTGACAAAATGAAAGCATTGATTGTGCAAGAATGGACTGCTATCAGTCAGGATTTGGTCAGAAGTTGATTGAGAGCATGCCAGGGAGAATTGCAGAGGTCCTGAAGAAGAAGGGTCAACACTGCAAATATTGACTTGCTGCATTAACTCATTCTAACTGTCAATATAAGCTTTTGTTACTCATATGTTTGCAATTATATTTCTGTCTGTGATAAAAACATCTGTCAAACACACATAAAAACCAGAGGGCAGCAGATCATGTGAAAATATAATATTTGTGTCATTCTCAAAACTTTTGGCCATGACTGTACAAGAGTCACATAGTTTCTTGTCCCATGTCCCTGGTAGGGGCCTGCTACAGGTGGGGCATTCCCCATTCTTCTTTTTGTCCTTCTTTCCCTAATAAGGGAAGAGAAGGCTATTACAATGGTGCACATTCATGAAGATCACTCACCACCTCTGCGATTGCAGGTACTGATTTAGGGGGCGGAATCGGCTCCTGTATAGGAAGCTCCGCGGATGGCGATCTGCTCCTAGCAGCGGATCTGCTATGCTGCGTGGAGACGCTGGTAGACCGGCTGTCCCAATCCTTATGCCGGTGATGATGCTGCTGCTGCTTAGCCTGCTGTCTGGGCTGCTGCCTGGGCTGCTCCTGGTTGCTATCTATTGCTCCAGTACGCTTCCAGCCAGGAGCAGCCCCAGGCGGCCATTTTTAAGTCTCCCGGCGCATGACGTCATCCCCCTGCACCGCGTTCTGCCCTGGGGAGCGAGCATAGCTCATGCGCTGGCCAGGGACCCAGAAGGAGCTCCATCGACTTCCGGGTCAGTGCTATTTTGGATTCCCCATTCACCGGCGCTGCCCAGCGCGTGCCGGTCCCTGGAAGCCCCAAACTCTTATCCGGAGCGGCGGCTCTGGCTCCCGCCCACTCACCCCGCAGCCCATCGGACCCGGCCGTGGCGGCTTCGGGCACTGCACCGGCCATGAGAGGAGACTCCCCGCTGCCATTATCAGACGGGCCGGCCCCCATCATCTTCACGCAGGTACACCGCACGTAGGTCCCCCGTCAGGGACAGGGACCCAACTGTGGGCGGAGAGGTGATGCCCTTTTGTCTGTAGGTTCCTGTTCCTGAAGGGCGGATCCCCCGCTCTCTGTGGTGCTGTCATGGGTGAGAGAGAAATGGAACTTTTTGGCAAGGCACATCAGCTCTATGTTCACAGACAGAAAAATGAAGTGTATCAAAAAAAGAACACTGTCCCTACTGTGAAACATGGAAGAGGCTCTGTTATGTTCTGGTGCTGCTTTGCTACATCTGGCATAGGGTGTCTAGATTCTGTGAAGGGTACAATGAAATCTCAAGAATATCAAGGGATTCTAGAGAGAAATGTGCTGCCCAGTGTCAGAAAGCTTGGTCTCAGTCGCAGGTTATGAGTCTTGCAACAGGATAATGACCCAAAACACACAACTAAAAACACCCAAGAATGGGCGAAGAAAAAAAATATTGGACTATTCTGAAGTAGCCTTCTATGAGCCCTGACCTAAATCTTATTGAGCATCTTTGGAAAGCGCTGAACCATGCCGTCTGGAAAAAGGCAACCTTCAAACACAAGACAACTGTAGCAAAATACCTGTGGAGAGGTGCAGAAGTCTCATTGACAGTTACAGGAATTATTTGATTGCAGTGATTGCCTCAAAAGGTTGCGCAACAAAATTAAGTTAAGGGTACCATCATTTCTGTCAAGGCCTATTTCATGAGATTTATTTTTAAAAAATTCTGTGGAAGCATGGTTGAAAAGCAATGTCTGACTTTCATTTGTTCATTTTCATAGATTTTTAATTATTACTTTAATTAGATTCAAGTGATTTCTTTCACCATTGTGGGTTTTTCTGTCTTAAACGAGGGGTACCAACAGTTATGACCACGTGTGTAAATGTGGTGTGACTGGCCACAATAATGGAAAACCACACAGAATTCTTTTAGTTATCAGCTAGTGCTGTCAGTAAATCTTGTCATGAAGATTTCATCCAGTGTCTGCGGCTTAAGCCCCGTCTCACATAGCGATATCACTAGCGAGATCACTGCTGAGTCACTAGTTTTGTGACGCAGCAGCGAGCTCACCAGCGATATCGCTGTGTGTGACATTCAGCGACGATCAGCCCCCCTGCCGGGTATCGCTGATCGTCGCTGAAATGTCTGGACATTTTTTGATCGCTGGTCTCCTGCTGACAGGCACGCATCGCTGCGTGTGACAGGCGGAGACCAGCGATCCGCTGGTAACCAAGGTACACAGCGGGTTTCCAGGCACGGGGCTGTGCCTAGAAACCCGCTGTGTACCTTGGATACCAGCTCCCTGATGCAGGGAGCTGGTAACCAAGGTACACAGCGGGTTTCCAGGCGCGGGGCTGTGCATAGAAACCCGCTGTGTACCTTGGATACCAGCGCCCTGATGCAGGGAGCTGGTAACCAAGGTACACAGCGGGTTTCCAGGCACCGCGCAGCGCCTGGAAACCCGATGTGTACCTTGGTTACCAGCTCCCTGCATCAGGGCGCTGGTATCCAAGGTACACTGCGGGTAACTAGCGATGTTTACCCGCAGTGTCCTTGTGCTGATCGCTGCCTGAGCTGCCTGTTTGGCAGCTCAGCAGCGATAATATAGCGATACACCAGCGATCCTGATCGTTGTCGGGATTGCTGGTGTATCGCTATGTGAGACCCAGCCTTTAGGGCTAGTTCAGCTAGAGGGAAAGCCTGGCAACAGGATTCAGAGGTCTCAAACTGCATTCCTCAAGGGCCGCAAACAGGTCATGTTTTCAGGATTTCCTTGTATTGCACAGGTGATAATTTAATCACCTGCACAGATAATGAATCCAGCACCTAGTGCAATGCTAAGGAAATCTTGAAAACACGCACGGTTTGCGGCCCTCGAGGAATGCAGTTTGAGACCCCTGGCTTAGATAGTCTTGGTCCTGGCACTGCAGGAGCTGATCAGCTATCAGCCATTATTGACGAGGCTGTTGCCTCAGATTTATCTGTCATACCAGCGCCTGTCGGTTTAGTGAACTGTGAGAAGAGACAGTGCAATAGGAGAGAGATTTAATCACCTCCACTATCAGGGAGACATCGAGATCCAGAGAGCCAGCCGTCCATGTGAAGATTTCGGCCGTTCAGGAAGAGAATCCAAAGATGTCAGGCAAGGTCTGCAAGCATCTGAGTGGAGCACAGCTGAAGAAACATGGGGAGTTTTTTCCACCGAATGAGGCAGGACCACCGAAATACGGACCCGAAAGCTGGCCTTCTTCCCTCCTTTAGATGTCTACTGTGACAGAAGGTGCAGCTAGTCCAGATGGTAGACATTTTCAGTACATGCATGTTGGTGAGCATTGTTATTTCATTTAATGCTGTTGATCTTGATTTGATGCTGTTTTTAAAATATTTTATTTTTCAGTCTGTTTCTCAAGCTGTTAGTAATTTAGCTACTGAGCAGATAGATGGTGGTTGGCTCAGTTAATAGTGAAGTTCCCCCAGTAATATGGGCAGATTGGTTTTGGTATTTTATGTTGTCAGAGGCCTGTATGAAGGAGGCTCTGACTTGTGTTATGTCCCTTTGGAGTTTCATCTTTCAGATGCAGTGGTTCATATCTGGATGTGTTCTCTTACTACTAGTGAAAGAGCAATTTCTCAGTTCTGTCAGGAAAGATGAGAAAGCTGTTTAGTGGTAAAATCGCCCAGCAATGGGCGGATTGGTTTTGGTATTATTTATTTATTCTGGTTTGATCACAGGTAAAATCACCCAGTAATCTGGGTGGATTGGTTTTTGGTATTTTATTAAATTGATTAGTTAATTATTATTTATTCTGGTTAAATCGTTTAATAATTGGTTTCAAGTGTTTGCAATTAATGCATCTGTACTGGGTGCAAGGAAGCCTGTACTGTGTTCTAGATTATTTCAGCATATCAAAGCTATTTTAACAACTTATAGACATTTTGGTAGTATGGAATGGCTTGCCTATGATGAAAGCTTTTGTTTTGCTTATAATTAGGCAGTATGTAAATGGGCAGCTAGTGCCAATACCGGCACAAGTGTTCCTTCTGCCCAGGTATTCATCCTGTTTCCAAATGTTTTAGCAAGCAAAATCAACACCTGCAACCTTCCTCCAAGGAGCACTGTTCTAAAGGGGCAGATCCCAGTGATAGTGCAAAATATGCTGGCATGGTGAGATTAGTAACTCGTCAGGCGGATATCTTATTATGATTTTTCACGGGTTCAGTGATGGGTTCTATATTCCTGAATATTTATTTGTGGGTTGTGTTAATGCTCATTTGCCTTCCCTGGGTAAACATCATGAAGCGGAGGCTAAAAAGTTGTTTTATGAATTTTCCGCTGGGAGGACGGGAGCCCCCCCCTTTTTTTCTTCTCCGTTTACCAATTTTTAGAGTGTCTGCTCTTGGTATTGCATCAAAAAAGGAGGTTGGATCATTCTGCCCGATACATCATTTTTAACTACCTTTACTGTGATTCCCCTATTGATCAAGTGGATTTTACTTCAGCTTCTGTGGTTTTGCTGAGGCGAGCATGCGCGCACGCATGGTTGTCTAAGACAGATGTTAAATCAGCGTTTAGGGGGTTACTTGTTCATCCGTCCGGATTTGTTTAGGTTTACTCTTTAGGAATTTAGATTTCACTTATAAGTCGCTTCCTATGGGTTTTTCTCTCCCCTGTTTTTTATTTTGAAGGTTTTCCTACGTTTTTACAATGGTGCGTTCAGCAAGAAGTTATCGATGGTTTATACTTCATTACTTAAATTATTTTTGCTATTTCCTCTTGTTTTTTCTTCCCTTCAGGCTGTCGTAGTTTGTTGGATAATTTCGTTTCTTTGTTGGTATTTTTTGGCATACCATTAGCAGAGGATAAACGGTATTGCCATGTCGTCAATTAAGAATTTCTTTGATTCTTGATTGTTTCTGAAAGTATGACGTGCTTGGTGTAACTTTTATTGTCAATCAAGTGACAATGCGGTAATTTCAGTCTGCTCTAGGCTTATTTAACTTTGTTGTACGCATTATTCTGATAGGTACCTTGTTCTTGCGTGGAATGTAGGATGCCGCAGTTGGTGTTAACTCCCTTTAGACTCTCATATCTTTTGACAATTGTGTTGAAATCAGATCTTTTGGTTTGGTTTCAATTCTAGAAATTACGAAGAAATTTCTTGTTGGCAATAGGTCTTTCAAGATCTGCTTTCTATCCCTTTATTTAATGCAGTGAGTGAGTTTGGCTTTGGTGTTATTTTTGATCATGATGGTGTGCTGCCTCTTGGCACCTGTCTTGACTTTCAAAAGGTTTTATTTTTTATCACCTTAGCCTTTGAGTTGTTCTGTATCTTGGTGTGTTTATTTTCTTTGGGATTATAAATTATCAAATTCGAGAATTGGTTTTTAGTCCCACAGTAAAGGGGATGGTTTGTTGCCATTAACACTCAGACTTCCAACATCACATGTCCTTTGTTCTCCTTAGGCATTCGTTTTTTTTGCAGTATCTGACAGTTATTATTTGGTTAAAGCTAGTTTCTGATATCAGAATTGTCATTTTACCTGTGCAATTGTTGTCTCTTTCGCGTCGATCAGATCTCTGAGAGTCGTTTCAGGGTGGATCTTAGGAAGGTAGTCTGTTCTTGTACCAATGGTACACTCGATTTAGATACCCGATTTGGTCCCTGATTCTGCGGCCGTTAATACCTGAGAGTCTTATTCTTACACCTGGAAAGTATGGGGTAACCTTTGTAAAGGTACGACTTTCCCATACTGAGGCGCATTCCTGAGTCATTTTTATGCTTTCTGATGTCTTATTTTGCCAGAATCGGTCGGTTTCATATACCCAGACGACTTTAGCGGGGATTTTCCTTTTTTCTGTGTCTTCATGGTGAAGTGGGGTTGGGCGATTTCTTTGTAGTGAAACAGGATATATAAGTAACAAGTCGTCTTCTTTTTGCCCATGATGGGCGTCATCACATTACAGAAGCCCTGTTAAGGCACTGCCACACTTAGAGATCGCACTAGCGATCACGATAACGACTTAACCTGGCGACATCGCTAGTGCGATCGCTATGTGATCGCTAGTTAGATTCCAAACACAACTCATCAGCGATCTGTGATTCCAAACACATCTCATCAGCGATCTGTATAACGACCTCTGCGGTCGTTGGGAAAACCTAGTCCCACCTGCGACGCTGGTGAAGTCATTCATAAAGGGTGTCACCCTCAGCGATTCAGGCTCACCAGCGGGACACCAATGATCAAAAACCGGCTCAGAACATTCGTAAGCGATCAGTGACATCTCAGCAGGGGCCACATCGCTGCTACATGTCACACACAGTTAAGTCGCTAACGAGATCGCTGCTGCATCATAAATGGTGACGCAGTAGCAATCTCGTTAGCGATCTCGCTTAGTGTGGCATACCCTTAAGACCGGTTATCCGGTGCCTTAGAGAAGGTTTGCCTTAATGATTGCGAACTTCTTTCTTTTTCTGCACAGCTTTTGTTGTGACGCTTTTTTGTTTCAATTAGGGTCAGTGTATTGTTTCGGCTTTCCGCACAGTTCATTCGAGTTTGTGTTTGTCGGATGTCCAGGTTTCTGCATTTTCTAGAAGAAGGACCAATCTGATAGTCCATCGGTCGCTCTTTTTTCGATGTCCAGATTCTTTAGTTTGCCCAGTTAGCAACATGGAAGGTTGGTATAATGTAAGGGATTCACCCCTGGTCCTTTTCTTGGTCTTAGCAACGGTTACCGCGCAACCGTTTATCAGTTCAATTGTAATGTATGTAGTACAGTTCATATAGCGTCTTGTGCTTGGGTGCGATGAAAACACAGGAGTCACAGGTTTGATATAGAAAAGTCCTGTATTACTTCATACAAGTTGGCAGAAATAGTCACACAGTTTGCAGACACAGAAACAGGAGACACAGCAGGCCAGAGTAATCCAAGCTCAGCAATCACTCTCCAATACAGATTCAGGATCTTCTTCTCTGTTACCGTAAGTCCATGCAAACGTGGGTCTTTCAAAGAGCAGGGTTCAGAGTCCACAAGTGCTTCAGAGTTCCTCAGTAGGAATAGCTGGAGTACAAGGTCCAAGGCTTACAGGAGTCAAGTCACAGGTTCACTGCAGGCTAGATTCTGAAGCACTGATTGCTCAGCTGTGGCTGCTTAAGAAGCAAAGGAGAGAATCAGGGCGGGAACATGCAAGCTGGAAACTCCATTTTGACTGAGGGCAAGATAGCTGCAGCAAGACAGAAAGTAAAATGGCTGACGAACAAACTGAGTTTCAGGAATATATACATAGAACCTTACATTACCCCCCCTTAAGGACAACCTCCGGATGACCTCAGACCAGGCTTGTGTGGGTACCTCTGATGAAACTGACGGAGCAAGCGAGGAGCATTAACGTTATTGACCGGTTCCCATGAGTTTGTCCTCCACTGGGTAGCCCTGCCATTTAATCAGATATTGTAACTGATTTCTATACAACCTGGAATCTAAAATCCTTTCCACCACAAATTCTTCCTGACCATCGACTAGCACTGGGTCAGGGCAAGGAGAGAACGTCCAGGAAACGTATTGGGTGTCGCAGCCTTTAGTAGGGATACATGAAAGACAGGGTGGATTCTCATAGTTCTGGGCAGTTGAAGACGACAAGCAACGGCACTTATAATTTTTACTGATTTTATAGGGTCCAATGTACTTATGTCCCAACTTAGACGATGGAATCCTTAACTTAAGATTTCTGGTTGACAGCCAGACCAAGTCTCCTACCTTGAAAGCTGGTGCAGGTTTACGAAATTTATCTGCTGCTTTCTTGTACCTTTCTTGAGCCGATTCCAAATTTTTCCTTTAGAAGATCCATATTCTTCTGTAAAGACGTGATTCTTTCAGCCACTGCTGGTAAAGGCGTTTCTATGGGAAATCGTGGTAGAATGTTAGGATGATAACCTAGATTAGAGTAAAAAGGAGACTGTTTAGTGGAGGCACTCAGAGTTGTTATACGAGAACTCAGCTAATGGAAGTAGATCCACCCAATCATCCTGTAGGTGGCAGATAAAGCAGCGGAGATACTGCTCCAGGGTTTGATTAGTTCGTTCGGTCTGTCCATTAGTCTGGGGATGAAAAGCAGAAGAAAGGTTTACTTTAATGTCCAATGCTGCACAGAAATTTTGCCAAAACCTAGAAGTGAATTGCACCCCTCGATCCGAAATAACCTCATCCGGTACTCCATGTAAGCGAAACACATCTTTAATCATCAAATCTGATGTCTGTTTTGCAGTGGGTAAGCCGACACAAGGGATAAAATGAGCTGCCTTTGTTAGACGGTCAACCACCACTAGAATGGTGTTCTTCCCCTGAGAGGTTGGTAACTCCACAATGAAGTCCATAGAAATGGATCCCCACGGGCGGGATGGGGTGGGAAGAGGCTGTAACAGACCAGTTGGTGAGGAGCGAGGTGTTTTGCATCTTGCACAGACCTCACATGAAGTGACATAATTCAAAACATCCTTCCTGCAAGTGGGCCACCAAAAGAAACGAGAAAGAAATTCCTGTGTCTTTAGAATTCCTCTATGCCCAGCTATCTTGGAATCGTGAATGAGTTGCAATACTCTTAATCTGACTGTTTCAGGAATATACAGACGTTGTCCCTGAATCCACACACCATCTTAAAGACAAGACTTACGTCCCTTGGGGGTTGTGCCAAAAGGAATCCGCATGGTATGCTTCCTTGATGTCCTTAAGTAGGTCTTGATTATGAATTACTCCTAGGAATCTAGAGTCAGGAAGAATAGTCTTAGGAGGAGTAATTGGACGTGTCTCTGCTGAGTAAATCCTAGAGAGTGCATCAGCCTTTCCATTGCGCGATCCTGGTCTATAAGAGATGATAAAATTAAATTGGTTTAAGAAAAGATTCCAGCGAGCCTGGCGAGGAGTCAGGCACTTAGCCGACCTGATAAAACTCAAGGTTACGATGGTCTGTCAGGACGACTATTTGCTGTGCAGCTCCCTGAAGAAGGTGTCTCCATTCTTTGAAGGCGGCAATAATGGCCAACAACTCTCTATTGCCCACATCGTAGTTCCTCTCAGCCGAAGACAACTGCTGGGAAAAGAAGGCACAGGGATGCAAGACATTCTTCTCACCTGTTCTCTGAGAGAGTATAGCTCCAACGGCACAGTCTGAAGCATCCACCTCTATTATGAAGGCAAGCTCGGGGTTGGGATGTACTAGGATAGGTGCAGTGGTAAATTTATCTTTTAGACGGGAAAATGCTTCCTGGCTTGGGGAGTCCAGGAAAACCTAGACTCTTTCCGGGTAAGTTGAGTGATAGGTGACACTACCTCAGAGAAATTTCTAATGAAACGTCTATAGAAGTTGGCAAACCCGATGAAGCGCTGTACCTCCTTCACATTTCTAGGACTTGGCCAATCCTTGATGGCTTGGGTTTTTGCTTCCATCCATACTAATTCCTTGTGTAGACAGTACATACCCCAGAAATTGAATTTCGGTCCTATGGAATTCACACTTTTCAAGTTTGATGTAAAGATGATTTTGTCTTAGACGTTCCAAGACCATTCTCACATGTCCATGATGTTCCTCTGTGGAGTTAGAAAAAATTAGAATATCATCCAAATAAATTACCACGAATGTATCTAGGAGATCCCTGAAGATGTCATTCACCAAGTGTTGGAAAGTGGCTGGGGCGGTACTCAGACCAAAAGGCATAACTAGATATTCAAAGTGTCCATAGCGTGACCTGAATGCAGTCTTCCATTCATCCCCAGGTCTAATACGGACTAAGTTATAGGCCCCACGAAGATCTAGTTTAGAAAAAATTTTGGCATGTCGCACTCTCTCCAATAACTCAGGGATTAAAGGCAATGGATAACGGTTTCTAATAGTAACCTTATTGAGTTCCCTATAGTCTACGCATGGTCTCAGAGATCCATCTTTCTTCTTTACAAAGAAGATGGGTGCACCTGCAGGAGATGAAGAGGGGCGTATGAAGCCCTTGGCTAGATTTTCATCTATGTAATCCTTTAAAGCCTTTAGCTCGGGCCCCGCCAGGGGTAGATCTTACCAAAAGGTATCTCTGCTCCAGGCAATAATTCAATTGGACAATCATATGGACGGTGAGGAGGAAGCTGGTCAGCGTTCTTCTTGTCACATAAATCCACATAGTCCTGGTATACAGCTGGTAGTTCAGGGACTGACATGATTCCTTTAGGAACAGAGCAAGCTGAAACTTTTGGACTCATCTGTTTCTCTGGAAAGTGTAATTCCTTGGTCTCCCAGTTAATGGTAGGATTCTGAGCCTGCAGCCATGGTAGCCCTAGAATAATGGGAAAGTGGGGAGAAGAGATAAGCATAAAGGACAGTTTCTCTTGATGATCTTTACCCATAAGAACCCTCAAAGGCTCTGTTTCCTGATCCACTGGTCCAGAGTCAGCAGGGAGCCATCCACAGTTTCCATCTGTACTGGAGTAGCCTTCTTCACTGAACGTATTCCCTGTTTCAGAGCAAAGGAGACATCCATAAAATTTCCACTTGCCCCTGAGTCGATCATAGCAGAGCTAGACACCCAAGCTGAGTCAACCCAGAGTTTGATGGAAAGAAAGCAATGAGAATTGTTTTTCTTACAACTCAGCTGGGACACCGCTGAGGAAACTTGAAAAATGGCAGCGTTTACACAGTCAACGTCCTCAGAGGTAACGGAGTTTAAGTCCGAGAAATCAAGATCTGTTGCTGCAGATCTCTCTGGAGCCTGAGGCTCGGACCTGACAGATCCCCTCTCGCAACACTCACAATGAATGAGTGCTGCAGTAGTCTTACGAGAACGGCTGGGGCAGTTTATAATGAAGTGCCCTGACTTACCACAATAGAAACATAGATTCTCCTTAAAACGATGTTCCTTGCGTGCATCACTAACCCGTCGTTGTAAAGAGTCTACCTGCATGGGTTCAGGTTCCCGTGTAATCCTACTCAAAGGTTCCTTAGCTGGAGAGGAAGGTAGGAAAAGGTTAGTACGATTGCTTTCGAACCATCTCTCTTGCCTGCGTTCAGTCAGACGAGTATCAATACGGATGCAGTAGTTAATAAAGTCACCTAACGCAGTGGGAGGGTCGGCACGAGCAAGTTCATCCTTAATCAGTGGAGATAACCCCTTTCGAAAAATAGATTTTTTGGCGGAACTGTCCCAGGTGGTATCAAGGGCCCATCTCCTGAAATCCAAGGCATATTCAGCTACCGAGTGCTTACCTTGGCGCAAAGCTAACATGGCTGCTTCAGCTGTTGCACCTCGATTGGGGTCATCAAACACCTGCCCCATGGCTGAAATAAAATCATCAAGGTGATTCAAACAATCATCCTCAGTCTCAATCAGAGGGTTTGCCCACATTAAAGCCTTGTTGGTAAGCAACATAATTATAGTAAGCACCTTAGATCGTTCAGTGGGAAATTGTGAAGCATGTGCAGAAAAAAAAAGATTGCATTGATTAATAAATCCCCTGAATTTCTCACGTTCACCGCCAAAACGAAAAGGGGCAACTTGGGAATCCCAGCACTCGGGGCTACGGCAGGAGCCTGGACTCGCCCCTCTAGAACCTCAATCCTGGCTCGCAAATCCTGGGTAGTCTGTCCAACCACTTGCAAATTGTGATTATTGAGGTCCTGTAGATTTGTAAAACGGGTCTTTATATTCTGCAAATCTGCAAGGATATTATCAGTCACTCCGCAAAGTTCCTTTATGCGGGCCTCCATTTTCCAGATCTTTTAAGACAGGATTACTGGAAGAAGAGGAGAGAAAAAAAACAATAGTGTTCACCTGTGGCAACACTGCAGAGAGAAAAAAAAATTAAGGGAACTGCTCACCTGGAATGGTTGTGAGAAGTCACAACCACTATCATCACAGAAAGTTTCAACCAGACATCTGATATCCAGAGTTACAGCAGACAAAAAAGAGAAAAGGAAAAAAAAAAAAAAACAATAGTGTTTACCTGTGGTAACACTGCAAAAAGAAAAAACTTAAGGGAATTGCTCACCTGGAATGGTTGTGAGAAGTCACAACCACTGTCATCACAGAAAGTACAACCGGACGTCTGATATCCACAGTACAGCAGACACAGCCTTCCAGACCCAGCAGACACTAACGTTTTGGCTTCAGAATCTTGTAATGTATGTAGTACAGTTCATATAGCGTCTTGTGCTTGGGTGCGATGAAAAACAGGAGTCACAGGTTTGATATAGAAAAGTCCTGTATTACTTCATACAAGTTGGCAGAAATAGTCACACAGTTTGCAGACACAGAAACAGGAGACACAGCAGGCCAGAGTAATCCAAGCTCAGCAATCACTCTCCAATACAGATTCAGGATCTTCTTCTCTGTTACCGTAAGTCCATGCAAACGTGGGTCTTTCAAAGAGCAGGGTTCAGAGTCCACAAGTGCTTCAGAGTTCCTCAGTAGGAATAGCTGGAGTACAAGGTCCAAGGCTTACAGGAGTCAAGTCACAGGTTCACTGCAGGCTAGATTCTGAAGCACTGATTGCTCAGCTGTGGCTGCTTAAGAAGCAAAGAGAGAATCAGGGCGGGAACATGCAAGCTGGAAACTCCATTTTGACTGAGGGCAAGATAGCTGCAGCAAGACAGAAAGTAAAATGGCTGACGAACAAACTGAGTTTCAGGAATATATACATAGAACCTTACATCAATTTTATTTTAAAGATATGCTTGAGTCTGCGTCTCGTTGATGATTTTGGGTTCACTTCCCATTCATTCATGATTGGTTCGGCTACTACTGCTACTAGTTTAGGTTTATCCGATTCACTGATTCAAAAAATTAGGAGATGGCAGTCTAAAAATCTTAAGTTGTTCATTCGCCCTCATTTGCTTTTGCTGCAGTGACCTAACTTTCTTTTCTCTATTTCCTCAGGCTCAAAGGTTGCCTGGCTGGTGGGTTACTCATTTATCCACTGTGCTCACCAGAGAGCTGAGAGTCGATGTTATTCCACTAACCTGGCTTTTTGAACAAGTCAACTGCAGGTATTTTGGTATGGTAAAAGGCGCCTTGATTGGGCTGACGTGCCCGGGTTTTGATTACACTTTGTTGTTTTTTCGTTCCCTGGACATTTTAGTTATTCCTTTTTGGAGGAAACTATATAATTAAGTTTTGTACTTGGTTTCTTTGTCTTAAATGAAAAGACGCATTGCTTAGCTCTAATGTAAATTTCCATCTTGCTGCTTGGCATTTACCAAAATGGTACAGAGGAGGCTTTGGCGTGCTTCCGAATTATATTTCTTGGAGTTGATCAGGAAGCTTATTAATAAAGTTACGTGCAAGTTTCTGTTAGCTTTTAAGGGGAATTTCATAGGTACATTCTCCTGGAGGGCTTCATTTCGGTTCTCTATCGGACAGATTTGATTCGTCTGTCCGATGTGGATCTCGATATATTTAATGTAGGACTCCATAACATTTCGGAAAATTGGCTGAGGTGTTTGTGTGTATGTGTGTGGGGGGTTATTCAATTCTTGAATCCCCCCCTTGTGGTGGATTGTTTCTGGTATTTTATTAAATTGAATTATTGATTATTTATCCCATTTATGGATTTGGGAATTAAAACTCATACTAATATTTTCAGGTAATCTCTTAATAAAGGCACCTTGGCCAATTTTTTTGACACCACAGCAGTTGTCTTGTGTCTTATTTCATATTGGTGGTAAGTGGGGTTGGTGCAATGGGTCTTGTGTCATCATGGACACACCTGTTACAGGTGAATTCTCTTTTTCCCCCAAACACTGACTACTATCCTTTACAGGCAAAACTATAAATTGAAATACATATATATATATATATATATATATATATATAACACAACACACACACACACACACATACAGTACAGACCAAAAGTTTGGACACACCTTCTCATTTAAAGATTTTTCTGTATTTCCATGACTATGAAAATTGTACATTCACACTGAAGGCATCAAAACTATGAATTAACACATGTGGAATTATATACTTACCGTATATACTCGTGTATAAGCCGACCCCCCTAATTTTGCTACAAAAAACTGGGAAAAATTATTGACTCATGTATAAGCCGGGTGTATAAACTGCCCTCCTGCTCTGTGCTGCCCCCGTCCTCCTCTATGCTTCCCCCGTCCACCGATCTCCCCCCCCCCCGTCCTGCTCCACGCTTCCCCCGTCCACCGATCTCCCCCCCCGTCCTGCTCCACGCTTCCCCCGTCCACCGATCTCCCCCCCGTCCTGCTCCATGCTTCCCCCGTCCACCGATCTCCCCCCCATCCTGCTCCACGCTTCCCCGTCCACCGATCTCCCCCCCGTCCAGCTCCATGCTTCCCCCGTCCTCCGTTCTCCTCCCGTCCTCCTCTATGCTTCCCCCGTCCTCCTCTATGCTTCCCCGTCCACCGTTCTCCCCCCCCCGTCCTGTTCTGTGCTCCTTGTCTTCTCCTCCATCATACTCACCCCTCCCCGTGCCATCGCTGAGCGTCCCTGCAATCCTGCGTTCTCCCCGTCTTCCTGCAGCTCTTCATCACTGAGCGGTGATGTAATACCGCTCATTAAGGCCATGAATATGGAGGCGACGCCCATGGGAGTGGCGTCGCGTCCATATTACATGACCTTAATGAGCGGTGACGTTGGGACGTGGCTCCGATGTAGACTCCATGAAAGTGCGCTTGAGCTCACCAATGCCAGCCTGATGTCTCAACATCTCATCTTGTGATTTATCCAGATCCTTGGTAACACTCGGGAACACCGCTGGGGCTCCGGGCGCCGAACTTCCAGCCTGAGCTTCACGAGTTGCAGCTACTGATGAGGCATCTGGTTTGGTGTCTACCACTTCTATGGCTTTTTCCACCTCTGCAGCATCACCTTCAGAGTCCTTGGCATGATGCAGATCCACACCACACACCGACAACCTCTCATCTTCAACAGCATCCACTTGTGCTGTGTTCAGGTTCAGAGTCCTGCCTTTAAAGCTCAACTCTCCTCCTTTCACCTTAGTCTTCGCCAGGGAACCGTCCAACTGTAAAACATCTTCAGATGCCATCTTCTGTCTGGCTGTAAGGTCAGCATCAGCTTTCTTCTCAGGACTCTCAACCTCCTCTGCTACCATGCCTTCCTCATTTGCACTGGTTGCTTTATGGTCATCAGATGATTCACTATCACTATCCCTGTCTGACCCCTTTTTCTCAGCCACATCTGGCTCACTGTCAGGGTTATACAATTCATTTTCATTCACATCCTGGTCACTGTCAGGGTTATACAATTCATTTTCAGTCACATCCTGATCTGGAACCTTAGTCAACATGTCATCCACAACATCAACCTCACCATCTGGTCCCTCAAGTATGTGACTATGTGACAACCCCAGCACCATGCTTCCATATAGCTCAGGTACTAGGAGCTGACTCACGACCTCTCCCTGGACTTCAGTGTCCCTATACAATAGGTTATTGTTCATGGCAGCATGAGGAAACCTCTCCTCAGAGCCAGGCTCTTGGGAACCTCATTCAGAACAATTACATTTTCCTGTGCCGTTTTAAGAGTGGGGTCTCGCACCGGCTCACTCCCAAAATTGTCACAGGACACAGGCAGGTCAGGGACACTCGGTTCCCGAGAACCACCATCCTCGTCTCCCAACATCACCTGCAAAGGAATTTCATCTTTATCATGATCATCATCAGTATCATCACTATTATGATTAGCATCATCATCATTATCAATATCAGCATCATCATCATGGTCATCATCATTATCACACAAGATTAACGGCCCACTAATATTGTGTTCCGCCCCTCGGGACTGCGTACCCTCAGTAGGAGCTTCATCACATTGTCCAACAGAATCACCCTTCCCCCAGAGATCCTTAGACCGGGAAAGTCATTACCCAATATAACGGGGTGCACCAGGGTCTTCACTACCCCCACTTCACATGAAACCTCCCCGAGTTTGGGGACCAAGTCCACGGCAGTCTCTGGGTAGACTTTGGTGTCTCCATGGATGCACACCACACTCAGGTGTTTATCAGGATGAAGTCCCTATCAATCAGGCTGTCACATACGGAAGTCACTTGACTCCCTGAGTCCAGGAGGGCCTGTGCTGAGCAACCATTTGTAACCACCGGGGACACCTGTGGTCCAGTCTCTTCGGCTGCGGTGGTCACACACACAGGTTCTGCGCAGAGAGAGAGGGACCTGCCAACATCACGGCACATAGGCTCCTCCTCTAGTGGACAGCCGGCTGCAATTTCACGACATCTCCAACACTGTCCACCACAATCACCCTCCCATATGTCCCCTCGGCCTGAACCCGTCTATCAACATACCCCATGTCCCCAACAGCTGGAACGCTCTTACCGGGAGAGTTCGGCGTCCGGGAACTCTGAAGTGACGACCGCTCAGACGGCTGGTCACGGAGGCAGTCTTTGGGCCAAAGTACCTTTCTCTCTGTACCTCAGGAGGAAGTGCTCGGGTGTAGCGGTCCACTGTCACCTTTTCAACCCTTTAGGCAGGGTTGCTGACGGCAGACTCCCAACTGTATCTCCAGTCATGGACTCTCCTGGCACGGACTGCAACCGTAACACCCAGCCGGGCAAGAATCTCCTCTTTCAGTTTGGCATAGTCTCTGCTGTCCTGCTCGCTCAGGTCAACACAGACCTTTTGGGGTTCTCCAGTCAGATAGGGTGCGACCATCATGGCCCACTCAGATAGTGGCAGGTTCTCCTTCTCTGCCAGTCCTTCAAATCTAGTGAGATATGCCTCCACATTGTCATGAGGCGTCATCTTTTTCAGGGTCCGTCTTACCGCCTTCTTTGCAGCGAATAATGCCGGTGACCCGGCGTCTTCACTCGGGGACGAGGTGCTGATGGGTTTTTTTTAGTGCTGCAACCTGCTCCAAAAATAACCGGTCAGTCTCCTGCTGTTGCACTTTAGCTTGTGCCATAAACCGGTTAAACTCCTGCTGTTGTGCATTAGCTTGTGCCCAAAACCGGTCAGTCTCCTGCTGCATATCCTGCTGGGCCTGGACCAGGTGCTTAACGAGCTCCTCCATACTGCCGGACTTCTCTGTCTCAACAACGGCAGTCTTATGTTGCGCATTAACTTGCGCCATTTGTTTAATCAGCGTCTCCATGCTGTCATCCATGCTGTCAGACCTCTCCGTCTCAACACCGGCAGTCTTCACTCAAGACATACATACTACACAGCTTTTTTCCACAGAAAGTTCAGCTTGCTGTGCAAACACCCTTTTTTTTTTTTTTTTTTTTTTCTTTTGCAAAGTCTATTAGGGCAACTGTCTCTTTAAGACTGCTCCACAGACGTTTCTTTTGCTGCTGCACATTCCACAGTCATTTTCACAACAAGTTCAGCTTTGCTGTGCATACATTTTCTCTCTGCAGACCCTATCAGGGCCACTGTCTCTCCAAGACTGCTTCAATAGACGTTTCTCTTGCTGACAAACTCTTTTTTTTTTTTCAAAGTCTTCAGCCACTGTGCTGCCCCAGCATTCAAGCACCAATTGTAAGCTTTTCAGGGGATATAGCTCTGGGATCGCCGTCTTGGGGACGGAGTGGCATATAAACAGTTCACTCAGACAGCAGTTCTGGTGTAAAACTGGCCGCAACCAGCTTTATTAAAGTCCACAGCAAACAATAGGTGATAAAACGAAATCATAAAAAGAAAACCTAAGCCCCTCGGCTACTCACTACACACATGTAATGTCCCTTTCTATCAGGAACCAGGCTCTACCAGCCTGGGCCAAAACAATACATATGATATATGTTACCAGTATGGAGTTTCACAGATACTCCTCTTTATGTCTGAATGCACCTCCAACGTCCAGACTTGAGAGAGATCCCCTCCTATTCAGTAGTCACCAGCATGGAGTGTCGCAGAGTCTCCTCTTTGTGTCCGGGGTACCTCGGGCACCCAGACAGAGAGAGCTCACCTCCCGGAGTCTCCTTCTGTGCCTGGACCCCTTGTCCAGACTGAATGAGCTCTCTGACTGTGCTCCCAAGCACCTACTTCTGGCTTCCTAATCAACACCTGAGTGGATTCAGGTCTGAGCTGCAAGCGTGTACTGAATGGCAGGTGTAGTGACCTTTCTTTACCACCAGGTTTACAAAGCCACACATTTCGCTCATACCAGTCAGCAAAGTACTCAGGCGAAATATACACCTCATTCAACACACATTCCTTCACTGTCTCACAATATATATATACACACACACACATATACATACATATATATATATATACACACACATACATATATATATATATACACATACACACACACACACACACACACCACGTGATGCAAAAGAAACAAAAAAATCAATAATGCAGGAGGAAATAAATTTTTAACAGCTAAGCATAATTCTTGTGGTTAAGACTAAGAAACCCAGCCAGCCAATCCTGGATCCATTATGAAGGTCTTCATGTTGAAGCACACAATTTCCTATCAAGGTTTCCTTTCTGTTTACTGGGGATGTTTTTATCATGAGCCTTTGGGTTTTCTTCTAACTCCCCTCATTATCATGCAGCTATATACGGCAAAATCTACCGCTCTCCCTTCTTCACTGCTAAAAGACACACAGCTGTAGCCGCCTAATTAAGACCATGAATGTTGATTTTTTTTTTTCATGTCCGAACAAGATATTTTTATTTAAGAAAATAAAATATGGAAGAGGAAAGATTTCCTGGGGCTTAACTCTTTTGCTGCCAACGTTAAAGCCAAGATCTCACTCTGAGCCTCTGGAAAACCAGAGCTTAACAAAAGGCATTTTCTATGACGTGATTGTGGCTTGGTTTCCACCAAAAAGCAGTTTTATTCTAACATAGTAACATAGTAACATAGTTATTAAGGTTGAAGGAAGACTTTAAGTCCATCTAGTTCAACCCATATCCTATCCTAACCTGCCCTAACATGTTGATCCAGAGGAAGGACAAAAAAAACCCAAGTGGCAAACAGTAAGCTTCACATTGGGGAAAAAAATTCCTTCCCGACTCCACATACGGCAATCAGACTAGCTCCCTGGATCAACGCTGTATCTAGGAAACTAGTGAATATAGCCTGTAATATTATACTTTTCAAGAAAGGCATCCAGTCCCCTCTTAAATTTTAGTAAGGAATCACTCATTACAACATTAGACGGCAGAGAGTTCCATAGTCTCACTGCTCTTACAGTAAAGAATCTGCATCTGTGATTATGGCTAAACCTTCTTTCCTCCAGACGTAGAGGATGCCCCCCGTCCCCGTCACAGGTCTAAGAGTAAAAAGATCATTAGAAAGGTCTTTGTACTGTCCCCTCATATATTTGTACATTGTAATAAGATCACCCCTAAGCCTTCGTTTTTCCAAACTAAATAACCCCAAGTGTAATAACCTGTCTTGGTATTGCAGACCCCCCAGTTCTCTAATAACCTTGGTCGCTCTTCTCTGCACCTGCTCCAGTTCAGCTATGTCTTTCTTATACACCGGAGACCAGAACTGCACACAGTATTCTAAGTGTGGTCGCACCAGTGACTTGTATAGAGGTAAAATTATGTTCTCCTCATGAGCATCTATGCCTCGTCTAATGCATCCCATTATTTTATTTGCCTTGGCAGCAGCTGCCTGACATTGGCCACTAAATTTGAGTTTGTCGTCCACCCATACACCCAAGTCTTTTTCAGTGACAGTTTTGCCCAGTGTTTTACAATTAAGCACATAATTATACATCTTATTTGTTCTACCCAAGTGCATGACCTTACATTTATCCCCATTAAAGCTCATTTGCCATTTATCAGCCCAAGCTTCTAGTTTACATAAATCCTCCTGTAATATAAAATTATCCTCCTCTGTATTTATTACCCTGCAGAGTTTAGTGTCATCTGCAAATATTGAAATACTACTCTGTATGCCCCCTACAAGGTCATTAATAAATATGTTAAAGAGAAGCGGCCCCAATACTGACCCCTGTGGTACCCCACTGCTAACCGTGACCCAGTCCGAGTGTGCTCCATTAATAACCACCCTTTGTTTCCTATCCATGAGCCAGTTCTTAACCCACTTACACATATTTTCCCCTATCCCCATTGTTCTCATTTTATGTATCAACCTTTTGTGTGGCACTGTATCAAAAGCTTTTGAGAAGTCCATGAACACCACGTCCACTGCATTCCCTTGGTCCAGTCCTGAACTTACCCCTTCATAAAAGCTTATCAGATTAGTCTGACAAGAACGGTCCCTCGTAAACCCATGCTGATACTGTGTCATGAGGTTATTCAGCTTCAGATACTCCAAAATAGTATCCCTTAAAAAACCCTCCAGGATTTTACCCACAGTAGATGTTAAGCTCACTGGCCTATAATTTCCAGGTTCAGTTTTTGCCCCCTTTTTGAAAATTATTTTTGCAGTGGAATATAAAAGATTGTCGGTGCATTCTTCAGAAATGCTCCAGTTTGTTCCACAACCATCCAGTTGCTGGGGGACAATCCACAAGAGCCATTTGTCATTTGCTCTGTGGGGAAAAGTGTTGTCAGGCAGTACCACGATTGGAGGAAATATAGCCTACATACTGTGCGCTGGTTTAATCTGCAGAAAAATAATAATGTGAAGTTTAGAAAACTGAATGCACCACTCAGGGGATATAACCACTTTATATATTGGATGCATACTGCAAATGCTGTGCGAGTAAACCTTGACCTCCACAGAGATGTCAGTGAGCAAAAGAAAATGACGTGCTTTGTAATATACCTCAGAATAAGATGTGGATGGAATTGCTGCATTTACAAGCACAAGACTTACATTGGAGAAATAAAGTAAAATCTGTGAAGATGACCTGCTCCCCATTTGGATCATTTTTTTTACAAATGTTTTATTCCTTTAAAAATATCACACTGTTAGGCCGGGATCACACATGAGAGGAATACGGCTGAGTCTCGCATGTTAATACCCAGCACTACCGCAGGCACTCAGGAGCGGAGCATGCGGCTGCATAGCAATACATGGAGCCGCACGCTTCGCTCCCGAGGTGCTGCCGGGTATTAACATGCGAGACTCGGCCGTATTCCTCGTATGTGTGATCCCGGCCTAACAGTGTGATATTTTTAAAGCAATAAAACATTTGCAAAAAATGTTCCAAATGGGGAGAAGGTCATCTTCACAGATTTTACTTTATTTCTCCAATGTATTCCTCGCATGTGTGATCCCGGCCTTAATCAGAGAATAGTAGTCATTAAAAATATTACACCGAATATCTTACATTTCAGGTGATGTACCTCAATAAGCACATAGCTAGGAACATGGACATGTGAAAAGACCATATTTACAAATAGAGATACCCTCCATATAATTGAAATACATCAAAGAAAGACATGAGGGCTTAAATCTCCCAAAAAGTAGCAATAAAAATTATTGCAGACAAGGTCCATAAATTTTAAAAAGGAATAATTCACTTTATTAAATATCAATACAAAAGACAGGACATGACAAAAATGTAGTACAAAATCATTACCAAAACAATATATATGATAGATAAAATCCGTAGCAGATGAATAGTAATGCAACCGTGGTAGTGGGCGAGGACAATATAATGGAAAGGTATAAGAGACCCCCATGTAAGGCATCACATAATGGATGACAAATAATCACACACTAAAGGTAATTGTGCAAACAGGCATCACTCAAAATAACGGTGATAGACTAGTACAATTAAGCCCGTACAATTACAAGGGCTCGCTATATAGTTAGAACCATCAGGACATAGTAGTCCACGGCCCTTTAATGCATACAACCATTAGATTAATAAACCCTGAGTGTTTCCTTACCAAGAGTCAAGATGTCCACGTACCAAACAGAGACCCCTAATGTACCTCAATGTTGATTTTATTTTTTACTGAAGTAACAAATTTCCTACTTTACCTCTGTTCTCCAGCTGTAGTTTGTTTTAGAAAAATCTAACTTTGCGTTACTCATTCTCCCCTGGTCCACCGTTGAAGTGGCTGTCAGCAGCTTGTGCTGTCAACTTGGGCAAAACTTGCTGAGCTCAGTTATTGGCTGCAGTGCTGCAGACACTAAGGGTGAGTTTCCACGGTCAGGAAACGCTGCGTGTTTGGCGCTGTGCGCTGGCGCAGCGCCAAACACGCAGCGTCCAGATGTTACAGCATAGTGGAGGGGATTTCAAGAAATCCCGTCTCCACTATGCGTAACAATACGCAGGTGGCAAACCTGCGTAAACGGACATGCGGCGCGTCTTTTTAGACCGCAGCATGTCCTCGCGTATTGCGGCGACGGTGCGTCGCCGCAACATAATTAACACAGGGCTATGCAGCCCTGCGCTCTTTCCGGAGGTGTTCCGGAGGTGTCCTGAACACCTCCGGAAAGATCGCGCGTCATAAAGGGGGCGGGGCTTAGACGGAGCGGAATTTCCGCTCCGTCCAAAGCGCTATGGTTCCGGACGGTTCCACGGTCCGGAACCATAGCGCTTTGGACGGAGCGGAAATTCCGCTCCGTCTAAGCCCCACCCCCTTTCTGACGCGCGATCTTTCCGGAGGTGTTCAGGACACCTCCGGAACACCTCCGGAAAGAGCGCAGGGCTACATAGCCCTGTGTTAATTCTGTTGCGGCGACGCACCGTCGCCGCAATACGCGAGGACATGCTGCGGTCTAAAAAGACGCGCCGCATGTCCGTTTACGCAGGTTTGCCACCTGCGTATTGTTACGCATGGTGGAGACGGGATTCCTTGAAATCCCCTCCACTATGCTGTAACATCTGGACGCTGCGTGTTTGGCGCTGCGCCAGCGCACAGCGCCAAACACGCAGCGTTTCCTGACCGTGGAAACTCACCCTAAGGGAGCAGCGTCAGAGACTTAGCGCTGTGCCTGAGGCTATAGAAGCGCTTTGGAGGCAGAAATATTTTCGCTGGGTGAAAAGCGCCGCATTCTAATTACGCAAGTAAATCCGCATGTGTTCACTGAACAATGCAGATTTACCGCATCCAATTCATTACCACAACAGAAATTGACATGCTGCAGCTCGTAAACCAGCAACGCAGGTGAGTTTTACGCAGCGTTAAAAAGAAGCCCAGTGGGTATGGGATTTCTATAAATCCCATCCACTGAGCTAATGTAGAATGCAGCATTTTGAATGCAGTGCCAGAGCACGGAGTCCAAAAAGCTGCTATTCCTGTTCGTGGGCACATACCCTGAAGAATGTGAATAAGCACATATTTTTATAGTTTGTTTTTTTTCCTTTAAACTGCAGCTGGGGACGGGTTTTTGCTCCCAGAAAACCCCTATCATATAAAGTCTTCCAGATAAATATTAGTAATAGCAGAAATTAAAATTAATGAGGATTCGTCACTTGCTTGAAATTTTTTTTTAGGTATATACGTTCCATAAATCCATGAACTCCCCTGATTCTGCCACAACTTTACGTCTTACTCTGCTCCATTGCAAAGATACTCATATTTTTTATTTTTGGAGTGTAATATGTGAAACCTCTGCTTGTAGTGCAACTTGTCATTTCTTCAGTTTTCTCTGGGGTGTATGCTTCTTTCACCCTTTCCTCCAACACAATGCCAGTCAACATCTGTAAGGGAGAGATGAGGGAGCACCACCCCAAAGAAAACCCTAAGCTGCTTTCACATTGTGTTCTGTGTCCCCATCAGGTCTTATGTCAGAAATCCCCAGCAAAATGGGGTCTAGACGCAAGCGCTGTCAGGGCTATAGACTGTAATGGTGACAGCAGAGCGAACGTGAGCTCTGAAGTGCACCATTTCCTGGAGTGGAGCTGGACACTCAGACGTAGTAGACTTTGTGAGTGTCCACCTCCTCTAGGCGTACACTCCCGAAAATGAAGCACGTCAGAGCACACGTTCGCTATCTATGGCCCCGTAGGCGCATTCATCCAGACCTAAGTGGGGGATTTCGGATGTATGGGAACACAGAACGCAATGTGAAAGTACATTAATGCTGTGTGGCCACGATAAGGTTTTTAATTATGCGTATATTCACTGAGTCAGAAACACAGCGTCTTACAGCTCCAGCACAGTGGATGGGATTTTTACAACTCTCATGGCCACTGTGCTTTTTTTCTTACTTAGCGTAAACTGACCTTTGGTGCGTCTTTGAAATCCGCAGCATGTTAATTTCTCTGAGTTATATGTGCAGATTTTTCCAATAGATTAGATGCGGAAAATCGGCAGGTTAAAAAAAGGGATTAAAAAAAGAATGTTAGCCCCCCCCTACATACAAAGAGTATAATAAAGGGGGGGACTCATGGCTGCATAATCCCTAAATATTGCATGAAATAATTGGTATTTGTAATGTCAATGTGGTACTTCAGGTAAGCTGTGGGGTGTCCACGAGCAGGCTGAAACCGTTTTTTTCTGGCTTTTGGCGCCTAAATTTATATGTTTTTGATTGGTTTAAGAAGGTTTTGGCGGGCTGTTTTATGGATATAAATAGCCCTGCTGTCGCCCGTTGGCTCCTGTCATCGTCTGTGAAGAAAAGAAGATAAGAGATAACAGATTACCGGGAAGATGGAGAATCTCCTTCAGCAGCTGATAGCGAGAGCCGGGGAAGTGGATGGAGAGAATTGGCTGAGGAGCTGCTTAGCTTTAAAACCTGTCACTGCAGCTCCTGAAGCCGTTCCTCCTCCACATGAACCTTGCCCTCAGCAGCAGCCTCCGTGTCAAGCTGGGACTTCTCTTCAGAGCCAGAGTGGCTCTTCAAGATCCAGGAAGCCCCGGACATCTTTCTCTCCCTCAGCGTCGCCAGCAAGATCATCAAGCCGTGCACAGGAAGCACGTAATAAATCATCCCGCCCTCCTCCTACGAAGTCTCGGAGTCCGGCGCGGGAGTTCGGCCGGCATCTTCAGGAATTGCCGACGTCGGCTGAAGCCTCAGGCGGTGCGGGTACCCGTCGTGGCCGTAAAAGCGCTGCGGCGGTGACACCATCCCGTACCGCTGCGGCTTCGCTTACGCTGGCTCACGGCAGCAGGAACGCTTCTCCAAGACGCTTCCAGACAGTTCAGCCAGGAGATGAAAATGATGTCCCTGCTTCCACCAGCACACAGCTGCTCTCCCCTGATTCACAGGGTATGAGGGCTGGCTGTTCTTCGGATCAAGACACGGACCAGTGCCTGTCAGGAAGGGGTGAGAACTTCAATGTGCCCCTGTCTGTCCCCCAGAACGATTTTAAATCTATTTTTAAATCATTGTTGGTTGAAGCTTTGGGTGAAGCTTTTCAGGCTCCCTCCCCTCTGTTACTGAGTCTAGTAAATCAGCGGAGCCTGTCAATTTAACCCCTCATAACCCTTTTAAGGAGGCTCTCACTTGCGAGCTATCTCCTTTAGGGTTTCACCTAGGCTCAGCCACTAAAGAGTCAATTTAGGAAGGAAAGTATGTTGATTTATTTTCGCTTCTCCCTCGCAGGGAGCAGTTGGGTAAAGTTGAAAAAGATAAATCTGAGTCTGATGAAGTCAGGCGTAACTCCTTGAAATCCTTTAATAATTGGATTCAAGCTTTTTCTATTTACTCAGCTGTCCTTGGTGAAAAATCCCCGAACCTTTGTAGTCAATTATTCCAGCATGTAGACATCATTTTAGAAGCTTTTAGGAATTTTGGTGTCTTCGCCTGGTTAAACTATGACGAAGCTTTTAGGCAAAAACTAGCTGTACACCCTGAATTAAAATGGGGCGTTAAGAATGTAGGATTATGGATTAACCTTTTGCTCCCGCAGCGTCAGTACATAAATAAGCAAAATCCCAATCCTGCAGTTAAACGAGGTTTCTGTTTTGCATTTAACGACTCTACGTGTAAGTGGAACAACAGTTGTCGTTTTCGACACGAGTGTTCCTTTTGCGGTAATTCACACCCAGTTTCCAAGTGTTTTAAAAAACAGGCCGCTCAACAATCAGCTTCCAGGGATACTTTTGCAAAAGGCCCGGACTCCTGTGAAATTGGAAAAAATTTTAATCTGGTTAAACAATTACCCAGATCAGGAGATTAGTGGCCTCTTATTTAACGGTTTTGCTTTTGGTTTTCGCATTCCTCCTTTCAAAGGTCTCGGTTGTCAATTATCAAAGAATCTTTCTTCTTTATCTTTATATCCTGATGTAGCTAGGGAAAAAATTTTTAACGAAATCGCTTTGGGTAGAGTTGCGGGTCCATTTTCATCTCCTCCTTTTTCCAATTTTCGTATTTCCCCTTTAGGCATTGTTCCTAAAAAGGAATTAGGTTCCTTTCATTTAATTCATCATTTATCTTACCCGAAAGGGTCCTCGGTGAATGATGAGGTAGACAAATCTGTATGCTCAGTTTGCTATTCCTCTTTTGATTCAGCCGTGGATCTGCTGAGAAAATTCCGGAAGAATTGTTTAATGTCAAAGTCGGACATCAAGTCAGCTTTCAGAATTCTTCCGGTTCATCCGGATGGTTTTAATTCCCTTGGTTTTTATTTTGAAGATGAATATTTTTTCGATAAATGTCTTCCCATGGGATTCTCCCTGTCGTGTTTTTATTTTGAGAGTTTCTCAACATTTTTACATTGGACTCTTCAGTCCAGTTGTATTAACTCCGGTTTTTTTGCATTACCTCGACGATTTTTTGTTCGTCGGCCCTTCTGAATCTCAAGATTGCTTCAGCACTCTCGAAAAATTCATACAAATGTGTCGGAGCTTTGGTGTACCAATAGCTCACGAAAAGACAGTCTTTCCCTCAACTTGTATTGAATTTTTGGGCATCACCTTGGACTCCGAGAGGATGGAATGTAGACTCCCGTTGGAAAAAATCTCTAAGTTGCACAATGCTCTGTCCATGTCTCTTTCTAAGACGAAAATTACTCTAAAGGAGCTACAATCTTTGTTAGGTCTATTGACTTTCGCACTGCGAATTATGCCTATGGGCGGGTTTTTTCCAGACGTCTATTTGATGCAACAAAAGGCCTCTCTTCTCCTTTCTCTCATGTGAGAGTTTCTTCAGAAATGAAAGAGGACTTATGGGTTTGGCTTTCCTTCCTTTCTGAGTTCAATGGTAGGTCTTGTGTTCAAGAGAATTTTGTCCCGTCTGACTAGTTTCCTTTTCTATTTTCAAGTGACAATTTTTCTGGTTGTAGCGGGATATTTTTATCCCATTGGACATTTCAGCGTTGGCCTAAGAAATGGGTGTTGAGTAAAATAACGGAGAATTCTACTGTTTTGGAGCTTTTTTCCATATTTTTATGTGTCTTCCTTTGGGGTGCCTTGATGCAGAATCTTAGGATTATTATTCTTTCAGAAAATCAGGGAGTAATTTTTGCCATTACTACACTATCTTCCAAAAATTCGCGGTCGTCTAAGATTTTAAGAAACCTCATTTTACTTTGTCTGAAGCACAATATTTGGCTAAAAGCTAGATTAGGAAGGAGTGTAAAGGCTATGTTTGCTAAGTCTCTGTACCTGTGTGAGTGGTCAAATTTTCATCTGCAGGTTCCCAACGCAGACGCAGAAGCAACGCCTTGCCCTTCTTCAATTTGGGACATAATTTAAATATAATTCCTCATTTTATCAAGCAGTCCTTATCAAAAAGAACATGGGCCGATTACTCGGCTGCATGGTATATGTGGGTAAATTTTTGCGAAGAGTTTAATTATGAAATTTCGCTGTCTAGTCCTGTTTCAGGCTTAAAATTTGCGGAATTCTTAGTAAAAAGGGGTCTTTCTTTTGCAGCTATTTCAAAGCATTTGGCTGGCGTTTCGTTCTTTTTCGAATTGTCAGGTAGTCCCCCGTTAAAAGGGTTTTTTCCAATAAAACAATTTTTGAAGGGTTTTAAAAGAGGTAATTTTAAGCCTGACTCTCGACGTCCCATATCCCTTTCTTTGTTGAGGGACCTTTGTTTGGCATTAGCAAGCGTTTGTTTGAATTCATTCGAAGCCACTTTGTTTGCCGCTGCGTTTTCTATTGCTTTTTTCGGAGCCCTTCGGGTTAGTGAATTAATTTCTGTTAAAAAATCGGAGCCTGCTGGCCTTTTGATTTCGGACATCAGTTTGATTGATTCGGTTCTTTTTCTCTTTATTAGGAAATCCAAAACGGATCAATGTGGTAGGGGTCTAGAATTAAATTGGGATCTGTTCCAGATGATGTTATTTGTCCGGTGTTCAACATCAAAAAATGGCTAGGTTGTAGGCCCAATGCTATGGGCCCATTATTCCTTCATCCAGATAGATCCCCGGTTACCATTTTTCAATTTAACTCCGTTTTAAAAAAAATGCTTACGTTTCCTAGGTAAAGATAATCTTAAAATCACTTCCCATTCTTTTAGGATTGGCGCAGCTACTGAAGCTGCCAGATCGGGTTGGTGTTCTTCTGATATTAGGAAGCTACGTAGTTGGGAATCTGAGCGTTATAAATTATATGTTCGCCATGATTTGTATGATTATTAATTTTAATTTGTTTGCAGGTCCTTCGATAGTTTGTATTATCGGTCACTCTTTTATTTATTGGGCTCAGAAGCAAGCTGGTCAAAGATCTTATACGGAGAACCTTTCTTTTAGTCCTGACCAGGTTCAGATTTTTTGGCACAGTGTTCGAGGTTTACGGTGGGCGAATTTTGTTATTGAATTCAAGAAATGCTGTAGTTACCTTCCTTACCCAAATCTAGTGATATTTCATGTTGCTGGGAATGATCTCGGAAAAATTAAGACACTAGATTTACTAGCTTTTCTAAGATCCGATGTTACTGGCTTGAAGCAATCTTTCCCGAATACTGTGTTTGTTTTTTTCCGAGATCATTCCTAGACTGTCTAAGGGTAATTCTTCATTTTTAGACAAAATTCGTAAAAGAATTATTAGAGGTATGTGCAAATTTTTGCCACTTTTGGGTGGTTTCTCTTTTCGGCATGAAGACTTGGAAGGCTTTGTTCCTGGGTTGTACAGAAATGATTTAGTCCATCTTTCTGACATTGGTCTAGATATTTTTAATTTGAATTTACAAACGATGGTGAAGAAATGGCTGTGCTGTTGTGGGGGGCCTTGACTCTCCGAGTCCCGGCTTTTGGGAAAATCGCCCAAGTGATGGGTGGATTGGTTATGGTTGGAAGTTTAATAATTTATATGGATTTATTTATTGAAGTATTTATTGATTAATTTATGTAACCCTAAATAAACATCACGGCCATTTCTGCCATACAATAAAATATTGTGTCATGTTTTCTTTGTATGAATGGGTTTTGTGCGGCCATGTAATCCATACATAACTGTATCATTAACATAGTGTCAAAGCCAAATACCAGGAAATATAAAAAAAACAAAAGCAACTTTGTTTAAAAACCTAACATACCAACAAGAGACAAAAAAAACAATGCAGTCTCAAAAACGTATTTGATCACACGATCAGTAATTGCTGCGGGTTTGACGCTAGATACTTATGAGCATCAAACCCGCAGCGGCCAGATGTTACAGCATAGTGGATGGGATTTCAAGAAATCCCTTGCCCTCTAGGCGTCCACAGACGCCCGCGGCTCACCTGCGGATACAAACATGCGTGGGTGCGTCTTTCCAGACCGCAGCATGCCAATTTCTCTTGCGGAGAACTTATTGTCCGCAAGAGAAATTACATCAATAGAAATGTATTGGGTGCAGTGAATCCACACGGTTCAGTGAACACATGCAGATTCACCTGCGTTCAATACACTGCAGCATTTTGGGTGCAGCGAACATGCGCTGCGTCCAAAGCGCTGCTATTTTCGGATCGTGTGCACCTGGCCTTAAAAAACACAAAAAAAAAAAACACACTCAAAAATGCAAGTGACCTAAATGACTTAAAGGTCCAAACCACTGGACAGCCAAGTCCCTAGACGGTGTGCAGCCTCGCTCTAATATAAAAGTGTATGGAGTGAGATCACGCCCACTAGTCGTGTTCTGCCCGGGAGTATGTTTAACTCATACCTAACCTCCAGTCCTGGTTCAGAAACCGGCAAATCCCCGCAGCGTTCACTGCATGAGGTGGGGGAATTCATAAGTGCAGTCACACAGAGTGACTGCAGACTTATTGTTTTGGACCAGACAATCTTTTTAATAGGTGCAGAAATGGTGCCGAAATTCTGCAGCGTCAAAAACTCATCAATCACTCGTTGTGAAAATGTAGCCTAAAGAAACCCGCAGCTGCATTACAGCACAGATTTCACATACTGCATGCACAAAAGCAATACATGTGAAAATCTCTGCCATGAAATTATGCAAAAATCGACAACAGATACAGATTTAAGGGAGACCATGGATTTTTACATGAGTTTCTAAACTTAATTCTAAGCACAATTGCTGCAATTGTTCCAAAATTCAGCTAAAATAATGAATATCGACCAAACTCACAAAAAAAAACATAAAATAAAAATAAATAACAGATTTCATGGTGATAGCGGCAAAAAAAAACCACTATTTGACTGCAATATGTTTATATCCTAATGTATTATAATGGGTAATCAATGTATTGATAACCATTTCCATAACAAAACTGGACTACTGCGGCCTGGGATTTGGTGCAGCACTCAGATGAATTGAGTAGCGCATCATCGACTTTTTTATGATGACGCACTGCTCAAGGTCTCCTGGGGCCGGTAGGAGAATACGACTGAGTTTGTGATTTTTTACATATCCAGTCTCCTTGGCAGTTTTGTTTTGCCTGGACAAACCCTATAAGCCTCATTTGCATATGAATTAAAACAGCAATCTTTCAGTCATGAAGCAACAGATTGCATAAATAAAGGTATGCAAGGCGCATGACATTATCTTTCAAAGCGCAACATAATCATATAATCCGTTTCGAAGATGAGGGGTGGATTGTGCAAAAAAAATCCCTGTAAAGTATTTACGCATTTTATATCTACAGTGTTTGTATACAACCATACTGTACCTAAGGGTATGTGCACACGTTTAGTATTTGCAAATTCTTAAGCTGCAAAAAAAAAACCCCAAAAAAAACAGTGTTTGCAGGAAAATGCTGCATAAAATTTACTTGTATTTTTGCCCCATTCAATTAAATGGATGAAAAATGCTTAAAGAATTGACGTACTGCAGATGTTTTTCCAAATACTTTATTGAAGGGTTTTTAACAATTATGGGGAGGGGGGAGGAAAATGGGGGAGGTGTGGGAAGGGAAGCAAAATAGGGACCAAGTGGTCCTAACACATTTATGACAAACACATAGCTTTGGTCTCAGTCATAAACTCAACAATATCAATAATAATACCAATAACACAAGTGTTTTATATACTTATACATATACATATACTTAAATCTAGCAACCACTAAAGATATTGACTTGAATGATTATTTAACGTAGGATTTTAGCTCAAAGGGAATAAGTCGATCCATCTATACCATTTATTTAAGTATTTATCAAATTTATTATTGAGAGTCGCTATTTTTAACTCAAAGGACTTATGGAAAGCGATCCTATCTTTAATATCTTGAATATTTGGGGCATCTGGTCTCTTCCAATAGAAGGCTATGGAGCTTTTTGTAACTAAAAGTATGTGAATTATTAACGGGATGGCTGAGCGTTCAACCTCTTGGGAGCAAAGGGATAATACTGCAGATGTGGAAAAACATGTTGAAGCTTCAAATCTGAAATCTGCAAGGAAAAAATAAAGCAATCTCATTCACTTTGCTGCTGCTGTAAAATGCTGCTTTTATTCAACATGAATAAACCGTGGCAAAAACACACGAGACCAAGCTGGCATACCTCTCAAGATGAAGTAATATTTCAGCCTCATTCCATTACTCAGGCGTTCATAGGAAGTCGCTGGCAGCAAACTTTATGTGTCTGAGCAGACAATTCTACCTTATAGGGCTTATTAATGTTCTATTGTCTTGTACAGTACACAGCAACTGACATGTTTTCAGGCAGAAAACCAAGTCAGGTCCCTTTAGACCAGGGATGTCAAACTCAGATACACAGAGGGCCAACATCTCCGTGTGTGGTTCCACCATTACTCCACAGCAACATGCCCGCTGTCTTGGGGTCATACTTGATTCCAAACTTTCATTCACCCCCCACATCCAATCACTGCTCGCTCTTGTTATCTCCACCTCAAAAACATCTCTAGAATTCAACCTTTTCTTACTTTCGACTCTGCAAAAACTCTTAATTCTCTTATTCATTCTCATCTGGACTATTGTAACTCTCTACTAATCGGTCTCCCTCTTACCAAACTCTCCACTCTCCAATCTGTCTTGAATGCTGCCTCCAGGTTCATATTCCTCACCATAGAATCATAGAATGGTAGAGTTGGAAGGGACCTCCTGGGCCTTCTGGTCCAACCCCCGGCTCAAAGCAGGATTCTCTAAATCATCCCAGAAAAATATTTAGAGTTGAGAGTCCTCAGTGGTTGATACCTTTTAATGGCTAACTGAAAAGATGGTAACAAATTGCAAGCTTTCGAGACTACTCAGGTCTCTTCATCAGGCTGAACTAATACAAAATCTGAAGAATCACATATTTATACACAAAAACACAGAAAAAATGCAATAGGTAAGACAAGTGACGTGAAGCAGAATAGTCATTATGGCAGAGGGATGAGCATAAATATTGGAACAATTCATAGATAAGGAGAGAAAGTTTTATTACCCTCTGATTGGGGTCTGGTAATGTTTTGTGATGTTTTCACAGGGTATTTGGAGTAAATTCCTTAATTGATGTAATAGGCCATAAAACCATGTGACAGGTTCATTCCAGCATTAAGAGTGTCAAAGGTCACCATCAATTTGTATTCGCAATTCTTCTCTGCCTCTGAGATGTGAATCTGCTTCTTAGTACCAGTATTTTCATATCTGACATGCTATGATCAGGGGAGCAAAAATGTTTTGCCACAGGTAGATCCATTCTTTTTTCTCTTATTGCGTGGCGATGAGAATTCATCCTTGTTCTCAGTTTTTGCCCGGTCTCCCCCACATACAGACCCCCAGTTGGACATTTAGTACATATAATTAGGTACACAACATTAGATGTGATGCAGCTGAAAGTACCTGTATCTTGTAGTCCTGATGTGAGTTGGGGATCTTTATCTTGTCCGTGGTCATTATAAATGGACAGGTTTTGCATTTCTTCTGATTGCAAGGCAAGGTTCCTGCAGCTGTTGGGGAGGACAGGGAACTTCTGACAATGATGCTTCTTAGATTTGGGGGCTGCCTAAAACACAGTAGTGGGGGGTCTGGAAATATGGATTGTAACCGGGCATCTTTTTGTAGTAAAGGTTGTAGTTTCCGTGCAGCTCCCCTTAGCACCTCCAGATTTGGATTGTAGGTGACCACTAAAGGCACCCGGTTATTTTCTTCTTTAGCTTTGTAATGTAGCAGGTGATCCCTTGATATTCTGGTGGCTCTTGTAATTTGGTTTTCAATTGTTCTTGGATGGTAGCCCTGATTTAAAAAGGTCTTTCTAAGGCGACCAAGGTGTTCATCTCTATCCATGGGGTTGGAACATATACGGTTGTATCTGATGGCTTGGCTGTAGACAATAGAGTTTTTATGTGTTTTGGATGGAAACTGTCCCATTTAAGGTATGTTGGACGGTCGATTGGCTTCTGATACAGGGATGTCTCTATTTCATTGTCCTTCAGTTTAATGATGGTGTCCAAAAAGTTAATTTCAGTGCTGGAGTAGTTAAGTGTTAAGTTGATGGAGGGATGAAATTGATTAAACTGTTCGTGGAACGTCTTTAGCTGTTGCTCAGACTCCGTCCAGATGATTAAAATGTCATCAATGTAGCGGTAGTAGGCCCGAGGCCTGGTTGGACATGAGGACAGAAAGTCGCTTTCAAGCTTGGCCATGAAAAGATTTGCATACTGTGGAGCCATTTTACTTCCCATCGCTGTGCCAGTCTCCTGTAAATAGATCTTGTTGTCAAATTCAAAGTAATTGTGGGTGAGGATGAATGTTGTGAGTTTCACCACAGAATCAGCATCATTCTCTGTGTTTTTCATGAAGTCTTTGCAGGCATTTAATCCATCCTGGTATGGGATATTAGAGAACAAGGATTCCACATCCATGGTGGCCAAGATGGTTCCTTCTGGTAGAGGACCTATTGCTGCTAGTTTATTCAGTAGGTCAGTTGTGTCCTGAATGTAGCTGGGTGTATCCTTTACCAGAGGTTTAAGAATGCCCTCTACCCATCCAGATACCTGCTCAGTAAGGGTGTCCACACATGAAATAATCGGCCTCCCTGGATTTCCGGCTTTGTGGATTTTGGGAAGCATGTAGAATGTCCCTGTTCTTGGACTCTCTGGTATCAGGTCATCGGCTCTTATGGATTTGTCAGACAGACAAGATACCAACTTGCTTAGTTCCTTGTAATAGTCCTGTGTAGGGTCCGACTCCAGTTTTCTGTAGTAGCGTGTGTCTGTAAGTTGTCTGTTTGCTTCCTTCATATAGTCTGATGTGTTCATCATGACTATTGCACCTCCCTTGTCAGCAGGTTTAATGATGATTTCTTTGTTGGTTTTCAGAGACTGTATAGCCTTTCTCTCCTGGGCACTGATGTTGGATGCTTGTCTCTTGTTGGTGGCTATGATGGTGGATTTTATCAAATATTCACATCTCAGAGGCAGAGAAGAATTTGCGAATACAAATTGATGGTGACCTTTGACACTCTTAATGCTGGAATGAACCTGTCACATGGTTTTATGGCCTATTACATCAATTAAGGAATTTACTCCAAATACCCTGTGAAAACATCACAAAACATTACCAGACCCCAATCAGAGGGTAATAAAACTTTCACATTGTTCCAATATTTATGCTCATCCCTCTGCCATAATGACTATTCTGCTTCACGTCACTTGTCTTACCTATTGCATTTTTTCTGTGTTTTTGTGTATAAATATGTGATTCTTCAGATTTTGTATTAGTTCAGCCTGATGAAGAGACCTGAGTAGTCTCGAAAGCTTGCAATTTGTTACCATCTTTTCAGTTAGCCATTAAAAGGTATCAACCACTGAGGACTCTCAACTCTAAATATTTTTCTATCTACTGGCTAACACGGTACGAAGATATACATCTTTACTGTATCTAAATCATCCCAGACAGATGTCTGTCCAGCCTCTGTTTATACCGATGCCTCTACCTTGTGCCAGTCCTTACACTGGTTACCCATCCACTCCAGAATTCAATATAAACTTATTACCCTCACCCACAAAGCAGTCCATGGCTCAGTACCACCCTTCATCTCCTCTCGTCTCAGCCTACCATCCTACCCGTGCCCTCCGTTCTGGCAATGACCTGAGGTTAGCATCCTCAATAATCAGAACCTCCCATTCCCGTCTCCAAGACTTTTCACGTGCTGCTCCAATTCTTTGGAATGCACTACCCAGGTTAATACGATTAATCCCCAATCCCCACAGCTTTAAGAGTGCCCTAAAAACACATTTGTTCTGACTGGCCTACCGCCTCAACACATTAACCTAACTATCCCTGTTGGCCCATTCAAAAAAATTTCTACCATAATCAGGTACCTCATATTATGTTCTCACCCACTTTATGCATTTAATAGCTCCCTGTGTCTGTACTGTTACATACTTTGGCTGTTAACTGGTTCATGCAGAATTACATCAACACCCGATTCGAACACTATGGCTGGTCCCAACAATGAGAGCAATTGTTACCATCTACCTTTCGTTTCTCCCCTTTTTCCTCATAGACTGTAAGCTTGCGAGCAGGGTCCTCATTCCTCTTGGTATCTACTTTGATCTGTGTTTGTTACGCTGTAATGTCTATTGTCTGTACAAGTCCCCTCTAAAATGTAAAGTGCTGCGGAATATGTTGGCACTATAGAAATAAAATTATTATTATCATTATTATTATTAACATTAAAAGCTTGGACAAAGTCCAGATTCAACCCTGATATTTGTTATAAAAATGTCTACAATTGAGGAAGTTTTTACTTCTCAAATATAACAATCAACTTTTTCATATGGAAACAAAGTACATTGTAATTAACGGATCTTAGTATAAAATATTGGCATAATACAATGTTATGCAAGAGCAGTAAAAGGCATATGGCGGGCAGCACGGTAGCTCAGTGGTTAGCACTGCAGCCTTGCAGCGCTGGGGTCCTGGGGTCAAATCACACCAAGTACAACATCTGCAAGGAGTTTGTATGTTCTCCCCGTGTTTGCGTGTGTTTCCTCCGGGTTCTCCGGTTCCTCCCACACTCCAAAAATTTAGATTGTGAGCCCCAATGGGGACAGTGCTGTTAATGTTTGTAAAGTGCTGTGGAATTAGTGGCGCTATATAAGGGAGTTAAATAAATAAAAATATGGCCCAATGGTCTAATTTAAATATGTAATAACAGGTAAAAAAACCTACAGAATTAAAGTATGATGCAAACAAAAGTGCCCTTAACCCCTATATAATACCCACACAGTATGATGACCCTACTGCATTAGGGTGGTACTATATGGCGGTATTATGTGTGAACTATATGGCGGTATTACGTGTGACCTATATGGCGGTATTACGTGTGACCTATATGGCGGTATTATGTGTGATCTATATGGCGGTATTATGTGTGAACACTATGGCGGTATTATGTATGAACACTGTGGCGGTATCTGCAGAAAGGGGAACCATTTTAGGGCGATTCTGGCTGAGCACCTGCACACAGGGCTGGGGTAATAGAGTGGGTAGTATGACCTCCAGTTAGGTGCAGTCGGGAGGGCTGGTGAGGCAGCTGAAGAGAGGGATCTCATTTTTATTATTACTATGTGGCTACAGTCCCCCCCAGCCTGCTTCCCAGCGTCACCCAGGACTGTGCCTGTTGCCTCGCTTTCACACATCGCCAGGACAGGATGGAGAAGACAGGATCTGAGGAGGGGAATGAGGTCTTTGCATGCAAAGTCTGGATCAGAACAGGTCATCAATCAGCAGAAATGTTTCCTAGATTTCTGTGGAGCAGACAAGCAGAAGGTCCATCCATGTGTATAAAAGACAGCGCCCTATGTACAATCCCTGGCTGCTCTGCGCACCGAACAGGGTGCCCCCCATAGACCAGCACACTGCTCTCCTGAAATACTCTGTGCTGCTGTCACCCTGCTCCCTCCACCATATATCTCCCAGAATTCTTGCTGCCTGCCATCCTCGGTGACTGTCTACTTGTCAGTATAACTTTGCAGTCACCAACAAAATGGCTGCTCACTGTGTTCCTAAATCTCATCCTCTCATCCCTTAGCAAAGTCCAGGAGGGGAGAAGAGTGACATCACACACGTCAGCAGACTCAGCCCATAATTACTGCAGTGCAGTAATGTGAGCTAGTTGTACACTAGGTTTTTGTCAAATTTCAGTAGCTGCTCCCCCTAGTGTTAAAAAGTGGAAATACCTAACTTTTTAAAATTATTTTTCATATTTTACTAAATTATAAACAAAATGATATTTAAGAAAATTTAAACATTAATTCTTTACAATTTTTTCAATTGCTGTGAAAAAATTTTTTGATGGCACCTTCCCTTTAACCCTTAATGACCCCAGCTTTTTTCAGTTTTCACTCCCCTTCTTCCCAGAGCCATAACTTTTTTATTTTCCGTCAATATGGCCATGTGAGGGCTTATTTTTTGCAGGACGAGTTGTACTTTTGAACTAGATCATTGGTTTTACCATGCGGTGTACTTGAAAACTGGAAAAAAATTCCAAGTGTGGTGAAACTGCACAAAAAGTGAAATCTCACACGTTTTTTCTTTGGCTTTTTTGCTAGGTTCACAAAATGCTAAAACTGACCCGCTATTCTGATTCTCCAGGTCATTACGTGTTCAGAGACACCAAACATGTCTAGGTTCTTTTTTTATTTAAGTGGTGAAAAAAAATTCCAAAGTTTGCTAAAACAAAAAAAAACCTGTGTCTCCAATTTTCGTGATCTGGGGTTGGGTGAGGGCTTATTTTTGCGTGCCGAGCTGATGTTTTTAAGGATACCATTTATGTTCAGATAAGTTCTTTTTATCGCCCGTTATTGCACTTTAATGCAATGTTGTAGCGACCAAAAAAACCGTAATTCTGGCGTTTCGATTTTTTCCCGCTACTCCATTTAGTGATCGGGTTAATCCTTTTTTCTTATTATTGATAAATTGGGCGATTCTGAACGCGATACCTAATATGTGTATGTGTGATTTTTTTTTTGGCGAAAGGAGGGTGATTTAAACTTTTTATTTTTTTTTAATATTTTTAAAAACATTTTTTTTTATTTTTGGCATGCTTCTAGAAGCTGGTATAGCTCGATTGCCTCTGCTACATGCAGGCGATGATTAGATCGCCTATATGCAACAGAATTACAGCATTGCTATGAGCGCCGACCACAGGGTGGCGCTCATAGCAATCCGGCATCAACAACCATAGAGGTCTCAGGGAGACCTCTGGTTGTTATGCCAACACATCGCTGACCCCAGATACGTGACGGGGGTCAGCGATGCGCGTATTTCCGGCCCGGCGGCCGGAAGTGCTTGTTAAATGCCGCTGTCAGCGTTGGACAGCGGCATTTAACTAGTTAATAGGTGCGGGTGGATTGCGATTCTACCAGCGCCTATTGCGGGCACATGTCAGCTGTTCAAAATAGCTGACATGTCCCGGCTTTGATGCAAGCAAATAATTATATTTTCAATTTTTTTATATGGCACCCTCTGAAATTATTTGAGTAAAAAACAAAAACAAACATTTTAAAAATCTTTTCAATTTTACAGGTTACTACCAATCAAGTTATGAAGTCATTTGAACAATCTTGGTAAAAATTACCGTAACCATTATGATTGGCAATTACAAATCATGAATATTTCTCAACAAAAACAGTTACTTTTGTTGCCTGACAGTTAAATACTAGTTTCATAGCGTCACTTCTTATTTGCAGTCCATGAGTGTCTTTTTCATTCTTTCTATCTCCATATCGCTCTCGATACTCCTTGACTACCAGCAGTAGAAATGGTTTCTTTTATTCGTTTGTTGTGTGCAACCTGTTGTATTCTTCCATCAGTGCTACTCCTCGTACTGCAGTATTAGTGACTCATACCACTGATTTTTCTCAGCAGTCTGGGATCCTTCATCTGCAAACCATAGATCTACATCTTTGGATAGGAATACAGATGACATGCCGGCGATGCTAAAGAACCCGTAGGTTTTGTGAGTGACAAAGTTTTCTAGGTTCTTTGTCACAACGGAGGCTGAATCGACAGTTATCTTCTTGGGCGAATGTTCTACAGCTGGTGTTTGAAGACGTTTTAAGTCATTTGACACAGCAAACAATAATGATAGGGCGATCAGTTCCTCGGACAAATATCATAAGTGTCTTTTCATCTTCTTCATCGCGACTTCTGACACTGAGTTGTTCAGTTCCTGGTACAGAAACAAGATGTCATTGAGCAGCTTGAGATCATTAGTCAGCATGAACTGACTCTTGAATATCCACATTTTTAGCAAATAGATGTCCTTGGACTTGGCTATACATCTGGCTTGGTGAAGTCCAGCTAGAGCTTTGAATGAAATTCCTCAAGATGGAACACCAACAAGGAAAATTATTGTTAACTCCAATAATTCTTGGTAGTCCTTACGGGGTTGGTACTGAAGCAGTTGCATCTCCGCAAAGGCTATGATTTCAGGTACAATGTGGGAAACTGCAGCTGACATGAGCTGTTCTGATAGTGCTGTCTGAAAGGCAGTCAAGTCAATGATACGCCAGTTGTTCTTGAACCTGCTGAAGATATTTTTTTCTGGACATTTCAACAGATAACCAATGCTTCCAGCACTATTTCTAGAATATCATGGCGGCATGCAAACCACAGCCTGTCCTTGCCAAGCTTCTGCTCTACAAGTTTGATGGCACCTATCCTGAACCTGTGTTGACAGATGTGGTATTAAAACACATGCACTTCACATTGTCAGTAACATTCCAGGTCCCTGCTGCAGCATAAATGGCATTAGGACACGTTTCACCTGTTCCTTTGGCAAGTTTTGGAACTCCAAGCCACTAACTTAATGCCAATTCCTGATACCAGAATGGGAAAACTGTCTACAGCTTTCCTGCCGCTGATGTCTTCTAAGAGCTTTTCATCCTATTGAACTGTTAAAAGGTACAGTTGGCTGAAACTCCCGTTTCAGGTTTAGAGCAAATGTCTGATGGCATTTTATTCTCTATCTACAAACTGATGAACGATTCACATCGAAATCACCAGGATCAAGGCCAAGGTGCTGAAGGGTTTGTACAAGAATTAATGCTGCATTTGTGTCACTAACTTTGGCCACGTCAAGGCTTGCTGACAGTTTGTCATCTACTACACTGACTTTTCCTCATTTGTCTCGTTTTGCTGATGACAGTACCTCTGAGGTTTCAGTCTTCTGTATCTACTTCATCAGATGACGACTGCGCTGAAACACCTTTTCCTCTCTAGCTCTTTCTTGTCTCTCTTACTCAATTCTTTTCTTGTAATTTGCCCCTTTCTTCAAAATGTCTTTACTTTTTTATTAAACTCTCTGTCAACACCTCCCAGTTTTCCATGGTGTCCAATTTGTGTCTGAGCTAGCAAAAACTCCTTGTCTTCCGGTAATCTTGTCATATCCATAGCCCTAGTATTTGCGATATCAAACAAGCTGTTTAAACCTGCGTTCCATTCTTCCATTCTTTGCAGAGACCTTCCACTTTTTCAACCACGTTTTTTCATTCCTGTGGGTATGCCTGACTTTGCCCACACACCAAGATCATAATTAGCTGTTAAACGAGCTGCATAATTAACTGTCTGTTTAGTAATTTTGTTGCAGTAGAAGAAGTGACATAACCTCTCTCTCGGATGGCAGTTTAGTTAAACATAAACTATTATCGGACATTTGTCCAATGAGCCACAAGTCTGTTTCGCTTCAGATTGTTGGGTTTGACATACTGCAATGCTAGCTGCTATATTTGATGCTTTATTTTTGTAATCCCTGGAAAGATAAAGTATGGTGCACAGGAACTGATGCAAACAGAAACAGACAGTGCTTCTCAGTAAGAGATATTAAGCATCTCAGAGCTGTATTGCCATGGCAACCTGGGGGAGAAGGAGCAGCATCAGAGACAGAACTGACTGGCTGAGCAAGGAGAAGAAGGGTGTTCTTTATGTCAGGCTACATTCAGCAAAATTTGCGTTGTCCTGCCAAAACCAGATCTTTTAGACGAGGTGCAAATGGGACTCGGCCATAGCGAAAATCCAGAAAGTTTGATTGTAGGTAGGGACTAGAGATGAGCAAATTTTTTCGGATTCAGTTCCAAATACGATCGGACTTGAATATTGTTTTTGCAATATGCGTCTAACACAGCCGAACGTCATCAGAGTCAATAGGAGTAGAAATTACAAATATGCTCGGAACTGATCATAAGATGTACATTCGGCATGAATAGTGTTCGAATGCGGCTCGAAAATGTCAAAATCAGATTCAGGAACCAAATCTGAACAAATTCGCTCATCTCTAGTACAGGGTGGATTGATTTAAATCACGCCGATTTAAATCAACGATTTAAATCATGATTTAAATCAAATGATTTTTTTCTATTTAAATCAGATCGATTTAAATCGTGATTTTAATCATGATTTAAATCACTGATTTAAATCAAAAGATTTTTTTAATATAAATCACGATTAAAATCTAAAACTTTCAATCATTGTTCAATTAACTCCACACTTCTAGCTTGGTTTCACTTTCTGTAGCTTGGTTTCAGTTTCTTTTTCCATTCAGTTGACATGCCCAAACTTGTTGGATAGTCAGTCAGCAGTACTTGGCTGTAGTAACAATCAAACTTCAGAAGTGATCTGCGTGAGCCATGGCAGGTCGTAAGAGAGACCCTATTTGGGTTCATTTTGTTGAGATGCCAGCAGAGCTTGGAAAGAAAGGTGGGAGAGCAAAGTGCAAATACTGTCAAAAGGATATCCAAGGACTTGTTTGCCGTTTGTAATCACATTATGAAAACTGCAACCAGAAGGGAAATGAAGATGTTGATAGTGATACAACTAATGTCAATGAACCCCCACAGCTTCTTATGCACCAGGACCCTAGCACTAGTGGTAAGTCTGGCAATTACAACCTATTTTAACAGACATTTTACTGGGATGGTTAAAGTCTATGAAAAAAGAAAAATTTCTAGCACTAGTTCTGGAGTATAGAATTTAAATTTATGTTAAGGCAATATTTCACAGAAGATTAACGTTAAGTAAAAATAAAAGAGTGTGTATACGCCTATTTTTTTTTTTACTGTAGGCTACAATTCACTTTTGAAGTCTGCCAAATTTACCATTTTTTTAAAAAAACATTTTTAAAACTTTTGTGACATAATTTTTTTCAGTTGCTCTGATATTACTAGTATTACAGCAACTTCACCGGAAACTTGAGTAGCATAACTTTTGAGACAGCCCTTATAGGACGAGGACCATTACATTGTTAAAAAAGTTTGTTTCAAAATATTTTCGTTATATTTCTTCAAATACGCAGTCGAATTATATTTTTAATTACTGTGCTTTCAGGGTCAAATATGGCTTGTGCTGCACGTGACAATCAATATCTGGGTACAACTTCAACAAAGCAGCCCAACAAAAAACTTTGCGTGCAAAGTGTAGAAAAATTCCTCTTAAAGACTACGACGAGCCAGAAAGAACATTTTGATGAATTAATTGCTAAATTCATATTTGCAACCAATTCTTCTTTCTGACTAGTTGAACACCCATTGTTTGTACAAATGATCGAAGGAATAAGACCAGGCTACAAACCACCAAGTAGATTTGATATCTCAGGAAAACATCTTTAGGCTGTATACGACAAAGAAAGAGCGGCTTGTACAAAATATTTGAAAGACAAAGTTGTTACATGAGCTTGGATGGTTGGAGCAACATCCACAACGACCCCATAATTTTCACTTGTGTCACAACAGAAGATGGTGAAACTTACCTTACAGACACAATCGACACATCTGGAAATTCACATACTGCTGAATATTTACTTGAAATTGCTAAGAACTCAATTCACCAATGCCAAGAACAGTTTGGATGTAAAGTAAGGAGCTTAGTTACTGATAACGCAAGCGATGTGGCAAAAATGCGAGCGGAACTGGCACATGAGGATGACACAAATATCATTACATATGGTTGTTCTGCCCATTTGTTGCATCTTTTGGCAAAAGACCTGCATATTTCGGGTGTCAAGGAACATGTTGTAGAAATTGTTAAATATTTCCGCAATAATCATTTTGCACATGCAACCTACAAGGAAATGGGAGGACTGAAGTTGGTTCTACCACAAGATGTTAGATGGAATACCTTGGCTGAATGCTTGGAACTGTTTATTAACAACTGGTCAAAATTAGTGTCCATTTGCGAAACACATCGGGATAAAATTGATGCTAATATACGAAGCAAAGTATTAAATCTTGGTGTGAAGAGAAATGCCGAGGACCTTTTGGAAATGTTAAAGCCAATATCTATTGCGTTGGATAAAATGCAGAAAGATACTGCAACCATAGCTGATGCCACAGAAGTTTGGAAAGATTTAGAAGGTTCGCTAGATCGCTTGAACCTCTCAAACAATGTAAAGGTTGCAATACACCACCGCAAGGACCAAGCATTAAAAGAAGAACACTATTTAGCCAATATCTTGCATCCCATCTACAGAGGGAAAAAACTATCTGAGGCGGAAATCAACTCTGCAATGGAGTGGCTCGCCAATACTAACCATGACATTGTGGCAACTGTGCTGAAATTGAAGTGTGAATCTGCACCATTTCAAAAATACATGTTTGCAGATAACGTCGTTAATGAACTAAAACCACTGGACTGGTGGAAGTCGCAATCACTTGTTCTTTCAGCGAAGATAATAAATGTAGCTACTCAGCTACTGACTGCATCGGCTTCATCGGCAGGAGTAGAGAGATTGTTTTCTTCATTTGGTTTTGTGCACACAACAGTCCGAAACCGCTTAGGAATAGGAACTGCTAAAGCAGGACAACTAGTTTTCCTATTAAAAGTCCTAAATAAACAGTAGGCTTAAAGGACTGATGTATTCACTGAAGACGTTTGCTTACTTCAAACGTTAGAGATAGGCTATTGTTAAAAAGTACTTACTCTCTGTAGTTCAATTTGATTGTTTAATAGTGCAAATAAAAATTATTAGGTTTCATAATCATCAACTGTTTTAATATTTTTATTTGTGTAAAATAATTTGATTTGCAAAAAGACAAAGTTTTGCCTGTGTACAACTTGATTAAAAAATCCTATTTAAATCAAAAAAATCCGATTTAAATAAAAAAAAATCCGATTTTTTTGATTTTTTTTTAAAAAATCATGATTTTTATCCAAACTGCTCTAGTAGGGACCCATAAATCTGTGTGTATCAAGCTGAATTATTTTCTGCATTTTTAGTTTACATACTGAAACAGAATCAAGATGTGCTTAGAAAAGAAAAACCCACTTTCGAAAGTAAGGATCACCATAGTACTCCATACTGTATAATGGGGCTCAGCATTGCCTTCCATACAGTGTAATGGACCCATATAGTGCTCCATACAGTGTAATGCGCCCCAAATAGTGATCCATACTGTATAATGGGCCCACATAGTGCTCCATATAGTATAGTATGCCCCACATTAAAAAGAAATACTCACCTCTGCCCGCTCCCCCACTGCTTTAGTCTCTTCATAGTGTCTTCAGATCCTCTGCATATCTCAATACATCAGGCGCGTTGTAATAACATTATTGCGCCAGCTGTGCTGAGACTTGAGTTGCAGATGGGGAATATCTATATCTAGGATGCCGGTATAGTCGAAAGTGTGATGCTGGTTGAAGTGCAATGCCAGGTGTGGACATGAAGACCCATCCTGCGTCGTGGGCCAATTATACTCACCCTGCGTGTGAGAGTTTGACATGCTGTGGAAATTGCAAATGGCTCATACAAAATTTAAATGTTCCACTTTGCATTATTTCAGCCTTATCATTCTATTTCCATACAACATACCCTAGGGGTATGTCAGAGTGAATGAATCAGTGTCTTGTGTTGTTAGGAAGTTAAACAACCCAAATCAAGTTATTATGTTATACCTTAGATATATTACAAAAAAGACCATTTTTTTTTCTAAGTATGCTTTTTTTTAGAATTATCTCAAAGTATCAAAATTTATGGAGATTGAAAAAGAACATTACTCTCATTAACCATTATTTAAACTCTGTTAGCTGATGAAAATTCACACACACACACGGGTCCAAAGCGCTCACATCTTCCCTACTGTAAAGAGTGGTACATTTATGTAAAAAAAAATATACACTACCTGGAGATAGTACACAATTAAGAGAAATGGTTAAGAAATAGGGGCATATTGACATGATAGTTCAATACTGATTGGCTAAAATCTGCATTTATCCCAATTTATTTTCATTTAGAATAGCACAGATTTTACAATTTATCTTCACAAGTTGACACTGTAACTATTACTTATTTGGCAATTATAGGAAATAAAAAAAAAACATCACAAAAATAGGTTAGAAAACATGTAATTGTACTAATTTAGGAACAAGCCACAATATCATGATTTTAATCTTTATTCTGCTTAACTTTGAGCCACAAAACATGTATTTTGAGACTTATTTTCCTGGCGACCATTATCCTCCATATGGGATCCATTTGTGCCTCTATCTGAAGTCCGGTATCACTCTGTGGACCTCTTTTCAGAAAATCTCATTTATCTTAGCATGGCTACTCGGGATACACAGACCTGGACAACAGCTGCATTTGTCCCACCTAATGCTCCAATGTTCTGCCTAAATTATCCCAAGAAAGCAAGCCGAGTTTTCACTACTGTTTCTATTTTTTGTGACACATACCATGAACGCCTTTTTTGTTTGGTTTTCTTCTATATCTCCTGTAGTAATCTGACCTATAACTTATTTTGCAAGTTTAGGAAAAAAAATAAAATAAATATCTATAATATAACACTGTAAGCGTCCCACTGTCCGAAGCCTTTATAGACTGCGCAAGCGCGACACGCCTGCGCAGTCTAGCTCCAGACAGAAGACGGCATCTGGCGGTGAGGATTTTGTATGGCGCCGGAGATCGCGGTACGCGTAGACACTGGATACATACCGCGATCTCCGGCGCCATACTTACCTGACCGGGAGGAGCGTTGCCGCGGTGCTTCTCTTCTCGTTGGGGCAGGAGACCAGGAGTTCACGTCGGAATCACGCATGCGCATAGCGCTATCCGGCGCAATTTTACTGAAGACACATTTACAGTGTGTCTTCAGCAATATGGCGCCGTACAGCGCGGTAAGGGCATGCGCGTACTCCGGCGCCGCTCTCCTCCCACGGCCTGCGGCAGAACGGGACGGCAAGTGAGTATGAATGAGGTGAGTATAAATGGGTTTTTTTTTGGGTATATGTGCAGTTTAACCCCTTCATCCCCAAGGGTGGTTTGCACGTTAATGACCGGGCCAATTTTTACAATTCTGACCACTGTCTCTTTATGAGGTTATAACTCTGGAACACTTCAACGGATCTGTGCGATTCTGAGATTGTTTTCTCGTGACATATTGTACTTCACGTTATTGGTAAAATTTCTTCGATATAACTTGCTTTTATTTTTGAAAAAAATGCAAATATGGCGAAAATTTTGAAAATTTAGCAATTTTCAAACTTTGAATTTTATTCCCTTAAAACAGAGAAATATGTCACACAAAATAGTTAAGAAATAACATTTCCCACATGTCTACTTTACATCAGCACAATTTTGGAAACAAAATTTTTTTTTCTTAGGAAATTATAAGGGTTAAAAGTTGACCAGCGATTTCTCATTTTTACAACAAAATTTACAAAGCCATTTTTTTTAGGGACCACCTCACATTTGAAGTCACTTTGAGGGGTCTATATAGCAGAAAGTACCCAAAAGTGACACTATTCTAAAAACTGCACCCCTCAAGGTACTCAAAACCACATTCAAAAAGTTTATTAACCCTTCAGGTGCTTCACAGGAGCTGAAGCAACGTGGAAGGAAAAAATGAATATTTAACTTTTTAGCCACAAAAATGATCTTTTACAAACTTTTTTTTTATTTTCACAAGGGTAAAAGAAGAAAATGGACAGATAAAGTTGTTGTGCAATTTCTCCTGAGTACACCGATACCCCATATGTGAGGGAAAACCACTGTTTGGGCACACGGCAGAGCTCATAAGGGAAGGAGCGCCGTTTGACTTTTTCAAACTAAAATTGGCTGAAATTGAGATCGGATGCCATGTCGCGTTTGGAGAGCCCCTGATGCGCCTAAACAGTGGAAACCCCCCACAAGTGACACCATTTTGGAAACTAGACCCCCTAAGGTACTTATCTAGATCTGTTGTGAGCACTTTGAACCCCAAAGTGTTTCACAAAAGTTTATAATGCCTGGGTGTGAAAAAAAAAAGAAAATTTTCCACAAAAATGATTTTTTAGTCCCAAATTTTTGATTTTTCCCAAGGAAATTGGACCCCAAAAGTTGTTGGCCAATTTGTCCTGAGTACGCTGATACCCAATATGTGGGGGGGGAAACTGTTTGGGCGCACGGCAGGGCTTGGAAAGGAAGTAGTAACGTTTTGGAATGCAGACGTTGATAGGGGTCATGTTCCGTTTGCAGTGCCCCAGATGAGCCTAAACAGTAGAAACCCCCCACAAGTGACCACATTTTGGAAACTAGACCCCCTAAGGAACTTATCTATAGCTTTGGTGAGCACTTTGAACCCCCAAGTGCTTCACACAAGTTTATAATGCCCGGGCATGAAAATAAAAAATCCTATTTTTTTCCCACAAAAATTATTTTTAGTCACTAATTTTTATTTTCCCAAGGGTAACAGGAGAAATTGGACCACAAAAGTTGTTGTCCAATTTGTCCTGAGTACGCTGATACCCAATATGTGGGGGGGAACCACTGTTTGGGTGCACGGCAGAGCTCGGAATGGAAGGAGCACCATTTGACTTTTTCCAACCAAAATTGGCTGGAATTGAGATTGGACGCCATGTTGCATTTGGAGAGCCCCTGATGTGCCTAAACAGTGGAAACCCCCCACAAGTGACCCCATTTGGGAAACTAGACCCCCTAAGGAACTTATCTAGATCTTTGGTGAGCAATTTGAACCCCCAAGTGCTTCACACAAGTTTATAACGTAGAGCCGTAAAATTAAAAAATCATATTTTTTCCACAAAAATGATCTTTTCACTCCAATTTTTATTTTCCCAAGGGTAACAAGACTCCAAAAGTTATTGTGCAATTTGTCCTGAGTACGCTGATACCCCATATGTGGGGGTAAACCACTGTTTGGGTGCATGGCAGAGTTTGGAAGGGAAGGAGTGCCGTTGACTTTTTCAACGCAGAATTGGCTGGATGCCATGTCGTGTTTGGAGAGCTCCTGATCTGCCTAAACAGTGGAAACCCCCCACAAATGACACCATTTTGGAAACTAGACCCCTCAAGGAACTTATCAGATGTGTGGTGAGCACTTTGAACCCCCAAGTGCTTCACAGAAGTTTATAACGTATAGCCGTAAAATAAAATTTATTTATTTTTTTTTACAAAAATGATTTTTTCGTCCCCAATATTTTATTTTCACAAGGGTAACAGGAGAAATTGGACCCCAAAAGTTGTTGTCCAATTTGTCCTGAGTACGCTGATACCCAATATGTGGGAGAAAACTACTGTATGGGTACACTTTGGGCTCGGAAGGGAAGTAGTGACGTTTTGGATTGCAGACTTTGATGGAATGGTCTGGGGGCGTCATGTCGCATTTGGAGAGCCCCTGATGCGCCTAAACAGTGGAAACCCCCCACAAGTGACCCCATTTTGGAAAATAGACCCCACAAAGAACTTATCTAGATGTGTGGTGAGCGCTATGAAGCCCCAAGTGCTTCACAGAAGTTTATAACGTACAGCCGTAAAAACAAAAAAAAATCATTTTTTTTTTAAAAAAATGATATTTTTGCCCCCAGTTTTTTATTTTCCCAAGGGTAACAGAAGAAATAGGACAAATTGCACAATAACTCTTAGGGTCCAGAGTACGCTGATACCCCATGTGGGAGTAAACTACTGTTTGGGCACATGGCAGAGGTCAGAAGGGAAGGAGCACCGTTTGACTTTTTCAACGCAGAATTGGCTGGAATTGAGATCATGCGTCATGTCACATTTGGAGAGCCCCTGATGTGCCTAAACAGCGGAAACCCCCCAATTCTAACTCCAACCCTAACCCCTAACCCTAGTCCCAACCCTAACACACCCCTATCCCTAATCCCAACCATAACCCTAATACTAACTTTAGCGCCAACCCTAACTTTAGCTGCAACCCTAACCTTAACCATAACCCTAATGGGAAAATGGAAATAAATACATTTTTGTAATTTTATTATTTTTCCCTAACTAAGGGGGTGATAAAGGGGGGTTTGATTTACTATTTATAGCGGGTTTTTATGATTGGCAGCTGTCGCGCTAAAAGACGCTTTTTATTGCAAAAAAATTGTTTTTGCATCACCACATTTTGAGAACTATAATTTTTGCATATTTTGGCCCACAGAGTCATGTGAGGTCTTATTTTTTGCGGTACGAGTTGACGTTTTTATTGGTACTATTTTTGAGCATGTGACATTTTTTGATCGCTTTTTATTTAGATTTTTGGGAGGTTAGAATGAACAAAAATCAGCAATTCATGAATTTCTTTTGGGGGAGGCGTTTCTACCGTTCCGCGTGTGGTAAAATTGATAAAGCAGTTTTATTCTTCGGGTCAGTACGATTACGGCGATACCTCATTTATATCATTTTTTTTATGTTTTGGCGCTTTTATAGAATAAAAACAATTTTATATAAAAAATAATTATTTTTGCATCGCTTTATTCTGCGAGCTATAACTTTTTTATTTTTTCGCTCATGATGCTGTGTGACGGCTCGTTTTTTGCGGGACAAGATGATGTTTTCAGCGGTGCCATGTTTATTTATATCGGTCTTTTTGATCGCGTGTTATTCCACTTTTTGTTCAGCGGTATGATGATAAAGCACTGATTTTTTGCTTTGTTTTTATTTATTTTTTTTTAAGGGGTTCACAAAAGGGGTTAACTAGTGGGACAGTTTTATGGGGGGGTCGTTACGGACGCGGCGATACCAAATATGTGTACTTTTATTGTTTTATTTTTTTTATTTACAGGAAGAAATGAATTTATTGGGGAATATTTTTTTTTTTTTTTATTTATTTTGGAATTTTTTTTTTTACACATTTTTATTTTTTTTTTTACATTGTCCCAGGGTGGGACATCACTGTAAAATGTCAGATCGCTGGTCTCACAGTGTGCACAGCACTCTGTGAGACCAGCGATCTCACAGGCAGCGCTGCAGGCTTCTCAGTGCCTGCTCTCGGCAGGCACTGAGGAAGCCGCCTCCCTCCAGGACCCCGGCGCCATCTTGGATCCGGGTCCTGGGAGGGAGGAAGCCCTCAGAATAGTGCGATCACATCGCGCTGTTCTGAGGGTCTCAGGGGGGCGCGCAGGGAGCCCTCTCCCTGCGCGATGCTCCCCTGTGCCCCCAGTACACCGCGATCATGTTTGATCGCGGTGTGCAAGGGGTTAATGTGCCGGGAGCGGTCCGTGACCGGTCCTGGCACACAGTCCCGGGTGTCAGCTGTGATAATCAGCTGACACCCGGCGGCGATCAGCTGCGCTCCCCCCAGGAGCGCAGCTGATCGCTATGACGTACTATCCCGTCCGTGGTCAGATTGTCACGGGTTTTATGGACGGGATAGTACGTCTGATGTCAGAGAGGGGTTAATAGGGGTGAGGGGGACCATACATATCAGGATATGGTGGTGAGGGGTAGCATGCATATCAGGATAGCGGGTGAGGGGACCATGCATATCAGGATTGGGGGGTGAGGGGACCATGCATACCAAGATTGGGGAGTGAGAGGACCATGCATATCAGGATTGGGGGGTTAGAGGACCATGCATATCAGGATTGAGGGGTGAGGGGACCATGCATTCCAAGATTGGGGAGTGAGGGGACCATGCATATCAGGATTGGGGGGTGAGGGGACCATGCATATCAGGATTGGGGGGGTGAGGTGACCATGGACCACGCATATCAGGATTGGGGGGCGAGGGGACCATGCATACCAGGATGGGGGGGGTGAGAGGACCATGCTACCAGGATTGGGTGGTGAGGGGCCATGCATACCAGGATTGGGGGATGAGGGGTAACATGCATACCAGGATAGAGGGTACCATGCATACCAGGATTGGGGGGTGAGGAGATCATGCATGCCAGAATTGGGAGGTAAGGTGTGCCATGTATACCAGGATTGGGGATGAGGGGACCATGCATACCAGGATTGGGGGGTGAAGGGTACCATACATCCTACAATAGGGATGAGGGGGGACCATGCATACCAGAATTGGGGGTGAGGGGACCATGCATACCAGAATTGGGGGTGAGGGGACCATTCATACCAGGATTGGGGGTTGAAGGGGACCATGCATATCAGAATAGGGGGGTGAGGGGACCATGCATACCAGGACAGGTGGGTGAGGGGACCATGCATACCAGGACAGGTGGGTGAGGGGACCATGCATACCAGGATAGGGGGGGTGAGGGAACCATGTATACCAGGATTGGGGGGGTGAGGGGACCATGCATACCAGGATAGAGGATGAGGGGACCATGCATACCAGAATTGGGGGTGAGGGGACCATGCATACCAGGATTGGGGGCTGAGGGGACCATGCATGCCTGGATTGGGGGCTGAGGTGACCATGCATTCCAGGATTGGAGGGTGATGGGACCATGCATACCAGGATAGGGGATTGAGAGAACCATGCATACTAGGATAGGGGGGAGAGGGGACCATGCATACCAGGATAGGTGGGTAAGGGGTGCCATGTATACCAGGATTGTGGATGAGGGGACCATGCATACCAGGATTGGGGGGTGAGGGGGTACCATACATCCTACGATATGGATGAGGGGGGACCATGCATACCAGCATTGGGCGGTGAGGGGACCATGCATACCAGGATGGGGGGTGAAGACCATGCTACCAGGATTGGGGGGTGAGGGGGCCATGCATACCAGTATATGGGGATGAGGGGTACCATACATACTAGGATTGGGGGGGTGAGGGGACCATGCATACCAGAATTGTGAGGTAAGGGGTGCCATGTATACCCGGATTGAGGAGGGGACCATGCATCCTACGATAGGGATGAGGGGGGACCATGCATACCAGAATTGGGGGTGAGGGGACCATGCATACCAGGATTGGGGGTGAGGGAACCATGAATACCAGGATATGGATAAGCAGGTACCATGCATACCAGGATAGGGATGAGGGGGTACCATGCATACCAGGATTGGGGGGTGAGGGGACCATGCATACCAGGATGAGGAATGGGGTGCCATGCATACCAGATTTGGGTGGGGGTGAGGGGACCATACATACCAGGATAGGGATGAGGGGTACCATGCATACCAGGATAGGGATGAGGGGTGCCATGCATACCAGGATTGAAGACCATGTACCTATAAAAATGCTTGCCACCCGAGCGTAGAACAGGTTCATAGCTATTATATATATATCACAAAAATAAGTTCGTTCACATGTAATTGTAACTATTTAGGAGCAAGCCATGATAGAAGGATAAAAAATTGAGTTCTGAAATGAGGAGGATATCCTGAAACAATGTTTCAATGAAGTAAACATCTGTCTTCGTTTGAGCCCAGAGTTACACTGAAGTTTTCAGTGTAATGCGCTTCTCTCCAATGACGGCAACGTAAAGCCCAGAATTAAAATGTACCGGTAAGTGTTTCAGCAGGTAAGGTGGAACCATCTGAAATGTCACACACATTTTGTACGCACAACTAAGTTGTCCACATGTTTAAAGAATCACATTGATTTACACACAAAGAATGCATTCAATTATTTCACATTAACTAAAAGGGTACTGTCTAAGGCTACTTTCACACTTGCGTTTTATCGCGCAGCGCATCTTGCGCTATCGGACGCATGAGCAATGTTCCCCTATCTTTAACATGGCGGGCGCAGGGTCTAGCGCTTGCATGCGTTCATGTGCGTTTGTCGTGCGCTGAGCATTTTCCCGGTGTGCTCCCATACGCGCTAGACGCTACATGTTGCATTTTTTTTTCGGTCAACCGCTTTAAAAAAACGCGTGCGCACGTGTGCGCATGCTATGCACAAACAATAACATTGCAGTCTATGGGGGCGCTGGCGTGCGCATGTCTTTGCGCTCGTCAGCGCTTTTGCACGCACGCGATTTTTCTGTAAATAATGGAGCCAGAGATGATGGATGGAGACAGAGATGATGGAGACAGACAAAGATGATGGAGACAGAGATGATGGATGGAGAGAGACAGAGATGATGGATGGAGACAGACAGAGATGTGGATGGAGACAGAGATGATGGATGGAGACAGAGATGATGGATGGAGACAGAGATGATGGATGGAGACAGAGATGATGGATGGAGACAGAGATGATGGATGGAGACAGAGATGATGGATGGAGACAGAGATGATGGATGGAGACAGAGATGATGGATGGAGACAGAGATGATGGATGGAGACAGAGATGATGGATGGAGACAGAGATGATGGATGGAGACAGAGATGATGGAGACAGACAGAGATGATGGAGACAGACAGAGATGATGGAGGACAGACAGAGATGATGGAGACAGACAGAGATGATGGAGACAGACAGAGATGATGGAGACAGACAGAGATGATGGAGACAGACAGAGATGATGGAGACAGACAGAGATGATGGAGACAGACAGAGATGATGGAGACAGACAGATGATGGAGACAGACAGAGATGATGGAGACAGACAGAGATGATGGATGGAGACAGATGATGGATGGAGACAGAGATGATGGATGGAGACAGAGATGATGGAGACAGACAGAGATGATGGAGACAGACAGAGATGATGGAGACAGACAGAGATGATGGAGACAGACAGAGATGATGGAGACAGACAGAGATGATGGAGACAGACAGATGATGGAGACAGACAGAGATGATGGAGACAGACAGAGATGATGGAGACAGACAGAGATGATGGATGAGACAGATGATGGATGGAGACAGAGATGATGGATGGAGACAGAGATGATGGAGACAGACAGAGATGATGGAGACAGACAGAGATGATGGAGACAGACAGAGATGATGGAGACAGACAAAAGATGATGAGACAGAGATGATGGAGACAGACAGATGATGGATGGAGACAGATGATGGAGACAGACAGAGATGATGGAGACAGATGATGGAGACAGACAGAGATGATGGAGACAGATGATGGAGACAGACAGAGATGATGGAGACAGATGATGGAGACAGACAGAGATGATGGAGACAGATGATGGAGACAGACAGAGATGATGGAGACAGACAGAGATGATGGAGACAGACAGAGATGATGGAGACAGATGATGGATGGAGACAGAGATGATGGATGGAGACAGAGATGATGGATGGAGACAGAGATGATGGATGGAGACAGAGATGATGGATGGAGACAGAGATGATGGAGACAGACAGAGATGATGGAGACATAGATGATGGATGGAGACAGAGATGATGGAGACAGACAGATGATGGAGACAGAGATGATGGAGACAGAGATGATGGAGACAGAGATGATGGAGACAGAGATGATGGAGACAGACAGAGATGATGGAGACAGAGATGATGGAGACAGAGATGATGGAGACAGAGATGATGGAGACAGACAGAGATGATGGAGACAGATGATGGAGACAGACAGATGATGGAGACAGATGATGGATGGAGACAGAGATGATGGATGGAGACAGATGATGGATGGAGACAGATGATGGATGGAGACAGAGATGATGGAGACAGACAGAGATGATGGAGACAGACAGATGATGGAGACAGATGATGGAGACAGACAGATGATGGAGACAGATGATGGATGGAGACAGAGATGATGGATGGAGACAGATGATGGATGGAGACAGATGATGGATGGAGACAGAGATGATGGAGACAGAGATGATGGAGACAGAGATGATGGAGACAGAGATGATGGAGACAGACAGAGATGATGGAGACATAGATGATGGAGGAGACAGAGATGATGGAGACAGAGATGATGGAGACAGACAGAGATGATGGAGACAGACAGAGATGATGGAGACAGACAGAGATGATGGAGACAGACAGAGATGATGGAGACAGACAGAGATGATGGAGACAGACAGAGATGATGGAGACAGACAGAGATGATGGAGACAGACAGAGATGATGGAGACAGACAGAGATGATGGAGACAGAGATGATGGAGACAGAGATGATGGATGGAGACAGATGATGGGAAGACGACAGATGATGGAGACAGAGATGATGGAGACAGATGATGGAGACAGAGATGATGGAGACAGATGATGGAGACAGAGATGATGGAGACAGAGATGATGGATGGAGACAGAGATGATGGATGGAGACAGAGATGATGGATGGAGACAGATGATGGAGACAGAGATGATGGATGGAGACAGAGATGATGGAGACAGACAGATGATGGAGACAGAGATGATGGATGGAGACAGATGATGGAGACAGAGATGATAGGAATGTGACACATAGACAACGCATGTGCCAAAAAAACCGCAAACGCATGCAGAAAAGCATGAAATCGCAGACAAACGCTGCGTTTTTTTGTCGAAATGCGCATGCTGATGCGACTAAAAATCGCAGCGTTTACAAGCGTTTGCATGCGTTTTTTTAATGCGCTTCATGTGCGCTCGAAACGCAGCGCAAAAAAACGCAAGTGTGAAAGTAGCCTTACGGTCAGTAATCGGAAGCGCTTTGGACGTAGCACATGTCCGCTGCGTCAAAAGCGCTGAAGGCTATTTAACGCAGGTGAATCCGCATGTGATCATTGAACCGTGCGGAATCACCGCGTCCAATACATTGTACGGATGAGATTTATCTTGCAGAAATAAATTGACATGCTGCGGTCTGGAAATACGCGCCGCATGTCCATCACAGCAAGTGAGCTGCGGGCATCGGTGCAAGCATAGCGGACATGGGATTTCTGGAAATCCCATCCACTATGCTGTAACATCTGGCCGCTGTGGGTTGGACGTTGCAGATGTATGCAGCGTCCATCCCGAAGCATTTACTGACCGTGTGAACAGTGAATGCAATTTTTTTTTTGTTGTTACCTTTTTTTGCCACATTTTGTGCATGGGGCTGTAAGGTTCTGTGTATCTGTTTCTGAAACTCAGTTTGTTCGTCGGCCATTTTGCTTTCTGTTTTGCTGCAGCTATCTTGCCCTCAGTCAAAATGGAGTTTTCCAGCTTGCATGTTCCCGCCCTGATTCTCTCCGTTTGCTTCTTGAACAGCCACAGCTGAGCAATCAGTGCTTCAGAATCTAGCCTGCAGTGAACCTGTGTTCTGACTCCTGAAGCCTTGGACCTTGTACTCCAGCCATTCCTACTGAGGAACTCTGAAGCACTTGTGGACTCTGAACTCTGCTCTTGAGAGCCTCACGTTTGCATGGACTTGCGGTAACAGAGAAGAAGATCTGAATCTGTTGTGGAGAGTTATTGCTGAGCTTAGATTACTCTGGCCTGCTGTGTCTCCTGCTTCTGTGTTTGCAACCTGTGTGTTTATTTTTGCCAATTTGTATGAAGCAATACAAGACTTTCTTTATCAACCTGTGTCTCAAGTATTTTCATCGCACCCAAGCACAAGACGCTATATGAACTGTACCACATACATTACAGGGGCTTTTTTTCCTGGTTCTATTGATCAAGACAAAATTGTGAGCTTTGTTTTTTCAGGAAATCCTCCTCAAGAATGAACAAAAAGAAAAAAAATGAAAAAAAAAACAAAAACAGCCTCACTTCAAGAGTGTTTTCTCATTGATATATGTAAAAAAAAGCTTATTTTAGAAGCAAAAGCTTTTTTTATTAGCAGAAATTCCTGGAACTTTTTCATGCATGGACTGGATACACTGTAACCATGGTAAATAAGTCATGTATCTTTATTTATAACAGAAATGTGACTGGATTAATTTAGATTATTTAAGCATATTGAATTATAAACAAAAAAATGTTTCTAGCCAAAAAACTTTGGAAAGAAAAGCCGTTTCTTCATAAATACTAGCCTGAAATTACAATATAAAATAATACAATACTGTGAACTTCTTTATGTACATCTATAATCTACATACACATCTCAGAAGCCGTCTAAATATATTGCAATACTTCTCCTTTGCTGACATCAGGATTTGGGTTCGATTGCAAGTTCACACTATGAAATGCAAAGCAGCTTAACTAATGACAAGAGGTCAAGTGTCTTTTACAGCCATGCTCACTATCCTATTAAGCATAGTAGCATTACAAAGTAAATAACTTAGTCCCGTGTTCACATTACGTTTAACAATGTCAAAAAAGCGTTTATGCAGGCACAACAGCATACAAGGCAAGAGTATCCACAGGGCTCCATTAGGCCCTATTCACACATCTGATTTTTATATACAGGGTGGTCCAAAAGTAGGTGGACAGTATGTATAATAGGGTTATGAAGGTGGAGATTTATCAAACATAGTGTAAAGTGAAACTGACTCAGTTGCCCTTAGCAACCAATCAGATTCCACTTTTCATTTTCCAAAGAGTCTGTGAAGAATGAAAAGTGGAATCTGATTGGTTGCTAAGGGCAACTGAGTCAGTTTCACTTTACACCGTGTTTGATAAATCTTCCCCTTCATAACCCTATTACACAAACTGTCCACCTACTTTTGGACCACCCTGTATATGTTCTATCCAAGTTTTTCTTTTCTATAGACTGTAATGAGCATGTGTGCTGAGCGCCATTTGACACAGTTCAAATTCACATATATTAATGAATCAGACTGTGATTTAACAGTGGTAACCATGAGCTGTCCAATCGTTCGTTAAAAAAAAATATAGATGGTTGAAGCCAGCCTTTAAAGGGGTTGTCCAGGCTTAGGGCTCAAGTCTGCAGTCACTCTCTATGCGATAACGGAGTATCCAGACAGGAGTGCACACTGTGAGGATTCACAACACAAGTCTGCAGTCACAAAGAGTGACTGCAGACTTGAGCCCAAGCCTGGACTGCTGCTTTAATCCGACAGAGGCCAAACTATTATCTTTCCTGGCTTTTCCAGCCAGTACCCTATGGGATAGCATACAATGATATCCAGTAAAAATAAATGTATACAGATCGGCATACTTTTTCTTTTTTAAACATTGGAGTTTATGGGTGACAGTATGTGATAAATCTGAGATCACCATTCAATATATATGTCGGAAGATTTTTCCCGTGTATGCGCCAAATAGAGCCAAGTATTCTAATCTCAACCTTAGTACCTCACAAACTCAGTTTCTTATTCACACTAATGACTGAAGCACTTCGCAGTGTACTGTTTAGCAAGAATACCTTTCCATCTTTAAACACAAACACCGTAGCATAGCAAAAAATGAACAAAAAAAACACTCAAAGTGGATTTCAAGATGGCAGTACTAATAGTAATCCACAACTCTCAACAACAAATACATACTTTCTTTAGACTAGGACTGCATGATGACGTGACGCATTGCGACATCACATCTAATGATCCCCATGGTGACATATCATCACTTGAGACATAGGATCGCACATGTTTATCACCTTTGATTGTCTGCTGCAATAGACTCACTTACCAAGGACTTAAATGCAAGTCACATTCTGCTTGTTGTTTTATTTGACAGCCAAATCACAACTCTAAAATAGGCACGCGATAGTAGTTTGTAGACAAGTTACACAGATGTTTTTATTAAGTGATTTTTCAAAGAACTGCTGTCAAGCTCTTGACAGCCGTAGGCCAACATGAAACATTTAGTTAAAAATCAGCACTTCAAACATACCCCGATATGACGAGCAAGTGTTCCATCTGTAAGCCCTGATCACAACCTTCCCTGCGGTCCCAAATTCCAGACCCTCACTATAAGCCTGTAAAGAGGATTTTCACAGCAAGATCTGGTCTCAAGACAACTATAGAATCCGCTAAAGAATAGGGCATGACAAAGAGGTTTATTTTATTTATTTTTTATGTCCATGCTTAACCCCTTCACCCCCAAGGGTGGTTTGCACGTTAATGACCGGGCCAATTTTTACAATTCTGACCACTGTCTCTTTATGAGGTTATAACTCTAGAACGCTTCAACGGATCTTCGCGATTCTGAGATTGTTTTCTCGTGACATATTGTACTTCATGTTAGTGGTAAAATTTCTTCGATATAACTTGCGTTTATTTTTGAAAAAAACGCAAATATGGCGAAAATTTTGAAAATTTTGACATTTTCAAACTTTGATTTTTTTTCCCATAAAACAGAGAAATATGTCACACAAAATAGTTAAGAAATAACATTTCCCACATGTCTACTTTACATCAGCACAATTTTGAAACCAAAATTTTTTTTTGTTAGGAAATTATAAGGGTTAAAAGTTGACCAGTGATTTCTCATTTTTACAACAAAATTTACAAAGCCATTTTTTAGGGACGACCTCACATTTGAAGTCACTGTGAGGGGTCTATATGGCAGAAAATACCCAAAAGTGACACCATTTTAAAAACTGCACCCTCAAGGTACTCAAAACCACATTCAAGAAGTTTACTAACCCTTCAGGTGCTTCTCAGGAGCTGAAGCAACGTGGAAGGAAAAAATGAATATTTAACTTTTTAGCCACAAAAATGATCTTTTACAAACTTTTTTTTATTTTCACAAGGATAAAAGGAGAAAATGGGCAGATAAAGTTGTTGTGCAATTTCTCCTGAGTACGCCAATACCCCATATGTGGGGGAAAACCACTGTTTGGGCACACGGCAGAGCTCGTAAGGGAAGGAGCGCCGTTTGACTTTTTCAAACTAAAATTGGCTGGAATTGAGATTGGACGCCATGTCGTGTTTGGAGAGCCCCTGATATGCCTAAACAGTGGAAACCCCCCACAAGTGACACCATTTTGGAAACTAGACCCCCTAAGGAACTTATCTAGATCTGTTGTGAGCACTTTGAACCCCAAAGTGTTTCACAAATGTTTATAATGCCTGGGTGTGAAAAAAAAAAAACAATTTTCCACAAAAATGATTTTTTAGTCCCAAATTTTTGATTTTTCCCAAGGAAATTGGACCCCAAAAGTTGTTGTCCAATTTGTCCTGAGTACGCTGATACCCCATATGTGGGGGGGGAAACTGTTTGGGCGCACGGCAGGGCTTGGAAAGGAAGCAGTAACGTTTTGGAATGCAAACATTGATGGGGGTCATGTTCCGTTTGTAGTGCCCCAGATGAGCCTAAACAGTAGAAACCCCCCACAAGTGACCCCATTTTGGAAGCTAGACCCCCTAAGGAACTTATCTAGATCTTTGGTGAGCACTTTGAACCCCAAGTGCTTCACACAAGTTTATAATGCCCGGGCATGAAAATAAAAAATCCTATTTTTTTCCCACAAAAATTATCTCTTAGTCACTAATTTTTTATTTTCCCAAGGGTAACAGGAGAAATTGGACCACAAAATTTGTTGTCCAATTTGTCCTGAGTATGCTGATACCCCATATGTGGGGGGGAACCACTGTTTGGGCGCATGGCAGAGCTCAGAATGGAAGGAGCACCATTTGACTTTTTCCAACCAAAATTGGCTGGAATTGAGAGTGGACGCCATGTTGCATTTGGAGAGCCCCTGCTGTGCCTAAACAGTGGAAACCCCCCACTAGTGACCCCATTTGGGAAACTAGACCCCCTAAGGAACTTATCTAGATCTTTGGTGAGCAATTTGAACCCCCAAGTGCTTCACACAAGTTTATAACGTAGAGTCGTAAAATTAAAAAATCATATTTTTTTCCACAAAATTGATCTTTTCACCCCAATTTTTATTTTCCCAAGGGTAACGAGACTCCAAAAGTTATTGTGCAATTTGTCCTGAGTGCGCTGATACCCCATATGTGGGAGTAAACCACTGTTTGGGTGCATGGCAGAGTTTGGAAGGGAAGGAGCGCCGTTTGACTTTTTCAACGCAGAATTGGCTGGATGCCATGTCGTGTTTGGAGAGCTCCTGATCTGCCTAAATAGTGGAAACCCCCCACAAATGACACCATTTTGGAAACTAGACCCCTCAAGGAACTTATCTAGATGTGTGGTGAGCACTTTGAACCCCAAAGTGCTTCACAGAAGTTTATAACGTACAGCCGTAAAATAAAAAAACTCTTTTTTTTTTTTACAAAAATGATTTTTTCGCCCCCAATATTTTATTTTCACAAGGGTAACAGGAGAAATTGGACCCCAAAATTTGTTGTCCAATTTGTCCTGAGTACGCTGATACCCAATATGTGGGAGTAAACTACTGTATAGGCGCACGTCGGGGCTCGGAAGGGAAGTAGTGACGTTTTGGATTGCAGACTTTGATGGAATGGTCTGGGGAGTCATGTCGCATTTGGAGAGCCCCTGATGCGTCTAAACAGTGGAAACCCCCCACAAGTGACCCCATTTTGGAAAATAGACCCCTCAAGGAACTTATCTAGATGTGTGGTGAGCACTTTGAACCCCGAAGTGCTTCACAGAAGTTTATAACGTACAGCCGTAAAAATAAAAAATCCTTTTATTTTTTACAAAAATGATTTTTTCGCCCCCAATATTTTATTTTCCAAGGGTAACGGAGAAATTGGACAAATTTGCCAAAATTTGTCCGAGTACGCTGATACCCATATGTGGGAGTAAACTACTGTTGGGGCATGCGAGCTCGAGGAAGTGAGGACGTTTGGATTGCAGATTTGATGGAATGGATCGGGCGCCATGTCGCATTTGGAGAGCCCCTGATGCTGCCTAAACAGTGGAAACCCCCCAAGTTGAACCCCATTGGAAATAGACCCTCAAGGAACTTATCTGAGTGTGTGGCACTTTGAACCCGAATGCTCACAGAAGTTTATAACTACGCCCTAAAATAACAATCCTTATATTCTTAAAATGTTTTCGCCCCCAATATTTTATTTTCCCAAGGGTAACAGAAGAAATAGGAAATAATCATTTAATATAACTTTTGGGTCCAGAGTAACGGTGATACCATATGGGGGGTATACTATTTTGCGGGCATGGCAGGTCAAGTGAAGGAGCACGTTTGCTTTTTTCAAAGCAGAATGTGGAATTGAGATCAGACCATGTCACATTTGAGAGCCTGATTGCTAATGCAGAACCCTCAATTTACTCCAACCCTAACCCAGCAGTCCCCACCTAGTCCAACCTAACCCAAACTACCCTAACCTACCTATCCAACTAATCCTAAGTTGCGCCACTAACAATTAGCCCCAACCTAAGGGAATGGAAAATAATTTTTAATTATATTTTTCCCACTAGGGTGATAGGGGTTTGATTGATATTATAGCGGTTTAGATTGGCAGCTGTTCACCTAAACGTTTATTGCAAAAAATATTTTTGCATCACACATTTAGAGCTATATTTTTGCATATTGCCACTAGAGTCCGTGAGTCTATTTTGCGGGCGAGGACGTTTTATGTAATTTTTGAAGTGACATTTTGATCGCTTTGAGTTAGAAGCAAAAATCAGCAATTCATGAATTTCTTTTGGGGGAGGCGTTTGTACCGTTCCGCGTGTGGTAAAATTGATAAAGTAGTTTTATTCTTCGGGTCAGTACGATTACGGCGATACCTCATTTATATCTTTTTTTGTGTTTTGGCACTTTTATAGAATGAAAACAATTTTATATAAAAAATTATTATTTTTGCATCGCTTTATTCTGCGAGCTATAACTTTTTTATTTTTTCACTGATGATGCTGTATGACGGCTCGTTTTTTGCGGGACAAGATGACGTTTTCAGCGGTACCATGTTTATTTATCTCGGTCTTTTTGATCGCGTGTTATTCCACTTTTTGTTCAGCGGTATGATGATAAAGCATTGATTTTTTGCTTCGTTTTCTTTTTTTTTTTAAGGGGTTCACTAAAGGGGTTAACTAGTGGGAAAGTTTTATAGGGGGGGTCGTTACGGACGCGGCGATACCAAATATGTGTACTTTTATTGTTTTGTTTTTTTATTTACAGGAAAAAATGAATTTATTGGGGAATATATTTTTTTTTTTTTTATAATTTTTTTTACCACTTTTTATTTTTATTTTTTTAACTTTTTTTCTTTGTCCCAGGGTGGGACATCACTGTATTTTAGCAGATCGCTGGTGTGACAGTGTGCACAGCACTCTGTCACACCAGCGATCGCTCTGGCATCGCTGCAGGCTTCTCAGTGCCTGCTCTCAGCAGGCACTGAGGAAGCCGCCTCCCTGCAGGACCCCGGCGCCATCTTGGATCCGGGGACCTGGAGGGAGGACTGACCCTCGGAACAGCGCGACACATCGCGCTGCTCTGAGGGTCTCAGGGGAGCGCGCAGGGAGCCCCCTGCCTGCGCGATCCTCCCCTGTGCCCCGGGTACACCGCGATCATGTTTGATCGCGGTGTGCCACGGGTTAATGTGCCGGGAGCGGTCCGTGACCGCTCCTGACACACAGTCACGGGTGTCAGCTGTGATAATCAGCTGACACCCGGCGGCGATCAGCTGCGCTCCCCCCGGGAGCGCTGCTGATCGCATATGACGTACTATTCCGTCCATGGGAATTAGGTCCAGGGTCACATGGACGGAATAGTACGTCTGATGGAATAAAGGGGTTAATAGGTTTTTTGTTAGACGTTTTACTATAACTAAACAAATGCTAGTGTCAAGTTAGGTCTAGTACTAAAAAAAAAAAAAAAAAAAAAGGAATACCGATTTGTTAATCTATGCAAATTAGTTTTACTCTTCAGGAGGCCAAGTTCAGTTTCATGGCAGAGGTGGAAGCACATTGGTATCTCTCTAGTGGAAAAAGTTATTAGAAACAGAGGACAATAATTTACTGACAGAGACCACACTCAGATCGTTCCAGCTGACAGTATAAAACACAAAAGAAACACATGTCTCGCATTCTATAAAAAATTTTAAAGAGCTCCTAGAAAAAAAATGTATACAGGTCCTTCTCAAAAAATTAGCATATAGTGCTAAATTTCATTATTTCCATAATGTAATGATTACAATTAAACTTTCATATATTTTAGATTCATTACACACCAACTGAAATTTGTCAGGTCTTTTATTGTTTTAATACTGATGATTTTGGCATACAACTCCTGATAACCCAAAAAACCTGTCTCAAAAAATTAACATATTTCAACCGTCCAATAAAATAAAAGTGTTTTTTAAAAACAAACAAAAAAACATCAAATAATAAAGTTCAGTTATGCACTCAATACTTGGTCGGGAATCCTTTTGCAGAAATGACTGCTTCAATGCGGCGTGGCATGGAGGCAATCAGCCTGTGACACTGCTGAGGTGTTATGGAGGCCCAGGATGCTTCGATAGCGGCCTTAAGCTCATCCAGAGTGTTGGGTCTTGCGTCTCTCAACTTTCTCTTCACAATATCCCACAGATTCTCTATGGGGTTCAGGTCAGGAGAGTTGGCAGGCCAATTGAGCACAGTAATACCATGGTCAGTAAACCATTTAACAGTGGTTTTGGCACTGTGAGCAGGTGCCAGGTCGTGCTGAAAAATGAAATCTTCATCTCCATAAAGCATTTCAGCCGATGAAAGCATGAAGTGCTCCAAAATCTCCTGATAGCTAGCTGCATTGACCCTGCCCTTGATGAAACACAGTGGACCAACACCAGCAGCTGACATGGCACCCCACACCATCACTGACTGTGGGTACTTGACACTGGACTTCAGGCATTTTGGCATTTCCTTCTCCCCAGTCTTCCTCCAGACTCTGGCACCTTGATTTCCGAATGACATGCAAAATTTGCTTTCATCAGAAAAAAGTACTTGGGACCACTTAGCAACAGTCCAGTGCTGCTTCTCTGTAGCCCAGGTCAGGCGCTTCTGCCGCTGTTTATGGTTCAAAAGTGGCTTTACCTGGGGAATGCGGCACCTGTAGCCCATTTCCTGCACACGCCTGTGCACGGTGGCTCTGGATGTTTCTACACCAGACTCAGTCCACTGCTTCCTCAGGTCCCCCAAGGACTGGAATCGGTCCTTCTCCACAATCTTCCTCAGGGTCCGGTCACCTCTTCTCGTTGTACAGCGTTTTCTGCCACATTGTTTCCTTCCAACAGACTTCCCATTGAGGTGCCTTGATACAGCACTCTGGGAACAGCCTATTTGTTGAGAAATTTCTTTCTGGGTCTTACCCTCTTGCTGTAGGGTGTCAATGATGGCCTTCTTGACATCAGTCAGGTCGCTAGTCTTACCCATGATGGGGGTTTTGAGTAATGAACCAGGCAGGGAGTTTTTAAAAGCCTCAGGAATCTTTTGCATGTGTTTAGAGTTAATTAGTTGATTCAGAAGATTAGGGTAATAGGTCGTTTAGAGAACCTTTTCTTGATATGCTAATTTTTTGAGACAGGTTTTTTGGGTTATCAGGAGTTGTATGCCAAAATCATCAGTATTAAAACAATAAAAGACCTGACAAATTTCAGTTGGTGTGTAATGAATCTAAAATATATGAAAGTTTAATTGTAATCATTACATTATGGAAAATAATGAAATTTAGCACTATATGCTAATTTTTTGAGAAGGACCTGTATATAGACTTGAGTTTACAAGAAAATTTGAAAATTGTTTTAATAGCCAACTTACTATTTCTGAGTTTCCAATGTCTGGTCCAACACGTATAAAGTCTACAGCAGCAGCCTTCCTATAACACTTGACATATGCGATTTATCTTTAAAGAGGGATTTTAGGTGATTTAAAAGACCTACATACAGTCATGGCCAAAAGTTTTGAGAATGACACAAATATTATATTTTCACATGATCTGCTGCCCTCTGGTTTTTATGTGTGTGTTTGACAGATGTTTTTATCACAGACAGAAATATAATTGCAAACATATGAGTAACAAAAGCTTATATTGACAGTTAGAATGAGTTAATGCAGCAAGTCAATATTTGCGGTGTTGACCCTTCTTCTTCAGGACCTCTGCAATTCTCCCTGGCATGCTCTCAATCAACTTCTGGACCAAATCCTGACTGATAGCAGTCCATCTTGCACAATCAATGCTTTCATTTTGTCAGAATTTTTAGGTTTTTGTTTGTCCACCCGTCTCTTGATGATTGACCACAAGTTCTCAATGGGATTAAGATCTGGGGAGTTTCCAGGCCATGGACCCAAAATCTCTATATTTTGTTCCCTGAGCCATTTAGTTATCACCTTTGCTTTATGGCAAGGTGCTCCATCATGCTGGAAAAGGCATTGTTGATCGCCAAACTGCTCTTGGAGGGTTGGGAAAAGTTGCTCTTCGAGGACATTCTGGTACCATTCTTTATTCATGGCTGTGTTTTTAGGCAAGACTGTGAGAGAGCCGATTCCCTTGGCTGAGAAGCAACCCCACACATGAATGGTTTCAGGATGCTTAACAGTTGGCATGAGACAAGACTGGTGGTAGCGCTCACCTTGTCTTCTCCGAATGAGGCGTTTTCCTGATGTCCCAAACAATCAAAAAGGGGATTCATCAGAGAAAATAACTTTACCCCAGTCCTCAGCAGTCCACTGCCTGTACCTTTTGCAAAATATCAATCTGTCCATGATGTTTTTTCTGGAGAGAAGGGCTTCTTTGCTGCCCTCCTTGAGACCAGGCCTTGCTCCAAGAGTCTCCGCCTCACAGTGCGTGCAGATGCACTCACACCTGCCTGCTGCCATTCCTGAGCAAGCTCTGCACTGCTGGTAGCCTGATCCCGCAGCTGAAACACTTTTAAGAGACGGTCCTGGCACTTGCTGGTCTTTCTTGGGCGCCCTGGAGCCTTTTTGGCAACAATGGAACCTCTCTCCTTGAAGTTCTTGATGATGCGATAGATTGTTGACTGAGGTGCAATCTTTCTAGCTGCGATACTCTTCCCTGTTAGGCCATTTTTGTGCATTGCAATGATGACTGCACGTGTTTCTTTAGAGATAACCATGGTTAACAGAAGAGAAACAATGATGCCAAGCACCAGCCTCCTTTTAAAGTGTCCAGTGGTCTCATTCTTACTTAATCATGACAGATTGATCTCCAGCCATGTCCTCATCAACACCCACACCTGTGTTAATGGAGCAATCACTGAAAAGAGGTTAGCTGGTCCTTTTAAGGCAGGGCTGCAATGATGTTGAAATGTGTTTTGGGGGATAAAGTTCAATTTCTAGCCAAATATTGACTTTGCAAGTAATTGCTGTTAAGCTGATCACTCTTTATAACATTCTGGAGTATATGCAAATTGCCATTAGAAAAAGTGAAGCAGTAGACTTTGTAAAAATTAATATTTGTGTCATTCTCAAAACTTTTGGCCATGACTGTACTATCCAACATGTAACAAATGTGTAGATGTGTTACATTATCTGTTCTCACAGATAGAGGTGTTGTGGGGATCCAAATTACCATCCTATGAAGAGACTAAATAAGACTATAAAACAAGGTAGATCTGCAGAGGAACAGGGGGCAGGTGCAGACAACCACGTATTCTCTCATCCGAGAGATTCGGGTCGATTATGCAAATCACACTGAGCAGAGTGTGAGAAGAGTGTGATCCGATTCTCTCGGATGATGAGTATTTTGAGAAAAAAATCCATCCATGTTCTCCATTGTGTCAGTCCATGGAAAACTGACTCCACTCTGATGTCATTCAAGTGCAGACTCATTGACTTACATGGCCTAGTGCAATCCAAATGTCAAATCAAACTTGGGCAAGCTGCAATTTTTATCCCCGAACCAAGAATGAAAGGCATGAAATTGCCTTGTTATTGGGGTCATACACTGAGAAAGGAACAAGGGACTTTCTACCGCATTTGAATGATTGGAGAGGGTCCTAGTGATCAAGGTTCCATCGATCAGACATTTAACATATAATTTGGTGAATTATTTGGTCACTTCGTGCTGAGTTTAACACTTCATAAGATTTATAGCATGCAATACTTTATGCATGCACGTCAGAACTGAATGTCCATAATAAAATTTAACATGCATTTTTTTGACTAATGCAACTTAATGTCCATGTCTGAGGTCATTTTCATATTGCAGCGTAGATGAGGGTTGCCCATTAGTGGCTGGGAGCATGCTGCATCTGTCTGCAAAAGGTGCTGGATATATATGTATATATATATATATATATATATATATATATACATACACACACACACATATACACACACACATACACACACACACACAGAAGACAGATGAACGTGCAAACAAATCACACAGCTAGGAACAGTAGAATAATCATCTATACGAGCACATGTCTTGGATACAGTAAGAAGGACTTCAATACAATTCAAGCAATTTATCAGGAGTAAAAGCAGGGCATAGTAAAGACAGCATCTGCTTCTTTCCTCTCTGAAGAAGTAAAGAAAAAAAAAAAACCACTAAAGACGCCCAGAACTTATTCATATAAAATTAATGGGAAAAAATCCACAAGAGCTCTTTTCTAACCACGTTTACTGAGCTCTGCATTATTAGTATTTGTATGATTAAAAAGTTCTCTGCTTCATTTTTTCAGCAATATAAACTATTTTGGTGACAACACGTAAAAAAACGTGCTGTAAAACATATGGCATGTTTCGGATGGGCACCAGATCTTTGTAAGTTAGCCATCTGTTGTTCTAGGAGCTGAAAAGAAAATGAAGTCAACTGCCTGGCCAAAAGTTCCAGATTGGACAGCTGTCCTCAAGTCAGATCTTCCAGTCAACAGCATTAACTTATGTCACAGCTAGTCAATGGGAAAGAAGAATGCATGGAGTTCTTTGTGCTCAAAAGGCTGTGATAAACACATTCCTGCTCATTAAACAGAAATGTGCTTTTATAATAAGGTAATATGGAGGCACATAAACGAGTTACAAAGAAGATTAATAGCACATCTGAAGCAATAAAGCAACAAGTCTGGATGGATGTCCATTTTCAGGTCTGCAAACTGTAGACCTCTCTCCAGCCACAAGACTATTGTGGTAGCGTGAGTGTGCCTGCATAAAGAAGAGTCATAATCAAACCAATCAGTTTTTCTATGCATCAAGCCTCTTGCTTTCCTGACCTAATATTTAGCAGAAAAACTTTTTTATACCCAATTCATTTAGTCATAAACATGGCTTATTCTCATAGAACAAAGCTCAGTATAAGGGTAGGTTTACATGACTGTATAAAACTCATTCAGCGTTTCACCCAGAAAAGTGGGATGATTTTTCTCACTTTGTCATCTGTGTGCAGTCCATATACAACCCGTTTTTTTTGCTATGTTTTTTTTTTTACACCAGCCGCTATTAATCATTTGCAATAGAATTGCAATGTATCTGTACAAACTGAATGCTATGCTGTGGCTCTGTATGGCATCCAATTTTTTACTTTTGCGCACATATAGACGTGAAATGGAGAGTCTCACCCGATCTAAGGAGCAAACTCATGCATGCTGCATTTTTTTTTTTTCACACGCAGATTTGGTTGGCAAACCCCACCACCCCAAAGAAAACAAAAAAGTTCATCTGCACAGCCCCATTGAATAACACTGATCATTGAAAATACAGTTGTGCGAACGAGTCTTAATGATGAAGAAGCCATGATGAGTTCTTCATCCATTACAAATGGGTTGTGACTGCTCTTTTTAGTTTCCTACATACTTTCCTAGAACTAGTAAGGCTTTTACCATGCTTCTCAGTCATTTGTCTCAGAAATCAAGGGGTTAGCTGAAGTGAAACGAAACAAGACATGAGCTCCTTTTAGATTACCAGGAATCTGAAATAAAAATATATTTAAGTGCAATTTTCAACCACAAGTACAAATTGCAACCATTTACTCTTCATTTTACATCAGGAACATACAACCACTTGTGGTGTAGTGTAACATGCTATTATTTCAAGTAGTAATACCCATCTTCAAAAAAGGAATCAAACAAAATAATTAATTTTGAGATGCTGAAGGAAGAACAGATTTCCTTTCCCTTTTCAAAAACATTGAGCTTTATTATTTAGATATGCTGCTGCTTAAAGTCTATTCAGCCTATGGCCACCATATTTCATGATGTGAAATAAATATTATATATCACACACACATTGTTCTGGAGAAATTTTGGTCAACTCTTCTTTAAAATGTTGCTAACATGTTTATCCCCCCCAACCAAAAACAAAAAGTTATTCACCACTGATGGGATAACTTGCTAACTGGGGTCTAACCGCTGAGACCCCCAGCAAGACTGATACTTCAGAACCATTCATGAAGGGCCTACAGAGCCCTGTTCTCGGTATCCCGAGGGTCGGACTCCCATCAATCAGCAAGTTATTCCCTATCATTTGGATGTACCATACCTTCTTTGTTGGGAATAATCCTTTATGTTCATTGATATTTGTGTTCATTTATGCACAACTGCCTTAAAGGCAATCATTAAGTTTTTGCTACTCCATCTGAGTGCAGCATAATGTAGTGTAAACAGGCTGCTCGCTCGTTTGTTAGAGGGGTTGTCCAGGCTTTCTGTATAATTTGTGTATCTAATGTAATAAAGATTATTATTTATTATCTAGGCTGCAAAATGCTAACAATTTTAACCCCTAATCGACCGCCGATATGCCTTTTAACAGCGGCAGCTAAGGGTACCTATTCCTCAGCGCCAGTTTTTAATGGCGCTGAGAAATAAGTGTACAGCGCCCCCAGCGTCTGAATTTCTCCGGGTCTCAGCTACTGTGGGTAGCGGAGACCCGGAGAATATGATTCGGGGAAACTTTGAGCTTTGTTCTCCATTCATCTCAGCAGTCTGTCCTTGCTATCAGCTGAGCCATTCCCCTGCTGCCTTGCACTGTGTAGGCACAGAAGGCTGAAGCAGGAGGGTCTGGCAGACACTGGTGGCGTGGCTTCAGTTGTGACCTTATTACCAGTCTCTGCCAGACAGCAAAACTCTAGTCTGGATATGAGCAGCCCCTCTAGATCAGGAGAGAGCTGCTCACATAAATAAGTGTGATATCTAGGACATATGCAGAATGCTGACAGGGAGTATATTAACCCCTTAGTGACAGCTCCAATTTGGTACTTTATGACCAAGCCAATTTTTACAATTCTGACCACTGTCACTTTATGAGGTTACAGCTCTGGAATGCTTCAACGTATCCCACTGATTCTGAGACTGTTCTTTCGTGACATATGTTAGCAGTAAAATTTCTTTGAAATAACTTGCCTTTATTTATGAAAAAAACTGAAATTTGGCAAAAATTTTGAAAATTATGCAATTTTCAAAATTTTAAATTTTTGTACACTTAAATCAGAGAGTGGTGTCACACAAAATAGTTAATAAATAACATTTCCCACATGTCTACTTTACATCAGCACAATTTTGGAAACAATTTTTTTTTGTTAGGAACGTTATAAGGGTTAAAAAAAATGACCAGCGATCTCTCACTTTTCCAACAAAACTTACAAAATTATTTTTTTTGGGACCACCTCACATTTGAAGTGAGTTTGGGAGGTCAATGTAACAGAAAATACCCAAAACTGACACCATTCTAAAAACTGGACCCCTCAAGGTGCTCAAAACCACATTCAAGAAGTGTATTAACCCTTCAGGTGCTTCATGAGAACTAAAGCAATGTGGAAGGAAAAAATTAACAATTTTACTTTTTTCACAAAAATTTATTTTGGAACCAATTTTTTTTTTATTTTCACAAGGGTATTAGGAGAAAATGGACCACAAAATTTGTTGTGCAATTTCTCCCTGACTTTTTGTACGCAAAATTGGCTGGAATCAACGGTGGCGCCATGTCGTGTTTGGAGACCCCCTGATGTGCCTAAACAGTGGAAACCTCTCAAGTCTAACTCCAACCCTAACCCCAACACACCCCTAACCCCAAAACCCACTTTAGCCCAATCCTAACCCTAATGGAAATAAATACATTTATTTTATTATTTTTACCTAACTAGGGTGGGTGATAAAGGAGGCTTGACTTACCGATCACCATTGCTGGCCAGGAGGTTGAGATTGTTGAGAGCTACAAATATTTGGGGGTTCACCTTGACAGTAAACTCGATTGGAGGTGTCATACAGAAAAGGTTTACAAGAAGGGAATGAGCAGACTGTACTTTCTGCGGAAGCTCAGGTCGTTCAATGTGTGCAGTAAAATGCTGGAGATGTTCTACCAGTCCGTTGTAGCAAGCGCCATCTTTTTTGCTATCATTTGCTGGGGCAGTAGTGTTCGAGTAGCTGACGCTAATAAGCTCAACAAACTTATCAAGAAGACAAGCGCGGCTGTTGGCCTCCATCTTGACTCTTTTGAGGAGGTATTGGAGGATAGAATTCAGAAGAAGTGTAGGGCTATAATGAACAATAATACACACCCCCTATACGAGCTGTTCTTGAAGCAGAAGAGCACATTCAGCAGCCGTCTAATCCTACTAAGGTGCAAGAAGGAGAAATTCAGGAAATCGTTTGTACCTACTGCTATGGGGATGTATAATAATTTCCTAAGGGTGGTAGAAAATAATGACTGATAGCTGGTGTACTAATGTCAATTAACATTGTCTTATATACAACTGAACTACACACTTTTATTTATTATGTAATGTTGGTATACCTGTGCAAGATTTGTGTCCTAATATTTTATGTACTGCTGTTTGTATTGCTACTGTAATACTGTAATTTCCCCCCGGGATCAATAAAGTGTATCGTATCTACTATTTTTTTTTTTTTAATTTTGATCACTATGATAGTGTTTATCACAGTGATCAAAATGAACCAACAGGAAAAATTTCCTATTGTTGCCGGGTGCAGGCCGATCTCGGCGGGCGCACTTGCGCATGCGCCCACCATTTTCTCCCAGAAGGAGACGCCAGAGGCCCGGGGGACTTCACGGGGGGTTGCAGGGACACCAGAGGTACCGGGAGGGGGGAAAATCGGGGGACCTCCTGCGATCACATCAGAAGAGAGAGAAATTAAATGTAAAAAAATATAAATTGGGACTTTTTTTTTGCGGTCGCCATTATTCCGTTAATAACAGCGATTGCAACACTGATGTCGGTGAAAAACAACCCGAATCACGTTCTCTGGGTTCTCATCTACCCCCGATAGCCGATACCCCGGAGAAATTCCGACTCTGGGGGCACTATACACTTATTTCTCAGCGCCGTTAAAAAGCGGCGCTGAGGCATAAGTACACTTAATTGCCGCAGTTAAAAGGCGTATTGGTGGTCATTAAGGGGTTAAGTGAAATTCAGGAGGAACAAAAGGTAGAACTCAAAAACAAAATTTATAGAGGTAATGTATACTACAATACAGCACAGATTAGCGTAAAAAAAAAAAAAATTGGATTTCGGGCTCGGACAACGTCTAAGTGAAATGATCTTTTGGACTGCCTAAAAGATCACCATTTTAGGCAGCACATTGACTAAGGATCTGGACCTACATTGCAGAGAACAACAGCAGCCTATGCACACTTAAAGGTAATTGGTCACATTTTTGCCACTTAGGCCTCTTTCACACATCCGTCTTTTTGTATCAGGCATGATCCGTCGAACACCTGAAGGGACGGATCCGGCACTGAAATAAAAAAACTGATGCAACGGATCAGTTTTTTTGCTGGATCCGACCTGAACTTTTGAACCCAGAAAAAGAGGGTTTCTGATGCCCGGAGACACTGGAAAATGTAGTAGTAGTAGTAGTAGTAGTAGTGGTAGTAGTAGTAGTAAGTAGACCTTGATTTCCAGAATCCGGATCAGACTTTTGCCGGATTGCACAAAAGTCTGATCCGGTTCCATTGACTTCTATTGTTTCCGGCCGCCTGATGCGCCGCTTCAGGCACATCAGGCGGCTCCGGCAAAAAAAAAAAAAAACGTTACATGCTCCGTTTTGTCCGGCCGCCGGAATGTACATTTCCGCCGGATCCGGACAAAAACGGATACAACGCAATGACATCAGGCGCGATCCGGTGCTAATGAAAGTCAATGGTAAAAAAACGCATCCGGTACCGAATCCGTTTTTTTACCAGACGCCGGATCATGCCTGATACAAAAAGACGGATGTGTGAAAGAGGCCTTAATCTGTGACCAGCATAATGTAGATACAAAGATCATGATTCTAATAACGTGTTACTTAATGAGCTACTTTCTGTCAATTTGATAAACTCACCATTTTATCTGTTTCAGATCTAGCAGTTCTTTAACGATGAGCTCAGTAAAACCACGACCCCACACTCCCGATTGGCAGCTTTCTGCCTATGCACAGTGTACACAGAACGCTATCAATCATGGGAGGGTGTAGGGCTATACAGAGCTCATGAATATGCTTGACTATCAAGCTGATAAAATCACTTTATCAAAACTATACTAAGCAACCAGTAAAAGATATGTCTCGGAAATTGGAGACTTTATCTCCACATTATGCTGCTCTCAGACTAGCTAGCAAAAACCTGATGACAGATTCCCTTTTGGTTGTCTACAACCGAAACTTACTCAGAAGAGGACAAGAGCAGAGCTGGATACCGGAGAAGACAGTGGTAGGTGAGTATATTAACATTAGAGTTGAGCTAATTCTTCAAAATTAAGTTCAGATTACGATCAGCAGCAAATATTGTATTTTCAATATTGGCCGAACAACATTGGAGTCAATTAGAGTAGAAATGAACGAATATGTTCGGAACCGATCATTAAACATAAATTTGGCACAAATAGGGTACCAATATGGCACGAATATGGCAAATTGAGATTCGGAACATATTTGCTTAACTCAAACACAAACACACACTCTACAGTACATGTACACAGATTTGGTGAATCAAAAAAGTTTAATAATCAAGGTATTTTGATTAGCAGCACTATGGATTGTGGCTGAGTTTTTGTTAATAATTTAACTGTCTAAACTGTCGTGTTATTGTTTATAGTAGGTTGTAGTTACAAAATTTTAAAACTGTCAAAAAAAACATGCAGTATAATGGCCCCACACGATGCTCCATACTATAAAATGGCCCCACACAATGCTCCATACTATAAAATGGCCCCACACAATGCTCCATACTGTATAATGGCCCCACATAGTGTTTCATACTGTATAATGTGCTCACATAGTGCTTCATACAGTATAATGGCATCACATTAAAAATAAATACTGTATATACTCGTGTATAAGCTGAACAGAGTATAAGCCGAGGCACCTAATTTTGCCACGAAAAACTGGGAAAACTTATTAACTCGAGTATAAGCTGGGTATGAATTGTCCCCTCATCCCCATCCCTGTCTGCATGGCTCCTCATCCCCATCCTTGTCTGCATGGCTCCTAATCCCCATTCTTGTCTGCGTGGTTCCTCATCCCTATCTTTGTCTGCACGGTTCCTCATCCCTATCCTATGCTGGCCACCATGAGAAAATAAAAAAAAAAAAAACAAAAAACATCCTACTTATCTTCCCTATGTGCCCTCGCAGTATCTTGTTCCAGTGCCAGCAGCTCCTGCGGCCGGCGGATCACATGTACCCGCTCATTAATGGAATGAATATTCAACTCTCTCCACACCTATGGGAGTGGAGAGAGGTGAATATGCATTACCTTAATGAGCAGGGACACGTGATCAGCTGGCCACAGAGCTGCTGGAAGCCAGCGGCGGCAACTGTGCGCGCTATTAAAGAAATGAATATTCATTGCCAGTGCAGTGAATATTAATTTCTCTTCAGCAGTGTACACAGTTACAGCCTGCCTCCTGTGACCCCGCTGCACTCCCTCTCCCACCTTCTGTCACAATGACTTGTGTATAACCTGTCATTTTGTACTGACAGACTCCCTTACTACTCCTCTACTAGGACAACCCCCTCTTAAACTAAATGTTTGGCCCTGATAAAATAATAAAGCTTCTACTCACCTCCTGTGCTGGCTCTGTTCCAGCGGTGTCTTCACTCGCTCTCCCCGGGGCTGTGATGCATTGGAATGACACGTGATGCCTGGCAACCAATCAGAGCTGGCGTCACTGTCTCCCCATTCGGACAAACTGAACATGAACTGGAAGTCCGGGCTACAGCTCATCCCTAACTTCCTCTTCATGTTCAGTTCGTTCAAAGGCAGAGACACTGACTCCAGTGCAAATTGGGCACTGGCATCACGTGTCACAACCAGTGCTGTGGACCAAACTGGCCAAACTGCCGACAGACTCCTCAATTTTTCTTACTTCCGACTCCACAGTACTGTCTCAAATGCACGTACATCAAATGCAGCACAGATCCATCTCAACTAAAAGCCCAGATCCTTAGACATTTATTGGACATTTCATAACTTTCCCAAATTCTTATGAAAACATTTACAGAACATCCTGCACTAAACTACTGAACACAATTTATTATATATTTTAGGAGTCGGTCAATTTTATACCAACTCCGACTCCACAGCCCTGGTCACAACACAGCATCACACCAGGCAGAGCGAGTGCCAACACCGCGGGAACAGCGCCGGCATGTGAGGTGAGTATAGGCTTTATTAGTTTATCAGAGCCAAACATTTAGTTTAAGAAGGAGTTGTCCTAGTAGTAGACAAGACCTTTAAGGCTATGTGCACACGTTGCGTTTTTGCTGCGTTGTCTCAGTGCGGATTTGTCATAAAACCTGAAGGGTTTCATGAAGCCAGCAAAGTGAATGAGATTCCTAAAGTCTCATGCACACGTTGCTTATTTGTGACTTGCATACAAAAATCTGACAGGTATAAATAGCAGATATGTGCAGATTGTATGGTCAGGATGGAGACAAGCTAGACTAGAGCATAGCCTTCTTTACTTCTGCAAAAAAAAAGCAATAATCTAAGTTCACATAACATTTGGCATTACGTTAAGCACTGCCTGCAAAATATGTATACTTTAGAAGTTGTGCATGTGCTATAAGGCTATGTTCACACGTTGCTTTTTTTGCAGCTCTTTTTTGCTGTTTTTTATGCAGATTTTCAGCTGCTTTTCACAGTACTAGCAAAGTCTATGATATTTCAGAAATCTCATGCACACATCTTGGTTTTTTTTCCTGACTGTTTTGTCAAAGAGCTGCGTTTTTGCAAAATGCAACATGTCACTTTTTTCAGCGTTTTTCACCCATTGAATATGCAGGGATCAGGTTATACTGCGTTTTGGATGCCAAACCTTGAAGTTGAATCATTTTTTTATGCACTAAATTTTCCAGCATGCACAAGAGACAAATGTATCCTGACAAAAACGCAGCAATAAAAATGCAGCAAAAACTAATCAAACCCTGCTTTTTGTAAGCAGCTTAAACTCTGCATAAAAAAAAAACTGCAATGTGTGAACATAGCCTAAAGGTTTAGAAGCCTGCAGTCAAGCTATGTCATTACAAGACTGGACACCTCATTTAAATAGTGTTTAAAAGTGATATACTGTATATACTTGTGTATAAAGGCACTATCACACTTAGCGATCGCACCAGCGATCAAGACAGCGACACGACCTGGCGAGATCGCTGGTGCGATCGCTATGTGATCGCTAGTTAGATTCCAAACACAACTCATCAGCGATCTGTATAACGACCTCTGCGGTCGTTGGGAAAACCTAGTCCTACCTGCGACGCTGGTGAAGTCGTTCATAAAGGGTGTCACACTCAGCGATTCAGACTCACCAGCGGGACACCAACGACCAAAAAAGTCTCAGAATGTTCATAAGCGATCAGCGACATCTCAGCAGGGGCCACATCACTGCTACATGTCACACACAGCTAAGTCGCTAACGAGATCGCTACTGCGTCATAAAATCGGTGACTCATTAGCGATCTCGTTTAGTGTGACAGTACCTTAAGCCGAGTTTTTCAGCCCCCTTTTTTGGCTGAAAAAGACCCCCCTCGACTTATACACGAGTCACGGTCCCTGCGATTTAAAAAAAAAAATGACATACTCACCTCCCGTCGCTGGGGGCAAGGTTCTGGTATCCTGAGCAGGCGGGGACACCGGCGCACTATGGGGGCCAGGTGCCGGTGTCGCCGCTGGCTCAGGCCCCCGTCACTTGCGATATTCACCTGTCCCTGTTCCACCGCCATGTGCCGCTCTGTCTTCTGGCTCTCTGCAGAGACTGTACAGGCAGAGGGCGCGCACTAAGCACATCATCACGCCCTCTGACCTGAATGTCACTGCAGAGAGCCGGAAGACAGAGTGGCGCGAAGCGGTGAAACGGGGACAGGTGAATATCGCAAGTGTCGGGGGCCTGAGCCAGCGGTGGCACCAGGCCCCCATAGCACGCCGGTGTCCCCTCCTGCTCAGGACACCAGCACCTGGCCCCCAGTGACGAGAGGCGAGTATGTCTTTTTTTTTTTTTTTTTAAATCGCAGCAGCATATGGGGCATATTTTATTATGGAGCATCTTATGGGGCATATTTTATTATGGAGCATCTTATGGGGCCATCATCGATCTTTATGGAGCATCTTATGGGGCATATTTTATTATGGAGCATCTTATGGGGCCATCATCAATCTTTATGGAGCATTATATGGGGCATATTTTAATATGGAGCATCTTATGGGGCCCATCATGAACTTTATGGAGCATTATATGGGGCGTATTTTGTATGGAGCGTATTTTGTATGGAGCATATTATGGGGCCCATCATGAACTGTATGGAGCATTATATGGGGCTCCTGATTCAAAATGGATATTCAAAAACAGTTAACCTACTGATGTCTCAATTAATTTTACTTTTATTGGTATCTATTTTTATTTTTTAAATTTACTAGTAGCTGCTGCATTTCGCACCTTAGGCTTATATTCGAGTCAATAAGTTTTCCCAGTTTTTTGTGGCAAAATTAGGTTCCTCGCCTTATACTCGGATCGGCTTATACTCGAGTATATACGGTAATAAAAAGCGCAATAGCCCGCTGATGACCATAATGGTCCTACATAAACAGTTTAGGGATATTCCACCTGAAACATTTATCATAACCACAGCATATGCCGTAAACATCTGATAAATGTCGGTCCTTCCTCTTGGACCTGCCCTTGCACTGTCTCCAATACTCCAGTGACTACTGTCCTGCCTAGTGAGATAGCCGTTACATCAAGGAGAGATGCCAACTGGCCATTCATGTCTATGTCTCTCTATTACCTTATATGAGAATCACAAAAACAGCCAGGCAAAAACTATATTCTAAGGCTACAGCTCTACATATACTTAATCTGTAACTATGGAGACAAGTCTTTAAACCCATTTTTTATTAAGAGTACTTGTAGTGCTGCTTATTATTATGTGTATGCAGTAATGTGGATGACAATAGAGTTCAGTTAAGCAATCGCATAGGGAGACTTGCTTCACCATGGCTACTGTACACTGCCTCTGTTTATATTGGAGAGGCCTACTAGACATGAAAGAAATTCCAAATATGTGACAGAGTATGTGAACACAGAATTTTAGTGCAGAAAAGTTTTTCTTCACAAAAAGGTATGGTAAATTGAGAGGAAAAATAACTCTGCACCATGCTCTCTGGTTAAAGGGAATCTGTCACCTCATTTTCGCCCTATGAGATAGGGCCACCGCCATCAGGGGCTTATCTACAGTATTCTGTAATGCTGTAGATAAGCCCCCGATGTTACCTGAAAGTGAAGAAAAACGAGTTATATTATACTCACTCAGGGGCGTTCCGCCGTCCGTTCGGGTCAGATGGGCGTCGCAGTCAGGTCCCGGGCCTCCCATCTTGTGACGAATCCGGCGTGTTCTGTGTCGTCGCGGCTCCTGCCCTCACCAGGGCAGAGCAGTGCGCCTGCGCAGGAGCCGCGACGACACAGAACACGCCGGCTTCCTATAAGTAAACCATGTCTCATATCCTGTCGGGTTCCGTACATGATTTTACAGATGCCGACAATTGTAATTTCACCTATTCTGCTATCTATATCTCTAATATATATTTATATACATACATATATACATATACACATCTATACTATGTGTATACATGGATTCTATCTATTCTAAACTGTCAGTGTGAAATGAAAAACGGATCCGTCGAAAAACTGAAGAAACAGATCCGTCGCATCAGTTTTTCACAATCTGCGATGGATCCGTCGAGCCATCGGATTGTGACTGAAGGCAAAAAACTGATGTGTGAAAGGGGCCTTATTCGGTAAGCGCTGACTTACAAATACTGATGTAAATAACTTGTCAAATACTCAATGTGTGCACATGGCTTAAAGGTACATGCACACTTTAAGCATTTGTTGCAGAAATTCCTGCACCATTTCTGCATCTCTTGGCACGAAAAACACAATTTTTTACTTACATGTTTGGTGCAGATTTTCCCCACTCAGTATCGGTGAAATCTGCAGCAAAAATGCAGAAAGAATTCACATGCTACAGTATAAACTGAAACACATCTCTTCCAAAATGTTTAAATCAATTATTGGAATTATACATAGAAAAAATAAAGTTACCGTATATACTCGTGTACAAGCCGAGATTTTCAACCCATTTTTTAGGGCTGAAAGTCCCCCTCTCGGCTTATACGAGAGTCATATACGGGGGTCGGCGGGGGAGAGTAGTTGTCTGATCATACTCACCCCTCCACCGGCGCGTCTCTGTAGCCCCCCTGCTTCTCCCACGATCTCCGGCTCCTTCCTGCAGCCGTCACATGGTACCACTCATTAAAGTCATGAATATGCACATGTTCATGACATTAATGAGTGGTACCATGTGACCGCTGTAGGAAGGAAGCGCTGCTCCGACCTCCTCGTCCGACTCCTCTGGCTGTGAATGTTTAGGAAGAGGGCGCGATGACGTCGCTAGTGCGCGCCACGCCCCCTGCCTGATCATTCCCTGCCAAAGGACCCGGAAGAGCGAGCAGCGCAGCGGTAGACCAGTCCGGTGACAGGTAAATATCTCAGGTGCCGGTGTCCTGAGCGAGCGGTGACACCGGCACCTGTCCCCCATAGCGCGCCGGTGTCCCCGCCTGCTCAGGACACCGGCACCTGGCCCCCAGCGACAGCATAATAATCTGTGGAGCATATGGGGGCATAATCTGTGGAGCATATGGGGGCATAATCTGTGGAGCATATGGGGGCATAATCTGTGGAGTATATGGGGGCATAATCTGTGGCGCATATGGGGGCATAATCTGTGGAGCATATGGGGGCATAATCTGTGGAGCATAAGGGGCATAATCTGTGGAGCATATGGGGGCATAATCTGTGGAGCATCATATGGGGGCATAATCTATGGAGCATATGGGGGCATAATCATTTTTCACCCTAGGCTTATACGCGTGTCAATAAGTTTTCCCAGTTTTTTGTGGCAAAATTAGGGGGGGGGGGTCGGCTTATACATGAGTATATACGGTATTCATCCTATTGATTTTCTTAATTTGTATGCTTTTAATTCTTATCTTTAAGACAGGCACCTGTGACATAAACTTGCCAGCATCAATGATGTAATGCTTTAGACCAGCCTATATTTACTGATCACACATTCCAAATGACACCAGCTGAGGTCAAGCTTGGGGGTTTTACAGAATAACGCCAGTTTCACATAAACTTTTTTTCCTCTCATAAGTGAAAACGTTCAATTTAAAGAAAGATTTTGATGATTTTTTTTATTCCTAAACTCATAAGATGTATGTATAATCTGTGCATGTGTCCATATATCTACAGATTGCCATCTCCCATTCCCAGCGCTGATGCGGGGATGATCGGAATGTCACTGTGAATGGAAGAAGGCAGAAATTGATAAGTATTTGAACACATACACACTGCAAACAGGTTAAGTAACAAATATGTTTCTGGGAGCTGTCCTGTAAGTGTTTTAACCTCTTAATGACTGCCAATACGTATTACAACAACTTTCGTTAAGGGGCCTTATTCATCATTGTAGTTTGGAAGTTGGAAAATTTCCTGGGTTTCAGCTACCAGGGGTAGCTAAGTCCCTGGAAGACATGATCTGGGTCAGTTTTAACAGTCCCCGATCATGTTATCACCATTATTCAATGAATAATAGCAATCACTTTTTTTACGTAAGATTTGCAGTAAAAATAATTTCTCTCTCTTTTGTCATGATCTCATATGTCAGAGGAGAGAGAAATGGCATTCCCAAGCCCCTCACAGTACCTCGGTACCAGTGGCGCCATCCCCCGGCTGCCCTCCTATTCTTCCATATGTAAAGAGGCGGGCGCATGCGCTGTGCACTTGCTGAGATCTGCCGGACGTTGCAGGGCAACATCAGGAACTAAACTCATTGATCCATGAAGAGAAATACAGTACGTTCAAGAAGAATCAATTTTTTTTTTTAAATAAATTCCAAAAAATCCTTCCCCAATTTTCTAAACTACCCCCTGATCTTCCTTCCCCGTGTCATCCGCCTAATATTTTTTTTCTTTCTTTGCTAGGGTTAAGTAATAAAAAAAAACGGGTTCAGTTAGGTTTAGGTTCTTATAGATAGGCAGGTATAAAATAAAATAATGGCTCGCAGATAGTTTACAGCGGAGCAACCATACACCCTGCTTGGCTCCGCAGGTCTAGGACAGGATCTGGTTTTGAAACGGAATTGTTTTCAGTCATCACTGCTGAAATGTCAGAGGCAGGGCCAAATTCTGCAGTACCCACTCCATTGCGGTATCCCGACCAAGCACAGCCATGTATCCAGTACTCACATTGGTGTCATATTGGATGTATTTTGGAACAGTGAAATAAAATTTGAGGTGTGTTTCTCAGAAAGTGTAAAAAAGACTCCTAAGGCAATGTGAACACATTGCGGAATTTCCGCGGCAATTTCCGCGACAATCCCGCACCTCCCTGCCGCGGGAAATACGCATTTTATTGGTATGCGTATTACCGCCAGAGACTAGCGTTTTGCAAGCGTAATTAGCTTGCAGAATGCTAGCGTTTTCCAAGCGATCTGTAGCATCGCTTGGAAAACTGATTGACAGGTTGGTCACACGAGTCACACAAGTGTTTGACAAGTGTGACCAACTTTTTACTATTGATGCCGCCTATGCCGCATCAGTAGTAAAAAGATCTAATGTTAAAAATAATAAAAAAACATAAAAAATCGTGATATTCTCACCTTCCGGCGGCCCCCGCAGCCTTCCTGGTCCTCAGCGACGCTCCCGGCCAATCGCGTTCCCAAAGATGCATAGCGACAATGACCCCAGATGACGTAGCATCACGCGAGACCGCTACGTCATCTGGGGTGATTCTCGCAATGCATTACTGGGAACGCGATTGGCCGGGAGCGTCGCTGACGAGCGGGAAGACTGCGGGGGCCGCCGGAAGGTGAGAATATCATTATTTTTTATTTTAATTATTATTTTAACAGGGATATGGTACCCAGGGTCTGGAGGAGAATCTCCTCTCCTCCAGACCCTGGGTACCATCCGCACATGAACTGCTTACTTTGCGCATGGTGGGCATAGCCACATGCGGAAAGTAAGCGGTTCAATGATTCCTATGACGGCGGAATCGCCGCGATTCCGGAAAAAGAATGAGCATGCTGCGTATTTTTCCGCGATGCGATTCCACCGCGGAAAAACACGCAGCATGTACATAGCATTGTGGAATCCCATTGAATATGAGTTGCGTTGGGCAAGCGTTTTTGCCACGTTTTCGCTGCGAAATCGTAGCGAAAAAATGCGGCGAAAACGCTAACAATCCGCAACACGTGCACATAGCCTAAAAGTGACAGTAAAAAAAAAAAAAATGTATAACTTTCCAAACTTGTGTTGCATCAACCGCATAAAAATGGTGGAATCAAACTACTCACTACCTCTCTAAATAAATACATTAAAGGGTATAACTTATCAAAAAGACATTTTTGGTTGTTTTCTGTTATTCTTGAACCACCCGAGCTTTGCAAATATGACAGTTACAAATAGAGTCAAATTTGTGTTCCGAAATTTAAATAGTGCCCCTTCCACGTCCTGCTGTTTGCCTAGACAGAACTTTTGACTACATTTGGGGTATCACTGCGCTCATAAGAAAGTGGGTAACAAACTGTGGGGTCCACTTTCAGGTGTTACCTCTTGCAAAAGTGATAGATTTTAGGTTAATTTTTGTGAACAAGATGAAAATTTTCAATATGACGACCTAATGTTATCAAATTCTGCATAGTACCTGTGGGTTCAAAGTCATCACAATAACCCTAGATAAAATCCTTTAGGGTGAAGTTTCCAAAATGGGGTCACTTGTGGGGTTTTCTGCTGTTTAGGTACCTTAGTAGGTGCCCTGCAAATGCAACACGGCGCCCGCAATCTATTTCAGCCAAATTTGTGTTCCAAAATTCAAATAGTGGTCCTTCTCTTCCGAGCCCTGCGGTTTGTCCAAAGAAAGGTTTCTATCGGGTATCAGTGTGCTCAGAATAAACTGGGTAACAAATTTTGATGTCCATTTTGTTGTGCTAACCCTTGCAAAAGGTGAAAAAAACTGAAGCTAAATCAACATTTTAGAGGTCAAATTTAAATTTATTTTTTCCATCCCACTAATCTGTGTATCATCTGAATGGTTAACATTTCCGGACAGCAGTTTTGAAGTATTTGTAGGGTGCAGTTTTTAAAAAGGTATCAATTTTGGGGAGTTTCCAAAATATAGGCCCCTCTACTAAGTCCATTTAAATCTTAATAGGTCCATAAAGAAACAATTTTGTAAATTTCATGGAAAAAAATTTTAATTAGGCAGTGTAATATTCTGTGTATTGCAACTGTCAGTAGTGTCTGTGCCCTGAGATGTACGGTATACACTTCTTGTTCCAAGCACTGTCAGCACAAATATCAAGGGCAAACATTAAATTCTAATTAGGGTAAAATATCTACCGTAATTAATAGAACCGCAATTTACACTGTACTGCTAATGACATTTTTTATTCCTACAAACTGGAACCCTACATATATTTTTGTACTTCTTATTTATCATTATTCTGAATCAGGTTGCTGTTGGATGTAAATAAATTACCAATCTCTCTCATGTCAGAGGAAAAAAATCGTATACCCGCAGTATAGGAGGAGAAAATCCCTTACCCCTTGTGAAGTAGTGAAGACTCAAGAAAGTGACGATTTGTTAAAAGCACCTAAGGAAAAGTAACTTTCTTTTTGCCAAATTGGAAAACCTCCGTAAGCAAAAAGTGTGCCAAGCTAATAAACGATATAAAGCTGCATAACTAGCAGACACCAAGTATAATTAGATCTCCCCTACTATAGAGCTGCATAGGTCAAGAATAATCAGAACTTCCCTATTAATAAAGGGCTTTTACACTTACGGTAATTTTGTAGTCTTTTTTTTTGTCCTTTGTATTAATTTGGCAATCAGCCTTACTTACCACCTGCTGGCTGCATCAGAGCTTTCTTTCCCTTACTGCCCCCAGTCTTGCTGACATAGCTGCAAATGGTGACATCCCAACTACAACACTTGAGCAAATAACTAAGCACTAGTGATGAGCGAAAGTGCTCAGATAAGGTGTTGTCCGAGCACGCTCGCGTGCTAACAATGTCTTCGGCATTCTCGAAAAATATGTTCCAGTCCCTGCGGCTGCATGTCTTGCGGATGTTCGACAGCCACAACACATGAAGCAATTGCCTAACAAACAGGCAATCCCGGCATGAGTTACGGCTGTCAAACAGCCACGGGGTGTCGAACATATTTTTCAAGCACACCGATGACATTCGTTTAGCCCACAAGCGTGCTCGCTCGGACAACACCTTATCTGAGAACGTTTGCTCATCACTACTAAGCACTATGATCAGAGAGAACAACCAAGGCAGAGGGCGTGCACACATGAATATACTGGAATCATAACTATAGGTAAAAATTAATTATAGTTCCTCTGTATTCTATAACCCTTCCTATTAGCAAATAGTACAATGGATTGGGTGAATAGGGAGCAGACCTCTCCCCATACTATACTGCCCTTACCTAGAGCAGCATATATGAATGATAGACCAGCCCATTTCAGACAGCAGCCACTGACACTCAACAGAGCCTCATTGAACTCAGACACTGTTTCTGGCACCACTATCCAACAGATGATTTTGCCAGGGAAAGCGGTCTGAGAACCCTACTGATGAGAGAAGCGGCGCCTCGACGAGACTCGTGTCACTCGCACCCATATAAAAGTCTGAGTGCGAGTGACAAACCACAGCACTCGGATATTACCGATATGCCGACTGCAGAGGATATGGAGTAATTAATTTCACCGCCTCCTCAGATCGTCCGCACAGTAGCATGCCACTTGGCTCCCGCTCGCAGCAGAGCAGGAGCCGAGGGTCATTAGCGTATTGCATCGGATGTGATACGCTGGTGCGACGCCAGCCTTATATCTGAATTAACACTATCCAGAAAAGTAGGGAGAGAAGAGTGTGGACTGAGCAATGATTTACTGACAGTGAGGACCAAGGGACTTTCCTTAAAGGGGGGTTGTCCAGCCTTAGGCTACAAGTTTGCACTCACTTTGTGTGACTGCAGACTTGTGAATCCTAACATCAGGAGCACATTGCACGCTGTCAGGATTCATCAATGCCGAGAACGGCGGATGCGTGACCTCAAGTATGCACGTTGCATACATGCGGTCACGAGCCAACCAGATGGGCGCAGCCACACTAAATGCAAGTGTATTGAGCGAGGACGGACCCAGTCTAGTCAGAGTGTGGCCAAAAGTATGCAAATCACATACTTGCAGTCACATAACTACCTGCTTCTGGCACTGGAGAATCCTCCAGTCTGCAAAGTGTGCAATGTGAAGATTCACAAGTCTGCAGTTACACAAAGCGACTGCAGACTTGTAGCCTAGGGCTGGACAACCCTGGTCTTTACTGTTAAAGGGAATCTGTCACCCCATTTTTGGAGTCTGAGATGCAGCCTGTTGAGGGCAGAGCAGAGTACTGCAGTGCGCAGGTGCCGGCAAAGGTCAGAGAGGTCCGGCGCCTGCGCACTGCAGTACTCTGCTCTGCCCTCACCAGGGCAGAGCAGTGCGCCTGCGCCGGAGCCGCGACGGGACGCAAAGAAGAGGATGGCTTCGCTAGAAGATGGGAGGCCCCAAACTGGACCGCGACGCCCATCGGACCCGACCAGACGGCGAACCGCCCCTGGGCGAGTATAATCTAACTCGTTTTTCTCATCTTTCAGGTGACATCGGGGGCTTATCTACAGCATTACAGAATGCTGTAGATAAGCCCCTGATGGCGGTGGCCGCATCTCATACTCCAAAAATGGGGCGACAGATTCCCTTTAAAGTAGGAAGACCGTGGAGTGCACTGCAGCAGATACTACACCATCACTTAAAATAAGGGCTGGTTGCTTTTCTAATACCCAATGGCATGGTAGGTTATAAATATATTACAGAAAGATAAGAAATGGCCGAGAAAAGGTGAAGGTGATGGATCAAATGTCTTCTTTCAAGCTGTGTAGCCTGACAGTGTAGCTGAAAACTTGTGTACTCATTGACAGCTGGAGTTGGGCTGCCAGCCTAAGGCTGGGTTCACATTGCGTTAGGGGCATCCGTTAAATGGATGCGCTAATGCTGATGTCATTTTTGACATCTTCATACCCCTAACGCTAACGTATGCGCTAACGCATGGTAGCATTTTGTTACCATGCGTTAGCTATACAGGTCTATGCACAGCGAACGCGTCCGTTCGCTGTGCGTTAGACCTAACGCACCCCAAAACGCTGCAAACAGCGTTCGAGGTCTGTCACAAATGAACGCATCATCGCGTAACGCATGCCGAATTTGGCATGTGTTAGGATGCGTTAATATAATGGAGGCCGATGGGTGCGTTAACGCATCCGTTACATAGCGTTAGTGCCGCTATGAACAGATGCGTTTAACGGATGGTCCCTAACGCAATGTGAACCCAGCCTAATCAAGCAAAAAAAAAAAAAACCTGATTGACCCAATAATAGGTGAATAACAAATTCCAATATATTGGAGTGCAGCTTGAAATTCTGGGCCTCAGTGCAAAAGCATAGTGGTCCTTTTAGAGTATCGTGATCGATAGCCATTAAGTGCCGCCAGGGGGTTCATGTAAAGCAACCTTACCTTCACACAGTGCCACCAACTCAGGAAGCATTGCTCCATGTCACTGGCATGTGGAGATATTCCGGCAGTATGCCACAACATCACACCTGTATCACCGATAGGTTACTCCGGCTTTATATGCCACTGGCCAGAGACAGAAGAATATTTGTGATGGCATCTTAAGCTATGTTCACAAGTTGCGTTTTTTTTCTGCAAGCAAAACCTGCTCTTGGTAGTAAAGAAGCTGCTTTAAAAATAAAAAAAAGGTTTTGCTGCGTTTTTCATGCAGATACAGTTTAGTGCGTGTTGTTTCCGAGTTTTCTGCACCAAAAACCTGATACCTGCATTTTTACTCTTACTCGTTGCTTTCTAGGAGTGAGAAAACGCAGCAGTTTTCCAAATCAGTCAGGAAAAAGAATGAAGTGTGTGCGTGCCGAGTTTTCTGAAATCTCATAGCTTTTGCTGCTACTGTAAAACTCAGCTTTTAATTTTCATTAAAAAATTAGGCAAAAACGCCACATGTGAACATTGACTTAAAGTAGGAGCCCTTGTGGGTTCTGTATAAATACTGGTGTTGTGACAAGGTACCTGCCATGTACTAATGCCATCTGCTGCACAAGTCAGCCACAATGCCATGCAGGGTCACATACCAGCCCTGCCACTACCTGGCGAGTCACCCGGCTGCGCTGCCCCAGAAGCCGCACGGTAACAATGCCAGGGCAGCGCTGCCCTCCCCCTCACCTTCTTGTGCTTCTCCTGGTACGGCAGTGCCAGCCAGGGCATGTCCTTGAGGAAGAGCTGCCATTTCTTCTGCTCGGGGTCCGAAGAGATGAATACAATCTCCAGCCGGTCCCGGTCTTGCAGTAGAAGTCGCTGAGGCTGGGCAGCAGCTGCAGACAGGGAGCGCTCATCCCGCAGCCGAAGAGCAGCCCGACGAGAGACACCCTGGAGCCCAGAGACTGGACGTCCACCTCCTCCCGCTCCGCCGTCACCAGCTTCTCTCCCAGCAGCTCCAGCAGCAGCCCCGAATGCTCCCCTTGCAGCCCGGGCCCGACATGCTGCTGCTGCTGCTCGGCCTGGGGCCCCGTGTCTTGTGCTGTGCTAGTACGGGCGTCAGAGCCGCGCTCCCCGCCACACGAGCCGCGCCGGAGTGCTGGCTGCAGTGAAGCGATTGGCCGCAGCTACGGAGCCGGCTGCACAGGCAGGGCAGAGTGAGGAGGGGGAGGAGGCGGGCCGCTGTGTGAGAGTGCCACCTGGGGGCCATGTATGGACATTCAGGAGCACGGATTCCTCTCACAATGCCGACTATTTCTCCTTATTGTCACTTCTAATGTGTCCTCAGCCCGGACCGCCTCCCTTCCGCATATATTCCTGGCTCTTCGCAACGTAAGGCCAGCTGCTGACAGGACTCTTCTTCTAAAGATAAGGCTGTGTGCACACCTTCAGGATTTTTCGCGTTTTTGGGCTGTTTTCCGCTGCAAAAATGCTTAAAAAACGCATGCATTAAGCATCCTATGATTAGAATGCATTCTGCAATTTTTGTGCACATGGTGCGTTTTTTTTCCGCGAAAAAAAAAACGCATCGTGGTAAAAAAAAAAAGCATCATGTTCATTATTTTGCAGTAAATTTGCGTATTTCCCGCTATATTATTGACCTAGAATGTTCAGGAAAAAATCGCGGTAGAAACGCATCCGGATTTCCTGGGAAAAAGTCCGGTTTTTCTCAGGAAATTTCTGCAAAGCTTCCTGAACGTGTGCACATAGCCAAAAGGGTTTTTTTGCAGCTTTTTCTTACTAGCGCTACATACTTTTTTTGACAAGCTTCTCTATTGCGTTTTTACTAATGAAGTCTGAGGGCAGGTGCAGACGTTTCTGGAATTGGCAGCGCTATGGATGCAGCACATGTTCGTTGCGTCCAAAGAGCTGCCGTCTGTGGAACGCAGGTGAATCCGCATGTGATCACTGAACCGTGCGGATTCACCGCCTCCAATACATTGTACGGGTCAGATTTGTCTTGCGGAGACTCGCGTCTCCACAAGAGAGGCATGCTGCGGTCAGGAATGTCCGTCTCAGTGGGGTGGACGCAGGGGTGGACATATCACAGGTGCAACCTGTGCAGCCGCACAGGGGCCCAAGAGGTGAGGGGGCCCATTTATACCTCCAAAACAGTTGCAGTTTTTCATTTTTAGGAGCTTCTGGGAACTCTAGTTCTGCTTGCTTAGTCTTTTTGTTTTTTTCCTTTTGTTTCTACAGCTTCCTCTATTTCCCTGCTAGGAGGTCACCTGTTTTTGTTCCTAGGTCTTTCAGGGAATCCCTTCCCCCCCATCTTTAGGTCTTGGCTTGAGTCTAGACTAGGATCGTCGGTGGGTCTATTCATAATGAATAGGTCGCCCGCTCCATCGTAGGGATTGAGTCTAGTCCTAGTGCAGGGTCAGCTTCTTCCCCCCAGCTCTATTCCTGAGTTGCAGACCCGTAACAGCAAAAATGCACGTTTTGAAGCTTTTTTTGGTGCTTTTTTGCCTGTTTTGTATGCATTTTTTGAGTGCATTTTTGTTCAGCAATTAAGTTCTTTTGAGATAAATAAATATATTTAAAAAAAAAAAGTTTTGTGATATAATTTCTTGGTTCATCACCACTTTTTATTCTGTTTCAGTTAGCATCAGGGTAATGGATTATGGCTTGGTGTCAGCAGTTGTCATTGACATCAAGCCCTAGGCTTCGTAATGAAACACACACATAGGAGCGTTAACAGAATGAACCTACATAGGCTGTAATCGAACAGCAACTGTTAAGTTTTACAAAAAAATGTAAAAGAAAATTGCATGGGCTCCTGCGTAATTTTCCTAACCTGTAGAGGGAAAGCCGACTGCTTCTGTGAAGTAGCCAATTGCCATAAAGGTTCCCAGGCTATTAATATCATCTCACAGCTGTTTGCTTAGCCTTTACTGGCTAGTGTGCAATGGGACCCCAGAAAAAAATTGACATAGGGTTCCCATATAAAATCTAACCAGCAAAGGCTAGGCAAACAGCTGCGGGCCTCTTATTAACAGCCTAGGAAGGGGCCATGGATATTGGTCCCTCCCAGACTAAAAACATCAGCACTCAGCCGCTCCAGAAAAGGCGCATCTATAAGATGTGCCAAATCTGGCGCTTAGCCTCGCTCTTCCCACTTGCCGTGGTGCAGTGGCAAGTGGGGCAATGGTTGGAGGAGGTTGATGTCACCTTTGTATTGTCAAGTGACATCAAGCCCACAGGTTGGTAATGGAGAGGCATCTATAAGACACCCCCATTACTAACCCTATAATGATATTCTAAAAAAACACACCCAGAATACAGTCCTGTTGTGACCACGCTGGAGGCGACTTCGGAGCTGGGGCTCCCTCCGGTGGTTGCTGAGGGTAATGAACCAATTGCTGAATGGCTTTCAGCTGGGTCTGAATGGTCTGATATGCCTTGCAGTGGACTTCAGCCTGGTCCCCTTTTGGGGTCTGGCGCTGCAATTGTGCTCAGTTTGTGTTTGCACTTTTGCTCTGTTCCTGTGTCACTTTTTATTTGCTGAATTGCTGTGTGTTACACCAGAGATCTGATTTAGGTGGTAGAGATCGTGTGATCTCAGGTTTTTTGTTAATCAGAAGTGTTGGTATTTTTGTCAGGGTGTTTTGGGTTGCAGTCAGAATTCTTTCCTATACTTTTCTTTCTAGACAGAATTGGGCCCCAGCATTTGCTCATTCTATTTTCTGTCTGTGTTCGTATTTTCTTCTTGTCTAACCGCCATTACATGTTTGGGGGCTTCCTATTTCATTGGGGGTTCTGCTACGGAGCAGTTAGCTTTCATCTTTCTGCCTTTAGGTGTAGCTATCTCTCCGGCTGTGACGAGGCGTCTAGGATCACCGTAGGTACGCTCCACGGCTACTTCTAGTGTTGCGGTTAGTTTAGGGTCTTGCAACCCAATAGTTTCCAGCCTCTCTGGTGTTTTGCTACTTTGGCTATTTTTGCTATTTCTCCTCAGCTACCGAAACATAACACAGTCCTTTATTTGAAATAAGAACACAGTGCTTTATTGAATCTAAATTAAACCATACTCACCGAATGCCTAATCCACTGAAGCCAATGTCTCCTGTAACAAAAATAAAATAAACTACAAAATTCCTCTTCTGTCTGCCAAGAAGATAATCAATAATGTTCCACGACGATCCTGTTTACTTTGAGAGCAGTCACTGGTGTGACTGCTCTCAAGAACAGCCTGTTAAAGCGGTCCATCTGTTCTACACATGAGATAGCCATGGGACACTCTGGATTACGTAGACTACGGCGGACAGGAGAGTATATGGTGGTTTATTATTTTCGATTGTTTACAGGAGACATGGGCATCGGGATTGGGCGTTAAGGTGAATATAATGTGTTTTTTATTTGAATATGTATTTAGTTATTTTACTTTTTTTTAAGTTTGAGCACGGGTGTCAGCTGCTGAGAGACTACTTCTCCATCAGCGGTTCCAGCTATCACTGTTATCAGTGACAGCAGACGTAGCCTGATGGGAGGAGTAGTCTCTCATCAGCCGACAGAGCACAAGTTAACCCCTTACAATCTTAGCTACCCTATGACCAAAAGTACAGTCTGTATAAAATATATCGCATAGGGAGTAGTGTTAGGATCGCTGTACGTATACAGTTCAGCGCCAAAGGGACAATGGAAAACATGGAGAAAAAACAGGGCGCACCAGGAACTATTCTAAAAGGGGATTCTTTATTGAAATATACAAAATATATCATAAAATCATTAAAAAGCAGGAGAACCAAAAATATTCAAATGGTGGGTCAGAAATGCGGTACCACCGCTTTACAAGAAAATTTAGTTACAGGAGTAGCAAGCACATTACAATGTGATATGAACAGGTAACATTTCAGCACATTATAAACTTAGTGCAAACATTGTAATACCAATTAGATACTAAAGTCCATGTAGTATAACCACCAGGGAAAGCCTGAATATTTTGATACATGTCGCTATGCTGCAAAGTCAGAAAGCATAATTACCTGTGTAACAGCGATGGTGCCACTTCCTCAATGCGCCTTTCGGCGACATGCCTTCATCAGGGGTAGTGTCATCATGGCATACACAAGCTCAAAAAAATATTCAGATCCCTCCTCTCAACCTATCATGGCAGTCTTCACAATACAGTGGGGAAAAAAGTATTTAGTCAGCCACCAATTGTACAAGTTCTCCCATTTAAAAAGATGAGAGAAGCCTGTAATTGACATCATAGGTAGACCGCAACTATGAGAGCCAAAATGAGAAAACAAATCCAGAAAATCATCTTGTCTGATTTGGCAAGATTTATTTTGCAAATTATGGTGAAAAATAAGTATTTGGTCACCTAAAAACATGTAAGATTTCTGGCTCTCACAGACCTGTAACTTCTTCCTTAACCCCTTAATGTCTAATGACGTGCACAGTCCGTCATGGCAAGGTGTCAGTTTTGGCACCTTGACGGACTGTGCACGTCATGCCTTTGAACTACCACTTTAAACACAGCAGCGATCAGGCAGAAGAGGCTGAAATTTCAGCCTCTTCTGCCCTTTCAGTGCAGGAGCTCAGCGCTGCAGTGGCCGAGCTTCCTGCACTGACAGCCAGGAGCGGCCCCCCCGCTGCCCCTGGCTGTTAACCCCCTGACTGCTGCAATCGCAGCGCTCGGGGGGGGAGGCAGAGGGTCGGGAGCTCCCTCTGCCTCAGATCGGCGCCCTGCAATGTATTTGCAGGGCCCGATCTCTGTCTTGATGACCCGGGGGTTGTCATGACAACCTCCGGGTCATCTAGCTACGGAAAGCCGCTGTGACCATGCTCACAGCAGCTTTCACTATAGGTACAATGCATTGTAATGCTGGAGCATTGCAATGCATTGTAACTGCAATCAAAAGTAAAAAAGTGAAAGTCTCATAAAGGGACAAGGTAAAAAAAAGCATTTTTTTTTAAAAAATATAAAAATAATTTAAAAAAATTCCCCTAAAAAATACACATTTTTATGTAATAAAAAAAAACAAAAAAAATACACGTTTGGTATCGCCGCGTCCATAAAAATCCCATCTATAAAAGCGTAACCCTAGTTAACCCCTTCAATGAAAGCCGTAAAAAAAACACAAAAAGTAGTAAATTATACTTTTCCAAGCGGTATCATCATACCGCTTGGAAAAAGTGAAATAACACGCGATCAAAAATTCGGATATAAATAATCATGGTACCGCTGAAAACGTCATCTTGTCCCGCAAAAAACAAGCCGCTATACAGCATCATCAGCGAAAAAATAAAAAAATTATAGCTCATGGAATAAACTGATGCAAAAATAATTATTTTTTCTATAAAATTTTTTATTGTGTAAAAAAACGCCAAAACATAAAAAAATATATAACTGAGGTATCGCTGTAATCGCTGTAATCGTAGTGACCCGAAGAATAAAGCTGCCTTATCAATTTTACCACACGCGGAACGGAGGAAAAAAAAAAACAATTCCTGAATTGCTGGTTTTTGTTCATTCTGCTTCCACAAAAATCGGAATAGGAAGCGATCAAAAAACGTTATGTGCCCGAATATGGTACCAATAAATAATATACAAAAAAAGGCTGCACTCAAGCATACTAAAGCATGACAACATAGAATACATGAAATGTTGAATAGCAATATGGCTTTGGAGTATAAGGAAAAATTTGAGACGCTTAATATAAACATTTGGCCAAACATTAAAAGCCCACCAACCATAGTCAAGGTGGTCTCAATTCTGGTGAGTCCCTGACCTAATGTGAACATACCTCTATTAGGCTGATATCTGAATTTCTGGGTGAAAGTGGCATCTCTGCCAGTAATGACTGCATTTATGGGTAAATTAGAGACCTGCTGTAATTAAAATCACCACCTGGTACCAATAAAAACATCAGCTCGTCCCGCAAAAGATAAGCCCACAGATAACTCTGTCGGACGAAGTATGGAAAAATTATAGCTCTCAAAATACGGCGATGCAAAAACTTCTTACAAAAAATTCTTCCAAAAAAAAGCGCCTTATAGAGTGTGACAGAAGCTAAACATGAAAAAAGGGTATAAATCTGGTATCGCTGTAATCGCACCGATCCGAGGAATAAAGTCGCTTAATCACTAATACCGCACGAGGAACGGCGTAAAAAAGAAAACCAATTCTTCACCTTTTGTGGATTGCAGTAAGGCGATCACAGTGGTTCCCCCCCACATATGGGATATCAGCATACTCAGGACAAAATGCACATCAACTTTTGGGGTCCTATTTCTCCTGTTACCCTTATAAAAATAAAAATTTGGGGGCAAAAAGGTCATTTTTGTGGAAAAAAATAGGATTTTTTTATTTTCACGGCTCTACATTATAAACTTCTGTGAAGCTCTTGGGGTTCAAAGTGCTGACCACACATCTAGATAAGTTCCTTGGGGGGTCTAGTTTGCAAAATAGGGTCACTTGTGGGGGGTTTCTACTGTTTAGGCACATCAGGGGCTCTCCAAACGTGACATGACACCCGCAGACCATTCCATCAAAGTCTGCATTTGAAAATGGCGCTCCTTCCCTTCCGAGCTCTGCCATGCGTCAAAATAGTGGTTTACCCCCACATATGGGGTATCAGCGTACTCAGGACAAATTGCATAATAACTTTTGGGGTCCTGTTACCCTTTGGAAAATAAAAATTGGGGTTGGAAAGATCATTTTTGTGGAAAAGATATGATTTTTTAATTTTACAGCTCTACGTTATAACCTTCTGTGAAGCCCTTGGGGGTTCAAAGCTCTCACCACACATCTAGATAAGTTCCTTGGGGGTCTAGTTTCCAAAATGTGGTCACTTGTGGGAGGTTTCCACTGTTTAGGCACACAGGGACTCTCCAAATGCGACATGGCGTCCAATCTCAATTCCAGCCAAAAAAGTCAAATGGCGCTGCTTCCCTTCCGAGCTCTGCCATGCGTTCAAATAGTGGTTTACCCCCACATATAGGGTATCAGCGTACTCAGGACAAATTGCAAAATAACTTTTGGATCCTTTTATCCTTTGAAAAATAAAAATTGGGGTGAAAAGATCATTTTTGTGGAAAAAATATGATTTTTAAATTTTATAGCTCTACGTTATAACCTTCTGTGAAGCCCTTGGGGTTCAAAGTGCTCACTACAGATCTAGATAAGTTCCTTTGGGGGTCTAGTTTCCAAAATAGGGTCACTTATGGGGGGTTTCCACTGTGTAGGTACATCAAGTGGTGTCCGCTCTCGATTCCAGCCAATTTGACATTCAAAATCTCAAATGATGCTCCTTCCCTTCTGAGCATTGCCGTGCGCCTAAAAATTGGTTTTCCTCCACACATGGGGTATCGGTGTACTCAGGAGAAATTGTACAACAAATATTGTGGTTCATTTTCTCCTGATACCCTTGACAAAATTTTAAAAATTGTGTCGAAAGAAAAATTTTGGGAAAAAAAGTTAAATGTTCATTTTTTCCTTCCACATTGCTTCAATTCTTGTGAAGTACCTAAAGGGTTAATCAACTTCTTGAATGTGGCTTTGAACACCTTGAGGGGTGCAGTTTTTAGAATGGTGTCACTTTGGGGTATTTTCTGTCATATTGACCCCTCAAATTCACTTCAAATGTGAGGTGGTCCCTAAAAAAATGGTTTTGTAAATTTTGTTGGAAAAATGAGAAATTGCTGGTCAACTTTTAACACTTATAACTTCCTAACAAAAAAAATTTTGGCTCCAAAATTGTGCTCATGTAAAGTAGACATGTAGGAAATGTTATTTATTAACTATTTTTTGTGACATATCTCTCTGATTTAATGGCATAAAAATTAAAAGTTTGAAAATTGCAAAATTTTCAAAATTTTTTGCCATATTTCCATTTTTTTCATAAATAAACGCACGTTATATCGAAGAAATTTTACCACTATCATGAAGTACAATATGTCACGAGAAAACATTCTCAGAATCGCCAAGATCCGTTGAAGCGTTCCAGAGTTATAAGCACATCAAGAGACAGTGGTCAGAAATGTAAAAATTGGCCTGGTCATTAACCTACAAAATGGCTTGGTCGTTAAGGGTTAAGAGGCTCCTCTGTCCTCCACTCCATTACCTGTAGTAATGGCACCTGTTTGAACTTGTTATCAGTATAAAAGACACCTGTCCACAACCTCAAACAGTCACACTCCAAACTCCACTATGGTGAAGACCAAAGAGCTGTCAAAGGACACAAGAAACAAAATTGTAGCCCTGCACCAGGCTGGGAAGATTGAATCTGCAATAGGTAAGCAGCTTGGTGTTATGAAATCAACTGTGGGAGCAATAACATAAAAGACCACTGATAATCTCCCTCAATCTGGAGCTCCTCGCAAGATCTCACCCCGTGGGGTCAAAATAATCACAAGAACGGTGAGCAAAAATCCCAGAACCACACGGGGGGGACCTAGTGAATGACTTGCATAGGGCTGGGACCACCGTAACAAAGGCTACCATCAGTAACACACTATGTGTAGCCCTGGTGTGAAGGCACACGCAGTACCCTGGAGGATGTGCGGAGAGGTAACAGTTTAATGCTCAATAAACATTCACTCCATCACACACTTAGACACACCCATAGGTTATAAGAGCTAGTGAGATCTAGCCAGTGAGAGAGTCTAGCCCGGTGGCTCCTGAGTGAGTCATTCCACCTGTGTGCAGTCTGTTTCCTGTCCTCGGACAGAGAAAGAAGTCAGTCTGTTTCCTGTCTTCGGACAGAACAGTGATTGTGCAGTCTGTGCAGGAAGAAAGAGGAGTCAGCAGCAGAACCTTCAGTCGCCTGTCCCAAGGACAGTGGAGTTCAGTCGACGTGCTCCTGAACTAGAAGATTACTGAGCCTCTGTTAGCGAGCTCTGGGAAGAAGCAAGAAGGAATTAACCTGCATAGCCTTTGGAAGTGTGGAGTGCTTATGCTACAAGCGCGAACAGGGCGAAGGGCGCAGTGGAAGCAGATATAGCAGTGCATTAAGGATTGGACTATCCTGCACATTGTTACCGGTCACTGGGGACCGAAGTGCCATTACAGCTTCAGGCGTATTGGTAGAAAAACCTTACTGGACCTTAGGTCGCAGAAAGCAGCCCTTGGAGTGTCAGTACGTAGCAGGGGTCAGGTGGAATAGGGACTTTGAGCCTGATCAGCAAAAACAAGAACCTAGTTCCATCACTGGAAGACTCCGACCACAAAACTGACCGGGCAGTACAGCTTTGGAGAAGCTGGAGTATTCGGAGTGAACTAAGCTTTATGCTAGTTGGACTCATCATATTGGAAAGTAAAGGAGGCCCCCAACCTGTTCAGCTGTTATCTCAAAGCACATCCTCCACCCGATCAGCCTCCCTGGGACCTGCCATATCATCTGACAAGTAAAAGGTATGGAAAGACGCTGGATGGTGTGAGACTGATTTATTTACCTGCACCCGACATCATTAATTCCATAGACTTTGAGGGACCAGTCCCACCTGTAGGGGACCCGACATCTAGCTGCCACACCATCCCCTCAGAGATCTACAGCAGCGCTGGTCTTAGTGATCAGAGAACTACAGGTGGCGTCACGAATGTTATACACCTATCCCCTGTAAATATACCCCCCAACATACGCCTGACCGCCAGGGCCACAGACCGAGCCACCGCTACCTGTGACAACCCCATAGACTTCCATGGGCTCGGCTCTGAGTACCCCATTGCTCTGGTAACCCACAATTGTGGTGGCGGGTCAAAACAACTACGCCGCCAGGGACTCAGATCCTGCAGTGCCAGACGTGTCCCCCTGCTTAAGCCAGTACATGTCTGGGCCCGTCTGAAGTTTGCTAGAGAGCATTTGGATTATCCAGAAGAGTATTGGGAGAATGTCATATGGTCTGATGAAACCAAAGTAGAACTGGTAGAAACAAAACTCGTCATGTTTGGGGAGACAGAATGCTGAGTTGCATCCAAAGAACACCATACCTATTGTAAAACATGGGGGTAGCAACATAATGCTTTGGGGCTGTTTCTCTGCAAAGGGACCAGGACAACTGATCCGTGTACATGAAAGAATGAATGGGGTCATGTATCGTGAAATTTTGAGAGCAAATGTAAGGTTCTATGTATATATTCCTGAAACTCAGTTTGTTCGTCAGCCATTTTACTTTCTGTCTTGCTGCAGCTATCTTGCCCTCAGTCAAAATGGAGTTTCCAGCTTGCATGTTCCCGCCCTGATTCTCTCCTTTGCTTCTTAAGCAGCCACAGCTGAGCAATCAGTGCTTCAGAATCTAGCCTGCAGTGAACCTGTGACTTGACTCCTGTAAGCCTTGGACCTTGTACTCCAGCTATTCCTACTGAGGAACTCTGAAGCACTTTTGGACTCTGAACCCTGCTCTTTGAAAGACCCACGTTTGCATGGACTTACGGTAACAGAGAAGAAGATCCTGAATCTGTATTGGAGAGTGATTGCTGAGCTTGGATTACTCTGGCCTGCTGTGTCTCCTGTTTCTGTGTCTGCAAACTGTGTGACTATTTCTGCCAACTTGTATGAAGTAATACAGGACTTTTCTATATCAAACCTGTGACTCCTGTGTTTTCATCGCACCCAAGCACAAGACGCTATATGAACTGTACTACATACATTACAAGATTCTAAAGCCAAAACGTTAGTGTCTGCTGGGTCTGGAAGGCTGTGTCTGCTGTACTGTGGATATCAGACGTCCGGTTGTACTTTCTGTGATGACAGTGGTTGTGACTTCTCACAACCATTCCAGGTGAGCAATTCCCTTAAGTTTTTTCTTTTTGCAGTGTTACCACAGGTAAACACTATTGTTTTTTTTTTTTCTCTCTTTTCTCTTTTTTGTCTGCTGTAACTCTGGATATCAGATGTCTGGTTGAAACTTTCTGTGATGATAGTGGTTGTGACTTCTCACAACCATTCCAGGTGAGCAGTTCCCTTAATTTTTTTTTTTTCTCTCTGCAGTGTTGCCACAGGTGAACACTATTGTTTTTTTTCTCTCCTCTTCTTCCAGTAATCCTGTCTTAAAAGATCTGGAAAATGGAGGCCCGCATAAAGGAACTTTGCGGAGTGACTGATAATATCCTTGCAGATTTGCAGAATATAAAGACCCGTTTTACAAATCTACAGGACCTCAATAATCACAATTTGCAAGTGGTTGGACAGACTACCCAGGATTTGCGAGCCAGGATTGAGGTTCTAGAGGGGCGAGTCCAGGCTCCTGCCGTAGCCCCGAGTGCTGGGATTCCCAAGTTGCCCCCTTTTCGTTTTGGCGGTGAACGTGAGAAATTCAGGGGATTTATTAATCAATGCAATCTTTTTTTTTCTGCACATGCTTCACAATTTCCCACTGAACGATCTAAGGTGCTTACTATAATTATGTTGCTTACCAACAAGGCTTTAATGTGGGCAAACCCTCTGATTGAGACTGAGGATGATTGTTTGAATCACCTTGATGATTTTATTTCAGCCATGGGGCAGGTGTTTGATGACCCCAATCGAGGTGCAACAGCTGAAGCAGCCATGTTAGCTTTGCGCCAAGGTAAGCACTCGGTAGCTGAATATGCCTTGGATTTCAGGAGATGGGCCCTTGATACCACCTGGGACAGTTCCGCCAAAAAATCTATTTTTCGAAAGGGGTTATCTCCACTGATTAAGGATGAACTTGCTCGTGCCGACCCTCCCACTGCGTTAGGTGACTTTATTAACTACTGCATCCGTATTGATACTCGTCTGACTGAACGCAGGCAAGAGAGATGGTTCGAAAGCAATCGTACTAACCTTTTCCTACCTTCCTCTCCAGCTAAGGAACCTTTGAGTAGGATTACACGGGAACCTGAACCTGAACCCATGCAGGTAGACTCTTTACAACGACGGGTTAGTGATGCACGCAAGGAACATCATTTTAAGGAGAATCTATGTTTCTATTGTGGTAAGTCAGGGCACTTCATTATAAACTGCCCCAGCCGTTCTCGTAAGACTACTGCAGCACTCATTCATTGTGAGTGTTGCGAGAGGGGATCTGTCAGGTCCGAGCCTCAGGCTCCAGAGAGATCTGCAGCAACAGATCTTGATTTCTCGGACTTAAACTCCGTTACCTCTGAGGACGTTGACTGTGTAAACGCTGCCATTTTTCAAGTTTCCTCAGCGGTGTCCCAGCTGAGTTGTAAGAAAAACAATTCTCATTGCTTTCTTTCCATCAAACTCTGGGTTGACTCAGCTTGGGTGTCTAGCTCTGCTATGATCGACTCAGGGGCAAGTGGAAATTTTATGGATGTCTCCTTTGCTCTGAAACAGGGAATACGTTCAGTGAAGAAGGCTACTCCAGTACAGATGGAAACTGTGGATGGCTCCCTGCTGACCTCTGGACCAGTGGATCAGGAAACAGAGCCTTTGAGGGTTCTTATGGGTAAAGATCATCAAGAGAAACTGTCCTTTATGCTTATCTCTTCTCCCCACTTTCCCATTATTCTAGGGCTACCATGGCTGCAGGCTCAGAATCCTACCATTAACTGGGAGACCAAGGAATTACACTTTCCAGAGAAACAGATGAGTCCAAAAGTTTCAGCTTGCTCTGTTCCTAAAGGAATCATGTCAGTCCCTGAACTACCAGCTGTATACCAGGACTATGTGGATTTATGTGACAAGAAGAACGCTGACCAGCTTCCTCCTCACCGTCCATATGATTGTCCAATTGAATTATTGCCTGGAGCAGAGATACCTTTTGGTAAGATCTACCCCCTGGCGGGGCCCGAGCTAAAGGCTTTAAAGGATTACATAGATGAAAATCTAGCCAAGGGCTTCATACGCCCCTCTTCATCTCCTGCAGGTGCACCCATCTTCTTTGTAAAGAAGAAAGATGGATCTCTGAGACCATGCGTAGACTATAGGGAACTCAATAAGGTTACTATTAGAAACCGTTATCCATTGCCTTTAATCCCTGAGTTATTGGAGAGAGTGCGACATGCCAAAATTTTTTCTAAACTAGATCTTCGTGGGGCCTATAACTTAGTCCGTATTAGACCTGGGGATGAATGGAAGACTGCATTCAGGTCACGCTATGGACACTTTGAATATCTAGTTATGCCTTTTGGTCTGAGTACCGCCCCAGCCACTTTCCAACACTTGGTGAATGACATCTTCAGGGATCTCCTAGATACATTCGTGGTAATTTATTTGGATGATATTCTAATTTTTTCTAACTCCACAGAGGAACATCATGGACATGTGAGAATGGTCTTGGAACGTCTAAGACAAAATCATCTTTACATCAAACTTGAAAAGTGTGAATTCCATAGGACCGAAATTCAATTTCTGGGGTATGTACTGTCTACACAAGGAATTAGTATGGATGGAAGCAAAACCCAAGCCATCAAGGATTGGCCAAGTCCTAGAAATGTGAAGGAGGTACAGCGCTTCATCGGGTTTGCCAACTTCTATAGACGTTTCATTAGAAATTTCTCTGAGGTAGTGTCACCTATCACTCAACTTACCCGGAAAGAGTCTAGGTTTTCCTGGACTCCCCAAGCCCAGGAAGCATTTTCTCGTCTAAAAGATAAATTTACCACTGCACCTATCCTAGTACATCCCAACCCCGAGCTTGCCTTCATAATAGAGGTGGATGCTTCAGACTGTGCCGTTGGAGCTATACTCTCTCAGAGAACAGGTGAGAAGAATGTCTTGCATCCCTGTGCCTTCTTTTCCCAGCAGTTGTCTTCGGCTGAGAGGAACTACGATGTGGGCAATAGAGAGTTGTTGGCCATTATTGCCGCCTTCAAAGAATGGAGACACCTTCTTCAGGGAGCTGCACAGCAAATAGTCGTCCTGACAGACCATCGTAACCTTGAGTTTATCAGGTCGGCTAAGTGCCTGACTCCTCGCCAGGCTCGCTGGAATCTTTTCTTAAACCAATTTAATTTTATCATCTCTTATAGACCAGGATCGCGCAATGGAAAGGCTGATGCACTCTCTAGGATTTACTCAGCAGAGACACGTCCAATTACTCCTCCTAAGACTATTCTTCCTGACTCTAGATTCCTAGGAGTAATTCATAATCAAGACCTACTTAAGGACATCAAGGAAGCATACCATGCAGATTCCTTTTTGGCACAACCCCCAAGGGACGTAAGTCTTGTCTTTAAGAATGGTGTGTGGATTCAGGGACAACGTCTGTATATTCCTGAAACAGTCAGATTAAGAGTATTGCAACTCATTCACGATTCCAAGATAGCTGGGCATAGAGGAATTCTAAAGACACAGGAATTTCTTTCTCGTTTCTTTTGGTGGCCCACTTGCAGGAAGGATGTTTTGAATTATGTCACTTCATGTGAGGTCTGTGCAAGATGCAAAACACCTCGCTCCTCACCAACTGGTCTGTTACAGCCTCTTCCCACCCCGTCCCGCCCGTGGGGATCCATTTCTATGGACTTCATTGTGGAGTTACCAACCTCTCAGGGGAAGAACACCATTCTAGTGGTGGTTGACCGTCTAACAAAGGCAGCTCATTTTATTCCTTGTGTCGGCTTACCCACTGCAAAACAGACATCAGATTTGATGATTAAAGATGTGTTTCGCTTACATGGAGTACCGGATGAGGTTATTTCGGATCGAGGGGTGCAATTCACTTCTAGGTTTTGGCAAAATTTCTGTGCAGCATTGGACATTAAAGTAAACCTTTCTTCTGCTTTTCATCCCCAGACTAATGGACAGACCGAACGAACCAATCAAACCCTGGAGCAGTATCTCCGCTGCTTTATCTGCCACCTACAGGATGATTGGGTGGATCTACTTCCATTAGCTGAGTTCTCGTATAACAACTCTCAGAGTGCCTCCACTAAACAGTCTCCTTTTTACTCTAATCTAGGTTATCATCCTAACATTCTACCACGATTTCCCATAGAAACGCCTTTACCAGCAGTGGCTGAAAGAATCACGTCTTTACAGAAGAATATGGATCTTCTAAAGGAAAATCTGGAATCGGCTCAAGAAAGGTACAAGAAAGCAGCAGATAAATTTCGTAAACCTGCACCAGCTTTCAAGGTAGGAGACTTGGTCTGGCTGTCAACCAGAAATCTTAAGTTAAGGATTCCATCGTCTAAGTTGGGACATAAGTACATTGGACCCTATAAAATCAGTAAAATTATAAGTGCCGTTGCTTGTCGTCTTCAACTGCCCAGAACTATGAGAATCCACCCTGTCTTTCATGTATCCCTACTAAAGGCTGCGACACCCAATACGTTTCCTGGACGTTCCTCTCCTTGCCCTGACCCAGTGCTAGTTGATGGTCAGGAAGAATTTGTGGTGGAAAGGATTTTAGATTCCAGGTTGTATAGAAATCAGTTACAATATCTGATTAAATGGCAGGGCTACCCAGTGGAGGACAACTCATGGGAACCGGTCAATAACGTTAATGCTCCTCGCTTGCTCCGTCAGTTTCATCAGAGGTACCCACACAAGCCTGGTCTGAGGTCATCCGGAGGTTGTCCTTAAGGGGGGAGTAATGTAAGGTTCTATGTATATATTCCTGAAACTCAGTTTGTTCGTCAGCCATTTTACTTTCTGTCTTGCTGCAGCTATCTTGCCCTCAGTCAAAATGGAGTTTCCAGCTTGCATGTTCCCGCCCTGATTCTCTCCTTTGCTTCTTAAGCAGCCACAGCTGAGCAATCAGTGCTTCAGAATCTAGCCTGCAGTGAACCTGTGACTTGACTCCTGTAAGCCTTGGACCTTGTACTCCAGCTATTCCTACTGAGGAACTCTGAAGCACTTTTGGACTCTGAACCCTGCTCTTTGAAAGACCCACGTTTGCATGGACTTACGGTAACAGAGAAGAAGATCCTGAATCTGTATTGGAGAGTGATTGCTGAGCTTGGATTACTCTGGCCTGCTGTGTCTCCTGTTTCTGTGTCTGCAAACTGTGTGACTATTTCTGCCAACTTGTATGAAGTAATACAGGACTTTTCTATATCAAACCTGTGACTCCTGTGTTTTCATCGCACCCAAGCACAAGACGCTATATGAACTGTACTACATACATTACAGCAAAACTCCTTCCATCCAGCAAGGGCATTGAAGATGAAACGTGGATGGGTCTTTCAGCATTATAATGATCCCAAGCACACTGCCAGGGCAACGTAGAAGTGGCTTCTTAAGAAGCATATGAAGGTCCTGGAGTGGCCTAGTCTCCAGATCTCAACCCTATAGAAAACCTTTGGAAGGATTTGAAAGTCCGTGTTGCCCAGTGACAGGCCCAAAACATCAACATACCACCAACAGTGTGTGCCAACCTTGTGAGGACTTACAGAAAACGTGTGACCTCTGCCATTGCCTACAAAGGATATATAACAAAATATTGAGATGAACTTTTGTTAATGACCAAATACTTATTTTCCATCATAATTTGCAAAAAAAATCTTGCAAATCAGACAAGGTGCTTTTCTGGATTTTTTTTCTCATTTTGACTCTCATAGTTGTGGTCTACGTATGGTGTCAATTACAGGCCTCGCTCATCTTTTTAAGTGGGAGAACTTGCACAATTGGTGGCTGACTAAATACTTTTTTTCCCCACTGTATGTGTCCGGGGGATTTAATTCGTTCACGTCATGGGGCGTGTTGTTTCTTGCTGTAGTGGCGGCGTATGAAGCACTGACGTCATCCTGAATCCACATAGCAAATAAAGAAAAAGGTTGCACTAAATTGCACGAAAGCAAGGTCAATGTGAAATACATGAAGTGTGAATAGCATAATGGCTTTTGAAATTTACGAAACAGTGGACAAAGCATAAAATCATTACAGCGCATACGCAACTATTGTCCTTCACTTTCCTTGCCCCGGAAGTCGTCCAAGGCAAGCAGTCATTTCCTGGACAAGGAAAGAGTTGCGCATGCGCTGTAATGATTTTTTGCTTTGCCCACTGTTGGGCAAAGCACACTGCGCATGCGCAAGGGGATTTTGAAAAGCGCAATCGCGGCAAGCCGAAAGCCGTCTGTGCTATTCACAGACGGCTATACGCAAGAGAAGCCGAGGAGCGGGGGGGGGAGAAGAAAAAAACGCCGCCCTCCGGACCGCACGGATTTGCATACTAGAAAACGAACTTTACAAACGTATTTTTACATGAAAACTGGGGTGTCAGGAGATATCATAGGTACCCATAGATTAGTTATGGGACGCACTATGCAATGATATCTTTATCTCATATGGCTAAAATGGGGTGACAGATTCCCTTTAAATAAAATTAAGTAGAAAACATAATTATCCCATAAATATTAATATATATAATTAACACCGTAGTGAAAAGTGTAAGATAATGTAATGTAAAAAGAATTATACAGTTATACAAATAGTGAGTACATAGACACTTCTAAATCTGTATATAGTGTGGCAAGACGACTCGCTCGGCTCTCCTGAAGGCAGACTCAGGACACACGTTCTCTGGGTTTTCTTTCTGCTGGTTTATTATCAGCCATAAACTCATGCAGGTTTCGCAGGAAAAGTAAACATGACCCCTCTGGGTTAAACGGGAAAAACATAAAAAAAAAAACAATAACTCAGTCCATAGATGAGTGGGATCCGCCCGCTCTCGGTAGCATAAACTGCACTGCTAAAGTCCTTGTGGAAAGCTCTGCAGCTTCCACTCTCCTGTCTGGAGACTTTCCTCTCCAGACCACACCAGAGAAAAAAAAACAGGACTGAGCTTTTATACATTGCTCAGCCACACCCTTTTAACATATAACATGCTGACAGATAAATAAAGTAGGTCTTAGTTCACACAGGAGAGCATCCTGTGTGACACATACCTCCCCTCACATATAAAACCAGTGACACTGTCACAATAGATAATATCACATGAAGAAGGAATAGATATAAAGTGCATTTGCCATAAAGTGCCCAAATAATAAGAATCTGCTAAATATCAAAATGTGATATAATATATCATACTTTAATACATCATAAACCTTAGATGTAAGTGAAAATAAGGTATTCATAGTGAAATTCACTAGACAAGATTACAGTAGATTAATAGTGTCATGATGTGCATAAATTATTAAAGTATAAAAAGTAAACAAACATATCCTAGAAACATATTAGTTGATGAATGAAAGTGGATTATATTGCAATGTGATAGTTATAATATAAATGTGAATAGACATATCCTAAAAACATATTGTTGGACGAATAAGTGAAACGCGTATCAGGGGTCGCGGGAAGGCGGACTTACAATGGGTAAGCAGACATTCCATTTTGGCACATCATATAATCCACTACAGTATCCATCTGTCTGTGCTATTTTTGTGCACTTTTGCGCACCTTATTGTGTTTACTTTCTATTTCTGCTTGCCCAAGTCCTATCTTTGACCTACAGTCTTCCCTATGTTTACTTGCATGTCTCCTCCTCCTTCCCCTTTATTTGTATTTGTATTAAGTCGAGTTTGATTGTGTCTGACTACTTAATAAAAGTTATGCATTTATTTTATTAATCTGTAGTTTCTTGCTACTCTTTTTTCTGTCTAAGACCTCTTTCACACTTCCGTTGTGTGACGTCCGCCTATCCGTGAAAATGGCGGATCCGTCAGAAAAGTAAAAAAAAAAACGGATGCAAAACTGGTGAGTTTTCTGACGGATCTGCCAAGAACATTTCACCCGGAAATGAAGAAAATGAGAGAGAGAGAGAGAGGCGACGGGTCCGTTTTTTTCACATTTTGACGGATTTTCACTGACGTCGCACGACTGAAGTGTGAAAGAGGCCTTAACCCCTTCCCGACCCATGACGCCTACATTGGCGTCATGAAAACCTGTGCCATCCCGACCCATGACGCCAACGTAGGCGTCATGCTATAAATCATGTTCCTGCGGGTCGGGGGACCGAAATCACTGAAAGGTCATCCGACCCGCAGGCACAGGACCCCTTGCGCATCACCACAGTGGGGGTGGCTTAACCCCCACGTGGTTACGATCGCTCTGATTGGCTGTTAAAAGTGAAACAGCCAATCAGAGCGATTAGTAATATTTCACCACTGAAAAGTGGTGAAATATTACAATCCATTCATGGCCGATGCAGCAATAGCATCGGCCATGGCTGGACACTGTGTTCCCACCCTCCCCACACCGAGTAACGGTGGTGATCGGCCGCCGCCGCCGATTCATGGCGGCGAACGGTCACCGCCGTTACTATCATCTGCTGGCCGCTCCATCTGTCCTATCTCTGTGGCCGCTCCGATCGTCCTACAGTGATCAAAATAAAAGTAAATTAACCCCCCCACCTGTCATAAGTAGGGACAAAAAATAAAATAAAGAATTTTTTTTTTTCCTTTTAGGCCCTGTCCACATGTTGCAGATTTCGCTGCTGATCCGCGGCGGATTTCGCTGCGTATCCGCAGCGGATTTCGCTGCTGATCCGCGGCGGATTTCGCTGCGTATCCGCAGCGGATTTCGCTGCTGATCCGCGGCGGATTTCGCTGCGTATCCGCGGCGGATTCGCGGGATCCGGGATTTCGCCTGCTCGCGATTTTGCCGCTGATCCGCAGCGGATTTCGCTGCTGATCCGCAGCGATTTTCGCTGGGGATCCGCAGCGGATTTCGCTGCTGATCCGCAGCGGATTTCCTGCTGATCCGCAGCAGATTTCGCGCTGATCCGCAGCTGATTTCGCTGCTGATCCGCAGCTGATTTCGCTGCTGATCCGCAGCGGATTTCGCTGCTGATCCGCAGCGGATTCGCTGCTGATCCGCGCGGATTTCGCTGCGTATCCGCGGCGATTTCGCCGGATCGCAGATTTCGCGCGAACCTCAGCGGATTTGCCGCTGATCCGCAGCGGATTTCGCTGCTGATCCGCAGCTTATTTCGCTGGGGATCCGCAGCGGATTTCGCTGCTGATCCGCAGCTGATTTCTCTGCTGATCCGCAGCAGATTTCGCTGCTGATCCGCAGCTGATTTCGCTGCTGATCCGCAGCTGATTTCGCTGCTGATCCGCAGCGGATTTCGCTGCTGATCCGCAGCGGATTTCGCTGCTGATCCGCAGCAGATCCAGAAACCATGTACAGTACAATGCAAATAAATGGTAAAAAAAAAAAACGCTGTGCACATGCTGCGAATTTTTCAGCGCGGATTTGCTGCGGTTTTAAATCCGCAGCATGTCAATTCTTTGTGCGGATTCCGCAGCGGTTTTACACCTATTCCATTATAGTTGTAAAACCGCAGGGAAAAACCGCAGCAAATCTACGCTAAATTCGCAGGTAAAAGGCAGGTCTTTACCTGCGGATTTTAGAAAAATCCGCAAGTGAATCCGCAACGTGTGCACGGGGCCTCAGGGTTAGGCTGGGTTCTTATTGCATTATGGCAGTCCGTTAGATGGACTGCGTTTCACTGCGGTATAACGCGGTGTAACGCAGTCCGTTAACGCTGCCATTCACCCCATTTGTGTGCACATCGCAACGCATGCCGTAAAGCGGCATGCGTTCGCGACGTGCTGTCATTCAGTGACAGAGCCTTGGACACGGGCTGCAGCATCTGGGCTCCATCACCACTAGCACAGATGAATCATCTGATGATTCATCTGCGCTAGCGGGTATAGCATAACGCGATGCGTTATGCTATACCATTACCAGCCGGTCAACGCTACGTGTTGAACGGGCTGGTAAAACGCAATATGAACCCAGCCTTAGGGTTAGGGTTAGAATTTGGGTTAGGGTTGGAATTTGGGTTAGGGTTGGAATTTGGGTTAGGGTTGGAATTAGGGTTAGGGTTGTGGTTAGGGTTAGAGTTAGGATAAGTGTTAGGGGTGTTTTGGGGTTAGGGTTGGGATTAGGGTTAGGGGTGTGTTGGGGTTAGGGTTATGGTTAGGGTTTGTATTAGGGTTAGGGGTGTGTAGGGGTTAGGGGTGTGTTGGGGTTGGAGTTAGAATTGAGGGGTTTCCACTATTTAGACACATCAGGGGGTCTCCATACGCGACATGGCGCCACCATTGATTCCTGCAAATTTTGCGTTCAAAAAGTCAAACAGTGCTCCCTTTATTCCAAGCCCCGACGTATGCCCAAACAGTGGTTTACCCCCACATATGGGGTATCAGCGTACTCTGGAAAAATTGCACAACAACTTTGGGGGTCTAATTTCTCCTGTTAACATTGGGAAAATAAAAAAATTGGGGACTAAAGATCATGTTTGTGGAAAAAATATGATTTTTTTATTTTCATGCCCGGGCGTTATAAACCTCTGTGTAGCCCTTGGAGGTTCAAAGTGCTCACTACACATCTAGATAAGTTATTTGCGGGGTCTAGTTTCCAAAATGGGGTCACTTGTGGGGAGTTTCTACAGTTTAGGCACATCAGGGGCTCTGCAAACTTAACATGATGCCCGCAGACCATTCCATCAAGTGGGCATTTCAAAACGTCACTACTTCCCTTCCGAGCCCCGACATGCGCCCATACAGTAGTTTTCTCCCACTTATGGGGTATCAGCGTACTCAGGACAAATTGGACAACAACTTTTGGGGTCTAATTTCTCCTGTTACCCTTGGGAAAATAAAAAAATTAGGGACTAAAAATCCTGATTATGGAAGAAATATGATTTTTTTATTTTCATGCCCGGGCGTTATAAACTGCTGTGTAGCCCTTGGGGGTTCAAAGTGCTCACCACACATCTAGATAAGTTCTTTGTGGGGTCTAGTTTCCAAAATGGGGTCACTTGTGGGTAGTTTCTACTGTTTAGGCACATCAGGGGCTCTGCAAACCTAACATGACGCCCGCAGACCATTCCATCAAAGTCGGCATTTCAAAACGTTACTACTTCCCTTCCGAGCCCCAACGTGTGCCCGAACAGTGGTTCCCCCCCACATATGGGGTACCAGTGTACTCAGGACAAACTGTACAACAACTTTTGTGGTCCAATTTCTCCTGTTACCCTTGTGAAAATAAAAAATTGCGGGTTAAAAAAAATCAGTTTTTGAGGATAAAAATGATTTTTTATTTTCACGGCTCTGCATTATAAACTTCTGTGAAGCACTTGGGGGTTCAAGGTGCTCACCACACATCTGGATAAGTTCCTTTGGGGGTCTAGTTTACAAAATGGGGTCACTTGTGGGGGGTTTCTACTGTTTAGGCACATCAGGGGCTCTGCAAACGTAACAAGATGCCCGCAGACCATTCCATCAAGTCGGCATTTCAAAGCGTCACTATATCCCTTCCGAGCCCTGACGTGTGCCCAAACAATGGTTCCCCCCCACATATGGGGTACTAGCGTACTCAGGACAAACTGAACAACAACTTTTGTGGTCCAATTTCTCCTGTAACCATTGTGAAAATAAAAAATAGTGGGCTAAAATATAATTTTTTGAGAAAAAAAAAAGATTTTTTATTTTCACGGCTCTGCGTTATAAACTTCTGTGAAGCACCTGGGGGTTCAAAGTGCTCACTTTGCATCTAGATAAGTTCCTTAGGGGGTCTAGTTTCCAAAATGGGGTCATTTGTGGGGGAGCTCTAAACTTTAGGCACACAGGGGCTCTCCAAACACGACATGGTGTCCGCTAACGATTGGAGCTAATTTTCCATTCAAAAAGTCAAATGGCGCTCCTTCCCTTCTGAGCCCTGCCGTGCGCCCAAACAGTGGTTTATGACCACATATGAGGTATCTGTGTACTCAGGAGAAATTGCCCAACAAATTTTAGGATCCAATTTATACTGTTGCCCATGTGAAAATGAAAAAAACTGAGGCTAAAAGAAAATTTTTGTGAAAAAAAAGTACTTTCTTTTTTTTACGGATCAATTTGTGAAGCACCTGGGGGTTCAAAGTGCTCACTATGCATCTAGATAAGTTTCTTAGGGGGTCTAGTTTCCAAAATGGGGTCACTTGTGGGGGAGCTCCAATGTTTAGGCACACAGGGACTCTCCAAATGCGACATGGTAACCGCTAAATATTCCAGCATATTTTCCATTCAAAAAGTCAAATGGCGCTCCTTCCCTTCTGAGCCCTGCCGTGCGCCCATACAGTGGTTTATGACCACATATGAGGTATCTGTGTACTCAGGAGAAATTGCCCAACAAATTTTAGGATCCATTTTATCCTGATGCCCATGTAAAAATGAAAAAATTTATGCTAAAAGAAAATTTTTGTTGGAAAAATTAAAATGTCCATTTTTTCCTTCCACGTTGCTTTAGTTCCTGTGAAGCACCTGAAGGGTTAATAATCTTCTTGAATGTAGTTTTGAGTAGCTTAAGGGGTGCAGTTTTTATAAAGGTGTCACTTTTGGGTATTTTCTGCCATATAGACCCCTCAAAGTGACTTCAAATGTGAGGTGGTCCCTAAAAAAAATGGTTTTGTAAATTTTGCTGTAAAAATGAGAAATCGCTGGTCAACTTTTAACCCTTATAACTTCCTAACAAAAAAAAATGTTGTTCCCAAAATTGTGCTGATGTAAAGTAGACATGTGGGAAATGTTATTTATTAACTATTTTGTGGCACATATCTCTCTGGTTTAACAGAATAAAAATTAAAAATTTGAAAATTACAAAATTTTCAGAATTTTTGCCAAATTTCCATTTTTTTCACAAATAAACACAAAAATTATCGACCTAAATTTACCACTAACATGAAGCCCAATATGTCACGAAAAAACATTCTCAGAATCGCTAGGATCCGTTGAAGCGTTCCTGAGTTATTACCTCATAAAGGGACACTGGTCAAAATAGCAAAAAATGGCAAGGTCTTTAAGGTCAAAATAGGCTGGGTCATGAAGGGGTTAAAAGAGTCTCTAAGGTGTCAGAACAGCAGAACCCCCCATAAGTGGCTCCATTTTACAAACTACACCTCTCAATTAATTAATCCATGGATGCAGTGATCATATTGACACCACAGGTGTGTCACAGAACTGTATACTATTGGGCAGTGAAGAAAAAATAATAACATTTTTACCACCCAAATTTTGTTTTAGCCCCAGACTTTACATTTTCACACTAGCAAATGGGTTAAAATGTAACCAAAATGTGTCTGACAATTTCTGCTGAAAGTAGAAATACCCCATATGTTGCTGTACAGTATTGCTTAGCCACACAGCGAAACTTGGGGATGGGGATGGAGCGTTATGTGCCTCCTGGAGAGCAGATTTTCATAGAATGGTTTGCAGACTCCATATACAGTGCCAGATGAGCAGAATTCCCCTCAAGGGACCCTATTTTGGAAATTATACACCTTTGTAAATATATCTACAGGTTGTAAGAGGTTGACTCACTCAGCTGCTTCTCAAGGTAGGCACAGGAACATTTATTGTAGTAATTCATCTGCTGGTTTATTATGGACAGCATAAACTGTGTCGACCCGCCACCACAATTGTGGGTTACCAGGGCAATGGGGTACTCAGAGCCGAGCCCGTAGAAGTCTATGGGGTTTGTCACAGGTAGCTGTGGCTCGGTCTGTGGCCCGGGTGGTCTGGCGTATGTTGGGGGAATATTTACAGGGGATAGATTTATATACAGTTCGTGACGCCACCTGTAGTATTCTGGTAATTAGTACCAGCGCTGCTGTAGATCTCTGAGGGGATGGTGAGGCAGCTAGATGTCGGGTCCCCTACAGGTGGGACTGGTCCCTCAAAGTCTATGGGATTTGTGAAGTCGGGTGCAGATAAAGAACACAGTCTCACACGGTCAGCGTCTTTCCATACCTTTACTTGTAAGATGTTCAGGCAGGTCCCAGGGAGGCTGATCCAAGGAGAGTGTATCTTGAGACAGCAGCTGGACAAGTTAGGGGCCTCCTTTACTTCCAATACAACGAGTACAACCAGCCTGAAGCGTAGTTCCCTCAAAATCTCCAGCTAATCTATAGCTGTACCTGCCCAGTCAGCTTTGTGTTAGGGGCCTTCCTGTGAAGGAGCTGAATTCTTATTTTGTCCTGCAGAAACTCCAAAGTCTTCACTCCCCCTGACCCCAGTTACGTACTGACTATAAGGGGCTTGTTTGCCGCGACCTAAGGTCCGGTAAATTCCTGGTTTTCTTATCACTCTGCTTGAAACAGTCGTGATCCTTCGGTCCCCAGTGACCGGGTGCAATGTGCTGGACTTCTTCAATCCGTAAGCACTAATCCAATAAATCCACTTTGCCTTTCGCCTTGTCCACGCTGGTAACATAAGCACTCAAACTAGCCAAGGGTCGAGTAGTCACTTCTTTCTTTTCCTTCCTTCAAAGTTAGCTACAGATGCTCAGTTATCAACAGGCAGGAGCACGTCTCTGAACCTGATACCGTCCTTTAGACAGGGATGCTGAAGGCTTTCTGTACTAAAACTTCTCCTTTCCTTCAGTGTATGCTGAGGAGGTGATACAGCTCTGACTAGACTAAGGTGAATTCAAACACCTATACCAGACTCCACGATATGAACTGATGATAAAGCAGGCTAGACTCCTTCCTCCCTCCAGACGTCTTCTCTCTCTGAAGTCTAGACACTCACTCCACACGTCCTCACTGTCCGAAGACAGGAACTAGACTAAAAATCACTCTAACACATACCTTGACCACTCCCTCAAGAGTAAACTCCACTACCCTAAGGGTGTGTCTAGTATATGTCGAGTGAATGAATATTTAGCATTAAACTGCTGTCTCGCCATACACTCTCCAGGGTACTGCGTGTGCCTAACACCAGGGCTACACATTCCCCCATGGTAAAAGACAGCACTCCCGGGCTGTAAAATACAAAAGAGACATTTTGTTTATGCAATAAACATCAAACAATAACTTCTTCCCATCCGGGAGTGAGAATATCTTGAACGTTGCGAACAATAACATTTTACATATAGAAATACAAAAGTATCAAATAGCATTTAATAAATATACGGTATACTTGTGAAGGACCCGCACCAAACCTTCAACGTGGGTCCTGGGTGGGCTGCAGGACATCCAAATGCAGACCTCACTCAGTGCCACACCACACGGGTTTTTGGTTCAGAGGTAAGTCAAGGTTTCATGTGAAACCATTAAAAAGGCACTTTAGTGCAACTATTTACAAGTAAGTTCTGGGTTAGCATAGTCCTTAACCTCCAAGTCCAATGTAAAACCAAAGACATATTATATAATATCACATAATACGAAAGTGCAACTTTTCTGGTTACTGTTTATCATTTACCATTTATCATTTACCATTTATCATTTACCATTTACCCAGCCGGGCATTCTACAGTAGAAATATATATATTCACTATATAAATTGTGCAAAACTTTACAAAACATTTCAAACTTTTTACTTTTGGTAGACCCGATATGGATCTCACCAATTCTTCACTATCTTATTCATTTTCTGCAAATACACTTTCCACTACTTTTTCCACCCCGGGGGCTGGAACAACGCAATGGGCCCTAGATCCCAAGACTAGCAAATCATGTGCTGCGATCAGGGTCTGGGTCGCCACAGTTCTGGTGCGAACCTCTAGGGGCGCAACGGGTACACTCTCTCCACATGACACCGATTGCGTCTCAATCACAGTTAGCGATATGGACCGCGTCAGGGATTGCGATTGCGACTGGGTCGCATGTTGCGATGTAGCGGTGGCTTTAATTTGCGATGAACTCTGGGTCGCTAGTTGCGATGACTTTGCAGGGGGCGATGCTGGGGCACGGCCGGATGCTGCTTGAGCTGGAGACGGGGACGCTGCGGTAATGGTGACGGTACCTGCGTCTGGGACGGGGTCACGGACGATGGTGAAGTTAAGGGCATACCATCCCCTCATTCCCCAGTGCCGCGTATATGTGACGATATCTCCATTTGCTAAGTCCCTCCCGGGATGGCCTTGCGGCAGGTGGGATTCTACGTCACGCCTGCTGACGAAGACCGCTGGGTAGAGGCCCGGTTCACGGATAAAGCCCCAGCCCTTCCGGAGCTGGAACTCAGTCACACACCCCTGCCGCCGCGGTTCCCTCAGGGTACCTTTATCTCTCCGGACACTCTCTTTGTCCGCGATCAGCTCGGCATATTGTCGCTGACGGTTCCTCTGAGTTTCCCGCTCTTCCTCCTGCTGACGCCTCTTCTTCTCCTCACGACTCTGCCATTCTTGTTCCCACTGGGCGGTATAGGCGACGTCATCCAGGCGCGCCATTTCATCCCAGTCCACATCTGGTAGTGACGGACAGGACCCCTCCGGTGTCCCTGCCGGGGACCGATCATCTGCTGCGGCCTCTTGGCCGGGCGGGCGTTCCGGGATTGGCTGTACCTCCTCAACCTCCTTCGCTTCCACCGCTTCACCGGTGGGATCGGGATCGGTACTTTCGGGGGCAGCCTCCGGTTGCTCCTTCGCCTTGGGCAGCAGACTCTTCGGTATCTGGAATCGTGGGGGTTCGTTGAGGGGAGAGATCACCGTGTCCCACAGCCTCCGCTGTTCCAGGGTGCGCCGGCGTCTCTCAATTTCTTCAAAGCCAGGTTGGTCCTGGACCATCTTCCTCAGGCGTGCATTTTCTTCTCTTGTCTCAAGCAACGCCTGCTTCAGGTGCAGGATCACGGATAACTCCGGTGTTGGTGGCAGCTTGGCTGGGGCACGGGGCCTGCCTTCCTCCGCTTCCCAGCTCGGCTGCACACGTCCTGCCTCCATGATGTTCCAGAAGATTCTCCTTTCTTCCTGCGGAGACATCCGGTCTCTTCCGTGGAGGTGGGATTTGCGTCTCCTCCTCCTCGCAGGGAAGGTGAAGAGGAGGCGGACCTCCTTTGCTGTAGGGCAGGACCGCATGTTGTAGTAGCACTTTGAGAGGGCAGGCATTTTCTTCGCGCCACTGGGGGGTAGACGCCCACGAAGGTACGCCCACCTTCTTCTCCAGCGCCTGAGGGCGCGAATATGGCGACAAAAATGGCAATTTTGGCGCCAAAAGTGCAAACAGTCCTTTTTCACAAAAACAATTCCTTAGGCACATAGGGCTCGCAATTCTGCGAGTTTCGCATCCTGTTCGTGACGCCAAATTTGTGTCGACCCGCCACCACAATTGTGGGTTACCAGGGCAATGGGGTACTCAGAGCCGAGCCCGTAGAAGTCTATGGGGTTTGTCACAGGTAGCTGTGGCTCGGTCTGTGGCCCGGGCGGTCTGGCGTATGTTGGGGAATATTTACAGGGGATAGATTTATATACAGTTCGTGACGCCACCTGTAGTATTCTGGTAATTAGTACCAGCGCTGCTGTAGATCTCTGAGGGGATGGTGAGGCAGCTAGATGTCGGGTCCCCTACAGGTGGGACTGGTCCCTCAAAGTCTATGGGATTTGTGAAGTCGGGTGCAGATAAAGAACACAGTCTCACACGGTCAGCGTCTTTCCATACCTTTACTTGTAAGATGTTCAGGCAGGTCCCAGGGAGGCTGATCCAAGGAGAGTGTATCTTGAGACAGCAGCTGGACAAGTTAGGGGCCTCCTTTACTTCCAATACAACGAGTACAACCAGCCTGAAGCGTAGTTCCCTCAAAATCTCCAGCTAATCTATAGCTGTACCTGCCCAGTCAGCTTTGTGTTAGGGGCCTTCCTGTGAAGGAGCTGAATTCTTATTTTGTCCTGCAGAAACTCCAAAGTCTTCACTCCCCCTGACCCCAGTTACGTACTGACTATAAGGGGCTTGTTTGCCGCGACCTAAGGTCCGGTAAATTCCTGGTTTTCTTATCACTCTGCTTGAAACAGTCGTGATCCTTCGGTCCCCAGTGACCGGGTGCAATGTGCTGGACTTCTTCAATCCGTAAGCACTAATCCAATAAATCCACTTTGCCTTTCGCCTTGTCCACGCTGGTAACATAAGCACTCAAACTAGCCAAGGGTCGAGTAGTCACTTCTTTCTTTTCCTTCCTTCAAAGTTAGCTACAGATGCTCAGTTATCAACAGGCAGGAGCACGTCTCTGAACCTGATACCGTCCTTTAGACAGGGATGCTGAAGGCTTTCTGTACTAAAACTTCTCCTTTCCTTCAGTGTATGCTGAGGAGGTGATACAGCTCTGACTAGACTAAGGTGAATTCAAACACCTATACCAGACTCCACGATATGAACTGATGATAAAGCAGGCTAGACTCCTTCCTCCCTCCAGACGTCTTCTCTCTCTGAAGTCTAGACACTCACTCCACACGTCCTCACTGTCCGAAGACAGGAACTAGACTAAAAATCACTCTAACACATACCTTGACCACTCCCTCAAGAGTAAACTCCACTACCCTAAGGGTGTGTCTAGTATATGTCGAGTGAATGAATATTTAGCATTAAACTGCTGTCTCGCCATACACTCTCCAGGGTACTGCGTGTGCCTAACACCAGGGCTACACAAAACCATAGCAGGGTTCAGCAAAATAAACAGAGCCTTTCTGGCATAATGGTCAAACAAAAAGATAACATAGGACAAAGTCCACTAGTCTGAGGGATTCACCTACTCAGACCACCAGGTGTATTTAGCTCCGCCGTTTGGAGACTTGCTCTCTTCCCAAACCCACAACACACTGACTCTCAAGTCAAGCTATTTAAGCAAGACCATGTGATGATCATGTTAGTACACCTGCTGGTGTCGGCTCTGCAGGTGAAGATATGGTGGGAACCCTCCCACCCACTCAATGGATGCCCACATAAAACCAGCCCATTTCTGCAACTTTAATTTAACCCTCCCAACACATAGTGTGTTAGAGGAAAATATCCTGGTTTCACATCACTGATGTCATTATGCGCAATGACACATACAGGAGGTTTGGAAAGTATTCAGACCCCTTTAAGTTTTTCACTCTGTTTCATTGCAGCCATTTGGTAAATACAAAAATGTTCATTTTTTTCTCTCATTAATGTACACTCTGCACCCCATCTTGACTGATAAAAACCAGAAATGTAGAATTTTTTGCAAATTTATTAAAAAAGAAAAACTGAAATATCACATGGTCATAAGTATTCAGACCCTTTGCTCAGACTCTCGTGTTTAAGTCATATGCTGTCCATTTTCTTGTGATCCTGCTTGAGATCAGGGCCGGCTCCAGGTTTTTATGGGCCCCGGGCGAAAGAGTCTCAATGGGCCCCTTTAACACAGACCACGATTCATGATGCACAGTTACGGCAGAGAAATATGGGTATAGTACAGTGCCAAATACTTCACATCTTACATTACATGACTGATATCTATTGTAAATTCTACAATAGCTCAGAAGCCGCCGAATTCTCACAGCGCACAGTACAGACTGGACAGTACAGTCCTCCATACAATATTATGGGCACCACATAGTCTCCCCCTCATCACCCATATAACACCCCATGCAAGATGTCACCCCCCATCCACCATATAATGCTCCATACAGAATACTGGACCTAATATAATGCTCCATACAGAATACTGGACTACATAAATTGCTCCATACAGGATACTGGTCCCTATATAATGCTCCATACAAAATATGGAGCTCTCCTCTGCACTGCGCTGTGCTTTGCACTGTTACGGCTCAGGAGAGGCCGTATCACCTCCCCATCACCTCCATCAATGCCTTCTCCCCATCACCTCCATCAATGCCTTCTCCCCATCACCTCCATCAATGCCTTCTCCCCATCACCCCATCATTGCCTTCTTCCCATCACCTTCATCATTGCCTTCTCCCCATCACCTCCATCAATTCCTTCTCCCCATCACCCCATCATTGCCTTCTCCCCATCACCTCCATCAATGCCTTCTCCCCATCACCACCATCAATGCCTTCTCCCCATCACCTCAATCAATGCCTTCTCCCCATCACCCCCCATCATTGCCTTCTCCCCATCACCTCCATCAATGCCTTCTCCCCATCACCTCCATCATGGCCTTCTCCCCATCTCCTCCATCAATGCCTTCTCCCCATCACCCCCCATCATTGCCTTCTCCCCATCACCTCCATCAATGCCTTCTCCCCTTCACCTCCATCAATGCCTTCTCCCCATCACCCCCCATCATTGCCTTCTCCCCATCACCTCCATCAATGCCTTCTCCCATTACCTCCATCAATCAATGCCTTTTCCCCATCACCCTCCATCATTGCCTTCTCCCCATCACCCTCCATCATTGCCTTCTCCCCATCACCTCCATCAATGCCTTCTCCTCATCACCTCCATCAATGTCTTCTCCCCATCACTTCCATCAATACCTTCTCCCCATCACCCTCCATCATTGCCTTCTCCCCATCACCTCCATCAATGCCTTCTACCCATCACCTCCATCAATGCTTTCTCCCCATCACCTCCATCATTGCCTTCTCCCCATCACCTCCATAATGGCCTTCTCCCCATCATTGCCCTCTCCTCCACCTACACACACACAGCAGCATTCACCTGTCTGCACATTCACACACACACCACATCTCACCTGTCCGGCGTCCGCACCGCAGGCACTCCCACAGCATCACCGGTGCCCCTGCTTTCTCTCTCTGCCACAGCCGGCCGCTGAATGATGACATCATCCAGCGGCGCTGCTGTGAGGGGAAGCCCGACGGCGAGTGGGCTCCCCCGCCTGCTCAGGGCCCCGGCACTTGCCCGGGTACGCCGGGTGCGGACGCCGGCCCTGCTTGAGATGGTTCTATGCCTTCATTGGAGTCCAGCTGTGTCTAATTAAACTTATAGGACTTGATTTGTAAAGTGACACACCTGTCTATATAAGACATCACAGCCCACAGTGCATGTCAGACCAAATGAGAATCATGAGGTCAAAGGAACTGGCCATGGAACTCAGAGACAGAATTGTGGCAAGTCACACATCTGGCCAAGGTTACAAAAGAATTTCTGCAGTACTCAAGGTTCTTAAGAGCACAGTGGCCTCCATAATCCTTAAATGGAAGAAGTTTGGGACCACCAGAAGTCTTCCTGGACCTGGCAGTCAAGACACTCTAAGCAATCGTGGGAGAAGAGCCTTGGTGAGAGAGGTAAAGAAGAACCCCAAGATCACTGTGGCTGAGCTCCACAGATGGAGTAGGGAGATGGGAGAAAGTTCCACAAAGTCAACTATCACTGCAGCCCTCCACCAGTCGGGCCTTTATGGCAGAGTGACCAGACGGAAGCCTCTCCTCAGTGTAAGACATATGAAAGCTCGCATAGAGATTGCTAAAAAACACATGAAGGACTCCAAAACTATGAGAAATAAGATTCTCTGGTCTGATGAGACGAAGATAGAACTTTTGGTGATAATTCTAAGCAGTATGTGTGGAGAAAACCAGGCACTGCTCACTACCTGTCCAATACAATCGCAACAGTGAAATATGGTGGGGCAGCATCATGCTATGAGTTGTTTTTCAGCTGCAGGGACAGGATGACTGGTTGCAATTGCAGTAAACAAGAATGTGGCCAAGTAGAGAGCTATCTTGGATGAAAACCTCTTCCAGAGTGCTCTGGACCTCAGACTTGGCCGAAGGTTCCCCTTCCAACAAGACAAAGACCCTAAACACACAGCTAAAATATCAAAGGAGTGGCTTCAGAACAACTCTGTGACCATCATTGACTGGCCTAGCCAAAGCCCCGACCTAAATCAAATTGAGCTTCTCTGGAGAGACCTGAAAATGGCTGTTCACCAACAATCACCATCCAACCTGACGGAACTGGAGAGGATCTGCAAGGAGGAATGGCAGAGGTCCCCAAATCCAGGTGTGAAAAACTTGTTGCATCATTCCCAAGAAGACTCATGGCTGTACTAGCACAAAAGTTTGCTTTACTCAATACTAAGCAAAGGGTCTGAATACTTATGACCATGTGATATTTCAGTTTTTCTCTTAATAATTTTTGCAAAAATTTCTACATTTCAGTTTTTTTTTAGTCAAGATGGGGTGCAGAATGTATATTAATGAAAAAAAAATGAACCCTTTTTTTGAATTTACCAAATGGCTGCATGATGCAAAGAGCGAAAAATTTAAAGGGGTCTGAATACTTTCTGTATCCACTGTATAAACACATAAATAGATGGCTATAAAAATGTCAGTGACTATAGATTAGTACAGTGTTCGTAGCTT
>JARQOD010000002.1:316183970-316327716 GCA_033576555.1 Oophaga sylvatica
GGGAGGTCATAAACTCCCTAAGGCCAACACATGCTGGCATATTTCCATGTATTGGGCATTTCCACTGAAGTTGGAATTGTGAAACATTTGATCAGCGTCATTTGGAAGTTTTGGGTTGTCATTATGATTTAAAAAGAGGAAAAACAGTGTTTGCAAAAATGGCTTCACCCAACCATTAACCATTAGAGGAGAAAAAGTTTTGGGTTTACATATTTCTGAAAAGGCAAAAAATTTCTGCAGGGGTATGTAAACTTTTGATCAAAACTGTGTATATGTAATATTGTAATTATATTCATTATTTCAAATAAAGAATTGTTATTTTTAATAGAGTTTCCCAAGTTTTTTTGGTAGGATAGTTTAAGTATTGGTTGGGAAACTTAATATTTTTGCCCAAATTACGGGGTGTGTTACTTGCAATAGGGGTTGAACCTTTGCAGTGGTAATTTGTAAAAAAAGGACATAATTGGATTTAACATTAGGAAAAGAGATGGTATTGTATGCAATGACCTGCTCTCGTTTCTGGGGGATGGCGTTTGTCTCTTGGTGGCCAGGGAAGGCGATCATTTCCAGCTTTGGAGAAATTTGGGGTTGGCAATAAATTGGGTTAAGTAATCCTGCTCTCTGGCATGCTTCTCTACAATGACTAATGTTTCATGCAAAAGTTTATTAGGTTTAAATACTTGAGTATTCCAGAATCCTCTAAAATTGCAAAAAAATTAGAACTTAACCTGACCCCTTTTTTATTAACGAAATGTAAATAAAATTACTGGCCTGGACTAAATAATACAGTGTATTCCAGTTGTGTAAGGGTAAAACTTAATTAAAATGATACTTCTGCCCCAACTTGCAGGGTGGGGAGTCAGAGTCAGCGGTGGAGTGGGAAGCCTATTCTGGGGAGTCGGGTTGGGGGTCGGTGTCTGGAAATTGAGGATTTGGGAAAGTCGGGGGTTTTTAGCTTAAAACTCCACAGCCCTGGTATGAGGGAGTCGGAGTTGGATTGTGTACGGAAAATTGGGAGTCGGAGTTGAAGTCGGAGGTTCCTTACCGACTCCACAGCCCTGCCAATTGTTTACTTTTTGGCTAACGCACCGTTTTGGCCCCCAAAAATAATTTTACAAAGTAAATCTTTTATTTAGGGACCTCATCTGGGGAAAGGTCAAAAGCATATTAAAATAGAATCATTTACAAAACCCCAAAGATAAGGCAAGTTTGCATCAAATAATCCGTAACTTTACTATTATAACTCCCAAAGTTAACATTTATTAGGTGGGGGGAAACGCCGTAAGTAACTTGTTGGGAGTGTTCTTAAATTTATATGGGGGGGAAGGTTTCATTACTTTCCAATCTTGAGAAGGGCAAGTTTCGTAAGTGCTCTTTGAAATCCCTACAAAGCACTCACTGAAAAGTATGGAATAAAATTAAGCGCTACAAAATTATCTGTTTTAAAAAACAAATTCACAATTTGGGACAGTGGATTTGCTATGAGTTTTCCCCCTTCAAGTTTTGATTACTGGAAAACAGGTTGGGATCCAAAAGCTTGTTCATTTCTATAGAAAATTTTTAAAAATGTTCGAGAGGATTAGGAAGAATATCCTTTACACAGTGGCCCCAACCCTTTTTTGTACCAGGGACCGCTTCAAGCAAGGCCCAACTTTCCATGGCCCGGCAGGTAATATGGGGGGCAGGGTTTTGAGGGGTTGGCGTTTAGTGCTACTTTTTAATTTGACATTTTATGTATGATGTTCCACCTGTAATTCCCAATATATAGTATGATGGCCCCACAACATGTAATCCCCATATATAGTAGGATGGGCCCCAAAAGTACTTATATATCAAAAGCATTACTAGGGCCACAGGCGGAGGGCAGAGCATGCTGCCAGATGCGCAGCAACATTCAGATGATGAACGCAGCATGTTTACGCGCGCCCCGCCCCAGTGATAATGAGCCACCAGGGCAGGCACCTGCAGTGTGCTCTGAGCTCCAGCAGAGAACACTTCTCAGTGTTTAGTGCTGGACTGCGGCAGCGCCGCGGGCGGCAGAAAAAACACCCATCGGCCGGTCCTGGTTCACGGACTGGTGGTTGGGGACCCCTTCTTACAATACAATATCTTCTACAGGTTTATACAACTACGCCATGCATTTGAAACTCGGTTTAAATCAACCACCAAATCGGTGCAGGGGATATAGTATAAGACTAATAGGATCAAAGAAATACCAAAGGACCTTGTAGACAGTACCTTAATCAGTACCCACTAAGTACCAAAACCAAAAGGGTTAATTACGTGGGAACGATTTCAGATGAGGTATGGGATTCAATTCTGGAGTTCCATTCCCAATTATCTCTTGTGAGACTAAGTTGTCACAATTGTATGTTATTTATAGGGTGTATAAAAACATAACTTTGGATATTTAAAGTCGGTCTGAGTCAGACTCCATGTGTCCAGATGTAATGCAGATGGAGCAGGCCCTTATGCACATAATGCAGACTGCATGTTTACAGATGTTTTGGGCTGCGGTATTACACTTAACCCACCTTCCGATGGGAATGACAGTTCATAGGATCCTATAATATGTAATTTGGGATATGTAGATGAAAAGTTCACTGATGAGCAGGGGAAGGTAATGATTGTTAGGACTTGCATATGCTGCCAGGAAATTGCTATGCCCTGGTTAACGGTTAAATCACGAACAAAAAGGGAATTTTTTTTAAGGTGGTTAATATTTTCATGGAAAGAAGTGTTTACATTAACAAGGTAAACTGCTTCAATATGAAAAAATATGGGCAGGTTGGCTTAACAAGACAGGACTAGTGCATTTTGAAACTACTATGGGATACAATATTTTTGACAAAAGGAGAGAATCCAGCTCAACGATGGAGTGAAGATAAAATAAGTTTTTATTCACTTGATGTTTTCAAGTATAGAGGAAAAGTATCAGCATAGATAACAGCAGATGACTAAGGGTGCCGCGTCACCTGAAACGCGTCCACGCCTCCTGATGAAGAACGGCGAAACGCGCGTTGAGGCGGCAGGCTGGGTCAGGACTTTCTTCCATGTAAGTTCAAATGTTGGCACTTGCACCTTAATGTTCGTTTTGTCTGTATGCACTATTTGAGTCCATATCCATGCGGTTATTATTTATCCTATTTATTGCACATTAGCACTTTATTGTTGTTGGGATAATAGATTAATTTTGGGACTCCACAACTGCCTTTCGGTACTTCATGCACATAAGCAATTATATATATTTATTTTTTGAACAATTCATTGGATTTTATGCATGGTAATTTATTGCTTATATAAATTTTGTAATTTTTGGTGTATACATTACATAGTGGGCGAAAAATTGTCCTTTTCTCTTGACCTGCTTGGTTTGTGCTACTCTGTTATAATTGGTAATTGTTGTTTAACTATTAAAATTGATAAATTTAAAAAAGCTCTGATTCCTGCTGTATATGTGGGGTGGGTTAAAGTGTTATACATTTATTGAGTTTCTCTATTAGTGAGTTATTCCAGATTGGATTTTCTGTTGTATAAATGTGGGTGAGCGGTGCTGGTTTTTGCCACACATACGGCTTAGAATTATCACCAAAGTTCTATCTTTGTCTCATCACACCAGAGAATCTTATTTATCATAGTCTGGGAGTTCTGCATGTGTTTTTAAGTAAACTCTATGCGGGCTTTCATATGTTGGCATGGGGAGAGGCTTCCATCAGGCCACTCTGCCATAAAGGCCCGACTGGTGGAGGGCTGCAGTGATAGTTGACTTTGTGGAACTTTTTCCCATCTCCCTACTGCATTGTGGAGCTCAGCACAGTAATCTTTGGGTTCTTCTTTACCTCTCTCACCAAGGCTCTAATCCCACGATTGCTCAGTTTGGAAGGACGGCCAGTTTTAGGAAAACTTTGGTGGTCCCAAACTTTTTCCCATTTAAGGATTATGGAGGCCACTGTGCTCTTAGGAACCTTGAGTACAGCAAAAATTCTTTTGTATCCTTGGCCAGATCTGTGCCTTGCCACAATTCTGTCTCTGAGCTCCTTAGCAGTTCTTTTGACCTCAAGACTCTCATTTGGTCTGACATGCCTTGTGAGGTCTTGTATAGACAGGTGTGTGCCTTTACAAATCAGTCCTATCAGTTTAAATTAAACACAGCTGGACTCCAATGGAGTAGAACCATCTCAAGGAGGATCACAAGGAAATGGACAGCATGTGACTTAAATATGAGTGTCTGAGCTAAGGGTCTGAATACTTATGACCATGAGATATTTCAGTTTTTCTTTTTTAATAAATTTGCAAAAATCTTTTTTTTTCAGTCAAGATGGGGTGCAGAGTGTACATTAATGAGAAAAAAAAAAAAAAACTTTTTTGAATTTACCAAATGGCTGCAATGAAACAAAGAGTGAAAAATTTAAATGGGTCTGAATACTTTCCGTACCCACGGTAACTTACTGTCTCCAGAAATTTTATTATTAGATGTTTGAACCACAGTTTCCTTCTTTGGAAAAAATGTTAAGGATTCAGTTAATGTTCATATTATTATGTTTTCATTATTATTTTTATTGGAAAGATGTGTCGAGCAGAAGTTGTTCTAGAGGGTAGGGGGATCAACAGGGGATCTTTGTTATATCTTGTTTTGTTTTATATTAAAAAAAAACTTAATAAAGGCCATCTGGTGGGCAAGGAGCTACAAAGTATTTCCACTGTTCTTAAGAGACTTACAGCAGTATAGAAAAGATTTTAGGCAGTTGTGGTAAGACTGCTGCAAAGTAAAAATGCTTAAAAAAAATAGAAAGATGAATTAACAGAAGTAACCTAAGAGAACGAACAATAGGTAAATCTAAATCAAAATTTAGTGTGACCACCCTTGCTTCCAAGGCATCAATACTTCTAGGTACACTTGCACACAGTTTTTGAAGGAATTCAGCAGGGAGAAGTTCTTTGAGAACTAACCACAGATCGTCCATCATTGTAGACTCATAGAAATCCTTCTATCTCTTCATGTAATACCCAGAAAGTCTCAATGTTGAAATCAGGGCTCTGTAAAGGCCGTATCATTACTTCCAAGACTCCTTGTGCTTCTTTACTCTGAAGATAGTTCGTAATGACATTGGGTGTAAGTTTGGGGCCAATCAAAAAATACTAATGGTACAAAATGATGGATGTGTGTGGGCACAAAGCAATGGTCAGCGATGAGGGACCGTAGACGTAGTGCTCAGACAAGGAAACAGACAGATGAAAGACACATCATGCTTACCTCCTTTTGAAATCAGAAAATTTCCAACAGTACCATCAGTTCAGAAATGGCACTAGTGGGACCCAGCAACACCCATTTACGGTTCATAGAAGTCCTAGTTAGAAGTGATGTTCATGAAAGAATTACAGCCAAAAATCATACCTTTTACATGGAAACAAGACCATGATGAGATAAAATGTAAATATTTGGCTGTAAAAGGGTAAATCTGTTTGCTAAAGGGCTAGAAACAGCTCAATAATGACTGTTTGCAAGCAAAAGTGAGGCATTGTTGATGTTTCCTGTAAGTTTGAAGCTGCACTTCAGCAAAATGAAGTCAGAAAATTAGTCAGGATTAATGGGGTCTTAAAAACTAAGAAATACAGGTAGATACTTATCAATCATGTAAATACATCAAAGAGGAGTCTAAATGGCTCTAAATTTATTTTGCAGCTGTGCGCAGGGCTGTGGAGTCGGGTAAGCCCAAACCAGACTCTGACTCCTCAATATCCCGACTCCCCAGCACTGCCCCCTACTGAGCATGTACATAAAGTGCAGCACAGTTTCATCTCAACTCAAAGCTGAGATCCTTTGATCAAGAACAGAACAGACATTTATAAGACATTTAATAACTTTCCCAAATTCTTATGAAAACATTTACAGCACATTCTGCATTGTACTACTGACCCCAATGTATTAAATATTGTTGGAGTCCGTCCATTTTATACCAATTCCACCAAAATGGACACAAACTCTGACTCCACGGCCATGTTGTAAGTTTACCTAGAAGAATTGATGCTTTTACGCCATTTTGAAGGCAAGGGTACACCAAATATTGATCTGATTTACATTTCTTTTATGTTCAGTCTGCATTTTGATAACCAATAAAAATAAACCATTAATGCTTGTATTTTTTAAAGCATTCTTACTTGCAGCATTTTTTGTCAAACCTTTTCTATTCCACCATGATTGCTAAATTCTACAGAGGCATAAGAAACTAGAGTTAGGTTGTCACCTGAAGTAAGTACACAGGGACTGGAAAGTGATCTGAGTAGATTCCGGTTGCTTCTCTTCAGTGATTCTTTTCTATACAAAAAAAAGAAGAAAAAAAGTACAATTCTCAGTTTGTGAGATCATTTTTATTAAGTAATACCCATCAAAGACAAATAAAAAATATTTAAATAAATTAAGTTATATTCTTTTATACTGAAATAATGCACACTTCCTACTTGAATATTCTTACCATTAAAGAAAACAACCGATCTCTTCTTGCCAGACGGTCAGGAAAAAAAACTGCAGCTCCATTTAGTAAAGTGTTAGTAATTTCTTTTATGAGTGCTTCGGAAGACAAAGAGGAAATGTCCATGTTGTTCATAGCTGGGAGGAGACAGGACCGTGTAAGTAACTAAAATTTGGAAAAAAAAACTACATCAAGAAGAACAATTCCATAACTATTTCAGGTACTTCATCGGGGACACAGGAAACCATGGGTGTATGCTTCTACTAGAAGACTCAGACTAAATTCTTCTACTCGTTTCACCCTTAGGTTAAGGAAACAGAGTGGAATGGCCTCTCTATAACCCAAACAAAAGACTATGAACTTTTTTGTAAAGTGCTGCAGAATATGTTGGTGCTATAGAAATAAAAATTATTACGCCATAATACTTCCATCTGGATGCCAGGAGGATTCCTGACGCAGTTAACATTCATGTACTGGTTTGGAGAGTCCTTGCCTTTGTCTCCTATCCGCCTGCACCTCCATATTATGGAGTGAAGAGCATTTTGGTTCCAGTTTCAAGCCTCTTCAGGACACTATAGCCCCTACTCTAACTCCTTCTGCATTGCGTAGCCCACTTGACCCACGTTTCCAGTGTCATGGTGCCCCTTTTTTTTGTTTTTTGAGTCCTTGGCTACCGTGCCACCCCTCAACCATCTGAAAGTGGGGCCTGTTTTTCTCAAGTCATCCCTGCCTTCCACAGATTTACCACTTCTTGTGGTCTCATCAGCACTATCCATGGCCTCCATGTTATCGTCCCAGGAGCTGGCACTTCAGTATAGTATCCAGCTTCATGTTTCAACCTAGTCAACTCTTGCAGCTACAACCTCACCTCCCCAGTCAGTCAGGTTCACGCACGGGCTTACTTCCCACGATCAGTCTGTGCTTCATTACTTCCTCTCTCCTTAGGCGCTGCCTTTTTGCCTGTGCACGCTTACATAGGAGGCTTACACAGACAGAGTCATGTATCTAATGCCCATCATGCACAGTACAGCCCCAGAGCGGTGTATGTATGTAATGCCCATCATGAGTGCCTAATGCCATCACGCGTGATACAGCCCACAGAGACGCGTATCCATTCTCAACCTGTGATACACATTACACCACTGCTCCCCTAGAAGTGGACGGTATGGTTGTCACACACATCACTGCTCCCCTAGAAGTGGACGGAGCAACATACACATTACACCACTGCTACCCTTGACATGGAAAGAACAGTATCAAAACATTACTGCTGCCCCGGAAGTGGACAGAGCAATGTCACACACTACACCCACTGCTCACATGCTCATGGAAGAAGCAGTATCACAACACACCACTGCACCCATAGAGGTGGAAGGAGCAGTGTCACATTACACCACTAGTGTACTAGACATAGAAGTGAATGGAGTGGGGTCATTTAACCCCTTCATGCCGCAGCCCTTTTTAGTTTTTGTTTTTGCTCCCCTTCTTCCCAGAGGCATAACTTTTTTATTTTTCCATCAATATAGCCATATGAGGGCTTGTTTTTTGTGGGAGGAGTTGTACTTTTGAACTACACCATTGGTTTTACTATATTGAGTACTCAAAAACAGGAAAGAAATTTCAAGTGCAGTGAAATTGCAAAAAAAAGTGCAATTCTACAACTTTTTTGGGATTTTTTTTTACCATGTTCACCAAAATGCTAAAACTGACCTGTCATTAAGATTCTCCAGGTCATTAAGAGTTCATAGACACCAAACATGTCTAGGTTCTTTTTTTTTTTAAGGGTTAAAAGAAAAACAAAGTTTGTTTAAAAAAAATAAAAATTGCGTCATGTTCCGAGACCCGTAGCGTCTCCATTTTTCGTGATCTCGGGTTGGGTGAGGGCTTATTTTTTGCGTGCCAAGCTGACGTTTTTAATTATACCATTTTGGTGCAGCTACAATCTTTTGAACGCTGTTACTGCATTTTAATGCAATGTCGCGGCGACCAAAAAAACTTACTACTGGCATTTTGACTTTTTTTTCTCACTGCGCCATTTAGCGATCATGTTAATACTTTTTTATTGATAGATATGGTGATTCAGAATGCGGCAATACCAAATATGTTTGATTTTTTTTTTTTTTTTTGAAAGGGGCGAAAAGGGGGTGATTTGAACTTATATATTTTTTATAATTTTAACCCTTAACCCCCAAGGGTGGTTTGCATGTTAATGACCGAGCCAATTTTTACAATTCTGACCACTGTCTCTTTATGAGGCTATAACTCTGGAACGCTTCAACGGATCTCACGATTCGGAGACTGTTTTCTCGTGACATATTGCACTTTATGATAGTGGTAAAATTTCTTTGAAATAACTTGCGGTTAATTATGGAAAAAAAAAGGAAATATGGCGAAAATATTGAAAATTTTGCAATTTTCAAACTTTCAATTTTTATTCCCTTAAAACAGAGAAATGTCACACAAAATAGTTACTAAATAACATTTCCCACATGTCTACTTTACATCAGCACAATTTTGAAACCAAATGTTTATTTTGTTACGAAGTTATAAGGGTTAAAAGTTGACCAGCGATTTTCTCATTTTTACAACAAATTGTACAAAACCATTTTTTTTAGGGACCACCTCACATTTCAAGTCACTTTGAGGGGTCTATATGGCAGAAAATACCCAAAAGTGACACCATTCTAAAAACTGCACCCTCAAGGTACTCAAAGCCACATTCAAGTTTATTAACCCTTCAGTTGCATCACAGGAGATGAAGCAACTTGGAAGAAAAAATGAACATTTAACTTTTTAGTTACAAAAATTATCTTTTACAAACACTTTTTTATTTTAACAAGGGTTAAAAGGAGAAAATGGACAGAAAAATAGGATTTTTGTGTTACTCACCGTAAAATCCTTTTCTCCGAGACGCTCATTGGGGGACACAGGACTGTGGGTGTATGCTACTGCCGCTAGGAGGCTGACACTAAGTAAATATAAAAAAAATGTTAGCTCCTCCTCCGCCGTATACACCTCAGCACTGGCCGCAGGCAAACCCAGTTTAGTGCAAAAAGCAGTAGGAGGCTAAAGAATAAATCAGTGTTAATACAGGTACAATATATCCAGAAGTAAATCTACTGATATAGACCCAAACAAATAGAATTAACTTAGAAAACGAAGCCATCCGGCTATAAGGGAGGGTGCTGTGTCCCCAATGAGCGTCTCGGAGAAAAGGATTTTACGGTGAGTAACACAAAAATCCGTATTTCTCCTTCGTCTCATTGGGGGACACAGGACTGTGGGACGTCCCAAAGCAGTCCCTTGGGTGGGAAACCGACTCCACAGTGTAATTTATAACCAAGCATTGCTTATAGGTGCGCAACCGCGCCCTGAAGAATCCTTCTACCCAGACTGGCATCCGCAGAAGCCTGAGTATGGACATTATAATGCTTGGAAAAGGTATGCAGACTGGACCAGGTTGCCGCCTTACAAACCTGTTCCACCGAAGCCTGATGCCGAAGGGCCCAGGAGGCACCCACCGCTCTGGTGGAGTGAGCCCTGATTCCTGCGGGAACCACCGCGCCTCTGATGCGGTAAGCCTCCTGAATGGCTAACCGAATCCACCTAGCCAAGGTTGATTTAGCGGCAGCGAGTCCCTTCCTGCGACCCTCAGGGAGAACAAACAGCGTGTCCGTTTGCCGAAAGGACGCCGTCCGAGATACATATCTCCTGAGCGCTCTCACCAGATCTACCGTATGGAGAGCCTTCTCAACCCGGTGCATAGGAGCTGGGCAAAAAGAAGGTAGAACAATATCCTCATTGATATGAAAGAGGACACGACTTAGGCAAAAAAGGTGGTGTTGGCCTGAGCACCACCTTATCCTGATGGAAAAGCAAGTACGGAGCCCGACAAGACAGTGCTGCCAGCTCCGAAACCCGCCTAATGGATGTTATAGCTCCCAAAAAAACACCACTTTCCATGAAAGAAATGCCAGAGAAACCTCCTGCAGAGGTTCAAATGGAGATTCCTGCAGGACTCCCAGGACTAGATTGAGATCCCAAACATCTAAGGGAGCCTTGTAGGGGGGAACTATATGGACAACCCCCTGAATAAAGGTCCTAACCTGAAAATTAGACGCAATCCTTCGCTGAAAAAGCACTGACAAGGCTGATATCTGCCGTCTAAGCGTACTTGGCGCTAAACCTGAATCTAGGCCTGCCTGGAGAAATGACAGAATGTTTGGAATTGAAAACCGAAGCGGGGAACAACCATGTTCCCTGCACCAAGCAAAAAAGACCTTCCAAGTCCGTGGTAGATGCGAGCCGAGACGGGCTTTCGGGCGCTAGCCATCGTCGCGGCGACCTTTTTAGAGAATCCAGCCCTGGTCAGGATCCAAGATTCAACGGCCAGGCCGTCAAACACAGGACGCTGAGTTCTGGTGGTAAACTGGGCCCTGGGAGAGAAGGTCCGCGCGCTCTGGCAGTCGCCAGGGTATGTCGGCGAGCAACTGTACCAGCTCCGCGTACCAAGAGCGACGCGGCCAATCCGGAGCGATTAATATCGCTGGAACCCCCTCTATCCTGATCTTTCTGATCACCCTTGGGAGAAGAGCTATTGGTGGAAATAAGTATGGAGATGGAATTGATTCCACGGTAGAACCAGGGCGTCCACCGCAATTGCCTGCGGATCCGGTACCGGGAGACGAAGTTGGGCACCTTGGCATTCATCCTGGAAGCCATCAGGTCCACATCTGGGGTTCCCCAGCGTCGGCATATCTGCTGAAAAATCTCGGGATGTAGTGACCATTCCCCTGAAGCTATGCCGTGACGGCTGAGAAAATCCGCTGCCCAGTTTTCCTCGCCCGGAATGTGGACTGCTGAAATCACGGAGTGATTTACCTCTGCCCAGGACAGAATCTGTTTAACCTCGTGCATAGCCGCCGGCTGCGGGTACCTCCCTGATGGTTTATGTATGCCACCGCCGTGGCATTGTCTGATTGTATTCGGACTGGGCGGCCCGCCAGATGCTGGTGAAAATGCCTCAGAGCCAGCGAATAGCTCGGATCTCTAAATATTGATCGGGAGGATCGACTCCTGCTGCGGGCCAAGTCCCCTGGGCTGTGTGGTGACGAAACACTGCTCCCCATCCGAGCAGGCTGGCATCCGTTGTGACTACCATCCAGAAATTTGGAGGAAACAAACGGCCCTGTTGAAGAGTGGAGCTCCTCGTCCACCACATAAGAGTCTGTCTGACCTGCAGGGACAGACGGCACCGAAGATTGAGGGAATAAGGGCTCCCGTCCCATACTGCCAAGAGTGCATGCTGAAGGGGGCGAAGATGAAACTGGGCAAATGGAATTGCCTCGATTGCTGCCACCATCCTTCCTAGGACCCTCATGCAAAACCGGATGGTATGAGGAATCGGTTTGCGAAGGATCCGTACCTCTTGACAGAGAACTAAGGCCTTGTCCTGAGGAAGGAATATCAACCCTTGAGCGGTGTCGAAATTCATCCCTAAGAAGGTGATCTTTCGAGATGGCACGGGAGATGACTTCTTCATATTCACCAGCCACCCCAGGCGAACAAGGGTGCCTAGGGTAATGCTGACACTTTCCTCGCATGTTTGGAAAGACGGACCCTTGATGAGAAGGTCGTCTAGATAAGGCAAGATGACTATCCCCCTGGAGTGCAGAATGGATACAACAGCAGCCATGACCTTTGTGAACACTCTGGGAGCTGTGGCTAGCCCGAATGGCAAGGCAGCGAACTGAAAGTGAAGTTTGCCGATGGCAAACCGAAGAAACCTTTGATGAGGGGGAAATATGGGGATGTGAAGATAGGCATCCTGGATGTCTATTGATGCTAGAAATTCCCCTTTTTCCATGGCAGCAATGACCGAGCGGAGAGACTCCATTCGGAAATGTCGAATTCTGACAAACCGGTTCAGTCTCTTTAGATCCAGAATGGGCCTTACGGTACCGTCCTTTTTGGGTACAATGAACAGATTGGAATAAAACCCCCGACCTCTTTCGACCTCTGGTACAGGTACGACAACCCCGCTGTGTCGAAGAGATTCGACCGCCTTGAATAAGGCGCAAACCCGAGACTCCTCCTTGGGAAGGCGTGAGGGAAAAAAACGATTTGAGGGAAGGCTGGTAAATTCTATCTTGTACCCGAGGTGACTAATTCCCTGACCCACTCGTCTTGAGTAATCGATAGCCAAGTGGGGCGAAACCAGAGTAGACGGCCGCCTACTCTGGATGAATCGACCGGATTCTGCCTCCAGTCATTTATCCGAAAATCTTTGGGGCCTAGACCCTCTAGATCTCGGTTGTTGAGACCGCATTCTTCCCAATGGGTTGGTTTTGTAAGAGACCTGACGATCTCTGGCCTGATTAGGTCGACCTGAGCCGCTGGAACTGGCTGTTGCGGCCCAACCTGGGTTGCGAAAGGCTCTAAAACGAGGCTGAAGCTGTCGGCGAAAGGGCTGTTTGACTTTCTGCTGAGGCAAAAAAGAACTCTTCCCTCCTGTCGCATCAGATATAAGCTGATCCAGCTTTTCACCAAATAAACGACCGCTTTGATACGGCAAGGACGTAAGTGACTTCTTTGAAGTTGAGTCTGCTCGCCAAGTCCTCAACCACAAGGATCTCCTAATGGCAATCGCATTAGCAGCAGCTAATGCTGCGCAATTTGCCGCATCCATGGAAGCGTTGATCAAAAAATCACCTGCGAGAGCCATCTGATTAGATATCTCAAAAACCACAGGTGGCACTTCTACACCGTGAAGAGCTCTGTTCAGAGACTCCGACAGGAAATCATTGTCTTGGCAACCCAAGTCGCTGCGAAGGAAGGAGAGAGAGATGACCCAGATGCTTCAAACACGAGCGAGCCAGGCTTTCAATCAGACGATCCGTTGGATCCTTAATCGAGGAACCATCAGGAAGGGAGAGAAGCGTCTTAGATGCCAAGCGAGACACCGGAGGATCGACCACTGGGGATTCCGCCCACTTCTTAAGAAGTTCAGGAGCAAAAGGATACCTGGTATTGAGGGCCCTCTGTCCTGCAAAGCGCTTATCCGGTTTTTCTCGGTGGCGCTGCACAAGCTCCTCAAATTCAGGATGAGCACCAAAGACCTTATGAGTCTGTCTGGCTCTTTTGAAGGACACCTTATGACCCGAAGTCAAAGTGGATTCGTCGTCCATCCCAGGGATTGATTGACAGCTTCTATAAGACTGTCAATTGTCTCCTGACAATTCGGGGCCTCTAGATTGAGGGACCCTTCAGACTCAGAATCCGAATATTGATCACTCGCTTCCGAAGGTGAGGGAGAGCGAGAAACGGAACTGATAGATGCCGAGGTCCCGGTCGGCATAGGCGACGCAGTATGGGTTCGTTTCCCCTGCGTCTGCCTGGTGAGAGCGCGGCCCCTGCAGGCCGGAGGTTCCTGAGGCGTAGTCAAGCCAGGTGAACCACTGTCCCTGCACCTATCGGGAGCTTGAAGGGACTCGATTGCTCTGGTTAATGATGCCACAGATTGAGACAGAGACAAGGCCCATTCTGGAGGACCTGACGCACTGGGCTCGACTATAGGTGAGGGCTCCTGCGCCCGTTCGGAGTTACAGGCTTCGCAGACCCGATTAGTCTGGGCGTGCGGAAAAGGGGACCTACAGGCAATGCATGCGGTATACAGCACCGTATGAGACTTGGCCCTTTTGGACATACTGAATCTGTCGCAGATTGCCTGCCGCAATGATTTGGATGTGGCGGTACGGTCAGTGGAGCGGAGTGCAGAGGAGCGCAGTGGAGAGGAACAACCAGGCTGGAGGTAGTAGCACTTACCCCAGTCCTGTACCCCAGCGTCCTTAAACAGCGTAATAGAGCGTAAACAAGAAAAACGCCCGAGCTCCAGATTTCAAAAAGAGCGCTCCCCTGTCAGGGGGCGTCTTCATATAGCCGAGCCTCAGGGGGAAGGGTCGAGGGGCGCGGCCTAATCCACTTCCGGCCGCGGCCTAGTCTCCGGCAAAAGCCGGGGACTAATTTTGCGGCCCGGCCTAGAGCCGGCCGAAGCCGCGGCCTAAATTTTCGGTGGCCGCCCGAGAGTCGGGGGGCAGGCCCGCCGGGAGATGACGCTGCCGGGGGCGGAGTCCTGAGACCGCGGCCTACCTTCCGGTCGAAGCCGGGTACTAATTTACTGGCCGCGGCCTAGTCCCCGGCCAAAGCCGGGGACTAAATTTTCGCCCGAGGCATAGCGCCGGCCGAAGCCGGGAGCTAAATTTTTGGCGGCGGCCGCCCAGGAGTCGGGGGGCGGGCCGCCGGAAGCAGATGCACCCTTAGGGGGCGGACTTGAGCCGGGGACTTGCCTGTTCCTGGCTGAAGCCAGGCTGCCCGACCACCTCACAAACGCCGGCTCCAGCTTCCAGCAACTTCCTGGCCCCCTCCATGTTCTATTCCGGTGTTTATCCGTCTTCGTCCGTAGATTTGTCCCATGCAGAATATTATGCTTGCAGGGATGTGAAGATTAGAGGGGGACTTGCAGGAAAAAAAGTAGGACGGTGCAGGCACCCTAACTCCATCACCCCTTCAGGGGGTGAGGAGAGGGACCGTCCGCCTCCTTGCAGCACCGCAGTCTAGCATTGGTGGTGCAGTGGGGGCCGCACGGACTATAACATGCCACTGTACAACCTGAGTTTTCAATACCCCAGGGTGGTCAGGGCTGAGTCCGGCATCATGTCCCACGTAGCGGGAGAGGATACGTGGAGGCTTTACTCCACTTGCTCGCCCGTTGATGGTTTGGGGAGATCGGACCCCTTCAAAAGGGTCCGTCGCCCCTGTCACATCTTCGTGGGAAAGTAGAGAAAAAAAAAAAAAAAAAAAATGGTCTGGAAGAAACCAGACATGTGCCTCCATCAGACACTAAGCATGAACTGGGTTTGCCTGCGGCCAGTGCTGAGGTGTATACGGCGGAGGAGGAGCTAACCTTTTTTTTATATTTACTTAGTGTCAGCCTCCTAGCGGCAGTAGCATACACCCACAGTCCTGTGTCCCCCAATGAGACGAAGGAGAAAGTTGTTGTCTAATTTGTCCTGAGTACGCCGATACCCCAGATGTGGGGAGAAAATACTGTTTGGGCGCACTTCAGGGCTCGGAAAGGAAGTAATGACGTTTTGGAATGCAGACGTTGATGGGTGTCATGTTCAGTTTGCAGAGTCCCTGATGTGCCTAAACAGTGGAAACCCCCCACAAGTGACACCGTTTTGGAAACTAGACCCCCTAAGGAACTTATCTAGATAAACCCCCAAGTGCTTCACACAAGTTTAGAATGCCCAGGCATGAAAATAAAAATTCCTATTTTTTTCCCCACAAAAAAATGATATTTAAGTCACCAATTTTTTATTTTCCCAAAGGTAACATGAGAAATTGGACCATAAAAGTTGTTGTCCAATTTGTCCTGAGTAAGCTGATACCCATATGTGGTGGGAACCACAGTTTGTGCGCACGACAGAGCTCGGAAGGGAAGGAGCGCCATTTGAATTTTTCAAACCAAAATTGGCTGGAATCGCGATTGGACGCCATGTTGCATTTTGATAGCCCTTGATGTGCCTAAACAGTGGGAATCCCCCACAAGTGACCCCATTTTAGAAACTAGACCCCCTAAGGAACTTATCTAGATCTGTGGTGAGCACTTTGAACCCCCAAGTGCTTCACACAAGTTTACAACGTAGCAGGGTGGATTTGATTTAAATCAAACGGATTTAAATCACGATTTAAATCACGATTTAAATCACTAGTCAGTAAGGCTTGATTTAAATCAGTGATTTAAATCAAAAGTTTCTACCTAAGGATTAAAGGGAATCTGTCACCCCAAAATTGCCATATCAGATAAAGATATGGCTGAATACAGCGTCCCATAACAAAGCTATCTTTCTTTTCCTTATATTCTGATACCCCGTTTTCATATATAAATACCTGTTTAAACTTCGTTTTTTGTTGTGTCAATCATGGCGGTCAGGTCAGGAAGGCGGCGGTTATTCGCTTCCCCCAACCCTCCTCCCTTCTTGGGTACGCATTTTTTTTTCCTTGTGCGTTGTGTTTCAGCGCTTGCGCTGTGAAAAAGACCCTCGCGCGTGCGCAATGTTGTTTTGCCAACAGTGGGGCACCATATTTTAATTACTGCGCAAGCGCCAGTCATTTTAGCCAATTCAATTGACCCGGAAGTTGCGGCCTGCCGCTGATGACTTCCGGGCCAATGAAAGTCAGGAAGTCTGACGCATGCGCTGTATTGTTTGACTACTTTGCCCACTGCTGGGCAAATAAGACTGCGCAAGCGCGGGGGCCCTGCTGCAGAGCGCAAGCGCGGAAAACTTACGCTGTCTGTGATATTCACAGACAGCGTTACGTGACAGAAGTAGAGGAGCGGGGGGTTGGGGGAAGCGAATAACCGCCGCCTTCCTGACCTGACCGCCATGATTGACACCACAAAAACGAAGTTTACAAAGGTATTTATATATGAAAACGGGGGTATCAGAATATAAGGAAAAGAAAGATAGCTTTGTTATGGGACGCTGTATTCAGCCATATCTTTATCTGATATGGCAATTTTGGGGTGACAGATTCCCTTTAAGGTCTTTTTCTCAACTCTGTTCATGTTGTAACATTTTTGCCGTGAAGAAGAGGCTGGGACCTCTGCGGAGTCAAATTCAGTTTTGAGAACTGCGTAAGTAAAGCGAGCGTCTGTGATAATATAGAAGAGAAACTGCCCACTAATCCTACAGAAACCTCTGGAAGAGCATGGCATTGTGAATGTTACACATATACAGCCTTTATTATACTGAGTTAAACAACTCAGCTTTATCTTATGATGGAAGAACCTTTGAATGGTAAAATATTTTCCTCAAAAAGCAGTTTATTGAAAAAAATCCGATTTAAATCAAAAAAATCCGATTTAAATCAAAAAAATCTGATTTTTTGATTTTTTTGAAAAAATCATTGATTTTTATCCACCCTGCAACGTAGAGCCGTAAAACACGGATTTTGGTAAGACCTTACCTGTAAAATCCTTTTCAGCGAAGGAAGGAAGGGAGACACTAGTCATTACTAGTGGGTAGGCGAAGCCCAGATAGGATAGACACCTCAGATTAAAAAAGAGTGTTGACCGGCCCCTCCAGCTCGGGCTCCTCCTACTCCAGCTCTCCAGTCGTACACAAGCTAAGGAAGAGCAAATATCACCAGCGGAGCAACATAACCCCTTCTGAAGGACTTCAGAGAAAAAACACAAGAATACAAGTTATGCATGCAACAGGCAAAAAAAAACACACAGTTCCAGGTACTACTCACTGAACCTGACTACTGCGATGAGCTGGCAATGCTGGAACAGAGCCTTAGCGCGCCGACCTCAGCTCAGATAATCGCTATCAGAGAAGGGTCACGCCGCATCTGAAACACAACAACACACTTCTGCCATGGGAGGGAGCTGTGTCTCCCTTCCTTCCTTCGCTGAAAAGGATTTTACAGGTAAGGTCTTACCAAAATCCGTGTTTCAGCAGCAGATTGGAAGGAAGGGAGACACTAGTCATTACTAGTGGGACGTCCCAAAGCAGTCCAGAAATTAAGGGTGGGAAAACAAAACCAAAAAAGGCAGATCCCAACAACCTAGGTAAATGCGCAACAAGCGCTAAACACAAGTTAACGAGAACTGTAAACTACAGCGGCCTGCAGGACCCTTCGTCCTAAGGCCGCATCAGCGGAAGCACTGACGTCCACCTTATAAAATTTTGTAAACGTGTGGACGGAGCGCCAGGTCGCCGCCCGGCAGAGCTGAGCTGCCGAGGCCCCTTGATGAAAGGCCCACGATGAAGCCACAGCCTCGTGGAGTGAGCTCGAATCTTGATCGGGCAAGGTTCGCCCTTAAGTCGGTAAGCCTCTAAAATGGCCGACCGAATCCAACGAGCTATAGAGTCCTTGGAAGCTTGTTGACCACGCCGACGATGTGCTGGAATCACAAACAGAGAGTCCGATTTCCGAAAACCTTGAGTAATCGACAAATAGAACTTCAAAGCCGCACCAAATCCAATGTGTGCAAGGCCCGTTCCTTCGCATTCCTCGGCTCCAGGCAGAGCGAGGGCAACACAATATCCTGGTTAACATGAAATTGCGATACCACCTTAGGTAGAAAGTCGCCCCGTGTGCAAAGCACTACGCGATCTGGGTAAAACTCCAGGAAAGGAGGCGAGCAAGAAAGAGCCGCCAACTCAGAAACCCTTCTCAAAGAGGTGACCGCCACAAGGAAGGCAACCTTCCAAGAGAGCAAAGAAAGGTTAGCACAGCCCATAGGCTCAAAAGGCCCATGCTGAAGAGCCTCCAAGACAAGATTGAGCCGCCAAGGAGACACAGGCGCCTTCCGCGGCGGAAACTGACGGGCTACTCCGCGAAAAAAGGAACGTACGTCCCTACGCGAGGCGATAGCCTTCCGAAACAGCAAGGACAGAGCAGAACCTGACTCTTCAGGGTGCTAACTGCCAAACCCTTGTCCAGCCCGTACTGCAGAAAAGCCAACAAATTGGGAATGGAAAAAATCCTCAGGTTCCTTGAAGAACCCGAACACCACGAAAAGAAGGCTTCCCAAGTCTTGTGATAAATCCTAGTAGTAGTCGGACCTCTGGCAGCTCGCAGAGTGGCAATGACTTCGGCTGAAAAACCTCGACGGGTCAATATTTCGGTCTCAAGAGCCACGCCGTCAAACGCAGAGACTTCAGGTCCGGATGACGAACGGGCCCCTGGGTTAACAGGTCCGGGCGAAGAGGAAGTGGAAACGGAGGTGCTGCCAAAAGCGACACCAGTGTCGAGAACCACGTCCTCCTTGGCCAATCTGGGGCTATCAACATAGCCGGGATTCTCTCCAGCCTGATCCGACGCAGCACCAGAGGAAGCTAAGATATCGGCGGAAACACATAGATTAGCTCGAATTGGTCCACGGAGCCACCAGAGCATCCACCGTCACAGCCTTCGGGTCCTTGTACCTGGACATGAAGGTCGGTAACTTGGCATTGAACCTGGATGCCATCAAATCCACTTGGGGAGTTCCCCAACGGGACCACAGTAGTGCAAAAATTTCCGGATGAAGACTCCATTCTCCGGGATCCATCTTTTCGCGACTGAGGAAGTCCGCCGTGGTATTCTGAACTCCTGGAATGTGGATCGCAGAAATGGCTGGCACTCTGGCCTCGGCCCAAACCAGGATCCGAGACACCTCCACCATGAGCCTGGAACTCCTCGTCCCGCCTTGATGGTTGATATACGCGACCGCCGTCGCGTTGTCTGTCTGCACTCGGACTGGCAGACCGCTCAAAGGGACCGTCCAGTGATGGAGGCAAAGGAAAATTGCCCTCAATTCCAGGATGTTGATCGGCAGAACAGACTCTTCCGACGACCATACTCCCTGAATCCAGAGATCGTTCAGACACCCCCCAGCCCGTCAGGCTGGCATCGGTGGTTATGACCGACCACCTCGGAGGGAGGAATGACTTCCCCAGGGATAATGCTTCCGGACGTAACCACCATCCTAGAGACTCTCTCACCCTGTGAGAGATGATGACACTGCAATCCAGCGAAGCCTGCGATCGATCCCAACGGCTCAGAATGAGCATTTGGAGGGCCCTGGAATGAAACTGGGCAAACGGAAGTGCCTCCATGGACGCCACCATCAAACCCAGAAGGCGCATACACTTTCGAAGGGACATCGCTGTCGAAGACTTCATAACCTGTACATGTCGAAGGAGACATGCTCGCTTGTCTGGAGGTAGGGACACCACATGCTCGTACCGTGTCGAAATGCATCCCCAAAAACAGGATTGACTGTGACGGTTCCAGAGACGACTTCTACCACTTGACCAGCCACCCGAAGTCCTCCAGGAGCTGAAGGGACAGATTGCGAGCCGTCACCGCCTCCTCCTTTGAGGACGCCACAATCAAAAGGTCGTCCAGGTAGGGAAGAATTGTAACCCCCTGTCTTCGAAGAATCGCCATGAGAGGCGCCAGAATTTTTGTAAAAACTATGGGCGCTGAGGCCAACCCGAATGGCAGAGCCACAAACTGGTAATGGTCCTGACCTATGGCAAAACGAAGGAAGCGTTGGTGAGCCCTTCCGACGGGAACATGCAAATAAGCGTCGCGAATGTCGATTGACACCAGAAAGTCGTTCTGCGACAGGGCTGCCACAACGGAGCGAAGCGACTCCATGCGGAATTTCCAGGTGTGGACATGCCGATTCAATCTTTTGAGATCCAGAATGGGGCGAAATTTGTCCTCCTTTTTGGGGACCACAAAAAGGTTGGAATAAAAACCTCTTCCCCGGTCCTCTGGCGGAACCGGCATCACCACACCCTTCTGCAGAAGGGATTCGACCTTTCGCAGTAGAGCGGCAAATAGCTCGGGCTCCGACGGAATGCGAGATTGGCAAAAACTGTCCGGGGGTCGAGAAGAAAACTCTATGAAGTAGCCTGTCGACACAACCCGCGTTACCCAGGCGTCCGGAACGCGGGAAACCCAAGTCGATTCGAATTGGAGCAGGCGACCCCCCACTCGAGAGCCCTCGAGTGGAACCCTGGCGTCAGTCCACCTTAGCGGGCTTTTTGTCCGCTTCCCGCTTGTCTTGACGGAAACTTTGTTTCCAGGGAGTGCGGGATTTCTGAGAGGTCTTTTTTCCCGAAAAAGAGGGACGACCCGATCCCCAAGAGGACTGACCGAACCGTCCCCTGGACCGAAAGGATCGCCGACCACTACCGGCACTAGGCCTGCCAGGCGCAGAAGCCATAGTTCTTCGCTGCGGTAAAGCTGCTTCTTTTGCCTTTGCCTTGGCAATCAGCTCTGTGAGGTCAGATCCAAATAGCTGACCACCCTTGTAAGCTAAAGATAGCAAACCTTGCTTGGAAACCGCGTCCCCGGTCCACTGTCTAAGCCACAGTGCTCTTCTGACTGTGACCGCCGAGGATTGCGCCCTTGATAGCAGTGACGCAGTATCCAGACCTGCATCATAGCCATATCGGGCTGCAGTCTCCAACAATTCGAGAAGCCCATCTACCTCGGATAACGGAGATCTATCTTGCCACGCCTTCCGTAGACGGACCAACCAGCTCAGGGAAGCTTTACAAGCACACATGGATCCTAGCACCGCTCTGAATCCATGACCCGCGACCTCGTAGATGGATTTCGCCGCCATCTCCGTATTTCTGTCCATCGGATCCTGCAGACTCGCCTTCCCTTTAACAGGGAGTAAAGAGGATTTGCTAAGCTGGGATAAAGGAACATCCACTTCAGGAGAAGGAATCCAATTATCAATCAACTCCGTCGAACACGGATACAGTGCCTCAAAAAACCGTGTCCCCTGAAAACGTTTATCTGGACACAGGCGTTCCTTCTCCACTGCCCCATTAAGCTCGTCCAGAGATGGTAATGCCGATCGCGACTTATGCGCCTCCTGAAACATCCGGGCCGACTTACCAGGACGTCTAGTTACCTCCTCCGGTAACTGTAACGCCTCCCTCATGGCCCCAATAAAAGCCTCTGTTCGGCCCAAAAAAGAGGCAGAATGCCCTGCCGATCCTCCTTATCCGAATCGGATAACTCTCCATCTGAGCTTGAAGGGGAACCCTCTCCGTATTCCATATCAGAGATCTCTGATTCGCTACGCGGGAAGGAAGGTACCGGCCTGTGTCGCTTCCTGCCATGAGAGGATCTAGCTGACACCCAATAACCTAAAAGGTCAGACAGGCCATCAATAGAACGAGCGAGGGCATCCATTTTGGTATCACTGCAACCTCCGACCGCTGCGCTTGACGCCGTCGAGGTCTGCGTATCAGATACGCGCGACTGATCATGTAGCGGATCTGGGAGACGGTCCGCACCTTCTGGACCCTGATCCGACATGCCCTCACACAGTATATGGCAGGTCAAAACCTGTCAGTAACTAGAAAAAAGTGTGGTTTCTTAAGTGGACGAAACAAGAACGCTGAAGGGTTAAAGCTCTTAAAGGGGAGAGCTACCCCAGCTGTCCCTCAATTTAAAATATCAGCAGAATATGTCAGCAGTATAATTAACCCTTTTTGTTCTGATCCAAACTGGAATAGAACCTACGGCGGGTAGTTGCTGTATTCTTGCGCTGAAAGGGTTAACCATCCAATAGGGGTTAATGTCGCAGGCTCCCCACAACCCCCTTTTAAAATGAAAAGGGTGTGCGAGCCCCAGACAAAACAAGGTCTCTATATGAGACCGCAGCTGCAGGATAGCGCAATCTGCCACTTTGTTACACAGAAAGGTCCTGCGCTGTGGGGGTGAGGACGTTAAGCTACTCACTCACCCAGCTGGCCGCGGTGATGTTCTCTTGTTAGTCGGGAGGAGCGGAGCATGAGGAGCCCGGGAAGCCTAGTAATGGCCGCCGCGCTGAGAGAAGCCGGAAGAGAAGCACAGTAAAAATTGCGCGCTCAGAGCGCTTTCTGTCACAAGAAGATCGGGAAGCGCGAAGCCACGCCCCCCGCCGGCTTCAAAAAAGAGCGCAAACTCCTCCGCTCTCTGCTCTCCCATGTACTGCAGGCATCTGCCTGCGGACAAAAAATACAGTCACCAAACATGTCACATGTAACAGCGGCTGCCGCAGCAGCCGCTGAAGCACTCACATACATTAAAAATGTGGAGTACTCACCAGCTGAGCGCCACAGGGACCCCCAGGGGTTTGTGGCGCTGTGCCCATCGCTTCCCCCCAGGGCGGGGAAACACAGTGACCCCAGATGCGCGGTTTGCGTCCCCGCCAGGGAAGCAACCCTCATCCCACAAGGCCGGCAGGGTTCTGCAGGGACCACCTTACAGGGTAATACAGATCCGCCAAGGAAGAGGTGGGAGTCCAGCAGCGCTGAGACCCCTGAGACCTCAAGACCACTTCTGGTGATCCAAGTCTCTTGTCCGATGAAAATAAAAAAATCTTCTGAGGAGCTGCTTCCAGCAGCGACTATCCTCTGAGACCTCAAATTTTAGACTGGAGAGCTGGAGTAGGAGGAGCCCGAGCTGGAGGGGCTGGTCAACACTCTTTTTTAATCTGAGGTGTCTATCCTATCTGGGCTCCGCCTACCCACTAGTAATGACTAGTGTCTCCCTTCCTTCCAATCTGCTGCTGAAATTAAAAAATCATATTTTTTCCACAAAAATAATCTTTTCACCCCAATTTTTATTTTCCCAAGGGTAACAACACCTCAAAAGTTATTGTGCAATTTGTCCTGCGTACGCTGATATGTGGGGTAAACCACTGTTTGGGTGCATGGCAGAGCTCGGAAGGGAAGGAGCGCAGTTTGACTTTTTCAACGCAGAATTGGCTGTATGCCATGTCGCGTTTGGAGAGCCCCTGATCTACCTAAACAGTGGAAACCCCCCAACAAGTGAAACCATTTTGGAAACTAGACCCCCTAAGGAACTTATCTAGATCTGTGGTGAGCACTTTGATCCCCCAAGTGTTTCACTAAAGTTTATAATGCCTGGGTGTGAAAAAAAAAAAATTCCACAAAAATGATTTTTTAGTCCCCAATTTTCCAATTTTTGATTTTCCCAAGGAAATTGGACCCCAAAAGTTGTTGTCCAATTTGTCCTGAGTACGCTGATACCCCATATGTGGGGAGGAAATACTGTTTGAGCGCACGGCAGGGCTCGGAAAGGAAGTAATGACATTTTTGGAATGCAGACTTTTATGGGTGTCATGTTCAGGTTGCAGAGCCCCTGATGTGCCTAAGCAGTGGAAATGCCCCACAAGTGACTCCATTTTGGAAACTAGACCCCCTAAGGAATTTATCTTGATCTAAGGAATTTATAATGCCCGGGCATGAAAATAAAAAATCCTATCTTTTAGTCACCAATTTTTTATTTTCCCAAGGGTAAGGGGAGAAATTCGACCCCAAAAGATTTTGTCCAATTTGTCCTGAGTACGCTGATACCCTATATGTGGGAGAAAACTACTGTATGGGCACACGTCGGGGCTCGGAATAGAAGTAGTGACGTTTAGTAATGCAGACTTTGATGGAATGTCGCGTTTGGAGAGCCCCTGATGTGCCTAAAAAGTGGAAACACCCCACAAGTGACCTCATTTTGGAAACTTGACCTCCAAAGGAACTTATCTAGATGTGTGGTGAGAACTTTGACCCCCCCAAGTGCTTCACAGAAGTTTATAACGCTCAGGCGTGAAAATAAAAAAAATCATATTTTTTCCACAAACATGATCTTTTAGTCCCCAGTTTTTTATGTTCCCAAGGGTAACAGGAGAAATTGGACCCAAAAAGTTGTTGTCCAATTTGTCCTGAGTACGCTGATACCCTATATGTGGGAGAAAACGACTGTATGGGCACACGTCGGGGCTCAGAAGTGATTATGGAAACTAGACCCCCAAATGAACTTATCTAGACGTGTGGTGAGAACTTTGAACCCCCAAGTGCTTCACAGAAGTTTATAATGTAGAGCCATAAAAATAAAAAATCATATTTTATTCCATAAAAATGATATTTTCGCCCCCAATTTTTTATTTTCCCAAGGGTAACAGAAGAAATTGGACCACAAGAGTTATTGTGCAATTTGTCCTGAGTATGCTGATACCCCATATGTGGGGGTAAACTACTGTTTGGGCGCATGGCAGGGCTCAGAAGGGAAGGAGCACCATTTGACTTTTTCAACGCCGAATTGGCTAGAATTGAGATCAGACGCCATGTCACGTTTGGAGAGCCCCTGATGTGCCTAAACAGTGGAAACCCCCAATTCTAACTCCAATTCTAACCCAACAGACCCCTAACCCTAATCCCAACCCTAATCATAACCCTAACCACAAACCTAACCCTAACACACCCGTAACCCTAGTCCCAACCCTAACCCTAACTTTAGCCCCAACTCTAACCCTAACTTTAGCCCTAACCCTAACCCTAATGGGAAAATGGAAATAAATAAATTTTTTTAATTTTATTATTTTTCCCTAACTAAGGGGGTGATAAAGGGGGGTTTGATTTACTATTTATAGCGGGTTTTTATGATTGGCAGCTGTTACACACTAAAAGACGCTTTTTATTGCAAAAAATAGTTTTTGCATCACATTTTGAGAGCTATAATTTTTCCATATTTTGGCACACAGAGTCATGTGAGGCCTTAGTTTTTGCGTGACGAGTTGATGTTTTTATTGATACCATTTTTGGGCACATGACATTTTTTGATCGCTTTTTATTACGATGTTTGGGAGGCAGAATGAACAAAAACCAGCAATTCATGAATTTCTTTTGGGGGGGTGGGCGTTTATACCGTTCTGCGTGTGGTAAAATTGATAAAGCAGTTTTATTCTTCGGGTCAGTACGATTACAGTGAAACCTCATTTGTATCATTTTTTTATGTTTTGGCGCTTTTATACAATAAAAACGATTATATATAAATAATAATCATTTTTGCATCGCTTTATTCTACGAGCTATAACTTTTTTATTTTTTCGCTGATGACGCTGTATGGCGGCTTGTTTTTTGAGGGACAAGATGACGTTTTCAGCGGTACCATGCTTATTTATAGCCGTCTTTTTGATCGCGTGTTATTCCACTTTTTGTTTGGCAGTATGATGATAAATAATTGTTTTTTTAGCCTTGTTTTTTTAAGGGTTCACTAAAGGGGTTAACTAATGGGACAGGTTTATAGGGCGGGTCATTACGGACGCGGCGATACTAAATATGTGTACTTTTATTGTTTTGTTTTATTTAAATGAAGAAATGAATTTATTGGGGAATATTTTTTTTTCCTTTATTTTGGAGTTTGTTTATACACATCGGATTTTTATTTTTTTTTTAACTTTTTTACTTTGTCCCAGGGTGGGACATCACAGTATAAAGTCAGATCGCTGGTCTTACACTGTGCACAGCACTCTGTGAGACCAGCGATCTCACAGGCACTGCTGCAGGCTTCCTCAGCGCCTGCTCTCAGCAGGCACTGAGGAAGCCGCCTCCCTGCAGGACCCGGCGGCAATCTTGTATCCGGGGTCTTGCAGGGAGGAAGCGCTGTTCTGAGGGTCTCAGGGGAGCACGCAGGGAGCGATGCTTCCCTGTGCCCCATGATCATGTTTGATCGCGGTGTGCCAGGGGTTAATGTGCCGGGTGTGAGCTGTGATAATCAGCTGATCGCATGTGACGTACTATTCCTTCCCTGGGAATTAAGTACCAGGTCATATGGACGGAATAGTACGTCGGATGGGATTAAGGGGTTAAAAACTTTTTTTTTTTTTTTTTTTTGGCATGCTTCAATAATCTCCTTTGGAGACTAGAAGCTGCCATAACCCGATCGGCTCTGCTTCATACAGGCGATGATCAGATCACCTGTATGTAGTTGATTTACTGACTTGCGATGAGCGCCGACCACCAGGTGGTGCTCATAGCAATCTGGCAGTGACAACCATAGAGATCTCCAGGAGACCTCTGGTTGTCATGCCAACCCACCAGTGACCCACAATCACGTGACGGGGGTCACCAGTGGACGGATCTCCGGCCCAATGGCCGGAAGCGCGCGTTAAATGCCGCTGTCAGAGTTTGATAGCGGCATTGAAAGGGTTAATAGCGGCAGGTGGATCACGATTTCACCCACGGCTGTTTCGGGCACATGTCAGCTGTTCAAAACAGCTGACATTTGGAAAGATGTGAGCTCACCGCCTAAGCCTACATCAAAGGGGGGACATGACATGCGCAGTACTTGTAAGTTGTAAGGCGCATGTCGTGAAGAGGTTAATACACCACTGTTCTCATAGACATGAACAGAGTTGGGCCATGTGTATCTAATCCCATCATGTGTGATACACTTTGCTGAGCCCTATATCCATCTCATCAAGTCATACGCTACACTTAGCCCTGTAACTAATCCCACAGTGTGTTGCACTCTGCATATCAAATCCCAGGGCACAATACAGTGAGCAGCACCAACTAACAGAATCTGTGCTGCCAGCCATCCTTGCTGACCTTTGCAGTCACCAACAAAATGGCTCTGCACTGTGATCCTAAACTTTATAGCTCATCCTTTTAGCAAGCACCCAGAAGGAAAGGAGTGACGTTACCCACATATGGGCAGATCCTGACACGTTTACTACTACTGAGTAGTTGTACAGTAGGTTTTCATGGCAAATTTCAACAGCTGCTCCCTCTAGTGTTTAAAAGTGGAAAATATCAAAACTTTTTGATTTTTCATATTTTACTTCATTAAAACTAAATGTTAATTTAATAAAATAAATAATGGTTTACATGTTTTCAGGTTTTTTTATGGCATATTTCCTTTAAGATAATCGCTATTAATGCAGAGCTATGACTACAGTTTAGTTACACTGTCTACAGAGGGTATCAGGTCGCCAGACCTCGCATCATTGGTTCAGGCTGCTGACCTCTTCTCCCTCTGATAGACTAGTAATCATACTTAGCAGCCAATCAAAGGAACGGAGAGCAGATTTGTACCACGGCATGGGTAAATTGATTATAAAGTAGACTAAGATGCCACCAGGGAGAAAATGATAATTTATCAAGTAACGGCCACACATGCATTGGGGTAAGTAAGGCTTGGCAGGAAGAGGGACACTTTATACGGAACCAGTCACCAGTTTCTGACATAACCTATGGCCACCACCTTTCAGCCCCATGTGGTGGCGTTCTATAATGCTGCAAATATGATTCCAGTTCACCCTGCAAGGCAAAACGTTCCCCTTCGCGCTCCTGTGCAGGCGTACTTATCTCTGCCCTGCTTAGAGCAGGGCGAAGTACTGCAGTGAGCATGCACCGGCGCATTTTTGACCCTTCCAGGTCACATGGGACTGAAAGGTGGTGGCCATAGGTTATATCGGAAAAACTGCTGACCGGTTCCCCTTTAAGCATTCCGTGTAGGAGGGTCTATAGCCTTTTTTGTTCTTGTTATTAATGTCTTAATTGGGAACCTCCATGAACAGAATAGTAAGAAATATGAGAAAAAGGAACCTACCTTTACACAAGTGAGTGTATAATTCCTGAGCATACTGCACCTGGTTAGAGTTAGGGGTGGAAGTTTCCACCGTGAGAGTACCAGAACAGCTCTGAAGTAGCTGCAACAGAATAGTCTGCGCAGAAATATACTCTTCTCTGGGGCTGTGGGAAGAAACAACCAGAAAATTAATATATAATCAGAAAAGCTTAATTGGCAACAAAATAATTACTCCTTACAGATCCAATTCGTTTTCATTACAAGTCATGTAAAATAAACATTCCTATTGGGTGAAGAGGTATTCTCTGTAAGAATGGTACAACATATCATTAGAATAACATGCTGACCATATTGCATAGTGGTGATCCCATTGCATTTTTTCTGGCAACAGGTTTCCTTTAAGAATGCAAGCATATCTTAAAATTTTACCTATCAGGAGAGAGAAATTTAGCTATGGGACAATCCCGACATCTTAAAAGCTTGCTGCAGCGAACATTTTGGCAACAACATAACAATAGACCACATTTTTAAAGGGGATAGAAGGATTTTTGGTATTCACAGAAAAATCTGTTTCTTGGAGCCTTTATTGGGGAACACAGGTAACCGTGGGTGTATGCTGCTGTCGCTAGGGGGTGGACACTAGGCAAAAAAAAGTTAGCTCCTCCTCAGTAGTGTAAACCCACCAAGTGGCACAAAGCTCGTCAGTTAGTGAAAAAAGCAGTACACTAAGCAAGAAATATATATGTACAGGCCAAACATAGGCACAAAAAACTAGGAGTGGGTGCTGTGTTCCCCAAAGAAGGCACTAAGAGAGATTTTATGGTGAGTACCAAAAACCCTTCTTTCATTACCGTTTAATTTGGGGACACAGGTAACCATGGGACTTCCTCAAGCAGTTCCAAGGGAGTACACCTTTCTATCATCTTTCTACCTAGCCGGCATCCGCCGAGTCGTAGGTATGTACCAGACGGATTCTTGCAAAAGTATGAAGAGATCTCCAGTTAGCGGCCTTGCAAATGTAGGTTGCAGAAGCCTGGTGGCAAACGGTCCAGGAGACCGTCACCACCCGAGTGAAGTGAGCCCTCACTACTGGAGTGGTCGGTCTGTCTTTGACACGATAAGCCTCCAGAATAGCCAATCATATCCAATGGGCAATAGTAGACTAGGTGGGCAGGGAGTCCCTTACGGCAACCCTCGGTAACGATGAACAAGGAGTCTGATCGTCTGAAGGATGTGGTCCTTGAGAAGTAGGAACACAGTGCTCTGACTAGGTCCAGCTTGTATTGAGACCTTTCCAAGGGATGGGATTGAGTAACGGGCAGAAGGAGGGAAGGACAATATCCTTATTGATATGGAAAGGGGATACCAGCTTAGGAAGGAAGGAGGGCACTGGACAAAAGACCACCTTGTCCTGGTGAAAAACAAGAAAGAGGGAGCGGCAAGAGAGCCGGTAATTCTGAGACCCATCTAATAGAAGTGATTGCAACCAAAAAGGCAACCTTCCAAGAGAGAAGAGAAGTTATTCTGGATGGGCTCGAACGGGGATATCAGAAGAAAGCTCAGGATTAGGCAAAGGATTCACGGGGGAATGATACAGTGGTGCTAGACGAGCAAATCCCGAAGGAAGGCCCTGACCTGGGGTGAGGTGCCAAACTTTGTTAAAACAGGATTGAGAGCGCAGAGACCTGGCCTTTGAGGGTACTAAGAGACAAACTGGACTCTAGTCATGAGTGCAAAAAACGCCAGTATAGATGGAAGAGAAAAAGACAAGGGAGCTGTGTGTGTATCTTCACACCAGCAAAAAAAAAACAAAACTTTCCAAGAGCGATGATAAATGCCTGAAGATGAGGTTTTTCTCACTCTGATCATAGTCTGAATGACATGGGGAGAGAAGCATCCCTTCCTCCGGACTGCAGCTTCAATGGTCATGCCATTAAATTGAGAGACCGAGAATTCTGGTGGAAGAGGGGACCCTGAGAGAGTAGGTCTGGTTGGTCAGGGAGCTTCCAAGGAACATCTGCGAGCAGGCTAACTTTGCGTACCAGGCTCTTCAGGGACAGACTGGGGCCACCAGAATGACGAACTCCCTCCGCCTTAATCTTCTTGACGAATCTGGGGATCAGGAGGAAGGGATGGAAAAAGGTTAGGTAAACGTTCAAGGACCAGTTCCAGGGACTAGGATACCTTGGTTAGGTAAGATGCTAATTGCGAAATAGCAACAGCCTGCTCCGGGGAAGCGGGTGTGTTTTAGTCCCAGGCAGCGGAGGGCTCATGTGAGGCTGGCATGATGGAAAGGCTGCAGTTTGGGCAGAAAGCGGAGACCTGACCTGTGGGCCACTTAATTTTGCAGAGGGCACAGGCGTAGTGAATAGTAGTGTGGGAGGGACGGGAGCAAGGCTGGAAAAGTAAGAGTCCTTCTTCCCGAACCGTCATGGTCCCAGACGGTGTCGACCCAAAGGAGGGGAGGGCAACCGATAAGTGTCCACCATCTTCCTTCCTAAACTGATTTTATGAGGGAGCTTGGGGGAGACCAGGCAAAGGAGTGGCTGCAACGATCCGCCCTGAGACGAGCTTGAAGTGTCAGGGGGAAAGGTCATGCCTCGCATACCAGAGAGTGGATGATGTGGACGGCACTACACTGTTCGCTCGGTCGCCATTTTGGGAAAACAGGGTGAGACTTTGCACCATTACCTTGAAGAGAAGACTCTGAAAAACAAAGCGAGAAGACTAATAACACACAACAGGGCGAGCTAAGGATAATAAAAGAAGGATCTGGGATCAGTTCCCGGGTCTGCCGTGTACTGACACTAAGTTAAAAGTGATGAGCTTTGTGCCGGTCGGTGGGAGTACACTACTGAGGAATTAATGCTTTTTTTTTTGCTTAGTGTCAGCCTCCTAGAGACAGCAGCATGTATCCATGGCTCCCCTTGTTCCCCAATGAAGTTATAAATGTTATTATCTTTTGACCAAATTCACACTACATATCAAATCTCACAATAACTGTTGATAAGAATACTCATCACTAGTGATGAGCGAGCGTCCATCAGGATGCTCGTGTACGCATCCTGATTCACTGGTGCTCAAGCGCCATGCATGAATCCCTGCCCCACATGATTTGCAGTTGTTAGACAGCCAATAAACATGCAGGTATTGGCTGCCATAGACGATAATGCTGTAGCCATGTTTATTAGCTGTGTAGCAGCAGCAAAACATGAGACGGGGACTCGTGCATGGCGCTCGAGCACCAGTGATCTTCGATGCATAACATAGCAACCTGATGCACGATCAAGTGGCGAGCGCACTCAATCATCTCTACTCCCTACCCAAGGCGCCACAGGCATGATATCTGCACTTTTCACATTTATACGGATTCTAAAATTGCTTCATACAACTATCAGTGGAGGATACATTTCATCAACTAATGCCCTCATTAACTGGAGAACAGTGTAATGATGCCTTAGTGACTCATACTGTAGTATTACCTGCTGCAGACAAACTGATACAGCGGTATATATTTCATCAATGTTATTTAACCATCTGTAGGTTATTTAGATTCGGTAGTTTATCATCAGATAGATGCCAAAGGTGCAAGCAGTTAGGTGCTGACTTTTGGCATCTTATTGGGGATTATGATGTTCATACAACAATACTGGGGGCAAGTGATTAACATTAACACGCTGTCACAAACCATTAGAGCCCCAGTAGATTGTACACCAAAGCTGTGTATTTGGGGTTGTAGATGGGGAAGTGTGGCCTTTGCGAGACTATGTTCCTTGCCAGGAAGGCAATACCACCGAGATGGATGATGGGAGCTCCCACAATAACACAGTGGAAGAGACTAGTTAATTATATAATACCATATGAGAACATCGTACGTAAGAATAGAGGGTGCCCTCAAAAATTTCTTCAAGTCTGGGTAAAGTGTTGCGCTTCACCTCTAATGCAATTATAAGTTAGCACATTATTCTCCTCAATTTTGCCCTATACAGTGCTATTTTCCAAGTGTCTGGATTTTCACTTTTTTTTTTTGAGGGTTTGCATCATTTCATGTAAAGAACATGCCTACAACTGTGAACAATTGGTCTTTTTATTGTGAAGCAAACAAATAGGACGCAACTGAAAGCAACAGTGTGCATAACTATTCACCCCCCTAAAGTCAGTACTTTGTAGAGCCTCCTTTTGTGACAATTACAGCTGCAAGTTGCCTTGGATAAGTCTCTATGAGCTTTCCACATCTTGCCACTAGGATTTTTACCCATTCCTCAAGACAAAACTGCTCTGGCTAATTCAAGTTAGATGGTTTCCTCTGGTGAACAGCAATCTTCATGTCTGACCAAAGATTCTCAATTGGATTAATGTCTGTGCTTTGACTAGGCCACTCCAAAACATTTACACGTTTACCCTTAAACCACTGGAGTGCTACTTTAGCAGTATGCTTTGGGTCATTTGTCCTTATGGAAGGTGAACCTCTGTCCCAGTCTCACTGACTGACTGAAACAGGTTTTGCTCAAGAATATTTCTGCATTTCGAACCATCCTTCTTTCCCTCAAATTAAACCATTTTTCTGTCTGTGCTGCTAAAAAACAATCTAACAGGATGATGCTGCCACCACGTTTCACTGTGGGGATGGTGTTCTTTGGGTGATGAGCAGAGCTGTTTTTGTGCTAGACATAGCGTTTACCTTAGTGGCCAAAAAGTTCAATTTTAAGTTCAACCTTTGGCAAACTGAAAATGAGCCTTACAATTTTGTTTGTGTAAGTAAAGTTTTTTTTGTCCAATCTTCCATAAAGGCCATCTCTACAGCTTATTGTGGTCGCACGGATAGATACTCCAGTCTCAGCTTGGGAACCGCTTTCAGGGTTACCTTTGGTCTCTGTGCTGTCTCTCTGATTAATGTCCCCCTTGGACAGGCTGAGAGTTTTGATGTGTGGCCCTCTCTCCTCAGGTTTGCTGTTGTACTATATTCTTTCCATTTGATAATGGATTTGATGGTGCTCAAAGGTATCATCAGAGATTGGGATTTTTGCTTCTTTATAATTTAACTCTGACTTGTACTTCTCAACAACTTTGTCTCTGACTTGTTTGGCGAACTCCTTGGTCTTCATGGTGTTTGGTTAGTGGTGCCTATAGCTTAAAGGTGTTGAAGTCTCTGTGGCCTTTCAGAAAAGGCGTGTATATACTGACAGACCATGTGACACTTAGATTGCACACAAGTGGACTTCCTTTCACTAAGCATGTGATTTCTGAAGGTAATTGCTCGCACCAGAAATTTTTAGGGGCTTTATAGGAGTGAATACATATGCCCATGCTAATTTTTAGGTATTTAATTCCATAAATGTAATGTATTCCTATATTTTTCTCACTTAGACTATTTAGTGCTGAAGCATCATACACAAATCGGATTACAAAAATATTTAAGGCACAGGTTGTAATGTAACAAGATAAGTAAAAAGCCAGGGTGTGAATATTTTTCGTATACCCTGATGTTATCCAGGAATCTAAATGTGCAAGAGAGTAATTTCCGCATAAACTAAATTAGGAGTTAATATGTCCTGATCATGGCTGCAGTAGCGTAACTCTGCAGTTTCAGATGTGTGCAATGCCTTATATTTATGTGTGCCCTAATGTACTGTAATTACCATTGGTAATTGTAGATTACATAAATTATATTCCTTTTTACGATGCCTAATCCTGTATATGTTGGTGATATAACTGAGTTTTTTCTTTTATTGTATGTTTGTAACGTTTATTTTGAAGCCTACTTCAATAAAACGAGTTTAAAAATAAAAAAAAAAAAGCTTGCTGCTTCACTCTAGACAACAGTGGATCCTGGCAACTGAGCTCCCATGATTAGGGTCCTTAAAACCCAAACATGAAGATGACTTTTACTACAGATCCAACATATAGAGACATTCACCATGGTCGTGAATCTTTCAATAACCAATAGTAGTGTGTATGTCATTCTTGTAAAGGTTCAGGTCGTATTCTGGTTGCAACGCTTGGAAACACTTAGAATAAGAGTAAATGACACAATTTCAGGCTTTGATGGAAACCAAATAAATGAAGTTTACCTGTCCTGTAATTTCTTATAAAACTTCCAGAGGAGCTCCAGGTCTAGTCCCGATAAATCCAGAAGCGATTTGTGCCGTGATCGATTGTCTTTTTCCTGAAAAAAATAAATAAAAAATTTGACCGCCAATGAGTATAGAAAAAACATTTGCTCCGCACTCAAAGCCAGAGTATAAAAAGCAGGGGGATGTTCCAAAACAATCTATAATATAACGGTGGGAGCGTCACTCTGTCTGAAGCCTTTATAGACTGCGCAAGCGCGACACGCCAGCGCAGTCTGGCTCCAGACAGAGTGAGGCATCCAGAGCGGTGAGTACTCTGTATGGCGCCGGAGATCGCGGTATGCGTACTGGATGCATACCGCGATCTCCGGCGCCATACTCACATACTTACCTGACCGGGAGGAGCGTTGCCACGGCGCTTCTCTTCTCCCGGGGCAGGAGACCAGGAGTGCGCGTCGGATCGCGCATGCGCAATAGCGCTATCCGTCGCCATTTTGTGAAGACACATTTATAGTGTGTCTTCAGCAATATGGCGCCGGACCGCGCGGTATGGGCATGCGCGTACTCCGGCGCCGCTCTCTTCCCCCGGCGCCGGCGTCCAGCAGAATGGAACAGCGCTGGAGCACAGGGATGAAAGGTGAGTATAAATGTTTGTTTTTTTTGGGTGTATGTGTGTAATAGCGGTGAGGGGGCCATGCACATCAGGGTTGGGGGGTGAGGGGACCATGCACATCAGGGTTGGGGGGTGAGCGGACCATGCACATCAGGATTGGGGGAGTGAGCAGACCATGCACATCAGGGTTGGGGGGTGAGGGGACCATGCACATCAGGATAGGGGGGTGAGAGGGGCCATGCACATCAGGATGGGGGGGAGGGGACCATGCACGTCAGGGTTGGGGGGTGAGGGGACCATGCACATCAGGGTTGGGGGGTGAGGGGACCATGCACATCAGGGTTGGGGGTGAGAGGACCATGCACATCAGGATAGGGGGGTGAGAGGGGCCATGCACATCAGGATGGGGGGTGAGGGGACTATGCACGTCAGGGTTGGGGGTGAGGAGACCATGCACGTCAGGATTGGGGGTGAGGGGACCATGCACATCAGGATTGGGGGAGTGAGCGGACCATGCACATCAGGGTTGGGGGTGAGAGGACCATGCACATCAGGGTTGGGGGTGAGGGGACCATGCACGTCAGGGTTGGGGGGGTGAGGGGACCATGCACATCAGGATTGGGGGTGAGGGGACCATGCACGTCAGGGTTGGGGGGGTGAGGGGGCCATGCACGTCAGGATTGGGGGTGAGGGGACCATGCACATCAGAATTGGGGGTGAGGGGACCATGCACATCAGGATTGGGGGGTGAGGGGACCATGCACATCAGGATTGGGGGGTGAGGGGACCATGCACATCAGGATTGGGGGGGTGAGGGGACCATGCATACCAGGATTGGGGGGGTGAGGGCTACCATGCATACCAGGATTGGGGGGAGAGGGGACCATGCATAACAGAATTGGGGGATAAGGGGACTATGCATACCAGGATTGGGGGGTGAGAGGACCATGCATACCAGGATTGGGCGATGAGGGGACCATTCATACCAGGATTGGGAGGTGAGGGTACCATTCATACCAGAATTGGGGGTGAGGGGACCATTCATACCAGAATTGAGGGGTGAGGGGACCATGCATTCCAGGATTGGGCGGGAGGTGACCATGCATACCAGGATTGGTGGGTGAGGGGACCGTGCATACTGGGATTGGGGGGTGAGGGGACCATGCACATCAGGGTTGGGGGAGAGAGGACCATGCATGTCAGGGTTGGGGGGTGAGGGGACCATGCACGTCAGGATTGGGGGTGAAGGGACCATGCACATCAGGATTGGGGGAGTGAGCGGACCATGCACATCAGGGTTGGGGGTGAGAGGACCATGCACATCAGGATAGGGGGGTGAGAGGGGCCATGCACATCAGGATGGGGGGGTGAGGGACCATGCACGTCAGGGTTGGGGGGTGAGGGGACCATGCACGTCAGGACTGGGGGTGAAGGGACCATGCACATCAGGATTGGGGGAGTGAGCGGACCATGCACATCAGGGTTGGGGGTGAGAGAACCATGCACATCAGGATAGGGGGGTGAGAGGGGCCATGCACATCAGGATGGGGGGGTGAGGGGACCATGCACGTCAGGGTTGGGAGGGTGAGGGGGCCATGCACGTCAGGATTGGGGGTGAGGGGACCATGCACATCAGGATTGGGGGTGAGGGGACCATGCACATCAGGATTGGGGGGTGAGGGGACCATGCACATAAGGATAGGGGGGTGAGCGGACCATGCACATCAGGATTGGGGGTGAGAGGACCATGCACATCAGGATTGGGCGATGAGGGGACCATTCATACCAGGATTGGGGGGTTGGGGGGGTGAGGGGACCATTCATACCAGAATTGAGGGGTGAGGGGACCATGCATTCCAGGATTGGGCGGGAGGTGACCATGCATACCAGGATTGGTGGGTGAGGGGACCGTGCATAACGGGATTGGGGAGGTGAGGGGACCATGCATACCGGGATTGGGGGTGAGGGAACCATGAATACGGATATGGATGAGCAGGTACCATGCATACCAGGATAGGGATGAGGGGGTACCATGCATACCAGGATTGGGTGATGAGGGGTCCATGCATACCAGGATGAGGAATGGGGTGCCATGGATACCAGATTTGGGTGGGGGTGAGGGGTCCATACATACCAGCATAGGGATGAGGGGTACCATGCATACCAGGATAGGGATGAGGGGTGCCATGCATACCAGGATAGGAGGGGGGCAGCACATACCAGCATGGAAGACCATATAACTTTAAAAATGCTTGCCAGGGGACCATGCACATCAGGATTGGGGGGTGAGGGGGCCATGCACACCAGGATAGGGGGGTGAGAGGACCATGCATACCAGGATAGGGGGTGAGTGGACCATGCACATCAGGATAGGGGGGTGAGAGGACCATGCATACCAGGATAGGGGGTGAGTGGACCATGCACATCAGGATAGGGGGGTGAGGGGACCATGCACATCAGGATTGGGGGGTGATGGGACCATGCATACCAAGATTGGGGGGTGAGGGGACCATGCATATCAGGATTGGGGGTAAGGGGACCATGCATATCCGGATTGGGGGTGAGGGTACAATGCATATCAGGATTGGGGGTGAGGGGATCATGCACATCAGGATTGGTGGGTGAGACCATGCACATCAGGATTGGGGGGTGAGGGGACCATGCTCAACAGGACGGGGTGACAGGACCATGCACATCAGGATTGGGGGATGAGGGGGCCATGCACATCAGGATTGGGGGGTGAGGGGACCATGCACATCAGGATAGGGGGTGAGGGGACCATGCACATCAGGATTGGGGGGGTGAGGAGACCATTCACATCAGGATTGGGGGGTGATGGGACCATGCATACCAGGATTGGGGGGTGAGGGGACCATGCATATCAGGATTAGGGGGTGAGGGGACCATGCATACCAGGATTGGGGGGGTGAGGGGACCATGCATATCAGGATTGGAGGTTGAGGGGACCATGCATACCAGGATTGGGGGGTGAGGGGACCATGCATATCAGGATTGGGGGTAAGGGGACCATGCAAATCAGGATTGGGGGTGAGGGGATCATGCACATCAGGATAGGGGGGTGAGACCATGCACATCAGGATTGGGGGGTGAGGGGACCATGCACATCAGGATAGGGGGGTGGGGGACCATGCACATCAGGATAGGGGGGTGAGGGGACCATGCACATCAGGATTGGGGGGGTGAGGGGACCATGCATATCAGGATTGGGCAGGAGGGAGCCATGCATACCAGGATTGGTGGGTGAGGGGACCATGCATACCAGGATTGGGGGTGAGGGGACCATCCATACCTGGATTGGGGGGGTGAGGCAACCATGAATACCAGGATATGGATGAGCAGGTAACATGCATACCAGGATTGAGGGATGAGGGGACCATGCATACCAGGATGAGGAATGGGGTACAATGCATAGTAGATTTGGGTGGGGGTGAGGGGACCATACATACCAGGATAGGGATGAGGGGTGACATGCATACCAGGATAGGAGGGGGGCAGCACATACCAGAATGGGAGACCATGTACCTATAAAAATGCTTGCCACCCGGGCGTAGAACGGGTTCATCACTAGTTAAATATATTTGTACAACTAATCCTTGTAAGCAGGGACGACTCCAGGTTTTTATGGGCCCCGGGCGAAAGAGTCTCAATGGGCCCCTTTAACACAGACCACGATTTATGATGCACAAATACTACAGAGAAATCTAGGTATAGTACAGTGCCAAAGATTTCACTACTTACATTACATGAGTGATATCTATTGTAAATTCTACAATGGCTCAGAAACCGCCAAATTCTCACAGCGCACAGTACAGACTGGACAGTACAGTCCTCCATACAATATTATGGGCACCACATAGTCTCCCCCTCATCACCCATATAACACACCATGCAGGATGTCACCCCCCCCATCCCCCATATAATGCTCCATACAGAATACTGGACTACATAAATTGCTCCATACAGGATATTGGTCCCCATATAATGCTCCATACAAAATATGGAGCTCTCCTCTGCACTACGCTGCGCTCTTCACTGTTACGGCTTAGGAGAGGCAGTATCACCTCCCCATCACCTCCATCATGGCCTTCTCCCCATCACCTCCATCAATGCCTTCTCCCCATCACCCTCATCATTGCCTTCTCCCCATCACCTCCATCATGGCCTTCTCCCCATCACCCCATCATGGCCTTCTCCCATCACCTTCATCAATGACTTCTCCCCATCACTTCCATCATGGCCTTCTCCCCATCCCCTCCATCAATACCTTCTTCCCATCACCTCTATCAATGCCTTCTCCCCATCATTTCCATCAATGCCTTCTCCCCATCACCTCCATCAATGCCTTTTCCACATCACCTCCATCAATGCCTTCTCCCCATCACCCCCCATCATTGCCTTCTCCCCATCACCTCCATACACACCACATCTCACCTGTCTGGTGTCCGCACCACAGGCACTCCCGCAGCATCACCGGCGCCCGCGCTTTCTCTCTCTGCCCCAGCAGGCCGCTGAATGATGACATCATCCAGCGGCGCTGCTGTGAGAGGAAGTGTGGGCGCCCTACAGGGGCCCCTGGAGCCCGGAGATGCGGAGGCACGGGGAGAGGTAAGTATTGTGCCGGCTGCCGGGGCCCTGAGCAAGCGGGGGGGGGCCCAGTGGCGGCACTGGCACCGCTCTCCTCCGCAAACGAGCGCCGGGTGCCCCCCCACTGCTCAGGGCCCCGGCACTTGCCAGGGTACGCCGGGTGCTGACGCCGGCCCTGCTTGTAAGTCTATTGTATCCATGCTCCCTCTCATGTCATGATGTACTTCTTTTAACAACTACACAACTATCAAGACAATTTCAAACATTTCCATGAAATGAAGACTAAACGGAAGCCCTTTGCTAACAGACCCATGGCAGGACGACATCAGACAAAGGCAAATGACCACTGCAAGGCAAGCACCTTTGTATCACTGTAGATAATGCTGCTTGATTTTCTTAAAAAGTGAAAATCTCAGTATTAAGGGTATGCCACACTAAACGAGATTGCAAACGAGATCACTAAAACGTCACTATTTTGCGATCTCGTTTGCGACCTCGTTGTGTGTGGCATGTAGCAACGATGTGGCCCCTGCTGTGATGTCGCTGATCGTTCACTAGAGTTATGGACCGTTTTTTGATCGTTGGCGTCCCGCTGGTGAGCCTGAATCGCTGTGTTTGGCACCTTTTGCGAACGACGAGCGACCTCGTTTGTGACGCATGACTGTTTTGCATCACGGAGTGGATCGCAATATCTGTAAGTTCTCTTTTGCGTCACAGAGAGGATCGCAGAAGTTGCAAAGCAGGCTAGCAGGACGCAGAGAGCAGGAGCGATGCTGGAAATTCCTATGAATCAGAAGCGCTCAGTACATGCTAATGACATCCTAACGACCGCCAAAGTCGTTAAAGAGATCGCTGACCGCTGATGAGTTGTTTATGAGATCTCCTGTTTGGCAGCTACTAGCGACCTAAAAGAGATCACACCAACGATCTCATTAGCTTGCGTCGTTATTGAGATCGCTAACCAGATCGCTAAGTGTGGCAGTACCTTTAAAGAGAATCTGTCACCTCATTTTTCGTATATCAGCTGCAGCCACCGCCATTAGGGGCTTATCTACAGCATTCTGTAATGCTGTAGATAAGCCCCCAATGTAACCCGAAAGATAAGAAAAACGAGTTATATTATACTCACCCTTGGCGGTCCAATGCGGTCCGGTCCGATCGGTGTCGCGGTCCGGGGTCTCCCATCTTCTAGCGATGACGTCCTCTTTCTTGCTATTGTCGCGCTCCTGCACAGGCGTACTTTATCTGCCCTGTTGAGGGCAGAGCAGAGTACTGCAGTGCGCAGGCGCCGGGAAAGGTCAGAGAGACCCAGCCCCTGCGCACTGCAGAACTCCTACTCTGCCCTCAACAGGGCAGATAAAGTACGCCTGTGCAGGAGCGCGACAGAAGCAAGGAAGAGGACGTCATCGCATGAAGATGGGAGGCGCCGGACACGGACACCCATCAGACCGCCCCGCCCCCCGGGTGAGTATAATATAACTCATTTTTCTTATCTTTCAGGTTATATCAGGGGCTTATCTACAGCATTCCAGAATAGAGGGATCTTGGAGGGATTCAATCGCTTTACCCAGTGAAGCCATGGACTGCGACAGTGACGAAGTCTACTCAGGAGGGCTACTGAGCGCATTCGGGATCACAGGCCTTGCAGAGTGGCATACTTTGGCAACGCAGTCTGGCAGGTGGTACATGAGGTGAAAAACACTGAATGTGTTTTGTTAGCCTTCTTGGATGTCTTACATGACATGATGTACCCCAGATGTCTCCCTGCTAATATGGCTCAATAGGGAGGTTTTTAATGCAGCTCGGGTCTTGTGTCCCTGCAAGGATGGTTCTCCCGGTGCTCTGCGCTTCTCTGAACACCGCTGGAAAAAAAGATGTCCGCGGGGGTGCTCCCAGAGGAAAAACCGCAAGCAGACGCTCCTGAGTCCCACTATGTGCAGAAATACAGCTGGAGATCCGTCAATGTGGAAAGATGGCCGCCAAGAACCTCATGAGGCATTCTCGGACGAACGAGAAACGCCAAAAACGAGGGCGTAGCCGCCTTTCAAGAGCAAACTGGTGGGCGGGGCTTTCGGATTGCGGCCTAGGCTGGGCCAAAGCCGGGGAGTAAATTCCCAGCGCAGGCCGGAACGCTCTATGAGGACCGTGGAACAGAGTGTGGGGCACCCCCGGGATGATGACCGGATTGCGGCCTTACCTGAGCGAAAGCCAGGGAGTCAATTTTCGGCGCAGAACCGGAGGGCACCTGAAGGACAGCAAAACGGAGCATGGGACTACCTGGACCCCCCCTGCAGCACCTGACCCCGGTACTCACTGATCTGGCTTCACTCCACCTTTGATCGGACGATTGGAATCATAGGGTTCTCCACTCTGCCGGCAGGTCAAGTGCTGTGTGGACAGTGCAGGGAACACCCTCAATCCACAATCCCTTTGTCAGGGAGGTGGAGAGGGACCGTCCGCCTCCCTCCATCACCGCTTTCTATTAGTGGTGATGCAGTGGGGGCAGCACAGACGCCATCAGAGCCTATGTATATCTTAGGGGTTCACTCCTCCAGGATGGGGCAGGGCTATTGTCCGGCTGTAAGTCTAGCTGCAGAAGGGGTTACATGGGGGCGACACTCCATGTTCCCGTCCGTTGTTGGTGCGGTGAGATCGGTGCCCTGAAGGGACCCGTCACCCCTAAAATCAGCTCAGACATCCCTCATAACAGTGCAGGAGGGGATACGGGGAGGCGACACTCGACGTTCCCGCCTGTTGGTTTGGGTAGATCGGACCCCTGAAAGGATCCGGCGCCCCTGTAATCCATTGAAAGGAATAAAAATTATAAAATAAAAAGTAAAAAAAAATTGTAGTCTGAAAACCCAGACCCATGTACCTCCTACAGACACTAAGCATGAACTGGTTCAGGCTGGAACCTGTGGTAGGGTGTATACTGGAGAGGAGGAGCTGATTTTTTTTATATGCGCTTAGTGTCAGCCTCCTAGTGGCAGCAGCATACACCCATTGTGTGCATCTTAAGGTACTGCCACACTAAACTATCCCGCTAGCGATCACGATAAAGACGCATACTAATTGCGATCACTAGCGGGATCGTTTTAATATCGCTAGTAGCGGCTTTATTTAGCGATGTCGTTAGGACGCTATCGCGGTTAGCGATCTCCTTAACGACTTTAGCGGTACAAAAGTACCGCTAAATCGCTAAAAAAGGTGCCACACTCAGAGATATATACTTACCCAGCGGGAGCGCCGACGATAAAATAGGGTCCGGAACGATTCCAGCGACGAGCGAGATCACAGCAGGAAGCTCGTCGCTGGCAGATGCCGCACACAACAACATCGCTAACGGGATCGCTAAATAGTGACGTTTTTTAGCGATCCCGTTAGCGATGTTGTTTAGTGTGGCATACCCTTTAGATCTGTCAAGTATTGCTCTATTTAAACGACCCTGTCACAATGGAAAAACTGTACAATCCAAAGGTAGAATGTTATAGAGCAGGAGCAGAAGAGCAGATTGATATATAGTTTTCTGAAAAAAATATTCAGTATATATTCCTGCATTTTTACTCATTTAAATCTCTGCTCTGTATGCCACACTGAACAATATCGCTAACGGGATCGCTAAAAAACGTCACTATTTAGCGATCCCGTTAGCGATGTTGTTCAGTGCGGCAGCTTCCAGCGACGAGCTTCCTGCTGTGATCTCGCTCGTCGCTGGAATCGTTCCGGACCCTATTTTCTCGTCGGCGCTCCCGCTGGGTAAGTATATATCGCTAGTGTGGCACCTTTTCTTAGCGATTTAGCGGTACTTTTGTACCGCTAAAGTCGTTAAGAAGATCGCTAACGGCGATAGCGTCGTTAACTATATCGCTAAATGTGGCCGCACTTAGCGATATAGAAACAATCCCGCTAGCGATCGCATTAGTATGCGTCGTTATCGTGATCGCTAGCGGGATTGTTTAGTGTGGCAGTACCTTTATGGTCCAGTGGGAAGTCTTTATCAGTGACTGACAGGTGCCTCAATAAACAAACAAAAGATAGCTGCCAGTGACTAATAGGACCATCTATTTGACTGAAAAGCACAGAAAGAGCAGAAGGATTGCAAAACGGGTTATACTTGAAAATTTTCTCACAAAACTATATAAAACAATCTGCTCTGCTCCCCTGCTCTATAAACATTTTGTCTACAGATTGGACTGTATTTTCATGGTGACAGGTTCCCTTTAAGAAAAAGACTATGGGCCCCAAGATATATAGTCTTCCATGAGCTCTGTATTTTCATTTTAAAATCTGTTGAAATACCTGATAATACATAGCATGCCACATGGCAGTCAATTAGTTCTTTTATTTCAACCCTGCCATGAAACAAAGCACACTAACTTGTTGGGAGGGTGACAAAGACAGTTTTTGCTAGATAATTATTCTAGAATTAAAGCTAATATACCTGATCCAAGTTTGAAAATGAAAACATTAAAGGGAATCTGTCACCACATTGGACCTATCTAAACTGTTAATATGGGCATACAGGACATAGAATGCTGGTAAATGTCCTTACCTGTGTGTCCCCTATTAGATGTCATGTTGTTGTGAAATCGTCTTTTATCACTTTATATAAACGACTTCTTCCAGGGTCTGGGGTGGATGGTGCCTGGAAGATAATTCTACCTCCAGAGCTTATTATACATGTATGGGAAGTTACCAGTGTGATGTGTAATGGTTACCAGTGTTACCAGTGTGATCTGTAATGGCGGCTCTCTGCTCTTCTGATCTCACTGCAGAGCTGTTTGTGATTATACCTGACACACCTGCAGGTTCCTCTCAGCTTTCATCTCACAGGCAGACAGGGTTACAAGATTGCTGCAGCACAGCAGAGCTGAGAGAAGCAAAAAATGTGTTTGCAAGAAGATAAATTGCATTACTCCTGTTCTGTGTTAATTACATGTCTCTCTCACTGGTAACTCCCCTTCATGTATAATAAGCTCTGGGGGCAGTTATCTTCCAGGCAGCGTCCTCTCCAGAGCCAGGAAGAGGTCATTTATATAAAGTGATAGATGATTTCTCCGCAACAAGGCATCACTTATGAGGCATACAGGCATCACTTGCCTCAGCAGTCTATAATCTGTATGCCCAGATTAACAGTGTAGATAGACTAGTAATTCACTTATGACCTATTTAATCTTAACAGGGTCATCCACTACTGAATAACTCATGCTTAATCACTTTAGAACTCCTCAGGGGTTAAAAACAAATCTACACTGCTCAAAAAGATATCACTGAATGAAATATTCCAGTTACAAATCTTTATTCATTCCATAGTGGAATGGGTTGAGAACAAAAAAACATAAAAATGATCAACGTAAATCAAAATTAATATCCCATTGAGGTCTGGATTAGGAATGATACTCAATAGCAAAGTGGAAAATCAAATTACAGGCTGAGCTAACTTCAGTAGAAATGCCACAAGACAATGGAATGATGCTCAGTAGTGTGTGTGGCCTCCATGTTCCTGCATGACCTTCCTACAACTCCTGGGCATAGTTCTGATGAGGTGGCGGATGTTCTCCTGAGGGATCTTCTCCCAGACCTGGATTAAAGGTACTGCCACACTAAACTATCCCGCTAGCGATCACGATAACGACGCATACTAATGCGATCGCTAGCGGGATAGTTTCAATATCGCTAGTAGCGGCTTAATTTAGCGATGTCGTTAAGGACGCTATCGCGGTTAGCGATCTCCTTAACGACTTTAGCGGTACAAAAATACCGCTAAATCGCTAAAAAAAGGTGCCACACTCAGCGATATATACTTACCAGCGGGACGCCGACGATAAAAATAGGGTCCGGACCGATGTCAGCGACGAACGAGATCACAGCAGGATCTCAGCAGGGGCCACGTCGTTGCTACATGCCACACAGAACAACGTCACTAACGAGATCGCTAAATAGTGACGTTTTTTAGCGATCTCGTTAGAGACGCTGTTTAGTGTGGCATACCCTTAAAGCATCAGTCATCTCCTGGACAGTTTGTGGTGCAATGTGGCGTTGGTGAATGGAAAGAGACATGATATCCCAGATGTGCTCAAATTGATTCAAGTATGAGGAATGGTCAGGCCAGTCCAGAACATCAAAGACTATCATGCAGGACACTTCAGCCACATGAGGCCTAGCATTGTCATGCATTAGAAGGAACTCATGGTCCACTGCACTTATATATGGTCTCACAATGGGTCTGAGTATCTCATCCAGGTACATAATGGCAAGTCAGGGTACCTCTGGCTAACACATGGAGGGCTATGTGGTCCTTCAAAGAAATGTCTCCTCACACCACTACTGACCCACAGCCAAACTGGTCATGCTGGAGGATGTTGCAGGCAGCAGAACGTTCTCCACAGAATCTCCAGACTCTGTCATGTCTGTCCCAAGTGCTCTGTGTGAACCAGTGTCGATTCTGCCAGTCTTGGTGTTATCTGGCAAATGCTAATCACCCTGCACAGTGTTTGGCTGTAAGCACAACACCCACTTATAGACGTCGGGCCCTCATACCACCCTCATGGAGTCTGTTTCTGACAATTTCAGCAGACACATTGATATTAGTGGCATGCTGGAGGTCATTTTGCAGAGCTCTAGCACTGCTCGTCCTGTTCATCCTTGCATAAAGGACGATGTAGCGGTCCTGCAGCTGGGTTGATGCCTTCCTACAGCCACCTTCATGTCTCCTGGTGTACTGACCTGTCTCCATGCAATGGAAACTGTGCTGACAGACACAGCTAACCTTCTTCCCACAGCTCACATTGATGTGCCATTCTAGATGAGCTCCACTACCTGAACAACTTCTGTGGGTTGTAGACACCACCTCATGATACTGTACAGTACACTTCTGGGGCGAAAGCAATGACAAAATGCCAAAGTAACCAAAACAACAGCCCAAAAGGATGAGAACAGAGAAATGGTCTGCGGTCACCCCCTGCAGAGCCACTCTTTTATAGGGGTTGTCTTGCTAATTGCCTACCATTTCTACCTGTTGTCTGTTCCATTTGCACAACAGCAGGAGAAATTGATTTACAATCAGTGTTACTTCATAACTGGACAGGTTGATTTCACAGAAGTGTGATTGACTTGGAGTAATATTGTGTTATTTAAGTGTTCCCTTTATTTTTTAAGCAGTGTATATTCCTCTCCAACAGTGGTGCCGTTCCTGGTGCTGTTGTTTTTACCAAAACTGTTCAATTGAGAAGCAATATAGAGTTTTAAAAATATAACTAACAGACTGCCAGATGGTAAATGGACCCTTAAAGGGAATCTGTCACCCCATTTTTGGACTATGAGATACGACCACCGCCATCAGGGGCTTATCTACAGCATTCTGTAATGCTGTAGATAAGCCCCCAATGTCACCTGAAAGTGAAGAAAAACGAGTTCTATTATACTCACCAAGGTTAGAATTATTAGGACATAAACTCAACTGTATTAGACACTGTAATTTTAAATGAGCACTATTATTTACATTAATTTCAAAATAAAACACGGATTTTGGTAAAGACTTACCTGTAAAATCCTTTTCAGCGAAGGAAGGAAGAGAGACACAGTAATTCATTACTGATGGGTAGGCGGAGCCCCAGATCAGGATGTTACCTCAGATCAAAAGAGTGATGACTGGCTGGCCCCTCCAGCTCGGGCTCCTCCTACTCAGCTCCAGTCGTATCAAAGCTTTTAGGAAAAGAGCCAAGATCACCAGCGGAGCAACATAACCCCTTCTGAAGGAACTTCAGAGAAAAAACACAAGGATACAGGTTATGCATGCAAAGAAAGCCAAAAACCACAGAGTTCCAGGTACTACTCACGGAACCTGACTACTGCGATGAGCTGGCGATGCTGGAACAGAGCCTTAGCGCGCTGACCTCAGCCCAGATAATCGCTATCAGATAAGGGTCGCGCTGCATCTGAAAACATCAACACACTTCTGCCGTGGGAGGGTACTGTGTCTCTCTTCCTTCCTTCGCTGAAAAGGATTTTACAGGTAAGTCTTTACCAAAATCCGTGTTTCAGCTGCAGATGAAGGAAGAGAGCCACAGTAATTCATTACTGATGGGACGTCCCAAAGCAGTTCAAAAATAAGGGTGGGAAAAAAACCAACAAAAGGCAGAAACCCAACAACCTTAACAACAAAGCGCAACCAGCGCTAAACACAAGTTCATCCAGAACTTTAAACCACAGCTGCCTGCAGGACCCTACGTCCGAGGGCTGCATCAGCGGAAGCACTGACGTCCACTTTATAAAATCTTGTAAACGTGTGGACAGAGCGCCAAGTCGCCGCTCGGCAAAGCTGCACTGCCGAAGCACCTTGATGAAAAGCCCACGATGAAGCCACAGCTCTCGTGGAATGGGCTCGAATCTTAATCGGGCAAGATTCACCCGAAGACGGTAAGCTTCCAAAATAGCTGACCGGATCCAACGAGCTATAGAACCCTTGGAAGCTCGTTGACCACGCCGACGACCTGCCGGAACCACAAACAGGGAGTCCGTCTTACGAAAACCTTGAGTAATAGATAGATAAAACTTCAAGGCCCGCACTAAATCCAATGTGTGTAAATCTCGCTCTTTCGTATTCTTCGGATCCGGACAGAGTGAAGGCAACACAATATCCTGGTTAACATGAAATTGTGACACCACTTTAGGCAAAAAATCACCCCGAGTGCAAAGCACTACACGATCCGGAAAAAACTCCAGAAAAGGAGGCGAGCAAGAAAGAGCTGCCAATTCAGAAACTCTCCTCAAGGAAGTGACTGCAACAAGGAAAGCCACCTTCCAAGAAAGTAAAGAAAGGCTAGCAGAAACCATAGGTTCAAAAGGTTTATGCTGAAGAGCCTCCAAAACAAGGTTGAGCCGCCAAGGAGACACGGGTGCCTTCCGCGGCGGAAACTTACGAGAGATACCTCGGAAAAAAGAGATCACGTCTCTATTCGAAGCAATGGTTCTCCGGAATAATAAGGACAGAGCAGAAATCTGACCTTTCAGAGTGCTAACTGCCAAACCCTTGTCTAGCCCATGCTGCAGAAAAGCCAACAGGTTGGGAATGGAAAATTTTCTCGGGTTCCGAGAAGACCCCAAACACCACGAAAAGAAGGTTTCCCAAATTTTGTGGTAAATCCTAGAAGTAGCCGGACATCTTGCAGCACGAAGGGTAGCAATGACCTCGGCTGAAAAACCTCTACGGGTCAAGATCTCGGTCTCAAGAGCCACGCCGTCAAACGCAGGGACATCAAGTCCGGATGACAAATGGGCCCCTGAGTCAACAAGTCCTGTTGAAGAGGGAGTGGAAACGGAGGTGCCGCCAACAGCGACATTATTGTCGAGAACCACACCCTTCTTGGCCAGTCTGGAGCTATCAGAATAGCTGGAATTCTCTCTAGTCTGATCCGATGCAGCACTAGAGGAAATAAGGATATCGGCGGAAATACATAGATCAGCTTGAACTGATCCCACTGAGCCACTAGAGCATCCACCGCCACCGCCTTCGGGTCCTTGTACCTGGACATGAATGTCGGTAACTTGGCATTGGACCTGGAAGCCATCAAATCCACTTGGGGGGTTCCCCAGCGAGAGCACAGTAGTGCAAAGACTTCCGGTGGAGACTCCATTCCCCGGGATCCATCCTTCTGCGACTGAGAAAGTCCGCTGTAATATTCTGAACCCCTGGAATGTGAATCGCCGAAATGGCTGGTACATTGGCCTCTGCCCAAATCAGAATTCGGGACACCTCTACCATGAGTCTGGAACTCCTTGTCCCACCTTGGTGATTGATATACGCGACAGCCGTCGCATTGTCTGTCTGCACACGGACTGGCAGACCGCTCAAAGGGACCGTCCAATGTTGGAGGCAAAGAAAAATCGCCCTCAATTCCAGGATGTTGATCGGAAGCACAGACTCTTCCGGTGACCATACCCCTGAATCCAGAGATTGTTCCAAACACCCCCCCAGCCCGTCAGGCTGGCATCGGTGGTTATGACTGACCACTTCAGAGGGAGGAAAGACTTCCCCAGGGAGAATGCCCCTGGACGTAACCACCATTCTAGAGAATCCCGCACCGCGCGAGAAATGGTGACACTGCAATCCAGCGATTGCGACTGGTTCCATCGACTCAAGATGAACCTTTGAAGAGTCCTGGAGTGGAACTGGGCAAAAGGAATTGCCTCCATGGACGCCACCATCAGTCCCAGAAGACGCATACACTTCCGTAGGGACATTGCCATTGAGGATGTCATAATCTGTACATGTCGAAGAAGACATGACTGTTTGTCTGGTGGTAGGGAAACTACCGACCGAAACGTGTCGAGATGCATTCCCAAAAAGAGAATTGTCCTCGATGGTTCCAGGGACGACTTCTCCCAATTGACCAGCCAACCGAAGTCTTTCAGAAACTGAAGAGACAAATCCCGAGCCGTCAATGCCTCCTCCTCCGAGGAAGCCACGATCAAAAGATCGTCCAGATAAGGGAGAATCGTAATCCCCTGTCTTCGAAGGAGTGCCATGAGGGGCGCCAGAACTTTTGTAAAGACCCTTGGCGCTGAGGCTAAGCCGAACGGCAGAGCCACGAACTGGTAATGATTCTGACCTATGGCAAATCGAAGAAAGCGCTGATGAGCCTTTCCGATGGGAATATGCAAATAGGCGTCGCGAATGTCATTGACACCAGAAAATCGTTCTGTGACAGAGCTGCCACAACGGAACGAAGCGACTCCATGCGAAATTTCCGGGCATGGACATGCCGGTTCAATCGCTTGAGATCCAGAATCGGGCGAAATTTGTTCTCCTTTTTGGGAACTATAAAAAGGTTGGAATAAAAACCTTTCCCTCGGTCCTCTGACGGAACCGGTATCACTACACCCTTTGTAGTAGCGATTCGACCTCTCGCTGTAGAGCGACAACAAGCTCGGGTTCCGACGGAACGCGAGATTGACAAAAAACATTTGGGGGTTGAGAAGCAAACTCTATGAAATAGCCTGCCGACACTATCCGCGTTACCCAGGAATCTGGAAACGCGAGCCATCCAAGTCTCCTTGAAAAGAAGCAGGCGACCCCCCACTCGAGAATCCTCGAGTGGACCCTGGCGTCAATCCGACTTTGCGGATTTCTTGTCAAGTTCCCGCTTGTTCTGGCGGAAACTCTGCTTCCAGGGAGTACGAGTTTTCTGAGAGGATTTCTTTCCTAAGAAAGAAGGACGACCCGATCCCCACGAGGAGTGACTAGATCGCCCTCGGCCCCGAAAGGACCTCCGACCACTATAAACACCAGGCTTACTGGACACCGAGGCCATGGCCCTTCGCTGTGGTAATGCTGATTCCTTCGCCTTAGCCCTGGAAATCAGCTCTGTGAGGTCGGATCCAAAAAGATGGCCACCCTTGTAAGGTAAGGCCAACAACTTGTTTGGAAACTGCGTCCCCGGCCCACTGTCTGAGCCATAAAGCTCTTCTGACTGTGACCGCTGAAGCTTGCGCTTTGGCCAGCAGAGATGCCGTATCCAGACCGGCATCAAAGATATAACAGGCTGCCGTTTCTAACCATTCACAAGTTTCCCGTATCTCAGATAACGGAGATTCATTTTGCAACTCCGTCTTCAGACGTGCCAACCAGCTTAGAGAAGCTCTAGCAGCACACATGGATCCTAGCACTGCTCGAAATCCATGACCCGCAGCCTCATAGCTTGCTTTTGCCGCCAATTCTGCCTTTCTATCCAAAGGCTCCTGTAAGCTCGCTTTTCCCTTAATAGGGAGTAGAGAGGATTTACTAAGCTGAGACAAAGACACATCCACTTCAGGAGCAGAAGTCCAATTAGCCTTTAACTCCGTAGAGCAAGGATAAAGTGTATCAAAGAAATGCGTTCCATGAAAACGCTTATCTGGACATAGACGTTCCTCCTCTATTACACCATTAAGCTCATCCAGAGCTGGCAATGTTGTGCGCGAAGCACGGGACTCCTGGAAAATGCGTGCTGATTTACCAGGACGACTAGTTACCTCCTCCGGTAACTGTAGTATATCTCTCATGGCTTCAATTAATGCCTCCGTACGCTTCGCCATAGAGGAACGCCCCTGCGGCTCGTCCGCATCTGAATCGGATATTTCTCCATCCGAATTTAAAGGGGAACTCTGCCCAATATCAGATACATCTGACTCGCTCCGTGTAGAGGCCGGTAACGGCCTGCGTCGCTTCCTCTGAGAGGAATTAGCAGACACATATTGACCTAAAAGGTCAGATAAGTTATTAATCGATCGAGCGATATCATCCAATTTACCACCGCTGTCGACCGCAGCGCTAGACGCTGTGGAGGTCTGCGTATCTGATTGCCGCAATGGCACTGGGACGTGAACCGCGGCATCTGAACTCTGTTCAGACATGTCTCGCCTGTAAGAGCAGGTCAAGCGGTAATACCAGCAAAAAACTATGCGGTTTTTTTTTTTTTTTTTTTTTTTCAAACGCTGAAGGGTTAACGCTCCACCAAGCAGAGTTACCCCAGCGGTATTCAGTCAGCAAATTTAGCAGGTAGAAATAACCCTCAAAGGGGTTAATATTGCAAACTCACCAAAATATATATATATTTGTGAGCCCCAGCCAATTTTTTATGTCTCTGATGAGACAGCAGCTGCAGGATAGCGATCGCTGCCTGCGGGGTGAGGAATCCGCACTCACCCAGCTGGCCGTGGTGTCTATATGAGGAGGGGAGCGGTCCGAGGAGCCCAGGAGCCTGAGTAATGGCCGCCATAGTGAGGGGGTCGCAGGAGAAAAGCCAGAGCGCGCGTCTTCCTGCTCAAAAGACCGGGATAGATAGGCCACGCCCCCTGCTAGCTCAAATAATGAGCGCGAACTCTCCCCGCTCCTGCTCCCTCTCTGTCCTGCAGCTATCTGCCTGCGGACAAAAAATCACCACATCTTCATGTAGTAGCGCTGTCACAGCAGCGCTGAAGCATACTGACTTTACATGTAGTAGCGCTGTCACAGCAGCGCTGAAACATACTGACATCACATGTAGTAGCGCTGTCACAGCAGCGTTGAAGCATACTGACATTACATGTAGTAGCGCTGTCACAGCAGCGCTGAAGCATGCTGACATTACGTGTAGTAGCGCTGTCACAGTAGCGTTGAAGCATACTGACATTACATGTAGTAGCGCTGTCACAGTAGCGCTGAAGCATACTGACATTACATGTAGTAGCGCTGTCACAGTAGCGCTGAAAGCATACTGACATTAGTAAAAACGCTGCTCATTCAGACGCTAAAGCACTCACACATAATTATTATTAAAATTTGTGTGGAGTACTCACCAGCCAAGGCGCCACAGGGACCCTCAGGGGTTTCTGGCGCAGTGCCCATGCTTCCCTCCAGGGCGAAGAACGCAGTGACCGCACGTGTGGTTTGCGTTCCCGCCAGAGAAGCTCTCCTCATCCCCCAGGGCCGGCAAGGATTCTGCAGGGACTTTGAGTAAATACAGATCCGCCAAGGGAGAGGTTGGGGTACAGCAGCGCTGATACCCCTGAGACCTCTAGACCAACTAGTGATCCAAGTCTCCTGTCCGAATATTAAAATAATAAAATTTTCTGAGGAGCTGCATTAGCAGCGACCATCCTCTGGACCTCAAATCTTAGACTGGAGCTGAGTAGGAGGAGCCCGAGCTGGAGGGGCCAGCCAGTCATCACTCTTTTGATCTGAGGTAACATCCTGATCTGGGGCTCCGCCTACCCATCAGTAATGAATTACTGTGGCTCTCTTCCTTCATCTGCAGCTGAAAGTTAAATATTAATGTAAGAATCTTTAGTCAAGGGTCCATTTACCTTCTGGCAAACTGCTAATTACAATGTTCCTCTGATGTCTGCGCTGCTCTTTCCGGCTGTGATAACTTCTTCCTATTACAAGGCGCTGTCCACCACTCACACAGGTCAGACAAGATTGCGCAGGGGGAGCGTCTTCTATACGTTGTGCACACTGGGGGTGGTGGGGGAACTTTTAATGACAACAGGAACTGTGCATTCTCGGACAGCTAATCGGCCACTGGGAGGACAAATCAAGCTTGCAGACAGAATAACTCCCAGGGCAAACTTCAGAATATGAAAAATTGATGTTTTTTTTTGAACAGAACATAATTTTTAATATCTAAATTACAAAACCATTTATTTCCACTTTTTCAGCTAAGTTAAGTTTATTCTTTATGGTGGCACAACCTTTTAAATCACTTCAGGACCCCCATGGAATATAAAACTAGTAAAGGCTGCAGCCAATCAGCTGTAGCTGGTTTGCCGCAGCAGTCATAAAACAATAACATCAAAAGACCCCCTGGGAATGGCACCATTGGCATAGGAGGAATGGCGACTCTGCAGTAGAGATTGGTTTTATTTTCCATGTTGCCTTTAAGTGATAAAGCAGGAGTTATCCAGCGATGGGCAACACCCTTAAAGGGAAAATGTTATCACAACTAAGAACAAAACAGTCACAATATTTCAAAATTAAAACGATAGTGCAGAAAAGTATCGGCTGCTATAACTCACCATGTCATGTGCCAGCTGCTGCACAAACATCAACGTCTTAAGAATCAGAGTCATTCCACATACAGTGTCAGCAGCTAAATCTTTACATTGGAGACATATCACATTGACATCAATTTTAGCTTCCAGTGGCCTGCGGTAACCAAAAGCGGCAATGCCCTGAACACCTAGACGCTCTGCTGTATCTTCTCGAGTGCACAGGAATTTTACCATCCAGTACTAGAAAGGAGGTGGAGATTAAACATATTAGCAGAAATGTAATACACCATAAAACTCAAATATTATTTTAATAAAGCTTTATAAATTAATCAGAACTTTAAATAAAAATCATGAAAACAGTGGTTGTTAAGAAGGCATCATGCTCAGACCCTAGTGCTTTACAACCTAGCAGCACACATCATTGAGGTGAAAACGATCTTTATATACTACTGCCAACTTCTGTTAAAAGAAGAATATAAATCTATATACACATTTGCAGCAATGTAACGAGATCAAATAAACACATGATTATCGGAATTCCACTTTTTAAACCCCATAGTCAGACATATTCCCATTCACCTTTGCAGTTTTACATTGCTGCATTCTGATGTCCACTTCATCCCACTCTTCTTCAAGTTCAAACCAGGCAATAGGATCACTGTCCTCAAAGTCTGTGACCGGCTTACTATTCCTGTGAATAGAAAAAAATGTGGCGTAATTACACCAATACATAGTAGAGGGGCATAATGTCACATGTGGAATCTATCAGCAGGATTTAAACTATATACAAGTACACGTACAGTACAGACCAAAAGTTTGGACACACCTTCTCATTCAAAGATTCTTCTGTATTTTCATGACTATGAAAATTGTAGAATCACACTGAAGGCATCAAAACTATGAATTAACACATGTGGAATTATACATTACACTTTACAAAAAAGTGTGAAACTGAAAATATGTCTTATATTCTAGGTTCTTCAAAGTAGCCACCTTTTGCTTTGATTACTGCTTTGCACGTAGAAAAGGTGAACGGATGGACTCTACATGCCTAGTTCCCACCGTGAAGCATGGAGGAGGTGGTGTGATGATGTGGGGGTGCTTTGCTGGTGACATTGTTGGGGATTTATTCAAAATTGAAGCAGTGAGCGGTCCAGCTCACCCTAAACCATCTCAATTGGGTTCAGGTCTGGTGACTGTGGAGGCCAGGTCATCTGGCGTAGCACCCCAACACTCTCCTTCTTGGTCAAATAGCCCTTAGACAGCCTGGAGGTGTGTTTGGGGTCATTGCCCTGTTGAAAAATAAATGATGGTCCAGCTGCAAGATGCTGAGGTAGCCATGCTGGTTCAGTATGCCTTCAATTTTGAATAAATCCCCAACAGTGTCACCAGCAAAGCACCCCCACACCATCACACCACCTCCTCCATGCTTCACGATGGGAACCAGGCATGTAGAGTCCATTCGTTCACCTTTTCTGCATGCAAAGCAGTAATCAAAGCAAAAGGTGGCTATTTTGAAGAACCTAGAATATAAGACATATTTTCAGTTGTTTCACACTTTTTTGTAAAGTGTAATGTATAATTCCACATGTGTTAATTCATAGTTTTGCCTTCAGTGTGATTCTACAATTTTCACAGTCATGAAAATACAGAAAAATCGTTGAATGAGGTGTGTCCAAACTTTTGGTCTGTACTGTAGCTCTCTCCAATAACAGCTTTACCTGACCAGTCCGTTGCTCCGATAGTGAGAAATCAAAGTTTAAATGGACATGCAAATGGCTATGGTAGATCTGACGATTCTGTAACTCCAAGTTCTATTCCCCGCCCAGCGCGGAGTCCTACAGGTTAAATGACAGCCTGTATGTTGCCTGACTTCATACAAAAAAAGCTGTCAGACAATTAGTAGAAGGCGGTACTGGGCAAGGTATAGAGCTGGAGTGACTGAGGCTTCAGATCTACAGCCTCATTTGCATACCAATGCATTTGCCGATTTCTCAGGAACAGAGGAACGAACTGACCATGTAAAAGTATTGCTGGACTTGGCTTTGAAAGAGCTACATGCACATATGAATAGTTTAGGAAGTTAAAACCTGTTGACAGATTCCCTATAAAGAGTAACTATTGTGAACTAATAACTATTATGGAATTAGTAACTACTATGCAATTAGTGGCTGCCGATTGTCTGAAGCTTACGTGATGCCCCTTCCCCCGCAGATATTGATCCCAACAGAATGGTTGAGGATGCAGAGTACGGGGAATCGGTGTCAGTATGGAAAGCATTTTTTATTTTACTTTTCACATCCTTAGGCCCATTAATAAAGGACTATACACTAGCAGTTAACCACTTCAGCATCATTTGGGAAGGCAGGTCACCAAGAAATGCTATCACTTCATGGTTTTGGGGGGAGTCAGACGTCTGGGACCTTCATTGATTCTAAGAATGCCGTGCCCCTATTAAAGTCTTTCCCTACACAGAGGTGCCTTGGCCATTGACTCAAGTATATAGGCTCAAATACAGTTTCATGGTCAGCTCGATTGCCTGGAGTGCTACTGTGTGGGTGGGAAAAGTGAAGTGATGGATCTTTTTATTCATAAGATGGAACTGATCATAAAGCGAAAACATAAACAGCATAATCTGTATGCGATCACTTAACTAAATGTAAATTCTGATTTAACTCTACAAAAACAGCAAAACAAGTGGAAGGAAAAAAAATACAGAGAGGAAAATTATTCAGTAATTTTTAAATGTAATAAACTAAAATACATTAAATATATATGCTCTAAGTTTTGCAGAGCCGTGTTTGCTGGAGCAAGAGGGTTTGTGTAAGAATCAAGTATAGTAAGGGAACACATTCAACAAAGTACTTCAGGTACGAAAATTTAACGGGAACTTGTCTGTGCCTCTGTCTTTCCCCAGCCGCTAATATAGCTGAATGCATTGCGTTTATTGTCCTCTATTAGGCCGGTTTCACTCCTCCGTTTATTTCCGGTACCAGAAAAACCGGTACCAAAGATGTCCGTGTGCGTAATACTTGCAGCACACCTGTGGTAACTGTGTGCCGCATCAGTACCACACGGACAGCCGCCGGGGAAGAAGCGCTACAGTACTGTTTCCCGGCGGCGGATGCTGAAGACGACTCATCATTTTCCCCTGCTCTGCCGGCGATCAGCGCGAACAGGGGAGAATGATCAGAATTCTATTAAAGTCAGAACGATGACAGCAGGTGTGGGGGGGGTTTGGACTATTACTCCCATCATCCAACACCTGCTGCCGCTAATAACAGTGACGGCAGGACCGGATGATGGAGATTTTCCTCACCCGCCGCCTGCGATCTAACTAAATAAATGAATAAAAAACCTGATGTGGATTCCCCCTACTTTCTTTAACAAACCAGGCAAAACTCACAGCTGGGGCTGCAACCCTCAGCTAACAGCTTCAGCCTGGTTGGTCTTAAACCTCAGCATCGCTGCTATGCAGACCCGATGTCGAAGCGATCAGCCTGCACAAAATCTTTGTCCCATAGTGGGACAAAGTGTAAAAGTAAGAATTAAATTAAAAAAAAAAAAATTTTAATAAAATTGTAAAAATATTTAAAAAAAAAAAAAAAAAAAATCAATATTTATTCTATCACTAAATAAATAATTGAATAATAAAAAATCTATACAATAAAAGTACACATATTTGGTATTGCCGCGCCCGTAACGACCCAACCTATAAATCTGTCCCACTAGTTAACCCCTTTAGTGAACACCATAAAAAAAAAAAAAAACAAGGCATAAACAATGCTTTATCATACAGTGGAATAACACGCGATAAAAAAAAACAGATATAAATCATGGTACCGCTGAAAACGTCATCTTGTCCCGCAAAAAAAAAGCCGCCGTAGAGCTCCATCAGCGAAATAATAAAAAAGTTATAGCTGTAAGAATAAAGTGATGCAAATTTTATATAAAAGCGCCAAAACATTAAAAAAATGATATAAATGTGGTATCGCTATCATCGTACTGACCCGAAGAATAAAACTGCTTTATCAATTTTACCACACGCGGAACAGTGTAAACGACCCCCCATCCCCCACCCAAAAAGAAAAAAAATCATGAATTGCTGGTTTTTGCTCATTCTGTCTCCCAAAAATCGAAATAGAAAGTGATCAAAAAATGTTATGTGCCTGAAAATGGAACCAATAAAAACGTCAACTCGTCCCGAAAAAAACAAGACCTCACATGACTCTGTGGGCCAAAATATGGAAAAATTATAGCTCTCAAAATGTGCTGATGCAAAAATTATTTTTTGCAATAAAAAGCATCTTTTAGCGTGTGACAGCTGCCAAACATAAAAACACGCTATAAATAGTAATTCAACGCCCCCCTTTATCACCCCCATAGTTAGGGAATAATAATAAAATAAAAAACAGGGATTTTTGTGTACTCACTGTAAAATCCTTTTCTCAAAGACGCTCATTGGGAGACACAGACCATGGGTGTTATGCTGCTGCCACTAGGAGGACACTAAGCTAATACACAAAGAAATTGGCTGCTCCTCCGCAGTATACACCCTCTGCTGGCTCTAGCCTGAACCAGTTCGGTGCAAAAAGCAGTAGAAGATTAACATCATATCATTAAATGATCTTTTCACCCCAATTTTTATTTTTCCAAGGGTAACAAGACTCCAAAAGTTATTGTGCAATTTGTCCTGAGTGCGCTGATACCCCATATGTGGGGGTAAACCACTGTTTGGGTGCATGGCAGAGTTTGGAAGGGAAGGAGCGCCGTCTGACTTTTTCAACGCAGAATTGGCTGGACGCCATGTCGTATTTGGAGAGCTCCTGATCTGCCTAAACAGTGGAAACCCCCATAAATGACGCCATTTTGGAAACTAGACCCCTCAAGGAACTTATCTAGATGTGTGGTGAGAACTTTTAACCCCCAGGTGTTTCACTAAAGTTTATAACGTACAGCCGTAAAATAAAAAATCTTTTTTTTTTTTTACAAAAATGATTTTTTCGTCCCCAATATTTTATTTTCACAAGGGTAACAGAAGAAATTGGAACCCAAAAGTTGTTGTCCAATTTGTCCTGAGTACGCTGATACCCAATATGTGGGAGAAAACTACTGTATGGGCGCACGTCAGGGCTCGGAAGGGAAGTAGTGACGTTTTGGATTGCAGACTTTGATGGAATGGTCTGGGGGCGTCATGTCACATTTGGAGAGCCCCTGATGCACCTATACAGTGGAAACCCCCCACAAGTGACCCCATTTTGGCAAATAGACCCCACAAGGAACTTATCTAGATGTGTGGTGAGCACTTTGAACCCCGAAGTGCTTCACAGAAGTTTATAACGTACAGCCGTAAAAATAAAAAATCTTTTTTTTTTTTTTACAAAAATGATTTTTTCGCCCCCAATATTTTATTTTCACAAGGGTAACAGAAGAAATTGGAACCCAAAAGTTGTTGTCCAATTTGTCCTGAGTACGCTGATACCCAATATGTGGGAGAAAACTACTGTATGGGCGCACGTCAGGGCTCGGAAGGGAAGTAGTGACGTTTTGGATTGCAGACTTTGATGGAATGGTCTGGGGGCGTCATGTCGCATTTGGAGAGTCCCTGATGCGCCTAAACAGTGGAAATCCCCAACAAGTGACCCCATTTTGGAAAATAGACCCCACAAGGAACTTATCTAGATGTGTGGTGAGCGCTATGAAGCCCCAAGTGCTTCACAGAAGTTTATAATGTACAGCCGTAAAAACAAAAAAATATTTTTTTTTGTACAAAAATGATATTTTCGCCCCCAGTTTTTTATTTTCCCAAGGGTAACAGAAGAAATAGGACAAATTGCACAATAACTCTTGGGGTCCAGAGTACGCTGATACCCCATATGTGGGGATAAACTACTGTTTGGACGTATGGCAGAGCTGAGAAGTGAAGGAGCACCGTTTGACTTTTTCAACGCAGAATTGGCTGGAATTGAGATCAGACGCCATGTCACATTTGGAGAGCCCCTGATGTGCCTAAACAGCTGAAACCCCCCAATTCTAACTCCAACCCTAACCCCAACACACCCCTAACTCTAGTCCCAACCCTAACCACAAACCTAACCCTAACACACCCCTAATCCCAACCCTAACCCTAATCCTAACTTTAGCGCCAACCCTAACCCTAACTTTAGCCGCAACCCTAACCCTAATGGGAAAATGGAAATAAATACTTTTTTTAATTTTATTATTTTTCCCTTACTAAGGGGTGATAAAGGGGGGTTTGATTTACTATTTATAGCGGGTTTTTATGATTGGCAGCTGTCACGCTAAAAGACGCTTTTTATTGCAAAATAGTTTTTGCATCATCACATTTTGAGAGCTATAATTTTTGCATATTTTGGCCCACAGAGTCATGTGAGGTCTTATTTTTTGCGGGACGAGTTGACGTTTTTATTGGTACCATTTTTGAGCACGTGACGTTTTTTGATCGCTTTTTATTTCGATTTTTGGGAGGTTAGAATGAACAAAAATCAGCAATTCATGAATTTCTTTTGGGGGAAGCGTTTATACCGTTCCGCGTGTGGTAAAATTGATAAAGCAGTTTTATTCTTCGGGTCAGTACGATTATGGCGATACCTCATTTATATCATTTTTTCATGTTTTGGCGCTTTTATAGAATAAAACAATTTTATATAAAAAATAATTATTTTTGCATCGCTTTATTCTGCGAGCTATAACTTTTTATTTTTTCGCTGATGATGCTTTATGACGGCTCGTTTTTTGCGGGACAAGATGACGTTTTCAGCGGTACCATGTTTTTTTATATCGGTCTTTTTGATCGCGTGTTATTCCACTTTTTGTTCGGCGGTATGATGATAAAGCATTGATTTTTTGCTTCGTTTTTTTTTTTTTTTTTTTTTAAGGGGTTCACTAAAGGGGTTAACTAGTGGGACAATTTTATAGGGGGGGTCGTTACGGACGCGGCGATACCAAATATGTGTACTTTTATTGTTTTTTTTTTTTTTATTTACAGGAAGAAGTGAATTTATTGGGGAATATTTTTTTTTTATTTATTTATTTTGGATTTTTTTTTTACACATGTTTATTTTTACTTTTTTAACTTTTTTACTTTGTCCCAGGGTGGGATATCACAGTATTTTATCAGATCGCTGGTGTGACAGTGTGCACAGCACTCTGTCACACCAGCGATCGCACAGGCATAGATGCAGGCTTCTCAGTGCCTGCTCTCGGCAGGCACTGAGGTAGCCGCCTCCCTCCAGGACCCCGGCGCCATCTTGGATCCGGGTCCTGGGAGGGAGGAAGCCCTCAGAACAGCGCGATCACATCGCGCTGCTCTGAGGGTCTCAGGGGGGCGCGCAGGGAGCTCCCACCCTGCGCGATCCTCCCCTGTGCCCCCAGTACACCGCGATCATGTTTGATCGCGGTGTGCAAGGGGTTAATGTGCCGGGAGCGGTCCGTGACCGCTCCTGACACACAGTCATGGGTGTCAGCTGTGATAATCAGCTGACACCCGGCGGCGATTAGCTGCGCTCCCCTCAGGAGCGCAGCTGATCGCCTATGACGTACTATCCCGTCCCCGGTCATACGGGCCCAGGTACCATGGACGGGATAGTACGTCCGATGGCAGTAAGGGGTTAATATACGCAACAAATAATCTGGTCTACAGATGCGCCACTGTTGATTGCAGAATTTATCTGCCAAAGGCAGCCTCTGAAAAATCTTAAGGATGACTGCTGTAATGCTTAACTAACGTGAGAAGACTGGACCAAGTTGCAGCCCTGCAAACTTGCTGTATCGATGTCCGGGGGCCGAATGGCCCAGGACGCCTCCACTAACGTAGTGGAGTCTACTCTGAGGCTCACAGGGATAGGAGACCTCAGACTCGGAAAGCTTCTTCAACTTAAGAGCAGATATATCCGGCTACTGTAGTTTTTTTTTTTTTTCAAAAGGACAGGTAGGCCTTTTCTGTGTCGCTCTGGAAAAATAGAGAGGGAATCCGATTTGGAGAAAGGCGCTGTTCCGGAAGTGTATTTCCTAAGTGCTCTCTCCGAATCCACAGGGTGGAGAGCCTTTCCAGTATGATAAACCGGAGGTGGGCAGAACGAGGGTAATACTATGTTCTTATTCGGATGAAAGGAAGAAACAACATTAGGCCATAAGGCCAGAGAAGTCCTGAACACCACCTTGCCCTGTTGAAGGACAAGAATGGAGAAAGGACAAAGGACAGAAGGACAAAGCTGTCAATTCCGAAATCCGCGTGATGTCTGTTACAGTCACAAGAAAGGGAGCTTTCCAAGAAGGAAGAGTGATTGATACGTCTGACAGGAGCTTGAAGAAGGCCACTTGTAAAAGCACCTGAAATCAGATCAAAAACCCCAAGGTTCCGAAGGCCACCTGAGATTTGGACGGTATTCTTTGAAAACAGGATGGATAGCCTTGAAAGAAGACAGTGCCAGGCTTGAATGGCAACCACTTGGAGGAACTCCAATATGGACGAAATGGCAAACACAAGTGGGAAACAAACGTGGTTGTTGAAAATACCAAGAGAAAAAGGCTTTCTCAAATATGATGGTAAATACACCTGAGAGTAAATTTCTGGACGTTGACGATAACGGTGAACGCTATGTGTGGCGCTCCATGCCCAGGACGTTAAGCTCAGCACTCTCGAGTCCTGGCGGTAAAAGCGCTCTTGAAAAAGAGTCTGGACGGTTTGGTAACAGCGGGGTGAGGGAATTAGTTGCACCAGAACCGCATACCATCTCGTAGTCAGTCTGGTGCAATGAAAAACAGTGGGATTTCCTCCACCTTGACCTTCTGGAAGACACTTGGAATTAGCAGAAGAGGCGGAGAAAAAGTAATGGAAGCTAAACTGATGCCACGGAAGCACCAGATCATCTGACCAAAAAACAATTGAGTCACAGAACGGATCTAGAAATGCCGGGACTTTGGCGTTTAGCGTAGAGGCCATTGAGGTCTATTTGCAGCATTACCCAGCATTGCCAACCGTGCTAAAAGGCTTCCAGGGAAATGAACCAGTGTCCTGAGAACAGGCCCTGGCAGCTGAGGAAAAGTGCGCCCAATTTCCTACCCATAGAACATGAACTGCCAACAAAAAGGTAAATGGTTTGAATCGGCCTCTTGCAGAATGCGAGCTACGTCAAGCATAGCTCCTGTGCTCCATAAGCCCTCCTGACCCCAAACGTATGCCACAGCCGTGGCATGGACTGATTGGATCCGGAGGGAATGACCATTTCCACACCTGCTTTCCAGACTGCAGGGAAAAGAGGAAGGCCGAGAGGAAACTTCTGAGGTTTATGGTTCAGAGAAATTCTTTTGTGAAGGGGAATTATTAATACTCAGGAAGTGTCCAGGCCTAAAACGAGGATTCTCTGAAAAGGGGTTGCGCAGGTTCTGTAACCGACCTAGGCGAGTGAGAGTGTCCACGGTGATGCTACCCTCTCCGCGCAGGCTTGAAGGGGCGCTCTCTTGAGAAGGAGGTCGTCTGGGTAGAGTGGAATCACTATGCCACGAGAGCACGGGATAGAAATAACAGCTGCCATGACCTTGGAGAACAGCCTGGGAGCAGAGGCGAGACCGAGGGTTAAAGCCGTGAACTGAAAATGGTTGTTTGCGATGGCGAAGCGGAGAAATCCTTGTCGGGCTGAGAAGGATTGGAACAAGAGGATAACAAAGGAAAAAATTCCATTGATGCGGAGTACATGAATGGCCTAATAAGGTGGGGCCACTTGTTCCTTTTGTCCTTAAAAGACGGGACCGGAGGAAACGAGTTGGCGACGGAAACAGGAATTCTATGTCGGTATCTGGAAACCACTAGATTTCCGACCCATGGTCGAGAATAACTGCCAGCCAGATCTGACAAACAACAGGAGTAGACGGATGCCTACCCTGTCTGAATCTTTCAGATACTGCAATGAGTCGTTGAACAGAGAAACTTGGCCCATGAGGGTCTGCGCTTCCTGGAATGGAAGAGCTTAAGGAAGAGAGAGATTTCTTTAAGGCGGAATCTGCTTGCCACTCTCGGAGCCATAGGGCTCTGCTGATGGTAACGTCGTTGGAGCTATGAGAGCATCACCATCTGCTATATCCAGGGATGCATGTACTCATAATCCCAGGCAGACTAACCACCTGGTGAAGGCAAGCTATTGTCTTGAATAATCTTGGCTAGGGTCCTAGTCCAGACCCTCATGGCTCTGGCCACCTAGGCGACGGCGAGGGAAGGGAAGAGAGTTGCCCCAGAAACCTCAAAAGACTGTCCGCGGGCCATTGGACGGTCAGTGGGGATATTAATAGACAAGCCGTAGGACAAAGACAGTAGAGGTTAGTAAGCGGCCACAATATAGGATCCATTGTTGGAGACTCCGTCCACTCTCTCTTTAGAGTGTGGACAAAAGGGTACCGTGATTAAGCGGCCTTAGCTCAGAGAATCATTTGTCCGGCAACTGCTATATCTCTGACCTATGTCAGAAACACAGGGAGATTAATAAAAACCCTGTGAAGAAGTTAGGCCCCTTAGAAGGGCTCAGCGAGATAAAGACTAATGTTTTGACATTGTACGGCTCTCAGAGCTCTATTAACCGGTTCGATGAGGGCCTCTAAGGACTCCTGGAAGTCTGGCGAATCCCGATATACGGCCACCTGAGACTCCTATCCTGAGGCATGTTTGCTGCAATCCTCGAGGACGGGAGAGCTGGAAACGGAGCACGCGTACACCAAAAACAGCAGAATGCCTGGGGAACTAGCTACTGAGACGTTAGCTAGAAAATTGGGCATTCTTTGCTGCTTAGAGCCCCTGTCTTAAGACTCGAAAGGCAGAGAGCCTTCATCATAAGGTAAACTGAAGCCGGAGGCATTGCCCACTCGTTGTGCTCCTGTGAGAAGATGCAGATTGCACAGATTGCAGTAGGGCACCTTCGCGGTAGTGGGGCATTACACGCAGTACACCAGGCGTAAGCGTGCGTTCTATCAGTCAGTGCTCCCCGGAATATGTCAGTGCCGCCAGAGACGGCAGACCGCATAGCGTTGACAGAAGAGTACCAGAGGTCAAAGGAGATTGAAAACCACTCGCCATCCGCCACGATTATCTCCTCAATCCACCATCCCTTTGATAGGGAGGTGGAGAGGTTTTGCTAACCTCCAGTCGCCATCCACCTTTGGGGAGTATGATATAGTGGGGCCACACGGACGCCGCATGGAGCCTCGGATTTTTCCGGGCCCACCTTACCGATGGTGTGCGTCCCGGTCTGGAGACCGCCGCAGCGCAGGACCCGGACTGAGAACCTTCAGGTCGAATACCTTAAGGACGGTGCAGGGAGCCCTCAATCCACCATCCCTTTGATAAGGAGGTGGAGAGGGACCGTCCGCCCTCCATTCGTCGTCGCTGTTCAGTCAGTGGCGATTCAGTGGGGGGCCGCACGGACGCCATAAAAGCCTCTGTAAATCCGAAGGGGTTCAATCCTCTAGGATGGGGACAAGGCTGGGTGTCCGGCATAGGCCTGTCTGTGGCAGAGGATACAGGGAGGCGATACGCTCGTCCGTAAGTCGGTGTCGGGAGATCGGTGCCCTTTAAGGGACCCGTCGCCCGTAAGTCACCTTAGGTGTGTTACACTCGGTCCCAGCGCTGGCTCTGCACTCCGTTCTGCTCACTCACCTGTCCCATCTGCTCCTCGGCGTCCTGTCTCCTCCTCCACTTCCTGGCAGCTGCTGGCAGGCCTCCAGATAGTCTGCTTAGGACGCGAGGCCGCGCCCACCGTCTCTCTTAAAGGGGCAGCGTGCATTTCTTGAAATAGCTAATTAACCAATGGCTGCGCTCTCAGTACTATATCTGGTCACTCCACCATTAGGGGAGTGCCGGAGCAACGTGTTCTATCATTGCTACATCCGGTTCTGTTCCTGATCTGTCTGTGCTGCGTCTGCAGTCTCTGTGCTTCGCTGATACTGTTTGTCTCCTCAGATCATTGCTAACCCGTATCTGGCTAACCTGGACAACCTCGGCTATTACTGGCGCAAGTGTCATCCCGTTCCGCCATCAGCCATCAGTACCCGTGGACCGTGACAAGGTCACGGAGCCAGCCTTCTACCATCCGTTCTGGACCAGGACCTTACCCTTCTCCGTCAAGAACCCTCCACGGACTCTGTAAATACCTGTTACCCTTTTGGTCCCTCTGGGACAGCTGCCACGTATCCGGGGTCTAACTGGAGGTGGCACCTGTGTCCTCCAGGTATTCCATTCTGGTCCTGTTCGAGGGGCCTTACTAGGGTACCCGGGGCTCACTACTTACGCCCCCTTCGGAGCCCCCGGACCGCGGTCTCGAGGTTCCACATTAAAAAATAAAAACAAATGTGAACTTCACCACCTCTGCCTCCGCTTCCATTCGTTACAGATTGCTCCGGCCATGGAACCCGCTGGATCCCAGAATCTCCGACCACGGATCTGTGCCAGGAGGTGACCCGTTTGGAGTTCAACAGGACAAGATCACGACTTATCTACGCAGCTTGTCTACCCGCATGGATTCCTTAGGGTCCTCGTCTGCACCTGACTCTTCTATCAATAATCAGGTACCAGTTCCCATGGCAAGTCAAGGTCCCCGTCTGGCGGCTCCTACCCGTTTCCAGGGTGACCCTACTCTGTGTCGGGGTTTCCTCAATCAGTGCACTCTACACTTCGAAATCTTGGGGCATATGTTTGCTTCTGACCGAGCCAAGGTGGGCTTCATCATGTCACACCTGGGAGGAGAGGCCCTCGCCTGGCTAAACCCGCTATGGGAGAGAGGGGATCCGCTGTTTAACGATCTTCAATCTTTCCTAGAGGCTTTTCGCAGGACTTTCGATGAACCTGGTCACACCACTTCGACTGCATCAGCTCTGCTCCGCCTGCGCCAAGGTACTCTCACGGTAGCTCAGTATGCTGTTAAATTCCGCACCCTCTCGTCTGAATTATCGTGGAACAATGAGGCCCTGGTTGCTAACTTCTGGGAAGGCCTATCCGGAAGAATCCAGGATGAGCTGGCGGGACGGGACAGACCTACCCTCTTGGAGGAGCTAATATCCTTGGCAACCCAAATTGACCTGCGTTTTCAGGAGCGCTCCATGGAGATCAAGCAGGACAAAAGGTCCTATCACCTAGACTCTAGTTTGTACAAAACAGGTACTTCGCCCTCCGCCTCCGAGGCCATGGAGGTGGACCATGTAAGTTTGGCCACCCGCCGCCGGGAGGCACGTCGCAAGGAGGGAAGTTGTTACTACTGTGGTATTTCTGAACATTTGATCCATTTCTGTCCTAAAAAGTCGGAAACTCCAGTGCCTAGGTCCGGTAGGAGGGGCCAACCTATGTAGAGAACAGTCCTCTCCCTCTTTACACATCTCAGTCTCCGTGTCCTATGGAGCAATAAAATTCTCCGAACATTGTCTACTGGATTCTGGAGCTGCAGGGAACTTCATCCAGCAGGCGGTTGTGGATCATTACCGCTTACCAGTCCAGTGTCTTCCTGATCCATTACAGGTGTCCGCCGTGGATGGCAAACCGCTGACCGAGCCCGTCCAGTTTCAAACCGAGTTGGTGGAACTCCGGGTAGGTCTAATGCATACTGAACGAATGCGATTTTATGTATATCCCGGTTTATCCCATCCCATGCTTTTAGGTTTACCTTGGCTCCAGATGCATGAACCAGTCCTTAATTGGAAAACTGGAGAAGTTCTGCGTTGGGGAGATACCTGCATGAATCGTTGCTTAACCCGGATTCAACCTGTTTCGCCTCCAGTCCAGCCTGATACCCTGCCAGGGTTGCCTTCCATCTATTGGTCCTTCTCTGACGTCATTGGGAAAAAGGAGGCTGAGAGACTACCTCCACACAGGTCGTATGACTGTCAGATAGAGCTTCTTCCTGGAGCATCTCCTCCTCGCGGGAGAGTTTATCCCCTTTCACAGGCAGAGACTCAGGCCATGTCGGACTACATCCAAGAGAATCTGGCTAGAGAATTTATCCGAAAGTCATCGTCACCGGCAGGAGCTGGATTCTTCTTTGTGAAGAAAAAGGATAGATCCTTGCGGCCCTGCATTGACTATCGAGGTCTAAATAAATCACGGTAATAAACAGGTATCCATTACCTCTTATTTCAGAGCTGTTTGATCGTCTCCGAGGGGCCAAATCTTCACCAAATTGGACCTCAGAGGGCCTACAACCTGATCCGAGTCAGAGAGGGGGACGAATGGAAAACAGCCTTCAACACCCGTGACGGCCACTATGAATACCTGGTAATGCCATTCGGCCTAAGCAATGCACCTGCGGTTTTTCAGGAATTTGTTAATGACATTTTCAGGGACTTGCTCTATACTTGTGTCGTGGTTTACCTGGACGATATTTTGATTTTTTCTGCTGACTTGACGTCACACCGGAGGCAAGTACGCCTGGTCTTACAAAGACAGAGAGAACAGGCTATATGCCAAAATATGAGAAATGCCTCTTTGAGCAGTCTTCTTTGCCTTTCCTTGGGTACATTGTATCTTCCACAGGATTAAAGATGGATCCGGAGAAGTTGTCTGCAGTTCTCAACTGGCCTCGTCCGTCTGGGCTAAAAGCCATACAAAGGTTCCTAGGGTTCGCCAATTACTACCGGCAATTTATTCCACACTTTTCCACCCGAGTGGCTCCAATCACAGCCTTAAACCGGAAAGGTGTAAACTCTAAGGAATGGTCCTCCGAGGCAGAAGAGGCCTTTGTTTCTCTCAAAAAAGCCTTCGCTTCCGCACCCGTTCTCCATCGTCCTAATTCAAGTGAGCAATTTTTTCTTGAAGTTGACGCTTCTTCCATAGGTGCAGGAGCAGTTCTGACCCAGAAGTCGTCTACCGGGCGATGATCTCGTGTGGTTTTTTTTTCCAAGGTTTTTTCTCCTGCAGAAAGGAACTACTCTGTCGGTGATCGCGAACTGTTGGCCATCAAATTGGCTCTGCAAGAATGGAGACATCTTCTTGAAGGAGCTCATCACCAGGTAATCATATTCACCGACCATAAAAACCTTGCCTATCTCCAATCTGCTTTAAGACTGAATCCCCGTCAGGCCCGTTGGGCATTATTTTTTGCCCGTTTCAATTTTGTACTTCATTTCCGTCCAGCTGACAAGAACATCAAGGCAGACGCACTTTCTAGAGCCTTCTTGCCTCCTGAACTGGAGGAGGAACCTCAGCACATTATTGAACCTTCTAAGCTAGTCTCTGTTGCCTCCACTGATCTGGACCGGCTTCCTCCTGGGAAGACTTTCGTGTCCGCCTCTGATCGTAGTCGTGTTCTGCGCTGGGGTCATTCTTCTAAGTTGGCTGGCCATGCTGGTCAGAGAAAGACGCAGCAGCTCATCTCCCGTTATTACTGGTGGCCTACCATGGGCAAGGATATCCAGGAGTTCGTCGCAGCCTGTCCTTCATGTGCCCGTAACAAAACTGTTAAACATCTTCCAGCCGGCAGGCTTCTGCCTCTTCCGATTCCGTCCGCTCCCTGGCAGCACATCGCGATGGATTTCATCACGGATCTTCCCATTTCTTCTGGCTGCTCAGTGGTATGGGTTGTGGTGGACCGCTTCTCTAAAATGGGCCACTTCGTTCCGCTATCTGGCCTCCCGTCTGCTCCAGAACTGGCCACTCACTTCATTCAGCACATCTTCCGTCTACATGGATTTCCTCTCCACATCGTGTCCGACAGGGGCGTCCAGTTCACCTCTAAGTTCTGGAGAGGACTCTGTAAAATGGTAAAAATTGAACTAGATTTTTCTTCTGCATATCATCCCCAGTCTAATGGGCAAGTGGAGAGGATCAATCAAATCCTGGCTGGATACCTGCGTCACTTTGTCAACGCTCATCATAATGACTGGGTAGAATTACTGCCCTGGGCGGAATTCTCCTACAACAACCAAGTAAGTGAATCTTCTGGAAAGTCTCCCTTTCAGATTGTGTTTGGACTGCAACCCGGAATTCCTCTTCCTGTCTCGGGATTGTCTGATGATCCGGCAGTCGATACCTTGTCTAAGAATTTCTCGGACATTTGGAGAGAGACCAGGTCGGCTTTGGAGAAAGCTTCTCAACGTATGAAAACGCATGCGGACAAAAGACGTTTGGAGGCTCCCATCTTTCGTCCAGGAGACAAAATATATGGCTCTCCTCCAAGTACATCCGTCTGAAGTTACCATCGTACAAATTGGGTCCCCGTTTCATTGGTCCCTTTGAAGTCTTGAGACAAATCAACCCGGTCTCTTATAAACTGAAATTGCCTAATTCTCTATGAGTACCTAACTCCTTTCATGTTTCCCTCCTCAAACCAGTAGTGTTGAGCTCCTTCTTTAAGGACCCGGGTACCACTCCTGATATGGTCTCTGAGGATGATGTTTTTGAGGTAAAACATATCTTGGCCTCTAAGAGAGTAAGAGGTAGGATCTATTACCTGGTGGACTGGAAAGGTTTTGGTCCTGAGGAGAGATCTTGGGAGCCTAAAGAGAACATCCAGGCTCCTCTTCTTCTTAAAAGATTTCACGCAGGCTTGAAAAAGAGGGGGAGTAAAGAGGGGATAACTGTTACACTCGGTCCCAGCGCTGGCTCTGCACTCCGTTCTGCTCACTCACCTGTCCCATCTGCTCCTCGGCGTCCTGTGTCCTCCTCCACTTCCTGGCACGCTGCTGGCAGGCCTCCAGATAGTCTGCTTAGGACGCGAGGCCGCGCCCACCGTCTCTCTTAAAGGGGCAGCGTGCATTTTTTGAAATAGCTAATTAACCAATGGCTGCGCTCTCAGTACTATATCTGGTCACTCCACCATTAGGGGAGTGCCGGAGCAACGTGTTCTATCATTGCTACATCCGGTTCTGTTCCTGATCTGTCTGCGCTGCGTCTGCAGTCTCTGTGCTTCGCTGATACTGTTTGTCTCCTCAGATCATTGCTAACCCGTATCTGGCTAACCTGGACAATCTCGGCTATTACTGGCGCAAGTGTCATCCCGTTCCGCCATCAGCCATCCGTACCCGTGGACCGTGACAAGGTCACTGGAGCCAGCCTTCTACCATCCGTTCTGGACCAGGACCTTACCCTTCTCCGTCAAGAACCCTCCACGGACTCTGTAAATACCTGTTACCCTTTTGGTCCCTCTGGGACAGCTGCCACGTGTCCGGGGTCTAACTGGAGGTGGCACCTGTGTCCTCCGGGTATTCCATTCTGGTCCTGTTCGAGGGGCCTTACTACGGGTACCCGGGGCTCACTAGTTACGCCCCCTTCGGAGCCCCCCGGACCGCGGTCTCGAGGTTCCACATTAAAAAATAAAAACGAATGTGAACTTCACCACCTCTGCCTCCGCTTCCATTCGTTACAAGGTGTTGTTAATAGAGCCTGGAGACTGCTGCAGGGAAGGGGTTAAGCGCATGAATGTGGCTGTCAGCCCGTCAGACGCTGGAGTAGCTATTCCCCTACTCAAAAAATGCGGCGTTGAAGCGAGAAATGGCGGCCGGGACGGAGTTGGCGCTTCTCGTTTCCGACGAGAAGCGCCAGAACAGGTGGGACAGCGCTCCCTGAACGGGGGGAGGGGAGGGGGAAGAGCGCCAAAAACCTATTGGCAGAGTTGCCCGGGAGGGCCGAACTGAGGCCTACCCGGCCCAAAAGCCGGGGACTTAATTGGAGGGGAAGGCGCGGCAGTCGGAGACAGTGTGGGGCCGCAGCGGCGCACGAGGTGAGGCGCAGGAGCGATTCCCATGATTAAGACAGCGGCGGTGGCTCCTTTGAGGACGCCGCGGAGGCGGTTCCTATGAGAAGGCCACGGCGGCGGCTTAAGGAAGTCGCGGCGGCTACAGTGAGAGAGGCCGCGGCTGTGAGGGGGAGCCGCGACCAGAGGCAGCTGTGGCGTTCGCTGATGAAAGCCGAGGTCCTTCTATGAGGACCGCGGCAGGAATCCAGTGTACAGCCGCGCCAGCGGCAGCTGTGGCGGTCGCGGCCGCTGATGGAGACCGAGGTCCTTCTATGAGGACCGCGGCAGGGATCCTGGGTACAGCCGCGGCAGCTGTGGCGGTCGCGGTGACGGCCGCTGATGGAGGCCGAGGTCCTTCTACACGGACAGCGGCAGGGATCCTGGGTACGGCCGCGGTGGCTGCTGGCGGTGGCCTGAGAAGAGCACAGCCTCGCAGGGGAACGCCGAATCCGGGGGTAGTACTCACGGAGAGCAGAGATGGGCATGGCATGGCAGGAGCCACTTTTGGCTGCACTAACCTCCTCAATACACCATCCCTTTGATAGGGAGATGGAGAGGGTTTTCTTGGCTCCTAGCACCAGCCGCTTTCAGGCAGTGGTGGTGCAGTGGGGTACTTGATGCTCCAAGGTATTTTTCCCTGGCTGAAGGACTGGCTCCGGAAGGGGGTACGTGAGGGCGATACCCCATGTTCCCGTCCGTTGATGTTGTTGAGCGGACCCATTGAAGGAATCCGTCACCCTAAATCGAGCTCAGGCATGTAGTAACGTTGCAGGAGGGGGTACGAGGAGACGACACTCCGCATTCCAGCCTGTTGCTGATTTTGGTAGATCGGGACTTTTCGAAAATACCCCGTCGCCCTTCCATTTCTTGTAAGGATAGAAAAAAAAAGGAAGTAGAAAAAATGTAGATATTGGGGTCTGATAACAGACCCTAGTGCCTCCTACAGACACTAAGCAAGAACTGGTTCAGGCTAGAGCCAGCAGAGGGTGTATACTGCGGAGGAGGAGCCAATTTCTTTGTGTATTAGCTTAGTGTCCTCCTAGTGGCAGCAGCATAACACCCATGGTCTGTGCCTCCCAATGAGGCGAAGGAGAAAAATATATTTCCATTTTCCCATTAGGGTTAGGGTTACGGTTGGGATTAGGGTTAGGGGTGTGTTAGGGTTAGATTTGTGGTTAGGGTTGGGATTAGGGTTAGGGGTGTGTTAGGGTTAGGATTGGAGTTAGAATTGGGGGGTTTCCACTGTTTAGGCACATCAGGGGCTCTCCAAACGTGACATGGCGTGTGATCTCAATTCCAGCCAATTCTGCGTTGAAAAAGTCAAACGGCGCTCCTTCCATTCTGAGCTGTGCCATGCGCCCAAACAGTGGTTCCACCCACATATGGGATATCAGCATACTCAGGACAAATTGCACAACAACATTTGGGCTACAATAATTCCTGATAACCCTTGGGAAAATAAAAAATTGGGGTGAAAAGATAATTTTTGTGGGAAAAAAACATTATTTTCTTATTTTTACAGCTCTAAGTTATAAACTTCTGTGAAGCCCTTGGGGGTTCAAAGTGCTCAGCACACCTCTAGATAAGTTCCTTAGGGGGTCTACTTTCAAAAATGGTGTCACTTGTGGGTGGTTTCCACTGTTTAGGCACATCAGGGGCTCTCCAAATGCAACATGCGTTCGATCTCGATTCCAGCCAATTTTGCAATGAAAAGTCAAACGGCGCTCCTTCTCTTCCGAGCTCTGCCATGTGCGTAAACAGTGGTTCCCCCCCCCCCCCATATGGGGTATCAGCTTACTCAAAACAAATTGCACAATAACTTTTGGGGTCCAATTTCTCCTGTTAACCTTGGTAAAATAAAAAAATTTGGATCTGAAGTAAATTTTTTGTGAAAAAAAGTTAAAATATTCTTTTTTTTTTTAAACATTCCAAAAATTCCTGTGAAGCACCAGAAGGGTTAATAAACTTCTTGAGTGTGGTTTTGAGCACCTTGAGGGGTGCAGTTTTTAAAATGGTGCCACTTTTGGGTATTTTCTATCATATGAACCCCTCAAAGTGACTTCAAATGTGATAAAAATGAGAAAGCGCTGTTTAACGTTTACCCCTTATAACTTCCTAACAAATAAAAAATTTGGTTCCAAAATTGTGCTGATGTAAAGTAGACATGTAGAAAATGTTACTTATTAAGTATTTTGTATGAGATATCTTTGTGATTTAAGGCCATGAAAATTCAAAGTTGGAAAATTGCGAAATTTTCAACATTTTCGCCAAATTTCCATTTTTTTCACAAATAAACGCAAGTCATATCAAAGAAATTTTACCACTATCATGAAGTACAATATGTCACGAGAAAACAATGTCAGAATCACCAGGATCCATGGAAGCATTCCAGAGTTATTACCTCATAAAGAGACAGTGGTCAGAATTGTAAAAAATTTTTGGAAAAATACGGATTTTGGTAAGACCTTACCTGTAAAATCCTTTTCAGCGAAGGAAGGAAGGGAGACACATTCATTACCAGTGGGTAGGCGGAGCCCACACAGGATAGAACACCTCAGATTAAAAGAGTGTTGACCGGCCCCTCCAGTTGGGCTCCTCCTACTCCAGCTCTCCAGTCCGTACACAAGCTAAGGAAGAGCAAAAATCACCAGCGGAGCAACATAACCCCTTCTGAAGAACTTCAGAGACAAAACAAGAAGATAGGTTATGCATATAACAGAAAAAACCACACAGTTCCAGGTACTACTCACTGAACCTGACCACTGCGATAAGCTGGCAATGCTGGAAAAGAGCCTAGCGCGCCGACCTCAGCCCAGATAATCGCTATCAGAGAAGGGTCACGCCGCATCTGAAAACACAACAACACACTTCTGCCATGGGAGGGATCTGTGTCTCCCCTTCCTTCGCTGAAAAGGATTTTACAGGTAAGGTCTTACCAAAATCCGTATTTCAGCAGCAGATGGAAGGAAGGGAGACACATTCATTACCAGTGGGACGTCCCAAAGCAGTCCAGAAATTAAGGGTGGGCAAAAAAACCAACAGAGGCAGATTCCCAACAACTTAAATAAATGCGCAACCAGCGCTAAAAACAAGTTCACAAGAACTTTAAACTACAGCCGCCTGCAGGACCCTACGTCCTAAGGCCGCATCAGCGGAAGCACTGACGTCCACCTTATAAAATTTCGTAAATGTGTGGACGGAACGCCAGGTCGCCGCCCGGCAGAGCTGAGCTGCCGAGGCCCCTTGATGAAAGGCCCATAATGAACCCACAGCCCTCGTGGAGTGAGCTTGAATCTTAATCGGGCAAGGTTCGCCCTTAAGTCGGTAAGCCTCTAAAATGGCCGACCGAATCCAACGAGCAATAGAATCCTTGGAAGCTCGTTGCCCACGTCGACGACCTGCTGGAATCACAAACAGAGAATCCGACTTCCGAAAACTTTGAGTAATAGACAAATAGAACTTCAAAGCCCGCACTAAAATCCAATGTGTGCAAGGCCCGTTCCTTCGCATTCCTCGGCTCCGGACAAAGCGAGGGCAACACAATATCCTGGTTAACATGAAATTGTGACACCACCTTAGGTAGAAAGTCGCCCCGTGTGCGAAGCACTACGCGATCTGGGTGAAACTCCAGAAAAGGAGGCGAGCAAGAAAGAGCCGCCAACTCAGAAACCCTTCTCAAAGAAGTGACCGCCACTAGGAAGGCAACCTTCCAAGAGAGCAAAGAAAGGCTAACAGAGTCCATAGGCTCAAAAGGCCCATGTTGAAGAGCCTCCAAGACAAGATTGAGCCGCCAAGGAGACACAAACGCCTTCCGCGGCGAAATTGACGGGTTACCCCGCGAAAAAAGGAACGTACGTCCCTACGCGAGGCTATAGCCTTCCGAAACAGCAAGGACAGAGCAGAAACCTGCCCCTTCAGAGTGCTTACTGCCAAACCCTTGTCCAGCCCGTACTGCAAAAAGGCCAACAAATTGGGAATGGAAAAAATCCTCGGGGTTCCTAGAAGAACCCGAACACCACGAAAAGAAGGCTTCCCAAGTCTTGTGATAAATCTTTGTAGTAGCCGGACCTCTGGCAGCTTGCAGAGTGGCAATGACTTCGGCTGAAAAACCTTGACAGATCAAGATTTCGGTCTCAAGAGCCACTCCGTCAAACGCAGAGACTTCAAGTCCGGGTGACGAACGGGCCCTTGGGTTAACAGGTCCGGGCGAAGAGGAAGTGGAAATGGAGGCGCTGCCAGAAGCGACACCAGTGTCGAGAACCACGTCCTCCTTGGCCAATCTGGGGCTATCAACATAGCCGGGACTCTCTCCAGTCTGATCCGACGCAACATCAGAGGAAGTAAGGATATCGGCGGGAACACATAGATTAGCTCGAATTGGTCCAAGGAGTCACCAGAGCATCCACCGCCACAGCCTTCGGGTCCTTGTACCTGGACATGAACGTCGGTAACTTGGCATTGAACCTGGATGCCATCAAATCCACTTGGGGAGTCCCCCAACGGGAGCACAGCAGTGCAAAAATTTCCAGATGAAGACTCCATTCTCCGGGATCCATCTTTTCGCGACTGAGGAAGTCCGCTGTGATATTCTGAACTCCTGGAATGTGAATCGCAGAGATGGCTGGCACCCTGGCCTCGGCCCATACCAGGATTCGAGACACTTCCATCATGAGCCTGAAGCTCCTCGTCCCACCTTGATGGTTATATACGCGACCGCCGTCGCGTTGTCTGTCTGCACTCGGACTGGTAGACTGCTTAAAGGGACGTCCAGTGTTGGAGGCAAAGGAAAATTGCTTCAATTCCAGGATGTTGATCGGCAGGACAGACTCTTCCAACGACCATACTCCCTGAATCCAGAGATCGTTCCAGACACCCCCCAGCCCTTCAGGCTGGCATCGGTGGTTATGATCGACCACCTCGGAGGGAGGAAGGACTTCCCCAGGGATAACACTTCCGGACGTAACCACCATCCTAGAGACTCTCGCACCCTGTGGGAGATGATGACACTGCAATCCAGTGAAAACTGCGATCGATCCCAACGTTCAAGATGAGCATTTGGAGAGCCCTGGAATGAAATTGGGCAAACGGAATTGCCTCCATCGACGCCACCATCAAACCCAGAAGGCGCATACACCTTCGAAGGGACATTGCTGTCGAAGACTTCATAACCTGTACATGTCGAAGAAGACTCGCTTGCTTGTCTGGAGGCAGGGACACCACTGCTCGTACCGTGTCGAAATGCATTCCCAAAAACAGGATTGACTGCGACGGTTCCAGAGACGACTTCTCCCAATTGACCAGCCACCCGAAGTCCTCCAGGAGCTGAAGGGATAGATTGCGAGCCGTCACCGCCTCCTCCTTTGAGGACGCCACAATCAAAAGGTCGTCCAGATAGGGAAGAATCGTAACCCCCTGTCTTCGCAGAATCAGCCATGAGAGGTGCCAGAATTTTTGTAAAAACTCTGGGTGCTGAGGCCAACCGAATGGCAGGGCCACAAACTGGTAATGATCCTGACCTATGGCAAAACGAAGGAAGCGTTGGTGGGCCCCTCCGACGGGAACATGCAAATAAGCGTCGCGAATGTCGATTGACACCAAAAAATCGTTCTGCGACAGGGCCGCCACAACGGAGCGAAGTGACTCCATGCGGAATTTCCGGGTGCGGACATGCCAATTCAATATTTTAGATCCAGAATGGGGCGAAATTTGTCCTCCTTTTTGGGGACCACAAAGAGGTTGGAATAAAACCCTCTTCCCCGGTCCTCCGGGGAACGGTACCACCACACCCTTCTGCAGAAGGGAATCGACCTCCCGCAGTAGAGCGGCAAATAGCTCGGGCTCTGACGGAATGCGAGATTGGCAAAAACTGTCTGGGGGTCGAGAAAGAAACTCTATGAAATAGCCTGCTGACACAACCCGCGTCACCCAGGCGTCTGACACGCGGGAAACCCAAGTCGGTTCGAATTGGAGCAGGCGACCTCCCACTCGAGAGCCCTCGAGTGAGACCCTGGCGTCAGTCCGCCTTAGCGGGCTTTTTGTCAGCTTCCCGCTTATCTTGGCGGAAGCTCTGTTTCCAGGGAGTGCGGGATTTCTGAGCGTTCTTTTTTCCTGAAAAAGAGGGACGACCCGATCCCCAAGAGGGCTGACCGAACCGTCCCCTGGACCGAAAGGACCGCCGACTACTACCGGCACTATGCCTGCCAGACGCAGAAGTCACAGCTCTTCGCTACGGTAAAGCCGTTTCTTTTGCCTTTGCCTTGGAATCAGCTCCGTGAGGTCAGATCCAAATAGATGACCACCCTTGTAAGCTAAAGATAGCAAACCTTGCTTGGAAACCGCGTCTCCGGTCCACTGTCTAAGCCACAGTGCTCTCCTGACTTTGATCGCCGAGGATTGCGCCCTGGACAGTACTGACGCAGTATCCAAACCTGCATCACTGCCATATCGGGCTGCATCCTCCAACAACTTGAAAAGCCCCTCTACCTCGGATAGTGGGGATCCATCTTGCCACGCCGTCCGTAGACGGTCTAACCAGCTCAGGGAAGCTTTACAAGCACACATGGAGTCTAGTACTGCTCTGAATCCATAACCCGCGGCCTCGTAGATGGATTTTGCCGCCATCTCCGTTTTTCTGTCCAGCGGATCCTGCAGACTCGCCTTCCCTTTAACAGGAAGTAATGAGGATTTGCTAAGCTGGGATAAAGGGACATCCACTTCAGGAGAAGGAATCCAATTATCAATCAACTTCACACATCTTTATCTGGACTGACACAGCGTTCTTCTCCACTGCCCCATTAAGCTCATCCAGAGATGGTAAGGCTGATCGCGACCTATGCGACTCCTGAAACATCCGGGCCGACTTACCAGGACGTCTAGTTACCTCCTCCTGTAACTGTAACGCCTCCCTCATGGCTCCAATAAAAGCCTCTGTACGGCTCAAAAGAGAGGCAGAGTGTCCCTGTCGATCCTCCTTATCCGAATCGGACATCTCCCCATCCGAGCTTGAAGGAGAACCCTCCATGCCCGAGATCTCCGAGTCGCTATGCGGGAAGGATGGCACCGGCCTGTGTCGCTTCCTACCATGAGAGGATCTAGCGACACCCAATAACCTAGAAGGTCAGAAAGGCCATCAATAGAACGAGCGAGGCCTCCATTTTGACATCACTGACACCTCCGACCGCTGCGCTTGACGCCGTCGAGGTCTGCGTGTCAGATACGCGAGACTGATCCTGTAGCAGATCTGGGATACGGTCCGCACCTCCAGGACCCTGATCTGACATGCCTTCACACAGTATATGGCAGGTTAAACCTGTCAGCAACTAGAACAGTGTGGTTTCTTAAAGGCAAAACGAACGCTGAAGGGTTAAAGCTCTTAAAGAGAGAGCTACCCCAGCTGCCCCCAATTAAGGGTTAACCGCCTGAGAAGGGGTTAATGTCGCAGACTCCCCACAATCCCTTGTTTAATGAAAAGGGTGTGCGAGCCCCAGGTGCCTCTTATGAGGTAGCAGCTGCAGGGCAGTGCCTCAAGAGTATGCCACACTAAAAAGAACGCCAACGAGATCGCTAAAAAAATTGCGCTAATTTGTACATCGCAATGACCGCCAAAGTCGCTAAGGAGATCGCTAACCACTTATGCGTCGTCAATGAGATCGCCCACTGTGGCAGCTACTCGCGACATTAAAACGATCACAAAAACGATCGCATTAATATGCGTCGTTATCGTGATCGTAGCGGGAGTGTTCCGTGTGACAGTACCTCCAGAAAGGCGCCCTGCGCTGTGGGGGTGAGGGGGTTAAGCTTCTGCCCTAACAGGTAGAAGCGACTCACCCAGCTGGCCGCGGTGCAGTGTTCTTGTTCCTTTCGGTCGGTCGGGAGAGCGGAGAGTGAGGAGCCCGAGGAGGCCGTCAGTAATGGCCGCCGCGCTAGAGAAGAGAAGCCGGAAGAGAAAAGGCAGGGTAAAGCGCGCGCTAGAGCGCTTCCTGCCCACGAAAAAACGGGGAAGCGCGAAGCCACGCCCCCCGCCGGTTTCAAAAAAAGCGCGCGACTCACTCCGCTCTCCGCTCCCATGTCCTGCAGGCATCCACCTGCGGACAAAAGTACACAATCACCACACTGAATACATGTAGCAGCGGCTGCCGCAGCAGCCGCTGAAGCACTCAAACACATTAAAATGTGGAGTACTCACCCCACTGAGCGCCACAGGGACCCCCAGGGATTTGTGGCGCTGTGCCCGTAGCTTCTCCCCCCAGGGCGGGGAACGCAGTGACCCCAGAAGCGCGGTTTGCGTCCCCGCCAGGGAAGCAATCCTCATTCCCCAGGGCCGGCAGGGTTCTGCAGACCTCCTTAAAGGGTAATACAGATCCGCCAAGGGAGAGGTGGGGTCCAGCAGCGCTGAGACCCCTGAGACCTCTAGACCACGGGGGTCCAAGTCTCTGTCGGTTAAAATAAAAAAATTTCTGAGGAGCTGCTCCAGCAGCGACTATCCTCTATGACCTCAAATTTTAGACTGGAGAGCTGGAGTAGGAGGAGCCCAAGCTGGAGGGGCCGGTCAACACTCTTTTTTAATCTGAGGTGTTCTATCCTGTGTGGGCTCCGCCTACCCACTGGTAATGAATGTGTCTCCCTTCCTTCCATCTGCTGCTGAAAATATATATATGTGGTCAATTTAAGGAGCACTATGGCTATAGAGCACACTGCAATGGATTAGAGGTAAACAAGCCTTTTATTAGACCACTACGCGTTTCGGCAGCGGACCACTACCTTCCTCAGGTGGATTTACAGGCAGTGTAGGAAGTAACACATTAAATAGGGGTAGTGACCAATAGGATGGAAGAATTCAATGATGTTGGTTAATCCTTTGTATACAAGCAGTCAGCTATCAGGAATGCCACAGAGAAAAAACAGGATTTTGGTTGCTTACCATAAAATCTGTTTCTTGGAGCGCTCATTGGGGGTCACAGGAACCATGGGTGTATACTGCTGCCACTAGGAGGCGCTGACACTATGCATTTGCAAAAAAATGTTGGCTCCTCCTCTGCAGTATACACCCCACCGACTGGCACGGAGCTAGTCAGTTAGTGAGAAAGCAGTAGGAGAAGAACATGACAGAAACAAACAACAATAAACAGACAACTCGATCATAACAATAATAATCAGAAGATAGGAAGAGAGTTGTAAACATATGGGAGGGTGCTGTGTCCCCCAATGAGCGCTCCGAGAAACAGATTTTACGGTAAGCAACCAAAATCCTGTTTACTCGATCGCTTCATTGGGGGACACAGGAACCATGGGACGTCCCAAAGCAGTCCTTGGGGTGGGAGAAACTGGCAAGAAACTCCATTCAGTTCGGCAAAGTCCCCAAAGCCGCCTGCAAGATCCTTCTGCCTAGCCTGGCGTCCGCCGAAGCATAGGTGTGGACCCTGTAAAACTTGGCAAACGTGTGGATGGAAGACCAGGTTGACGCTTTGAGAAGTTGTAGGGCGGATGCCCCATGGTGAGCCGCCCAGGAGGCGCCTACTGCCCGGGTGGAGTGAGCCTTAGTCACAGGGGGGCACTCCGATCTTAACCCGGTAAGCCTCCAATATCGCATACTTAGTCCAAAGTGCAATCGTATCCTTGGAGGCCGGAAGGCCTCTCCGCGCTCCGTCTGGAAAGACGGGCAGAAGATTCGACTTGCTGGAGGAAGTAGACCTATCCAGGTAGGTTCTCACTGCCTGGACCAGGTCTAGCCTGTTCAAAGAATGCTCCAGAGAATGAGTCGGAGTCGAACAAAAAGAAGGCAGGACAATAGTCCTACTCAAGTGAGAGCTGGAAATCACACTGGGAAGGGAGGGCGGAGGCCGCAACACTACCTCATCCTGGTGAAGAACCAGGAAAAGGAGGCGACAGGAGAGAGACGCTATTCGTGAAACCCTGTCCGATGGAAGTAGTCGCCATGAGAAAGGCCCGTTTCCAGGGCAAAACAGACGAGGGAACCTCCTTGAGAGGTTCAAAGGGAGCAGAAGTCATGACCTCATACAACAGATTGAGGTCCTAGGGGTCCAAGGGATTCCGGTACAGGGGAGAGAACGAAATACCAAGGACTTCTGAAAAAAGGACAGAAAGGGTTGGCACCTAATGAGCTTGGCAAATTCCTGTGTCTCCATGGAAGAAAATACTGAGCAAAGAGACTTCCTGCTGAAGTGACGCAGGCGGACTCTCCTGTACAGCAACTTGAGATCCAGAATGGGAGGAACCGCGCCATCCCTTCTCTGCACAACAAACAGGTTTGAATAGAAACCTGTGAAGCGTTCTTGCCCTGGAAACAGGACAGTAACCCCGGAGTTGAGAAGATAGTCGATAGACACCAGGAACCGATCTCGGGAACGGGAAGAGAACTCTATTTTTGTCCAGAGGATACACCCTCCCTGACCCATGCGTCTTACACCAGGTCGAGGCAAACGTCTCTGAACAGCGGGAGACTACCGCCCGGCCTGGGAGAAACACTGAGCCCTAGATCCGAATCATGCTTAGGAGGATCTGCCAGGTCTTGCCCTGGAGGATCTACCCTGGGAGTTATGGGAACGCCAGGAAGGAGTGGGCCTGAGGGAAGCCTTCTTCTTGGTCTGGCGATCCTGCGGCCTGCGCTGACCGGAAGAATCGTCCGACGCCGGTTAACTGCGAAAAGGCCGAAAAGGGTGGAACTGCCGCCTTTGAATGGGACTGCGATGCTTGGACTAAGGGAGGAGAGAACTTTGTGCCTCCCGTTGCCTCCGTAATGATCTGATCCAACCTAGAGCTGAACAGACGGTCTCCCTGAAGGGGATGCCTGTGAGCGACTTCTTAGAAGAAAGATCAGCTTGCCATGCTTTGAACCAAATATTCCTCCGGATGGCTACAGAATTGCTAGACGCCTGAGCAGCACAAGACGCAGCGTCCAGGGAGGCCGAAACCAAATATTGCCAGCACGGGAAATTTGGTTTGCAAGCTCCGCCAGTTCACTCAAGGGGCTCCAGCCATGATGCCCTTGCGAGCTGTTTGGCCCATCGGACTATGGCCTTTGAGACCCAGGTAGAGGCAAAGGCCGGGCATAAAGCAGAAGCGGCCGCTTCGAAGCCTGATTTTGCCAGCGATTCTAAAATTCTATCGTTGGTATCCTTTAGGGAAGCTGCATTGGAGAGTGGGAGGACCATATTGGAGGAGAGTCTGGAGACCGGTGGATCCACTGTAGGAGAGATCGTCCAGTTAGTGCTAAGATCCGGAGGGAAGGGATATAGGATGCCAAGGCGCTTACCTCTTTAAGCGCCTGGTTGGATTCTCCCTGTCCTCTTGAAATGTCTGTGAACTCGGTATGCGAGGCAAAGATCTTGGAAGGTGGTTTGGACCGTCTGAACGAAACCGCCTGATCTGCGGATTCCATAGCGGTATCCTTGATGCCTAAGGACTGATTGACTACGACAATCCGGCTCTGCACCGTATCCTTCATGTTGGAGGCTTGTTCTGAATCCAATTCAGACTCATCTTCCGAAGGTGCGGCCGAAGACGCCCGTCTGATTCCGAAGAGGAGGGTGCTAGAGAAGGATCGTGTCGTGAAAGGTCGTCTGGTGAGGCGGAGCGGGAAGAGGACCTAGAACGGAGTTCCAGTCTAGGTCTCTTACGGCCTGGGTTGGAAGGACCCGTATGAGAGTCTTGTGACCCACTGGCGACTATGGGAGTTGAAAGGGGTAATCTGTCAAAAAGCGGACACTAGGGTCTGTGATACCTTGGTGAGATCCGCCACAGATTGTGACAGAGAGGCGGCCCACTCAGGGATAGGGGTCTGAGAATCACCCGGGGCAGAAGGGGGTTCTGGATGGGTCCCTTTGGGTCGCTGCAGACCAGGCAGAGGGGACATGACTGGCCTGAAGGGAGCCTGCCATTACAAGAAGAGCAAACAAAGTACGTGACCAGAGTGGTAGAGGAAGAGGAAGGTGGGGGGCGAGCGGGCTCTCCCTTGTGCTTAGGCATGGTTGAGCAGTCCCACTAACTGATGCCAGAAGGTTGGGGGACAGAGACAAAGGAGGGTGTCAGCTCTGCAGGGCAGAGCTACTCACGGTTCCTGATGTTGGTCCTCAGTGAGAGTGAAAGCAGAGGCAGGGATGAATCGTCCTGCTCACAGGGGAGTTTCTTTCCACTTCCTGCGTCCAACAGTGGGCCCGGCTTGTGGAAAGCACGCGCTGCTGCAGAGAGAAAAATGGCAGCGGCTGCAGTCTACCAAAGCGCTGAGGGTAGTGGGAGGAGCCTGAGGCCGCACTGAGAGTAAGGACGGGCAGGAGAAAAAGCCCGCCCGGAAGCCTAGAGGGAAGGGGGCGGAATCGCCTATAACTAGGCCCCAAATGAAGCCGGGACCTCGATTACAGCCCGCGGCCGCCGATGGAGGGGGCGGCGCGGAGGGCCCGAAAAGCCATAAAAAGGGGGGGGGGGACAGCCGAAGGAGAGGTGGGCGGTGCCTAAATCAGCGCTGGGGAAAGGACGGGTGGGAGAAAAGCCCGCCCGGAAGCTAGAGGGAAGGAGGGCGGAGCCGGGAAAATCTAGGCCCGAGTTGAAGCCGGGGCCTCAATTAAACAACACGGCCGCGATAGAGGGGGGGGGGGGCGGCGCGGAGGTCACCCGAACGTTCCCCCAGGACCCCCAAGGAAGCTACCACACAAGGGGCCCCACAAAGGGCGCGCAGCGGCGCTACTAGGCACCTGCAGCTGCGAGGTAGCCCCAAAGTAGGAAGAACCTAGGCGCGGAGGCCCCGAAAAGCAATAAAAAATGGGGGCCCGCGAAGCAAACGTAGAGGCATAAAAGGGGGCCCCGCAAGTAGCGTTTAGCGTTGCAACTAGGCAACTGAAAATGCAGTTGACCTGAGGAAGGGAGGCCGAAGGAGTACCTAAGGGGCGATTATGAACCGCAGGCAAAAAAAAACCCTTGTAAGTGTTTGGAATGAAAGGGGGAAGGCTACTACCCTTATACTCTATCCTCTGGTTTTCTCCTTTTTTTTTTCCATCCTGTCTTATTATCTTCTGTCTTCTTAGCCTAGGAGGAAAGAGGACATTACCTCTGAAGATGGTCGGACGTCCGGAATCCAGGTGCAGGACGTCCGTGTCTCCTGCACCGACAGGCTCTGGTGGGCGAGTGGGTGGGAGACTGAGGCAGGCCCGGGTCTTCTTCTTTTCCAATGTCACCTGAAACACACGTCCGAGTCAGGGATCATTGGCCTGCCAAAGTACTAGACATATGAGGATACGGGGTGGCAGTACACGCCGTACTCATAGTCTCTGTGTGGGAGTACAGTAGTGACCTTTCACACGGTATCCCTCCGGAAAACCTTAAAAGGAACGACGCACATTAGGTAGATATGGGTCTCAATAGAGACCCGTGTCCACCTCCTACTGACACTAAGCTAAAACTGAATAGCTCCGTGCCAGTCGGTGGGATGTATACAGCAGAGGAGGAGCCAACCTTTTTTTGCAAATACATAGTGTCAGGCCTCCTAGTGGCAGCAGCATACACCCATGGTTCCTGGTCCCCCAATGAAGCGATCGAGAAATTCTCACGATGATCTGCTGTGAAGACACTGACCTTAAACTGTGGTGAACTCATCACTGGCATTTTCCCATGGTCTTGAGGCCACCACAGTTCAGGACGGCTGGGAACCTCGATGTCACCGCTGGACAATGATGCTGAGCTCACAGCAGATCAGTCTGTCATTTTTTCAATTAAAGGATTTTATTCTGGATGTCTTTATTTACCATGTCTTTATGGTGTACGCATAGACATGCAAACACGTACGCATGGGTCATTTCGTGCTGTGCGGCGGTGTCCGGCGAACGCAACGTTTCATTTTTTTGAAGCGTCAAAAAATCCGTCAAATATGCGCAGTCAAGCGCATGCGGATGAATGCATCAAAACAACGAATTACTGTCTATGGAACGCATTGGTACGCAAGGACATGTGAACGGATGCGTTCGATACGCATGCGTTCTTCATGAGACACGCCCTTTTGGTGTCTGTCATATCGAACGTATGCGAAAAACAACGCAAACAAAAAAGCATACAAACGCATGCACACGCTTTTTTTGGCGTCATGCGTAAGATGATGCAGATAAAAAAACACTGTAAATATGCATTTGAATGCGTTTTTGCATGCGTTTGCAGGTGATACGCTGCGCACATATACGCAAATGTGAACCAAGCCTAAGCCATGGGCTCGATGCCACCTGACAATACAAAGATGACATCAACCCCACAAATATCACCACGCTTGCTCCCTGCTACAGGACAAGTGGGAAGAGCCGGGCAAAGCGCCAGAATTGGCACATTTAATAGATGTGCCTTTTCTGGCAGCTGCAGGCTGCTGTTTTTAGGCTTTTTTTTTGGGGGGGGGGCAATATCCATGGCCCCTTACCAGCCTGAGAATACCAGCCCCCCAGCTGTGAGCTTTAGCAAGGCTGGTTGTCAAAAATGGGGAGGTCCCCATGCCAGTTTTAAAAAAACATTATTTAAATAATTAAAAAACAGCGTTGGGAACCCTCTATTTTTGATAGTCAACCTTGCTGAAGCTGATAGAGCTGAGGGTTGCAGCCCCCAGCTGTGAGTTTTGCCTGGTTGGTTAAAAAAATAGGGGGAAACCAATGTAGGTTTTTCATTCATTTATTTAGTTATATCGCAGGAGGTGGGGGAGGAATACCCCGTTCATCCAATCCTGTTGTCACTGTTATTAGGAGGTGTCGGATGATGGGAGAAATAGTCCCAAAAGCCCCTACCTGCTGTCATAGTTTTGACTTTAATATAACTCATCATTCTCTTCTGCTCTCCCGATCGCCGGCAGAGCAGGGAAGAATGATGATAGCCGTCTTTAGAACCCGCCGCCGGGAAACAGCGCTTACTGTAGTGCTTCTTCCCCGGCGTCCGTCTGTGTGGTACTGATGCGGCACACGGACGGCATCAATGTGCGGTACATGTTTACACCGACCCATTGACTTGTATGGGTCCGTGTGATCCGTGCAGCTGCATAAAAACTGACATGTCGACATGTGGGTCACTCGGACACACGGTCCGTGAGAAAACACAGATATGTGCACAGACCCATTCATTTGAATGGGTCTACGTTTCAGTGTCTCCAGTACGTGTGAAAACTGACACCACACGTACTGGAGACACGGACATGTGAAAGAGGCCTTAATGTGTTTTGTGTACATACTAATGCAACAGTGTCTGAGTAGTCAAGTTTAATCCTGCAGCATTACTTAAGTAGATAATTCAGCACTAGTACGCTATGGAGTCACTTTCCACAGACTAATCCTAACTGGGAACTTCTAATCATGGCTCCTTGGGTTTGACGGCCTGCTTAACGGTCCTACCAAAACACTGGATGGCAATCATACCCAGATAGGTGTGCATAGACGATCCCAAGCAGCGTTATAATGGAGGAAAAGTCGCCCTGACAGACGAGTCCCGACTTGCATAGACAATGCTGCAGGTATTAAATTTAACTTTATTAAGAAATAAAAATAGAGAAAACCACATGCATGCCAAAATACTAATGGTTGGAGACCGTGAAGGGAATCAGACATGAAGAAATGGTGTCACACTTTTAAACTAGAGATGTTGTCTAAAAGTGTGAATATATTTCCAAATTATTCTGCAGGAATTGAAAAGGGTAGCTACAAAGAAATTACCTCTCTTTCACAAAAGTTCTGAAGTCTGAAAATTTCCATGTATCAAATTTTTCAAATCTTTTGAAATGTTCTTCTGCGTGGAATTTTTCTGGAGCGCTGTAAGCAAATATGAAGCCACACTTGGCACCAATGGCACCTCTCCGAACCTGGCAGTGAACATAAAAGGTGACACCAACATAAAATAAGCTTAGGGTGACACAGTATCCTTCCCTTATTATGTATCCTGCAGCTGAGTGTGCACAGATAGGCGCCATGTATGAACACAGGCGCAGCTCCTCGGTAGGTCAGTGATGATGCCTTCACTTACAGTATTGATAGGAATATTCTGAACTACAAACACTAGCCACCAATGAGAAAAATACTATATCAGGTATAATGACTGCAAGTAAAGAGAGTCAAGATTTCTGCACCGACTGGTTTTCGAAAAACAAGATAACTTGTTTCGATTTAAAAGCGTGTATCATGCACCATGGCGAATAACCTGCATTCAATACTTCCAGGCTTGGATACTCATAAGTATAGGACATCTGCTAGTACATTCAGATGGCATACTCAACTAGGTATTTTCTCGAGTTGTAAACTAGCCTTAAATGGAAGCACAATATTTGGATAGGTTTCATTAAGCCTTCCATAGAAAAGCAACATTTCTTGCTAAGCTAAATAAACCCTGGGCACACAGAAAATGGTGTTAAAGGGAACCTGTCCACAGAAAAAAATGCTATCAACCTGCAGATATAATAATAAATAATCTTTATTTATATAGCGCCATCATATTCCGCAGCGCTTTACAGTTTAACAGTTTCAAAACACAAGTCATAAGTAACAACATTAACAATACAGTAATTAAAGCAAAATAAGACGGCCCTGCTCGTGAGAGCTTACAATCTACAATGAGGTGGGGGAGATACAAAGTACAGGTGTATACAATGGTGCATTTACAATGATGGTCCAGCCATCTTAAGGGAGTGAGGGATGGATGGAGATAGTGAATGGGCTACACACACCACACACACACTTACACAGAGAATGACTTTGATTAGTGAATGTAACATAGTAACATAGTTATTAAGGTTGAAGGAAGACTTTAAGTCCATCTAGTTCAACCCATATCCTATCCTAACCTGCCCTAACATGTTGATCCAGAGGAAGGCAAAAAAAACCCCGAGTGGTAAACAGTAAGCTTCACATTGGGGAAAAAAATTCCTTCCCGACTCCACATACGGCAATCAGACTAGCTCCCTGGATCAACGCTGTATCTAGGAAACTAGTGAATATAGCCTGTAATATTATACTTTTCAAGAAAAGCATGTGATAGGCCGCTCTGAACAGATGTGTTTTGAGGGAGCGCCTGAAACCATGCAAATTGTGGATAGTCCTAATTTCTTGGGGTAGAGCATTCCAGAGGATTGGCGCAGCGCGGGAGAAGTCTTGGAGTCGGGAGTGGGAGGTACGGATTAGTGCAGAGGTTAGTCGAAAGTCGTTTGCAGAGCGCAGCAGTCGGTTAGGCAGATAGATAGAAATGAGGGAGCAGATGTAGGGGGTGCTGCACTGTGGAGAGCTTTGTGGGTGAGAACCAGTACTTTGAATTGGATCCTATAATGAATGGGCAGAATGAGTACCGATTAGCCAGATGGATGACCCTGGCTGCTGCATTAAGGATGGACTGGAGAGGGGATAATCGAGTAATGGGGAGGCCAAGTAATAGAGCGTTGCAGTAGTCCAGGCGGGAGTGGATCAATGCTACAGTGAGGGTTTTTGTTGTTTCCATGGTGAGAAAAGGGCGGATCCTAGAGATGTTCTTTAGGTGTAGGCGGCAAGAGCGGGCAAGAGATTGTATATGGGAGGTGAAGGAGAGATTGGTGTCAAACATAACACCCAGACAGCGAGCCTGCTGCCGGGGTGTTATTATGGTGCCGCCCACTGAGAGGGAAATGTCAGATTTAGGGAGGTTAGTAGACGGCGGGAGCAGAAGAAGTTCAGTTTTGGAGAGGTTAAGTTTCAGATAGAGAGCAGACATGATGTTGGAGACTGCGGACAGACAGTCGGTGGCGTTCTGTAGTACAGCGGGGGTAAGGTCGGGGGATGACGTGTATAATTGTGTGTCATCAGCATAAAGATGGTACTGAAAGCCAAATCTGCTATGGGATTAATCTGCAGGTTAATAACGTTACTAACCTGTCCTGCTCCCGCACTTAGCCGAATGCATTGGGGATAAAATTCTGTTTCCCCTGGGAGCGTAAAGGTTTCAGTCACGGGGCGGCGCAGACACGGGTTCAGTCACCGCTCTGAGCTATACAGAGCGGTGACTGTAACCACTCCAGATTGACACTCCCTCCGCATTGGGGCCTGGCTGTCAGTCAGTCAGTGCCGGGTGCAGTTACAGTCGCCGCTCTGTAGACTCAGAGCACCACTGAACCCGCGCTGGCCCACCCCCGTGATTGAAACTGGAACGATGCAAGGGAGGGGGGATACGTTTATTTTATACCGGCAGCATTCGGCTATGTGCGGGTGCCAGGCTGGTTAGTAACGCTATAAATTTGCAGATTATCCCCATATCTGCAGGTTAATAACGTTTTTCCTCTTGGCAGGTTCCCTTTAAATGTGTAAAACCTTATGCAGCAAATCTGATCATAACCAATGTGTAGAGTAAGTCATCTATCCTGACTCTCACCAGACCTGAATATCAGTACAAGTATTAGGATTTTGTAGAGGGAATCATAAGGTGAACACAGATGATCATTTAATATCACACATGGTCTGGACATATCACTTGCTGAAAAAAAACCAAACCTGTTTCCTTAGGAAGGCAGCTTGCATGACCTCAGTAAGGGCCCCGCACCTAGGACACACCAGCGATCCCGACAACGATATGCACTTGTCAGGATTGCTGCTGAGCTGCCAAACAGGCAGCGATCAGGACAGCGACACTGCAGGTAACGTCGCTTAGTTACCCGCAGTGTACGTTGGATACCAGCCCGCTGGTGCAGGGAGCTGGTAACCAAGGTACACATCGGGTTTCCAGGCGCTGTGCGGCACCTGGAAACCCGATGTGTACCTTGGTTGCCAGCTCCCCTGCAGCAGCGCACTGGTATCCAAGGTACACATCGGGTTTCCAGGCGCCTCCAGGAATGTTGTATTTTGGTTACCAGCTGATCGCTGGTCTCCTGCCTGCCACACGCAGCGATGCGTGCTGGCCTGCAGGAGACCAATGAGCAAAAAAATGTCCAGGACATTCAGCGACGATCAGAGATACCCAGCAGGGGGGCTGATCGTCGCTGAATGTTACACACAGCGATATCGCTGGGGATATCGCTGTTGCGTCACAAAACTAGTGACTCAGCAGCGTTCTCGCTAGCGAGATCGCTGTGTGTGAGGGGGCTTAACTAAAAGAAATGTATAATTTACTTTCAGGGATACTTATCAGTCCTATTTGATATTAGATCTAGAAAGACACAGATGCACGCTGGGAGCTAAAGTCAACACAGCCACCACATAATTGCAAGCGAGTACTACGCAGACTAATAAGAAGAGTGCACGAAAACAGGCATACTACAAATTCCTCATCAACTGTATACTTCCCCAACCCCCGTGGAATTTTGAGGGCTCAGATTTGAATGGCTAATTCTGATCTGTGACTCAGATCAAAAAGGCACGTTTTTATTTTTTTTTTCAAACCCCGAAGTCCGAAGAAAAACAAGTATCTGTAAATGGCTCCATAGATTATAATGAATATACCAGAAAAAAATACAGGTAGAACACATACATGAATCACAGATGAAAGACTTGGGACAAATATTAACATGCTTACAGATATATCAAAGGTCAGAATGCATCACTAGAAGACTAGTAAACCTGTTTCTATGTAGTTCTCCATATTCATATAAGAGTACTTGGCACAGATCCACCCCCACCACTGATTGAGTACACTGTACATGGGCACAAAGTTGACAAAGTAATGGTGTGGGCAGGACTATAAAGAGCTTAACATTCAGAGAACTGGTAGATCAGTACCAGATAGAACAGTGATTTTATAAAGCAGTCACGTAACTGACATCATAGGAATCATAGTCTCTGCCCCTACATCATGCTGCTCTCACATGTGGTAGCTAAAACCTGGTGACCGATTCCTTTTAAAAAGCCCCAAAAAAAAGAACACCATATTTCCGCTGAAAACTTAATTTCGAAGTGTCCCAAAATGTAAGCTATTAGATTTTTCAATAACTAAAACTTACCCTAATCCTCATCTGTGTAACTTGAAAGGCTGATTCGGGTGCAGAAGAAAGGATAATACTAGCTCTTGTTTTTCCAGTCTCTGTAAGGAATCCTTAAGAAACAAAAAAAAAAAAAACACACACATTAGAACTGAGTGGATAATGTGCACTAAAGTGTAAGAGGGTTTCAGTGAATAACATAATGGCAACCTACGGTATCTTTAGAAGAATTAAGTGGGATTCCAACACCATATATCTCCAATGATCGGCTGCTAGCATCTCCTGGGGAGACACTACCCAGATCTCTCCAATGTGTAACAGGCTACTGCAGAGCATTCTTGTATTCAAGAGTGGGGTGCCAGGTGTCGGCTCCCCACATAAGGAAAGATCATCAATGTCAAATGGCTGGAGAATCCTTTAAAGGGGATATGTCACCAGGTTTATGCTACCTAATGTGAGAGCAGCATAATGTAAAGACAGAGTCCCTGATTCCAGTGAAGTATCACTTACTAGGCTGCTTAAAGTAGCTTTGATAAAATCACTGTTTTCTCACTAGGAGATTATAACTAGAGGACTAGTAAACATGCTGCCAAGTAGTCCTCCATATTCATGAGCTCAGTATAATCCTTGCCCCAGAACTGACTGGCACCCTTCTATGTAAACTACATGGGCAGAAAGCTGCCCGTGCTCTGGGCGGGAACACACAGAGCTCAGCATTCATATAACTGCTTGGTCTGCAGCAGATTAGACAAACATTTTATCAAAATCACAGAAAGCGGCACAGTAAGTGACACATCGCTAGAATCAGGGACTTTGCCTCTACATCAAGCTGCAAAAATGGGGTGGCAAAAACCTGCTGACAATTTCCCTTTAACATAATTATTATAAGTAATATATATAATCCTCAACTAATGAAAAAAGTAAAATTTGCAAATATGAGAATGTAAAAATTCTATGAAAACACATATGATGGGATATCATGAGTGTAATTGCTGACAATACAGATACTTTTGTATCAGAAGAACCATGTTCCATCTTAAAAGCTTTAAAATGGTTAATGATTTAAGCAAATAGAATAATAAAAATAATAAACAACAACAACTAAAGCAACAACACACCATCTCCTGTCCATGGTTCCACAAATAGGTTTTCAGGTCCCGATTTGTCCTCTTTCCCTTTAACATCACAGGCAAGTAAGGTAAATTGCAATGGTCTTCCTGAAATAAAAGGCAAGATAAGCAAATAGGGAGCACATTTTGGTAAAAGACAAAGTTCACACCAGTGATCTCCATTTCTAAGCTATGTACTCCTTACTGCAGCAAATTAAATAAGTACCCTCAAAGTTGAGAAAATATGGCAGGAGTCAGCAACCTCAAAACTCTAGCTGTCGGTGAAACTACAGATCCCAGAATTCATCCATTGTCAGGGCATGTTGGGAGTTGTAATCTCACAGGAGCTGGAGCCGAGGCATGCCCTTAGCCAAATAAGTTCAGGACATGGTTACTGCGTTATAGATTTTTATTGAAGAAAAAGGTCAACTTTAGAGATGGTAAAAGTGTAGAGCAGGGAAAATAACTCTGCCAATGTCATGATCAAGACGTAGATCTTTCTGCCTGCACAGATACGCAATGTTCATGGAGCAGACTGGAAACAAAAAAATCAGTTCTGATTCAGGGAGAAATAATTTCTTGACGTTGATAAATAGCCAACATTCCCTATAGTTTAGTGAAGAATTATTGGTGTAAAGGTCTACTCTAGCATCTCAAATCTATACCTCTATAATGAGCAAATTAAAAGGGGGCTGGCCATTATTTATTTTTAACAAACACTTAGAACGATATAAAACAAACTGACCCCCACACCTTACTGATCCCCTGCCACCAAAGATCACTGCTGTCTGTATCGATGCCTCCAGCCATGACATTTTCACAGTGATTGCCTGAAAAAGTGAAAGGGAACCTGACAGCAGACACATGGTGCCCGAAGCATGGGGAGCATAGATCAGACACAAGCTGTATAATTTCACCCATGTACATTTGACTCTGAAACACCCAAATCAGCGAGGCGGGTCCCCTGCGGCTTCCCAGTGACAACGACTGACAGGTCTCTCAATATACATGCACACAGGAGAAAACGCATCACTTGAAAAGAGCGGGTGGGGAGAAGCTGCTGGGGTCAGAAAAGCTGATCTAGTCTACAGTGCGGCTCAGTCCCCAGTGGCTTTTAGGCTATGTGCACAAGTTGCGGATTTGTTGCGCTTCCACAGCATTTCTTCCGCGCGGAAATGGTCGAAAAACGCAAATGATTACTTAAGCTATGTAAGTCAATGGCATTCCTGAATTGTTGTGCACATGCTGCGGAAATTTCCGTCCTTATTTGCAGCGTTTTATTTTCCGCAGCATGTCAATTCTTTTTGCGGATCTGCAGAGTTTCTGCACCCATCGACTTCCATTGAGTCAGTCAAATCTGCAGCAAAACCACAGGTGTAAAAAGGTTTGCGAGTTTGCTGCCAAAAACGCTGCAGAAAAGGAAATGTCAGTAGGAGGAAGAGTGTGGGCGGAGAATATGTGTGTATCTGTCTGCGGGCGTCTGTGTGAGTGTGCGGGTGCCTGTGTGTGAGCGGCAACGCTACCGCCGGTACTGTCGATCACAGAGCTGCGGGATCATGCTGGCAGATGTCAGCATGATTCCGCAGCTGACTGTGACCGACAGCGGTGACCTATGGTAAAAAAGCAGACATGGGCTGATGAGACTACTGCTCCCATCGGGCTATGTCTGCTGTCACTGATAACAGTGACAGCAGGTCCCGCTGATGAGAGAGTATCACCATCTACTGGCACCTATGCTCACAGTTAAAAAAAAAAAAAAAAAGTAAAATTACATACATATTCACATAAAAATAAAAACCCATTATACTCACCTCATACCAAATCCCAGACGCCCTAGTCTCCTAGAAATAATGTAAGATAATAAACCAACATATACTCCCTGTCCGCCGTAGTCCAGGTAATCCGAGTGTCCCACGGCAATCATTCTCACATGTAGAACAGTCACATCGCGAGATGTGACCGCTCTACCCGGCCTCCGGCGATACACTGACAGGAGTTACTCGCTCCCGCAGTGTATCCCTGAGCCGCCATGAGAGTTTACCAGAGTACAACAGCTGATCAGCTCCGGTGCTCTCAATTACGGCATCTCTGCGTGGGAAAATTTTCACAGCGGTAGTGCAGAAAGTGAGCGCACCGGAGCTGATGAACTCCGGTGAACTCTCACAGCAGTACAGTGATACACTGACAGGAAGTGATCGCTCCCGCAGGGTATCACCGGGGGACGGGTAGAGCGGTCGACTGTTCTACACGCGAGATCATCGTGAGACACTCGGTAAATGGACTACGTCGGACAGGATAATATTATATGTTGGGTTACTATTTTTTGATTGCTTGCAGGAGACGAGGGCGCCGGGGATTGGACGTTCAGTAAGTATGGTTAATTTAGATTCAATAAAAGAGTCTGTGTGATTATTTCAAATACTGGACTTTATTCTGGCTGTGTCTTTATTTACCATATTACTATAGGATTAGTAATGGAGAGGTGTCTTACAGACGCCTCTCCATTACTAAGCCGTAGGCTTGATGTCACCTAACAATACAAAGGTGACATCAACCCCACAAATATAAACACCACTTGCCCTCGATACAGGGCAAGTGGGAAGAGCAAGGCTAAGTACCAGAATTGGTGCATTCATAAGATGCGCCATTTCTGCTGCGGCTGAGAGCGGATGTTTTTAGCCTGGGGGATGCCAATATCCATGGCCCCTTCCCAGGCTATTAATATGAGCCCGCAGATTTCTGCCTAGCCTTTGCCTGTTTAATTTTATAGAGGGACCCCCATGTCAATTTTTTTCTGAGGTTCCTTTGTAAATTAGCCAGTAAGGCTAAGAAAACACCTGTGAGCTGACATTAACAGCCAGGGAAACTTTATGGCTATTGGCTCTTTCCCAGAATATTAACATCAGCCCTCAGCTTTCCCTCTGCTGGTTATGAAAATTAGATGGCAGCCTACGCAATTTTTTTTTTTTTAAATTTTTTGAAAAATAGACATATATTGCATTTCATGCAGACTTTGTGTGTGTCTTTAACTCTTTATATACCATTTTATTAATGAGGGTGTCTGGATGACACCAGTTCATTAATAAACCTTGGGCTTGGTCATAAATATACTATAATATATACACATACAGTACAGACCAAAAGTTTGGACACACCCTCTCATTTAAAGATTTTTCTGAAGGCATCAAAACTATGAATTAACACATGTGGAATTATATACTTAACAAAAAAGTGTGTAACAACTGAAATTATGTCTTATATTCTAGGTTCTTCAAAGTAGCCACCTTTTGCTTTGATGACTGCTTTGTACACTCTTGGCATTCTCTTGATGAGCTTCAAGAGGCAGTCACCGGGAATGGTTTTCACTTCACAGGTGTGCCCCGTCAGGTTTGATAAGTGGGATTTCTGGCCTTATAAATGGGGTTGGGACCATCAGTTGTGTTGTTCAGAAGTCTGGTGGATACACAGTTGATAGTCCTACTGAATAGACTCTTAGACTTTGCATTATGGCAAGAAAAAAGCAGCTAAGTAAAGAATAACGAGTGGCCATCATTACTTTAAGAAATGACGGTCAGTCAGTCCGAAAAATTGGGAAAACTTTGAAAGTGTCCCCAAGTGCAGTTGCAAAAACCATCAAGCGCTACAAAGAAATTGGCTCACATGAGGACCGCCCCAGGAAAAGTAGACCAAGAGTCACCTCTGCTTCTGAGGATAAGTTTATCCGAGTCACCAGCCTCAGAAAGCGCAGGTTTACAGCAGCTCAGATTAGAGACCAGGTCAATGCCACACAGAGTTCTAGCAGCAGACACATCTCTACAACAACTGTTAAGAGGAGACTTTGTGCAGCAGGCCTTCATGGTAAAATAGCTGCTAGGAAACCACTGCTAAGGACAGGCAACAAGCAGAAGAAACTTGTTTGGGCTAAAGAACACAAGGAATGGACATTGGACCAGTGGAAATCTGTGCTTTGGTCTGATGAGTCCAAATTTGAGATCTTTGGTTCCAACCACCGTGTCTTTGTGCGACGCAGAAAAGGTGAACGGATGGACTCTACATGCCTGGTTCCCACCGTGAAGCATGGAGGAGGTGTGATGGTGTGGGGGTGCTTTGCTGGTGACACTGTTGGGGATTTATTCAAAATTGAAGGCATACAGAACCAGCATGATTACCACAGCATCTTGCAGCGGCATGCTATTCCATCCGGTTTGCGTTTAGTTGGACCATCATTTATTTTTCAACAGGACAATGACCCCAAACACACCTCCAGGCTGTGTAAGGGCTATTTGACCAAGAGGGAGAGTGATGGGGTGCTACGCCAGATGACCTGGCCTCCACAGTCACCAGACCTGAACCCAATCGAGATAGTTTGGGGTGAGCTGGACCGCAGAGTGAAGGCAAAAGGGCCAACAAGTGCTAAGCATCTCTGAGAACTCCTTCAAGATTGTTGGAAGACCATTTCCGGTGACTACCTCTTGAAGAGAATGCCAAGAGTGTGCAAAGCACTCATCAAAGCAAAAGGTGGCTACTTTGAAGAACCTAGAATATAAGACATATTTTCAGTTGTTTCACACTTTTTTGTTAAGTATATAATTCCACATGTGTTAATTCTTAGTTTTGATGCCTTCAGTGTGAATGTACAATTTTAATAGTCATGAAAATACAGAAAAATCTTTAAATGAGGTGTGTCCAAACTTTTGGTCTGTACTGTACATACACACATATATACACATACATACGTACACATACACACAGGGCCAGCGTCAGCACCCGGCATACCCGGGCAAGTTCCGGGGCCCTGAGTAGGTGGGGGGGCCCACTCGCTGTCGGGCACCCCGGCGCCCGTTAGCGGTGCCAGCGCTGCTACTGGGCCCCCCCCTCGCTTGCTCAGGGCCCCGGCACCAGCCGGCGCAATATTAACCTCTCCCCGTGCCTCCGCTGCCGCAGCTCCGGGCTCCAAGGGGCGCCTGCGCTTCCTCTCTCACAGCAGCGCCGCTGAATGACGTCATCATTCAGCGGCCGGCTGTGGCAGAGAGGGTGAGGACGCCGGACAGGTGAGGTGTGTGTGTGTGTGTATATGTATGTGAGAGAGTGCTGCGGTGCTGTATGTGTGATGGTGGTGGGGGGGGGCAGTGATGGTGGTGAGGAGGCAATGATGATGATATTAATGGGGAGGCAATGATAATGGGAAGGCAATGATGATGATGATATTAATGGGGAGGCAATGATAATGATGATGATGATGATGATGGGAAGGCAATGCTGATGATGATATTAATGGGGAGGCAATGATGATGATGATGGGGAGACAATGATAATGGGGAGGCAATGATGATGATGATGGGGAGGCAATGATGATGATGGGGAGCCAATGATGATGATGATGGGGAGCCAATGATCATGATGGGGAGGCAATGATGATGATGAAAGGCAGGCAATAATGATGATGATGGGGAGGCAATGATGATGATAATGGGCAGGCAATGATGATGATAATGGGCAGGCAATGATGATGATAATGGGCAGGCAATGATGATGATAATGGGCAGGCAATGATGATGATAATGGGCAGGCAATGATGATGATAATGGGGAGTCTTTCCACAGCGTCCTTTCCTGAGCCGTGAACAGTGCAGAACGCAGCACAGTATAGAGGAGAGCTCCATATTTTGTATGGAACATTATATGTGGTCCAGTATTCTGTATGGAGCATTATATTGGGTCCAGTATTCTGTATGGAGCATTATATGGGGGATGGCGGGGTGACATCCTGCATGGGGTATTATATGGGTGATGAGGGGGAGACTATGTGGTGCCCATAATATTGTATGGAGGACTGTACTGTGCGCTGTGAGGATTTGGCGGTTTTTGAGCTATTGTACAATTTACAATAGGTATCAGTCATGTAATGGAAGAAGAGAAGTGTTTGGCGTTGTGCTATACCCATATTTCTCTGCAGTATCTGTGCATCATGAATCGTGGTCTGTGTTAAGGGGGCCCACTGAGACTCTTTCGCCCGGGGCCCATAAAAACCTGGAGCCGGCCCTGCATACACATATAAGTACACATACACGTACACATACATACCAATACACACATATACGTACATATACACATATATATTCATGTACACATATACACTACCTTTCAAAAGCTTAGGGTCACTTAGAAATGTCCTTATTCTTTTAAGAAAAGCACAGTTTTTTCCAATGAAGCCAACATTAAATGATGCAGAAATACACTCTATACATGTGGTAAATGACTATTCTAGCTGCAAACGTCTGGTTTGTAATGCAATATCTTCATAGGTGTATAGAGGCCCATTTCCAACAACCATCACTCCAGTGTTCTTATGGTACTTTGTGTTTGCTAATGGTGTAAGAAGGCTAATGGATGGTTAGAATGCCCTTGAAAACCCTTGTGCAAGTATGTTAGCACAGCTGAAGACAGTTTGGCTGATTAGAGAAGCTATAAACCTGACCTTCCTTTGAGTTAGTTGAGAATCTGGAGCATTACATTTGTTCGTTATATTGAAGTCTCAAAATGGCCAGAAAAAAAGAACTTTCATGTGAAACTCGACAGTCTATTCTTATTCTTAAAAATGAAGGCTATTTCATGTGAAAAATTGCCAAGAAACAGAAGATTTCCTACAACAGTGTGTACTACTCCCATCAGAGGAGAGCACAAACAGGCTCTAACCAGAGTAGAAAGAGAATTGGGAGGCCCAGCTGCACAACTGAGCAACAAGACAAGTACATTAGAGTCTGTAGTTTGAGAAATCGACGCCTCACAGGTCCTCAACTGGCAGCTTCACTAAATAGTACACGCAAAACGCCAGTGTCAACGTCTACAGTGAAGAGGTGACTCCGGGATGCTGGCCTTCAGGGCAGAGTAGCAAAGAAAAAGCCATATCTGAGACTGGCTAATAAAAGGAAAATATTAATATGGGCAAAAGAACACAGACATTTGACAGAGGAAGACTGGAAAAAAGTGTTATGGACAGCCGAATCCAAGTTTGAGGTGTTTGGATCACACAGAAGAACATTTGTGAGATGCAGAAAAACTGAAAAGATGCTGGAAGAGTGCCTGACGCCATCTGTCAAGCATGGTGGAGGTAATGTGATGGTCCGGGGTTGCTTTGAGCTGGGAAAGTGGGAGATTTGTACAAGGTAAAAGGGATTCTGAATAAGGAAGGCTATCACTCCATTTTGCAACGCCATGCCATACCCTGTGGACTGCTCTTGATTGGAGCCAATTTCATTCTACAACAGGACAATGACCCAAAGCACACCTACAAATTATGCAAGAACTATTTAGGGAAGAAGCAGGCAGCTGGTATTATATCTGTAATGGAGTGGCCAGCGCAGTCAACAGATCTCAACCCCATTGAGCTGTTGTGGGAGTAGTTTGACCGTATGGTACGCAAAAAGTGCCCATCAAGCCAAACCAACTTGTGAGAGGGGCTTCTGGAAGCATGGGGTGAAATTTCTCCAAATTACCTCAGCAAATTAACTTCTATATTGCCAAAAGTCTGCAATGCTGTAATTGCTGCAAAGGGTGCATTCCTTCACAAAAGCAAAGGTTGAAGAAGAAAATTATTATTTCAAATAAAAATCTTTTTTTCCAACCTTGTCAACGACTGGACTAGATTTTAAATTCATTTGGCAACTCATTTGATTAATAAAAGTGTGAGTTTTCATGGAAAAAAACAAAATTGTCTGGGTGACCCCAAAATTTTGAACGGTAGTGTATATACATATACACATATATACATACATACGCATATATACATACACACACATTATATTTGAACATGGCATGTAATATTATGGTGTTCAATGGAGAATGAAAAAGAACATTGAAGGAAATGACGTCACAGTTTTTTATAATTTATCATAATATATCTTTACTTAGCTTACAAAAACGCATACAAATCTGCATGAAAAACAGAGCGGAATTTCAACTGCGTTTTCTGCCAAGAGAGGCAGAAACCGCGCAGAAATTTCCACAAGCAAATCCGCAACGTGCACACATAGCCTAAGGGTATGTTTCCACTATCAGGAAACAGTCCGGATTAGCTGCGTGTTTGACGCTGTGCGTTGGCGCAGCGTCAAACACGCAGCGTCCAGATGTTACAGCATAGTGGAGGGGATTTCAAGAAATCCCGTCTCCACTATGCTGCAAAACACGCAGGCGGAAGACCTGCGTTTCCGGACATGCGGCGCGTCTTTTCAGACCGCAGCATGTCCTAGTCCCTATGCAGCCCTGCGATCATTCCGGATGTGTTCCGGAGGTGTCCTGAACACATCCGGAATGAGCGCGCGTTCAGAAGGGGGCGGGGCTTTGGGCGGAGCGGAATTTCCGCTCCGTCCAAAGCGCTGTGTTTCCTGACCATGGAAACACAGCCTTAAAGTATGTTTTTCTCCAAAATGCCGCAGTGCTTCAGAGTCAAACACACCTGACTGAGATCATGCAGCCAGTGCCTGATACAAGCTGCAATGAATCGGGCAGCATGCATCCAATGTCAGGTTCCCTTTAAAATGCCACTAAAAGTTAAAATATAGAGGTAAGCAAGAGGGAATCAGTAAAGTGGTATGGAGTTTGATTTTTTTCATCAAAATCCTTGCATTAAAAAAACAAGGTGCTGGACAATCACCTTAAGTGTTCAGAAAAAAAAAAAAAAGAAAGTAAAGACAATATACCATATTTATAGAGTAGACTAATTCTAACAGACTCCATGGAAGCGATAAGTGAAGAGGCATTGTACTGCTCATCGACATGATCCAGGATGGTACAAGAGAAGAAATCACTTTTGCTACATTCCCTCTTGCCAAAGCAAACGCGAGTAGATTTAAATTCACTTCCGGTGTAGAGCAGCAGCTTAAGAGAAAACAAGGGTTAATGCCGGAGAAAAAGTAAAGCTAATAGCAAAGAGACATTTCCTATAAGAAGTAGTAAGTTATCATTACCTGGCTATCCTCATAAGGAAGCTGTTTACCTCTTCAAGAACATTTGGCGATAAGAAATTTGGGAACTCTGCAGTACCCGGCGTCAAGGAAAGTGGAGTCATGTGTTGCAAAGCCTTCCTATAAAATAAAAATTAAAAAAAAAAAAAAACACAACCACAATCTTATTAAATCTTCTTTTAATTCAGCCTTCCATATTATAGGTTATGTGCACTTTTACAATTTTCTTTTTAATTTTGCCAGTGCATCTAATGATTTTCTGTACAGTGCACAGTTCTAGACAATAAATTATATATTCACAGATTTATCTCTGCTTAGGACTACTACATCTCAGGATCCACTGGCACTCAGATTCTAAAATAACAAGAAATAAAAATGGAGGCAATACATCCTCGGATAAAACAAAAGGCTCAGCAGCATCATTAGGCAGGAGTGCAACAAATGACAAAATATCTATCTAGATCACTCATATGTTGTGTTGGTTAGCAAGAAGACATAGAAAAGAGTAGGACTGCCAGGATCAGTTAATTGTTGTAGTTTTGCTAAAAAAAAAAAAAAAAAAAAAAACACTTTATCAGCAGGAGATCATCATTACAGGACCATAAACCAAGTAGTCCTCCGTATACAATTCATGCACTTCTTATCTTGTGCAGGCACATTATGCCGCAGTTCTGTGCAGGATAATCGGATGCTAGGTTACGTCCTCGCACTGCCTGCACCGTCTCGGCTGTGGAGTTTCACCTTAGATAATTTGCCTGCACAATTATGTAAAAGGTCATGTCTACTTTGCATAAAATGAAAATAAACACTAAAAACACAATGAAAGCAAATGCAGGTGTATGCAAAGCCCAGTGGATAGAATTAGATCAAAAGTCTGCCTGACAAACCAGTTCTCTGGCGCAGTAATTGCTGGGCTCTGTTTACACTTGCACTTGTTCTTTTCTTTCAGGTGGGGGGGTGCGGTATGGTCTATATAGTGCAAAGTGCTGCACTACTTTATACATAAAAAACATCATGACTCAATGAGCCATTGCAAGCAGAGCACAAACTCAACTGGAATCATTTAAACATGTTTGTATATGTAGACATTACTGTTACACAATGGCGTCACCCTGCTTGGTGTTCTTTTAACTCCTCAGGCTAAGTTAACACTGGGTGTTTTTGCTGCGCATTTTTATGCTAATATTCAGCTGGGTTTTACAGTACCAGCTATGTCTATGAGATTACAGAAATCTCATGCGCACACATTGTTTATTGTCATCAGGATTTTGTGCTTTGCATGGGTTTTTTCACTTCTTTCACCATTTTTCATCCATTGAAAGCAATGGGTGATGGAAAAACCACTGACAAAACGCTGCAAAAAACGCAGGCATCAGGTTTTGCAGAGTTTTTAATGAACAAAAAGCAAGTACAGCAGTGTATGAAACCCATTTATTTCTGGATTAGTACAGTTTAACCCCTTAACCCCTAAGGGTGGTTTGCACGTTAATGACCAGGCCAATTATTACAATTCTGACCACTATCCCTTCATGCGGTAATAACTCTGGAACGCTGCAACAGATCTTGGCGATTTTGAGATTGCTTTTTCGTGACATATTGTACTTCACGTTAGTGGTAAAATTTTCAAACTTTTAATTTTTATGCCCTTAAATCAAAGAGATATGTCACATAAAATACTTAATAAGTAACATTTCCCACATGTCTAATTTTTTTTTATTAGGAAGTAAAAAGGGTTAAAAAGTTGACCAGCGATTTCTCATTTTTACAACACCATTTTTATTTTAGGGACCACATCAAATTTGAAGTCACTTTGAGGGGTCTATATGATAGAAAATACCCAAAAGTAAAACCTTTCTAAAAACTGCACCCCTCAATGCGCTCAAAACCACATTCAAGAAGTGTAGTAACCCTTCAGGTGCTTCACAGGAATTTTTTGAATGTTTAAAGAAAAAAAAAATGAACATTTAACTTTTTTTTCACAAAAATATTACTTCAGATCCCATTTGTTTTTAGCAAAGGTAACAGGAGAAATTGCACCTCAAAAGTGTTGTAAAATTTGTCCTGAGTACGCTGATACCCCATATATGCAGGTAAACCACTGTTTGGGCGCATGGCAGGGCTCGGAAGGGAAGGAGCACCGTTTGACTTTTCAATGCAAAATTGACTGGAATTGAGATCGGACACCATGTCGCGTTTGGAGAACCCCTGATCTGCCTTAAACAGTGGAAACCCCCCAATTCTAATGCCAACCCTAACCCCAACACACCCCTAACCCTAATCTCAACCCTAACTTTAGCCCCAACCCTAACTTTAGCCCCAACCCTAACTTTAGCACTAACTTAGCCCCAACCCTAACCCTAACTTTAGCACCAACCCTAACCCTAACTTTAGCACCAACCCTAACCCTAACTTTAGCCCCAACCGTAACCATAACTTTAACCCCAACCCTAACCCTAACTTTAGCCCCAACCCTAACTTTAGCTCCAACCCTAACTTTAGCCACAACCCTAATGGAAAAAAGGAAATAAATACATTTTTTTATTTTATTACTTTTCCCTAACTAAGGGGTGATGAAGAGGGGTTTGATTTACTATTTATAGCGGGTTTTTATGTTTGGCAGCTGTCACACACTAAAAGACGCTTTTTATTGCAAAAAATAGTTTTTGCATCACCACATTTTGAAAGCTATAATTTTTCCACATTTTGGCCCTCAGAGTCATGTGAGGTCTTGTTTTTTTCGAAACGAGTTGACGTTTTTATTGGTACCATTTTCGTGCACATTTCAATTCCGATTTTTGGGAGACAGAATGAGCAAAAATCAGCAATTTATGAATTTCTTTTGGGGAGGGGGCGTTTACAACCGTTACGCGTGTGGTAAAATTGATAAGGCAGTTTTATTCTTCGGGTCAGTACGATTACAGCGATACCTTTTTTTATGTTTTGGCGCTTATATATAATAAAAACTTTTTTACAAAAAATTATTTTTGCATCACTTTATTCTGACAGCTATAACTTCTTTATTTTTCCGCTGATGACGCAGTATGGCGGCTCGTTTTTTGCAGGACAAGATGACGTTTTCAGCGGTACCATGATTATTTATCTCTGTCTTTTTGATCGCGTGTTATTCCACTTTTTCTTCGGCGGTATGATGATAAAGCATTGTTTTTTTGCCTTTTTTATGGTGTTCACTAAAGGGGTTAACTAATGGACAGTTTTATATGGCGGGTCGTTTAGGACGTGGCGATACTAAATATATGTACTTTTATTGTTTAAATTTTTTTCACTAAAATATTTTATTGATAGAATAAATATTGATTTTTTTAATTATTTTTTTAAATATTTTTATGATTTAAAAAAAAAATAATAATTTTAACTCTTACTTTTACACTTTGTCCCACTATGGGACAATGATTTTGTGCAGGCTGATTGCTTCTATAGCATGCAGATGAAGCAGCATCTGCATGCTATAGAAGCTGTCAGCGCTGTAGCTTCTGTGCTCCGACCTGTGAGACTTCCTGACATGCACTGCGCATGTCAGGAAGTTTCACTGCTTTGGAGACCCGGATGTCGTCATGACGACATCTGGTCTCCATGGCAGCAATCGGGGTCGTGCCGCGGGGTCTCCGATCCAAAGGCAGAGGGGCTGTCAACCCCTGTGCCAGCTCCGGAACACTGCGATCATGTGTGATAGCAGTGTTTGGGGGTTAAAGAGCCAGGAGCGGTCTATGACCGCTCCCGGCACTTTATGCCGGGTGTCAGTTGTTTGAATCAGCCGATTGCACATAAAATACTATTCCGTCCATGAGTATTAAGTGCCAGGTCACATAGACGGAATAGTACGTCTAGGGTCAGAAAGGGGTTAATTAAATTAGTGATGTGTACAAAGTAAACATTGGCGGACCAAGATGTGAGATTGAACAATGCCTGAGTAACTCAACGGCTGATGAAAGTGTAAAACTTAAAGTATCCTCCAAACTCAATGCCCTGCCAGAGTCTAAAGGGTATGCCACACTAAGCGAGATCGCTAACGAAATCGATAACGAGATCACTATTGCGTCACCATTTATGACGCAGTAGCGATCTTGTTCGCGATCTCGTTAGCGACTTAGCTGTGTGTGACATGTAGCAGCGATGTGGCCCCTGCTGAGATGTCGCTGATCGCTTATGAACGTTCTGAGCCGTTTTTTAGTCGTTGGTGTCCTGCTGGTGAGCCTGAATCGCTGAGTGTGACACCCTTTATGAACGACTTCACCAGCATCACAGGTGGGACTAGGTTTTCCCAACGACCGCAGAGGTCGTTATACAGATTGCTGATAAGATGTGTTTGGAATCTCACAGCTAAGTCGCTAACGAGATCGCTACTGCGTCATAAATGGTGACGCAATAGCGATCTCGCTAGCAATCTCGCTAGCGATCTCGCTTAGTGTGGCATACCCTTTAGTTAAATTATTCCAGACCAATTCACCTCCCCAAGTTGTTACATTTGTATGTGTATTTTTTCATGTGCATATATGTCTTGTATTGGAGACCTGTGTTCATGCTTCTGTGGTGAAAGCAAAGTTGAAATTTGAGATCCTGAAAAACGCAGCAAAAACTGCCCCAAAAACATGCATCTTTGACACTGCTTCTTTTTTGCCAAGAGTGAAGGTTTTGCTGAAGGTAAAAAAAAATAAAGGTAAAAACGCCTAGTGTGAACTTAGCCTTAAAAGGGAACCAGACAGTGAACACATGCTGCCCGACTGCTCGATTCACAGATACCATGTATCAGACACTGGCTGCATAATTTCAGCTACATATGTTTGACTCTGATAAGGCGTTTAAAAGAAAAACATACTTTAACAAGCCGCTATTGAACTTGCGGCTCGAGAGATTAGTTAGGTGGAGCTTCTCCCTGCCCATTGCCAGTGACTGACAGGTCTCTCGCTGTACATGCACTGACGGGGAGCAGAGAAGCCACTGGAGACCCGCTTTACAAGTAGATTCCTGTGCGGCTAGGTCCCCGATGGCTTTGAAATTATGTTTTTCTTTTAAATGCTGCACCATTTTAAATATACACAGCTGAAATCATACAGCCAGAGAGCAAAATTTACTGTCAGAATGAACTCTCTGACAGACTGTTAGGTAAAGCAGCTGGCACTTTCTCCTGTTAATGCAGCTTTCCGCATAGACTGACCGGCACTTCTGTCCATGTAATGACTTCTGGTGGAGAAGCATGTGACCAGACCATTTCATCAGACTCCTCCAATAAAAAAAGCAGCTTTCCCCTTTAAGTGTTTTACCATTGGAGGAGGCTGATAGTCTGATCACATGCTCCTCCACCAGCAGCCATTACATGGACAGAAGTGCTGGCCAGTCTGTGAGGAAAGCGGCATTAACAGGAGAAAGCGTCCGACCCCTTCACCTGAGAATCCGTCAGTGAGCTGGAAAATATAACAGGAAAGTTTATAACTCGTATCTGCTTTTTCTGGAGCTCCTGTCAGCTAATTTATAGCCACAGACCCCAGTAAAGAGACAAAAGGTGCAAAATATGTAATGAAACCCAAGTGCAGAAACGATGTTTAGCCCAAAATACATGGGTTTAAATAGGAAAAAAAGGCCCCTAAAGAAAGCCAGCCCCCTAAGCTCAGCTGGTTCTGCCCATGTAGATGAATGGCCCCTCTCATGGTCTCTGAGCTCACCGACTGGCTGTAGTGCTGTATTAAGTGATGTCAGCATCACAACCAATAATGGGCACGGAGCAGCAGCAGAGACTCAGGACGGCGAGTAAAGAAAGGTTTGTTATTTTATAACAAACTGCAGCCAGGGTTGAAGATTTTCTGAAAATGGACAGATCCTTTAATTACATGAAATCTCAAAAATTGACATATGCAAAGTATTCAAGAAAGAAAGAGCCAATGTTACATACTGTGTGTGCTGCTGGACAGCCTGAGCCAGAGCTGGGTTGGTCTCCATTGAGGTGGTTACAAGTGACGTCAGTAGAGAAAGATACCAGATCGCGGACGCATCAGATACAGACACTGCCGTCTTTTTAATCTTTTGGTAGCCGACCACTCGGAGACCATGGATCCTCGTGTCACAGCCATCACTCAGACATCGCTTAATATTGATCTGTACGTCTGCACAACAGGGAAGATAACATTTAGAACAGGCAGACATGAAAGGTATGAGTCTACTAGCTTAAGAGCCCGGCGCTGCCCGGGCATAGTAACTAACTACGGTTAGTTATAACAAATTATAATGATTATATATATATATATATATATATATATATATATATAAAGCTGAGTCTATAGCCCCACCCACCCCACATAGCCACATTCACTGTAATATCCCACATCACCCCATCAGCCAGAGCCACCAGACTACTACACTAATATCCCACATCATCCCGTCAGAACCACCGAACTACTAATATCCCACATCATCCTGTCAGCAGAGCCACCGGACAACTACCTAATATCCCACATCGTCCTGTCAGCCAGAGCCACCGGACAACTACCCCTAATATCCACACATCGTCGAACCCTGATACTAATCCATCATCCTGCACCGAGCCACCGGACTACTAATATCCCACATCATCCTGTCAGCCAGAGCCACCGGACACTACCCCTAATATCCCACATCATCCTGTCAGCCAGAGCCACCGGACTACTAATATCCCACATCATCCTGTCAGCCAGAGCCACCGGACTACTAATATCCCACATCATCCTGTCAGCCAGAGCCACCGAACTACTAATATCCCACATCATCCTGTCAGCCAGAGCCACCGGACTACTAATACCCACATCATCTCAGCCACGTTCTAATACCCATCAGCCGTCAAGCACGGACATAAACCATCATCGAGCCATAGCCACGACACACACTAAATCATCCGTCAAGCGCAGACTTGCCCTAACTCCATATCATCCGTACCAGTATGATACTACCCTAATATCCACATATCGTCAGCCAGAGGCACTGGGACTACCATAATCCACATGCTTGTCAGCCAGGCACCGGTACTATATCCATCATCCAGTAAGCACCGATATACCCTATACCTCATCATCACGCACTATACCCTATATCCCACATATCCTATCAGCATAGTAGGGCATCCTAATATGCAATACCTCAGCAGAGCTCGATCTAAATCAATCATCCGTCAAGCCACGACTCTAATCCACATCATCCGTCGCATAGACGGCAACTACACTATCCACATCATCCTCACAGCGCAGACATCTACCTAACTCCATATCATCCGTCACAGAGACTGGATACTACCCTATATCCACATCCTGTCAGAGGCCACGGACACCTAATACCACTACTCAGCTGGTCAGAACCACAGCGCTGAGTGGACTTGCCCTGACTTCCATACCAATGATCCCTTTAAGAGGGGCCTGGGGTCAGAACACAGGCTGGATGGATTTGCCCTGACTTTCATACCAGATTCCTTTATAATGTGGGGACAGAACCTAGGCATTGGAAGGCAATGTGCTGACTCAAACGGGGACTTAGAGAGGCCAGGGTCAGAACCACAGCCTGATGATTTGCTCACTCCTACAATGATCCTTTAGGGCCTGGGGTCAGAACCAGAGCGCTGGTGGAACGTCTAATTCCACGGGGATCCTTAAGAGAGCTGGGTCGAATCAAGCCGAGGATTTGCCTAACTTCATAGAGATCCTTAAGCGGAGATGTTGCCTATGGATGGAGAATGTTGTGATGGGAACTGAGGGGATACATTTGTCATGCTCTCTGCTCCTTCTGGGAACAGGTGGACTATTCCGGGAGCTAGATTTCCCCACTGTCTGCTGAGATTGTCTATGAGAACTGTCTATACACATACGCTCAGTCTTTAAAAGCTCGGTGAATGAAAGATACTTGTGATTGTCGTGTACACATTCAATTTTATATATATATAGATTGCCACTTTGTAACCGAGGACTCAGTGACATATCTTTTATCCCAGCATTCAGTGGGGCATCACTTATTTAGTTTAGCTGAATGAAGTCTTGACGTTTTGAGGGAATATTGTATGTTCAATAGTAGCGGAGAAAAAAAAAAAGAAACTTATTTACTTTGATGATATTCGCTGTATACATAAAGTGTATTCGGGTCATTACATTTATGGCAATATGTATGATCCGTTTGCTTTCTATTTTACAACTTTTGCATAACAAAGACATTTTCACTGCCACATAGCTAAAGGTATATTTATTTTTCGGTCAACATAGTATCACAAGATGGTTTTACATTTTTTTTAAAGGGAATCTGTCACCTGACTTTTGCTATTTATTCTGAGAACAGCGTAATGTAGAGACAGAGACCGGATTTCAGAGATGCATCACTTACTGGGCTGCTTCCTGTAGTTTTTATAAAATAAGTTATCTCAGAAGGGGATGGTCTAGTAAACCTGCAGCCATTTAGTCCTCCATACTCATTAGCTTAGTATCACCCAGCCTCCACCACCAATTGGCAGCTTTCTGCCTATGCACAGTGTTCACAGAAAGCTGTCAACCAATGGTGCAGGCAGTGATATACAGGGCTCTGCATTCAGAGAACTAATAGATCTGCAGCTGATAAAACAGTGATTTTATCAGAGCTGCAGCACCCAGTAAAGTTAGTAACATATCGCTGGAACCAGGGTCTCTGTCTCTACATTATGCTGCGTTCAGATGGGGTAGTAAAAACCTTTAGAGGTACCATTTTGAGACACATAGTTAATTGACGTTCATACACAATTTTTTGAAGCGGCAGAATGGGAAAAGTCAAATTCACCTTTATAGCTTTATTATATCTTACTATTTTTGCATTATAAGTGAAATTTAACAGAATTTTTTTTATTTTAACTTTCTTCATTGCTTTTTATTAAGCTGATTTAAGATTATTTTTTTCTGTTTTTGTATCCCACTATGGGACTTCACTGTGCAATCCTCTAATAGTTAACCTCCGGCATTGTAATGTATCATTGTCTCAGTATTCTACACAGGCAACCTATTATTTTTACGACCTACCACAGAGAAGCCTAACAAGAAAGCACATATAGCAGATGAGAAGGCCAGCGGCCCAATAGAACAGCCCTCCGGTAGCGCATTCTTTTTGGAAAATCTGCAGGGTGTCAGGAAGAGCTCTCCCCTCTCTGTAAAACTCCTTAGATGTCACAAACACTATTGGCAACTTCTATCCCAGTCATTAGTAAAGGCAAGGACCCATGCCTGTGATAACTCCATCGCCATGATATAATAGTACGACAGTTCATGGGTACAACCGGCTGACTGTGGTGTACTATTACCACAGGGCATAAAAGGGTTAACTTTAGTCATAATGGAAGCAGCTTATAAAAGTGATTTGCCTTTTTCTCCAGTAGTTAAAGACAACCAAAGTACACTGATGAGATCATCCAAGTGGACCTTTATTGATTCATCAAGAATTCTGCTTATTCAGTCTGCTACGTAGAGCAGAGGCCGTTGTGAGAGCATGCTTCACATATAATGTACAGTACTAATGGCACCCAAGCCATCCAACGGTACTCAGTGCGCCAATTACATTCATACCACAATTTTATCTAACCAGGCAGTAATTATAGGTGCTGCCAACACCAGGCTTAACCCTGAGCATCCGCTGAACATATCCAGACGACCCCATGTGCACAGCATATGCCAAGTGATTCTTTTCACCTAGGTCAGTGATGGAGAACCTTGGCACTCCAGCTGTTGGAGAACTACAACTCCCAGCATGCCTCAACTGCTGCAGGTTGCAAGGGCATGCTGGGAGTTGCAGTTTTACAACAGCTGGAGTGCCAAGGTTAGCCATTACTGACCTAGGTGGTGTTTTATTTTACAGCCTGATTAGAACTCATCTGGAAATAGACGGATTTTGGTAAGAACTTACCTGTAAAATCCTTTTCAGCGAAGGAAGGAAAGGAGACACACTAGCAATGACTAGTGGGTAGGCGGAGCCCAGATAGGATTGACACCTCAGATTAAAAAAGTGTTAACCGGCCCCTCCAGCTCGGGCTCCTCCTACTCCTGCTTCTTCAGTCGTACAAAAGCTTAGGGAAGAGCAAATATCACCAGCGGAGCAACATAACCCCTTCTGAAGGCATTCAGAGAAAAAGCAAGAATACAGGTTATGCATGCATGTAGGCAAAAAACCACACAGTTCCAGGTACTACTCACTGGACCTGACCACCGCGATGAGCTGGCAATGCTGGAAAGGAGCCGTAGCGCGTCAACCTCAGTCCAGATAATCGCTATCAGAAGAGGGTCACGCCGCATCTGAAAACACATCAACACACTTCTACCAGGGCGGGTGCTGTGTCTCCTTTCCTTCCTTCGCTGAAAAGGATTTTACAGGTAAGTTCTTACCAAAATCCGTCTTTCAGCAGCAGAATGGAAGGAAAGGAGACACACTAGTAATGACTAGTGGGACGTCCCAAAGCAGTCCTAAAATTAAGGTGGGAATATAACCAAGAAAAAACAGGCAGAATCCCAACAACCTTGGTAAATGCGCAACAGGCGCCAAATACAAGTTAACTAGAACTTTACACTACAGCCGCCTGTAGAACCCTGCGTCCTAAGGCCGCATCAGCGGAAGCACTGACGTCCACCTTATAAAACTTTGTAAACGTGTGGACGGAGCGCCAAGTCGCACTCGGCAGAGCTGAACTGCCGAAGACCCTTGATGAAAGGCCCACGATGAGGCCACAGCCCTCATGGAATGAGCACGAATCTTAATCGGGCAAGGTTCGCCTTTAAGTCGGTAAGCCTCCAAAATGGCTGACCGAATCCAACGAGCTATAGAATCCTTGGAAGCTCGTTGACCACATCGACGACCTGCTGGAATCACAAACAAGGAGTCTGACTTCCTAAAACCTTGAGTAACAGACAAATAGAACTTCAAGGCCCGCACTAAATCCAATGTGTGCAAAACCCGTTCCTTTGCATTCCTCGGGCCCGGGCAAAGTGAAGGCAAAACAATATCCTGATTAACATGGAATTGCGACACTACCTTAGGTAGAAAGTCGCCCCGTGTGCGAAGCACTACTCGATCCGGGTAAAATTCCAGGAAAGGAGGCGAGCAAGAAAGAGCCGCCAACTCAGAAACCCTTCTCAAAGAAGTGACTGCGACTAGGAAGGCAACCTTCCAAGAAAGCAAAGAAAGGTTAGCAGAATCCATTGGCTCAAAAGGCCCATGCTGAAGAGCCTCCAGGACAAGGTTGAGCCGCCAAGGAGACACAGGTGCCTTCCGCGGCGGAAACTGACGGGTTACCCCGCGAAAAAAGGAGCGCACGTCCCTACGCGAGGCGATAACTCTCCGGAACAACAGGGACAGGGCAGAAACCTGACCCTCAGGGTGCTAACTGCCAAACCCTTGTCCAGCCCGTACTGTAGAAAAGCCAACAGATTGGGAATGGAAAAAAATCCTCGGGTTCCTTGAAGAACCCAAACACCACGAGCTTCCCAGGTCTTGTGGTAAATTCTAGTAGTAGCCGGACCTCTGGCAGCTCGCAGAGTGGCAATGACTTCGGTTGAAAAACCTCTACGGGTCAGTATTTCGGTCTCAAGAGCCACGCCGTCAAACGCAGAGACTTCAAGTCCGGATGACGGACAGGACCCTGGGTTAACAGGTCCGGGCGAAGAGGAAGTGGAAATGGCGGTGCTGCCAAAAGCGACACCAGTGTCGAGAACCACGTCCTCCTTGGCCAATCTAGGGCTATCAACATAGCCGGGATTCTCTCCAGTCTGATCCGACGCAGCACCAGAGGAAGTAAAGATATCGGCGGAAACACATAGATTAGCTCGAATCGGTCCCACGGGGCCACCAGAGCATCCACCGCCACAGCCTTCGGGTTCTGTACCTGGACATGAAGGTCGGCAACTTGGCATTGGACCTGGATGCCATCAAATCCACTTGGGGAACTCCCCAAAGGGAGCACAGCAGTGCAAAGATCTCCGAATGAAGACTCCATTCTCCGGGATCCATCTTCTCTCGACTGAGGAAGTCCACCGTGGTATTCTGAACTCCTGGAATGTGAATCGCAGAGATGGCTGGTACTCTGTCCTCAGGCCCAATTCAGGATCCGAGACACTTCCACCATGAGCCTGGAACTCCTCGTCCCGCCTTGGTGGTTGATATACGCGACCGCCGTTGCGTTGTCTGTCTGCACTCGGACTGGTAGACCGCTCAAAGGGACCGTCCAGTGTTGGAGGCAAAGAAAAATTGCCCTCAATTCCAAGATTTTGATCGGTAGAACAGACTCTTCCGATGACCATACTCCCTGAACCCAGAGATCGTTCCAGACACCCCCCCAGCCCGTCAGGCTGGCATCGGTGGTTATGACCGACCACCTCAGAGGAAGGAAAGACTTCCCCAGTGATAACGTTCCTGGACGTGACCACCAACTTAGGGACTCTCGCACCCTGCGAGAGATGAGGATACTGCGATCCAGTGCAATCTGCGATCGATCCCAATGACTCAGAATGAGCCTTTGAAGGGCTCTGGAATGAAACTGGGCAAACGGAAGTGCTTCCATGGAAGCCACCATCAGACCTAAAAGGCGCATACACTTCCAAGGGACATTGCTGTCGAAGACTTCATAGTCTGTACATGTGAAGGAGACATGCCCGCTTGTCTGGAGGTAGGGACACCACTGCCCGTACCGTGTCGAAATGCATCCCCAAAAACAGGATTGACTGCGACGGTTCCAGAGACGACTTCTCCCAATTGACCAGCCACCCGAAGTCCTCCAGGAGCTGAAGGGATAGATTGCGAGCCGTCACTGCCTCCTCCTTTGAGGACGCCACAATCAAAAGGTCGTCCAGATAGGGAATAATCGTGACTCCCTGTCTTCGAAGAATTGCCATGAGAGGCGCTAGAATTTTTGTAAAAACTCTGGGCGCTGAAGCCAAGCCGAATGGCAGGGCCACAAATTGGTAATGGTCCTGACCTATGGCAAAACGAAGAAAGCGCTGGTGAGCCCTTCCGACGGGAACATGCAAATAAGCGTCGCGAATGTCGATTGACACCAGAAAGTCGTTCTGCGACAGGGTTGCCACAACGGAGCGAAGTGACTCCATGCGGAATTTTTGGGTGTGGACATGCTGATTCAATCTTTTGAGATCCAGAATAGGACGAAATTTGTCCTCTTTTTTGGGGACCACAAAGAGATTTGAATAAAAACCTTTTCCCGGTCCTCTGTCGGAACCGGTATTACTACATCCTTCTGCAGAAGGAATTCCACCTCTCGCAGCAGAGCAGCAAATAGATCGGGCTCTGACGGAATGCGAGACTGGCAAAAACTGTCCGGGGGTCGAGCAGAAAACTCTATGAAATAGCCTGCCGACACAACTCGCGTTACCCAGGAATCCGGAACGCGGGAAATCCAATTCGCCTTGAATTGGAGCAGGCGACCCCCCACTCGAGAGCCCTCGAGTGAGGACCTGGCGTCAGTCTGCCTTGGGGGCTTCTTGTCAGTTTCCCGCTTGTCTTGACGGAAACTTTGTTTCCAAGGGGTGCGGGATTTCTGAGAAGACTTCTTTCCCCGAAAAAGAGGGACGACCCGATCCCCAAGAAGACTGACCGGATCGTCCCCTAGACCGAAAATACCGCCGACCATTACCGGCACTAGGTCTGCAAGAGTAGAAGCCATAGCCCTTCGCTGTGGTAAAGCCGCTTCTTTAGCCTTTGCCTTGGCAATCAGCTCTGTGAGATCAGATCCAAATAGCTGACCACCCTTGTAGGCTAAAGACAGTAAACCCTGCTTGGAAACCGCATCCCCGGTCCACTGTCTAAGCCACAGTGCTCTTCTGACTGTGACCGCTGAGGATTGCGTCCTGGATAATAATGACGCAGTATCCAGACCTGCATCACAGCTATATCGGGCTGCAGTCTCCAATAAATCGAGAAGTCCATCTATCTCGGATAATGGAGATCTATTTTGCAACGCCTTACGTAAAAGGACCAACCAGCACAGGGAAGCCTTAGAAGCACACATGGATCCTAGTACTGCTCTGAATCCATGACCTGCAGCTTCATAGATGGATTTCGCCGCCATCTCCGTTTTTCTGTCCAGCGGCTCTTGCAGACTCGCTTTCCCTTTAACCGGAAGCAATGAGGATTTACTAAGCTGGGATAAAGGAACATCCACTTCAGGAGAAGGAATCCAATTATCCGTCAATTCCGTTGAACACGGATATAATGCTTCAAAGAACCGTGTCCCTTGAAAACGTTTATCTGGACACAGACGTTCTTCTCCACTACCGTATTAAGCTCTTCCAGAGCCGGTAATGTTGACCGCGACTTATGGTACTCCTGGTACATGCGGCCCGACTTACCAGGCCGTGTAGTTACCTCCTCCGGTAACTGTAACGCCTCTCTCATAGCTTCAATTAAAGCCTCTGTTCGGCTCACAAGAGAGAAAGAATGTCCCTGCCGATCCTCCTTATCCGAACGGATAACTCCCCTTCTGAGTTTGAAGGAGAACCCTGTCCGCATTCCATATCAGATACCTCTGATTCGATACGCGGAAAAGATGGCACCGGCCTGCGCCGCTTCCTGTCATGAGAGGATCTAGCTGACACCCACTGACCTAAAAGGTCAGACAAGCCATTAATTGACTGAGCGATGGCATCTAATTTGGTATCGCTGTAAATCGCAGCGCTTGATGCCGTCGAAGTCTGCGTATCAGATACTTGCGACTGATCCTGTAGCGGATCTGGCAGATGGTCCGCACCTTCCGGACCCTGAACCGACATGTCAGCAGTAAATGGCAGGTCAAAACCCTGTTAGTAACTGGAAACAGTGTGGTTACTAAGCAGACTGAGCAAGTACGCTGAAGGGTTAAAGCTCTTAAAGAAGAGAGTTACCCCAGCTATCTCTCAGTATATAAATAACCTCCTGCGTTCTGATCCCTACCGGGTAGAACCTGCGGCGGTTATTGCTGAAAGGGTTAACCCTTCATAGGGGTTAATGCCGCCAACTCCCCACAACTCCCTATATAAAATAAGGAGTGTGCGAGTCCCAGGTCTCTATAAGAGAACGCGGCTGCAGATAAACGCTATCTGTCACTTGGAACACAGATAGGTTCTGCGCTGTGGGGTGATGATATTCACTCACCCAGCTGGCCTCGGTGAAAGTATACCTTAAACAGGAGGAGCGGAGCATGAGGAGCCCGGAGCCTCTGTAATGGCCGCCGCGCTGAGAGAAGCCGGAAGAGAAGGACAGTGAAGCTGCAGTCTCCTCAGAGCGATTCCTGTCACAAAAAGAGCGGGAAGCGTGAAGCCACGCCCCCTCCGGCTTCAAAAAAAGAGCCGAACTCCTCGCTCTCTGCTCTCCTCAGTCCTGCAGGTATCTGCCTGCGGACATAAAATACAGTCACCAAACATGTCATCTAATACATGTACCAGCGGCTGCCGCAGCAGCCACTGAGAGCACACACACATTCACATAAAAATGCGGTACTCACCAGCCGAGCGCCACAGGGACCCCCAGGGGTTTGTGGCGCTGTGCCCATCGCTTCCCCCCCGGGCGGGAACGTAGTGACCCCCATGTGCGGTTTGCGTCCCCGCCAGGGAAGCAATCCTCATCCCCCAGGGCCGGCGTGAAACTGCAGGGACCACCATACAGGGTATTACAGATCGCCAAGGGAGAGGTGGGGTCCAGCAGCGCTGAGACCCCTGAGACCTCTAGACCACTTCTGGTGATCCAAGTCTCTTGTCCGATAAAAATAATAAAGTTTTCTGAGGAGCTGCTTCCAGCAGCGACCTATCCTCTGGACCTCAAATTTTAGACTGAAGAAGCAGGAGTAGGAGGAGCCCGAGCTGGAGGGGCCGGTCAACACTCTTTTTAATCTGAGGTGTCAATCCTATCTGGGCTCCGCCTACCACTAGTCATTACTAGTGTGTCTCCTTTCCTTCCATTCTGCTGCTGAAATCAAAGCAAGACATGGAAAACCGAAGCAGTGATTTACTGGACGGACTCACACATCTGATTTATGTTGGCATTTTCCAGCAATGTCACATATCCCGTAGTGTTGCTGGTGATGTGGACCTCCCGAACCTCCTGCAGATTGCTGGGGTTCCTTCCCACTGAGACACCCACTTGCTGGGGCATGTAACTCTGGTCTGCGGAGCTGATCGCAACTGACAGGTGCCGTAATACAACATCAGGCTTCATTCGCAACCTGTGGGAAATCAGGACATTAACAAATAATAATGGACGAGGATTTCAATATATTCAAAACGTACAAAGACCAATATATTAGACCATAAACCTAACATGCAAGATTTGCTCTCACTTACAGCTTACCAACAAAATATATTGTTGGATATGAACAGTTCACTTCAAGCTCATGGTTTCCATTTATCTCCATCCCACCATACAATAATGCACTATTATGTCGCCTGTCAGGTCACAGTCTTTGAAGCAGGCTCAGAAATCCAAGCCAGGAAGTGGAGCTGCTCTTAGCAGTTTTAATGCCGCTGTTAAAGAAGCACTCCCATCAAAGTTTATATCCCCTTCACATATTGCAGTCTTCATATTATACAGCACTGTGTGCTTACAATTGCTCATTTTGCCTTTCTACCCAGTTAGTCTTCCCTTTTCTCTGTGTAGAAACAGAACACCTCTTGTCCCTGCATTTGTCATACCTCTGTGGAGAGTTAGCACATTCCTGGACTTCTTTAAAAAACTGCAGCGTTTCAGAGTAACACATACATGACTGCAATAACCCAGTCTGTGTGTAATTCTTGCGGCCTGTGGCTCTGGCAGCATGAATATGCCGTCAGGTCCCCTAAAAGTTGTGTTTTCAAAACTTTCTCCAAAGCTCGCAGTTGGTTCACATGTCTTTAGGATATCATTAATCATTTCTATTCTCTAACGTATCTTCAAAGTGACTGAAGTTGACACAAATTTCTAAATGGCTGCCATACCTGAAGAGCAACATTCATGAACGCACACACACACACACACACACATATATATATATATATATATATATATATATATACACACATACACATATACACACACACACAATATATGTAAATCAGCTGTTCCAGGCTATGGGCCGTACACTGATCTGCAGGAGAATCTGCCTCCAGAGCTTATTATAAATGAAAGGGGGCGTTACCAGTGAGACACGTAATGACCCGACAGTCCGCTCTCAATCACACATAGCTCTGCAGTGACACCAAAACTAACACAGCACAGCACAAGTGAACTTTGTCTCATTATAAAAATATTTGCAGTCGTCTTCTTACAGTGCTTCAGCTTCCATCTCACAGCCAGCCACTATGGTGAAAAGTAGTACATCAGAACTGACAGCTCTTTGAGAAGACAACTGCAAATGTGTTTGTTGCATTTGTAACGAGACATGGTTCAGCTCTGCTATACTGTGTTGTCTGTAACAAGGCACAGCTCTGCAGCAGAGCTGACAGCAGTATGATCGGACACATACTGCTGCAAATGAGTGCAGTTAGAAAAAGAATCAGATGAAAGCCCATACTGTCCTCTCTGTACACTCTCTTTTGCCCCCCCTCCCCACGCCCAGGAGCTGTGGTATGATCAGACCATGTTCCTGCACGATCAGACACAGCCATTACACAGTACACAGCAGGGACACATGTATAAGATTATCTAAGCCAGGGTTCGACAAACCCGGGCGCCAGGTCGCCAGTGGCGCCTAGAAAATCATGCCTGGCGCCCGGGTTTGTCGGGGCCCTGAGCAGGCGGGGGGGCCCACTCGCCGTCGGGCACCCCGGCGCCCGTTAGCGGAGGAGAGCGGTTGTCAGCGCCGCCACCCGCCCCCCCTCCGCCCCCGCCTGCTCAGGGCCCCGGCAGTGGCTGGCACAATACTTACCTCTCCCGTGCCTCCGCTGCCGCAGCTCCGGGCTCCAGGGGGCGCCGGCGCTTCCTCTCACAGCAGCGCCGCTGAATGACGTCATCATTCAGCGGCCGGCTGTGGCAGAGAGCGCGGACGACAGACAGGTGAGATATGATGGTGTGTGTGTGTGTGTCTGTCTGTGTGCATCAGTGTGTGGTGTGTGTGTGTGTGTATGTGAGAGAGTGCTTGTGTGCTGCATGTGTGATGGTGGTGGGGGGGCAGTGATGATGGGAGACATGATGATAATGGGAGACATTGATGATGGGGAGACATTGATGATGATGGGAGGCATTGATGATAATGGGGAGGCATTGATGATAATGGGGAGGCATTGATGATAATGGGGAGGCATTGATGATAATGGGGAGGCATTGATGATAATGGGAGGCATTGATGATGATGGGAGGCATTGATGATGATGGGGAGGCATTGATGATAATGGAGAGGCATTGATGATAATGGGGAGGCATTGATGATAATGGGGAGGCATTGATGATAATGGGGAGGCATTGATGATGATGGGGAGGCATTGATGATGATGGGGAGGTATTGATGATAATGCGCAGGCATTGATGATGATGGGGAGGCATTGATGATGATGGGAGGCATTGATGATAATGGGAGGCATTGATGATAATGGGGAGGCATTGATGATAATGGGAGGCATTGATGATGATGGGGAGACATGATGATAATGGGCAGGCATTGATGATGATGGCAGGCATTGATGATGATGAGAGCATGATATGATGGGGGCAGGCATTGATGATGATGGGGAGGCCATGATGATGATGGGGAGGCAATGATGATGATGGGAGGCAATGATGATGATGAGGAGTCAATGATGATGATGAGGAGGCGATGATGATGAAATGAAAAAAAAAATTCTGGCTCCTAAATTTTTTGGCTGGCTCCTAGATTCTGAACAACTTTGTCAACCCCTGATCTAAGCAATGTAATTTAAAAAAAAAAAAAAAAAAACACATCCAATTGTGGAACTTATTTTAATTCCAAGATTTATTAATTAAAATGTACTTTGTTCTTGGGAAAACCCTTTTAAGAAAAATACGGATGTCTATGGAATCAGAGCCTGTATTACAGATATCAAGGTATCATTTTCTTCTCCTTTCTACGACCTGTAAGCCCATAAAGACACATTAGATGCCTTGAACCTACTTGACATATTCCCTACAAAACAAAAAACATACCGTATCCAGTGAGATCGGGCACTACCGTCTGACTGCCAGTAAGAGGCCGTCTCCCCATTTGTCATCTTGTCAATATCTGACGAGTTTGATGAGGTTTCAATGCTGCTGTAACACTTAGTTACGGGTTTACATTTCAGAGTTTCATCACTGCCACTCAGAACAGAAGATGATTCTGGAAAATAAGTAAATATTACATGAATTGCACATCTTAATGAACAGGAGAAAATGCTTTTAAGTTTCTTGTATCCTCAAAGCTTGTTCACCAAAACAACAAGTCACATTACCCACCTGTGGGTGTAGGCGTTCATTCCCAAGGATGAAACTTCCTGAAGCCTAAACCACTGGGGAAGTGACATCGCTAGGAAGGCCATGCCACTATGTCCAAGGCAGTGAACAGAAGTGTGAAGAAACCGATGCATTGCTGCCATATTCTTTACACCTGCGGTTCTCCGGCTGAGGGGCTCATCTAAGTGGTCAAGTCTCCATTAAATTCTTTAGAGAGTCAAATGGCCAGACGCGGAATTACATCTTAGGCCGGCGTCACACTGCCGAGTTTGATGCGAGTTAGTCGCACGACTTTCTCGCATCAACACCCGGAACGGCCGCCCGCTCTCGGATCCGAGTGCGCGGCGGCATAGAAATACATGCAGCCATACACTCGGGTCCGAGAGCGGGCGGCCGTGCCGGGTGTTGATGCGAGAAAGTCGTGCGACTAACTCGCATCAAACTCGGCAGTGTGACGCCGGCCTTATATTCTGGGTAAGGGAAAATCTGATTTAGGGCTCATACTCACTTGCGAGAAACTCGGATGAGTCTCGCACGTCAATACCCGGCACTCAGATCGGAGCGTTCAGCTGCATAGGAATACATGTAGAAAAAGAAGAAAAGGTCCACCTCCAGCCATGTTCAATTTTTTAACCTTGTTTCAATAAAGAGGATTTTTTTATATTATTCCTGGAGCTGGACCTTTTCTTCCTTTTCTACATTTATCGCAACGTCTGGTAGTGACGTGTCTTTGCTTGGATTGGTTATGTACCAAGGGAGGTGAGCGGAACTACGTTTTTTTTTCTTCTAACCATAGAAATACATGCACCTGGACGCTCTAATCAGAGTGCCGGAGGCAGTGCTGGGTACTGACGTGCGAGACTCGTCCGAGTTTCTCGCGAGTATGAGCCCTTAGCCATATAATGGACTACCATACAAAAACAACTAAGAAGCCCAACTGTACACAATAAAAAGTATATATCTAGAAAGACATCCATCTATGAAAGGTGTCCCTAGGTATATTTAGCCCACAGTCAATATGGCTCTCATGTGTTACAAGAGTCATGTATATTTTCCAGTGTTAAACTGAACATTTAGGTAAAATTAAGTTAACCAAGTCTTTGCTGCAATAACAGCTATAATGCATTATTTATTATTACATGCATACAAATATTTTTCTTCTTTATTATGCTGACTTTAACCCCTTAATCCCATCCGACGTACTATTCAGTCCATGTGACCTGGTACTTAATTCCCAGGGATGGAATAGTACGTCACATGCGATCAACTGCGCTCCCGGGGGGAGCGCAGCTGATCGCGGCCGGGTGTCAGCTGATTATCACAGCTGACACCCGGCACTATGTGCCAGGAGCGGTCACGGATTGCTCCCGACACATTAACCCCTGGCACACCGCAATCAAAGATGATCGCAGTGTACCGGGCGCACAGGTAAGCGTCGCGCAGGGAGGGGGCTCCCTGCGTGCTTCCTGAGTCCCTCAGAACAGCGCGATGAGATCACGCTGTTCTGAGGCCTTCCTCCCTGCAAGACCCCGGATCCAAGATGGCCGCGGGGTCCTTCCGGGAGGCGGCTTCCTCAGTGCCTGCTGAGAGCAGGCGCTGAGGAAGCCTGCAGCAGTGCCTGTGAGATCGCTGGTGTGACAATGCTGTGAACACTGTCACACCAGCGATCTGACCCTATACAGTGATGTCACACCCTGGGACAAAGTAAAAAAGTTAAAAAAAATAAAAACAAGTGTAAAAAAAAAATTCATAAATAATGAAAAAAAATATATATGTTCCCCAATAAATTTCTTTCTTCATGTAAATAAAAAGAAAAAAATCAACAAAAGTACACATATTTAGTATTGCCGCGTCCATAACGACCCGCCCTATAAACCTGTCCCATTAGTTAACCCCGTTAGTGAACCCTTTTAAAAAAAAAAAAAAAAAAAACAAGGCTAAAAAACAATGATTTACCATTATACCGCCGAACAAAACACGGATTTTGGTAAGAACTTACCGGTAAAATCCTTTTCAGCGAAGGAAGGGAGGGAGACACAGGAATTCATTACTGATGGGTAGGCGGAGCCCCAGATCAGGATGTCACCTCAGATCAAAAGAGTGCTGACTGGCTGGCCCCTCCAGCTCGGGCTCCTCCTACTCAGCTCCAGTCGTACCAAAGCTTTTAGGAAAAGAGCCAAGATCACCAGCGGAGCAACATAACCCCTTCTGAAGAAACTTCAGAGAAAAAACACAAGGATACAGGTTATGCATGCAAAGAAAGCCAAAAACCACAGAGTTCCAGGTACTACTCACGGAACCTGACTACTGCGATGAGCTGGCGATGCTGGAACAGAGCCTTAGCGCGCTGACCTCAGCCCAGATAATCGCTATCAGATAAGGGTCGCGCTGCATCTGAAAACATCAACACACTTCTGCCTTGGGAGGGTGCTGTGTCTCCCTCCCTTCCTTCGCTGAAAAGGATTTTACCGGTAAGTTCTTACCAAAATCCGTGTTTCAGCTGCAGAATGGAAGGGAAGGAGACACAGGAATTCATTACTGATGGGACGTCCCAAAGCAGTTCAAAAATAAGGGTGGGAAAAAACCAACAAAAGGCAGAAACCCAACAACCTTAACAACAAAGCGCAACCAGCGCTAAACACAAGTTCATCCAGAACTTTAAACTACAGCTGCCTGCAGGACCCTACGTCCGAGGGCTGCATCAGCGGAAGCACTGACGTCCACTTTATAAAACTTCGTAAACGTGTGGACAGAGCGCCAAGTTGCCGCCCGGCAGAGCTGCACTGCCGAAGCACCTTGGTGAAAAGCCCACGATGAAGCCACAGCCCTCGTGGAATGGGCTTGAATCTTAATCGGGCAAGATTCACCCTGAAGACGGTAAGCTTCCAATATAGCTGACCGGATCCAACGAGCTATAGAATCCTTGGAAGCTCGTTGACCACGCCGACGACCGACTGGAACCACAAATAGGGAGTCCGTCTTACGAAAACCTTGAGTAATAGATAGATAAAACTTCAAGGCCCGCACTAAATCCAATGTGTGTAAAGCTCGCTCTTTCACATTCTTCGGATCCGGGCAGAATGAAGGCAACACAATATCCTGGTTGACATGAAATTGTGACACCACTTTAGGCAAAAAATCACCCCGAGTGCGAAGCACTACACGATCCGGAAAAAACTCCAGAAAAGGAGGCGAACAAGAAAGAGCTGCCAACTCAGAAACTCTCCTCAAGGAAGTGACTGCAACAAGGAAAGCCACCTTCCAAGAAAGTAAAGAAAGGCTAGCAGAAACCATAGGCTCAAAAGGTTTATGCTGAAGAGCCTCCAAAACAAGGTTGAGCCGCCAAGGAGACACGAGTGCCTTCCGCGGCGGGAACTTACGAGATATACCTCGGAAAAAGGAGAGCACGTCTCTATTTGAAGCAATGGTTCTCCGGAACAATAAGGACAGAGCAGAAATCTGACCTTTCAGGGTGCTGACTGCCAAACCTTTGTCTAGCCCATGCTGCAGAAAAGCCAACAGGTTGGGAATGGAAAATTTTCTCGGGTTCCGAGAAGACCCCAAACACCACGAAAAGAAGGTTTCCCAAATTTTGTGGTAAATCCTAGTAGTAGCCGGACTTCTTGCAGCACGAAGGGTAGCAATGACCTCGGCTGAGAAACCTCTACGGGTCAAGATTTCGGTCTCAAGAGCCACGCCGTCAAACGCAGGGACATCAAGTCCGGATGACAAACGAGCCCCTGAGTCAACAAGTCCGGTTGAAGAGGGAGTGGAAAAGGAGGTGCCGCCAACAGCGACATTATTGTCGAGAACCACACCCTTCTTGGCCAGTCTGGAGCTATCAAAATAGCTGGAATTCTCTCTAGTCTGATCCGACGCAGTACTAGAGGAAGTAAGGATATCGGCGGGAATACATAGATCAGCTCGAACTGATCCCATTGAGCCACTAGAGCATCCACCGCCACAGCCTTCGGGTCCTTGTACCTGGACATGAACGTCGGTAACTTGGCATTGGACCTGGATGCCATCAAATCCACTTGGGGGGTTCCCCAACGAGAGCACAGTAGTGCAAAAACTTCCGGGTGGAGGCTCCATTCCCCGGGATCCATCCTTCTGCGACTGAGAAAGTCCGCTGTAATATTCTGAACCCCTGGAATGTGAATCGCCGAAATGGCTGGTACACTGGCCTCTGCCCAAATCAGAATTCGAGACACCTCTACCATGAGTCTGGAACTCCTTGTCCACCTTGGTGATTGATATACGCGACAGCCGTCGCATTGTCTGTCTGCACTCGGACTGGCAGACCGCTCAAAGGGACCGTCCAATGTTGGAGGCAAAGGAAAATCGCCCTCAATTCCAGGATGTTGATCGGAAGAACAGACTCTTCCGATGACCATACCCCCTGAATCCAGAGATTGTTCCAAAACACCCCCCAGCCCATCAGGCTGGCATCGGTGGTTATGACTGACCACTTCGGAGGGAGGAAAGACTGCCCCTGGACGTAACCACCATTCTAGGGAATCCCGCACCGCGCGAGAAATGGTGACACTGCAATCCAGCGATTGCGACTGGTTCCATCGACTCAAGATGAACCTTTGGAGAGTCCTGGAATGGAACTGGGCAAAAGGAATTGCCTCCATGGACGCCACCATCAGTCCCAGAAGACGCATACACTTCCGTAGGGACATTGCCGTTGAGGATTTCATAATCTGTACATGTCGAAGAAGACATGACTGTTTGTCTGGTGGTAGGGAAACTACCGACCGAAACGTGTCGAGATGCATTCCCAAAAAGAGGATTGTCCTCGATGGTTCCAGGGACGACTTCTCCCAATTGACCAGCCAACCGAAGTCCTTCAGAAACTGAGGAGACAAATCCCGAGCCGTCAACGCCTCCTCCTCCGAGGAAGCCACGATCAAAAGATCGTCCAGATAAGGGAGAATCGTAATCCCCTGTCTTCGAAGGATTGCCATGAGGGGCGCCAGAATTTTTGTAAAGACCCTTGGCGCTGAGGCTAAGCCGAACAGCAGAGCCACGAACTGGTAATGATTCTGACCTATGGCAAATCGAAGAAAGCGCTGATGAGCCTTTCCGATGGGAATATGCAAATAGGCGTCGCGAATGTCGATTGACACCAGAAAATCGTTCTGTGATAAAGCTGCCACAACGGAGCGAAGCGACTCCATGCGAAATTTCCGGGCATGGACATGCCGGTTTAATCGCTTGAGATCCAGAATCGGGCGAAATTTGTTCTCCTTTTTGGGAACTATAAAAAGGTTGGAATAAAAACCTTTCCCTCGGTCCTCTGACGGAACCGGTATCACTACACCCTTTTGTAGCAGAGATTCGACCTCTCGCTGTAGAGCGACAACAAGCTCGGGTTCCGACGGAACGCGAGACTGACAAAAAACATTTGGGGGTCGAGAAGCAAACTCTATGAAATAGCCTGCCGACACTATCCGCGTTACCCAGGAATCTGGAACGCGAGCCATCCAAGTCGCCTTGAAAAGAAGCAGGCGACCCCCCACTTGAGAATCCTCGAGTGGACCCCTGGCGTCAATTCGACTTTGCGGGCTTCTTGTCAAGTTCCCGCTTGTCCTGGCGGAAACTCTGCTTCCAGGGAGTACGAGTTTTCTGAGAGGATTTCTTTCCTGAGAAGGAAGGACGACCCGATCCCCACGAGGAGTGACTAGATCGTCCTCGGCCCCGAAAGGACCGCCGACCACTATAGACACCAGGCTTACTGGACACCGAGGCCATGGCCCTACGCTGTGGTAATGCTGATTCCTTCGCCTTAGCCTTGGAAATCAGCTCTGTGAGGTCGGATCCAAAAAGATGGCCACCCTTGTAAGGTAAGGCCAACAACCCTTGTTTGGAAACTGCGTCCCCGGCCCACTGTCTGAGCCATAAAGCTCTTCTGACTGTGACCGCTGAAGCTTGCGCTTTGGCCAGCAGAGATGCCGTATCCAGACCGGCATCAAAGATATAACAGGCTGCCGTTTCTAACCATTCACAAGTTTCCCGTATCTCAGATAACGGAGATTCATTTTGCAACTCCGTCTTCAGACGTGCCAACCAGCCTAGAGAAGCTCTAGCAGCACACATGGATCCTAGCACTGCTCGGAATCCATGACCCGCAGCCTCATAGCTTGCTTTTGCCGCCAATTCCGTTTTTCTATCCAAAGGCTCCTGTAAGCTCGCTTTCCCTTAATAGGGAGTAGTGAGGATTTACTAAGCTGAGATAAAGACACATCCACCTCAGGAGCAGAAGTCCAATTAGCCTTTAACTCCGCAGAGCAAGGATAAAGTGTATCAAAGAATGCGTTCCATGAAAACGCTTGTCTGGACACAGACGTTCCTCCTCTATTACACTATTAAGCTCATCCAGAGCTGGCAATGTTGTACGCGAAGCACGGGACTCCTGGAACATGCGTGCTGATTTACCAGGACGACTAGTTACCTCCTCCGGTAACTGTAATATATCTCTCATGGCTTCAATTAATGCCTCCGTACGCTTCGCCATAGAGGAACGCCCCTGCGGCTCGTCCGCATCTGAATCGGATATTTCTCCATCCGAATTTAAAGGGGAACTCTGCCCAATATTAGATACATCTGACTCGCTCCGTGTAGAGGCCGGTAACGGCCTGGTCGCTTCCTCTGAGAGGAATTAGCAGACACATATTGACCTAAAAGGTCAGACAAGTTGTTGATCGATCGAGCGATAACGTCCAATTTTTCACCGCTGTCGACCGCAGTGCTAGACGCTGTGGAGGTCTGCGTATCTGATTGCCGTAATGGCACTGGGGACATGGTCCGCGGCATCTGAACTCTGTTCAGACATGTCTCACCTGTATGAGCAGGTCAAAGCGGTAATACCAGCAAAAACTATGCGTTTTTTTTTTTTTTTTTAAACGCTGAAGGGTTAACGCTCCACCAGGCAGGGTTACCCCAGCGGTATTCAGTCAAAAAATTTTGCTGGTAGAAATAACCTCAGAGGGGTTAATATTGCAAACTCACCCAAATATTATATTTGTGAGTCCCAGCCAATGTTATGTCTCTAATGAGACTGCAGCTGCAGGATAGCGATCGCTGCGCTGCGGGGTGAGGAATCAGCACTCACCCAGCTGGCCGTGGTGTCTTATGAGGAGAGGAGCGGTCTGAGGAGCCCAGGAGCCTGTGTAATGGCCGCCACAGTGAGGGAGTCGCAGGGGAAACGCCAGAGCGACCGTCTTCCTGCTCAGAAGACCGGGAATAGTTAGGCCACGCCCCCCGCCAGCTCGAATATTGAGCGCGAACTCCCTCGCTCCTGCTCCCTCTCTGTCCTGCAAGTATCTGCCTGCGGACAAAAGATCACCACATCTACTTGTGTAAGCGCTGTCACCGCAGCGCTGAAGCATACTGACATACATGTAATAGCGCTGTACATGTAGTAGCGCTGTCACAGCAGCGCTGAAGCATACTGACATACATGTAGTAGCGCTGTCACAGCAGCGCTGAAGCATACTGACATACATGTAGTAGCGCTGTCACCGCAGCGCTGAAGCATACTGACATACATGTAGTAGCGCTGTCTATACTGACATACAAGTAATAGCGCTGCTCATTCTGACGCTAAAGCACTCACACATAATTTAATAAAAAAATTTGTGTGGAGTACTCACCAGCCAAAGCGCCACAGGGACCCTCAGGGGTTTCTGGCGCTGTGCCCATGCTTCCCCCCAGGGCGAGGAACGCAGTGACCGCACGTTGGTTTGCGTCCCCCAGGGAAGCTCTCCTCATCCCCCCGGGCCGGCAAGGATTCTGCAGGGATATTGAACCCTGATTGGGGCTCCGCCTACCCACAGTAAAAATTCCTGTGTCTCCCCCCCTTCCTTTGCCTGAAAAGGGAAAATAACTGCGATAAAAGCGGGTTAAAATAACATGGTCGCTAAAAATGTTTTTTGTCCCGGGAAATGAGCCGATACAGGCTTCCGAAAAGATAAAAAAAGTTATGGAAAAAAACCCGATGCAAAATAATTTTTTATATAAAAGGGTTTTTTTTTTAAAAAAGGGGCCAAAACAAAAAAAAAATGTATAAATGGTACGCTGAATCATCCCCCCCCGATAAAAAAAGTTTATCAATTTTCCACGGGAACGGTATAAAAGTCCCCCCCAAAAAAAATTTTCTAAAATTGGGTTTTTTTTTCTTCTATCCAAAACGAAAAAAAAGCGAAAAAAAATTTTTTTGTGCCCAAAAAAGCCCCCAAAAAAAAAGTCCCCGTCCGCAAAAAAAAAGACCTTCGACTCTGTGGGCAAAAAAAAAAAAAAATTTGCTTCAAAAAGTGATCCCAAAAAATTTTTTGAATAAAAAGTTCTTTTAGCTTTTTTGACAGCTCCTAAAAAACCTTTTAAAAATTAAATCAAACCCTTTTACCCCCCCTTAGTTGGGAAAAAAAAATAAATTAAAAAAAAATGTTTTCCTTTTCCTTAGGTTGGGGGGGGCTAAATTGGGTTTTTGGGGGAAAAAATTAGGGTTAGGGTTTGGGACTAGGGTTACGGGGTGTTGGGGTTGGGTTTTGGGGTTTTGGGTTTTGGGGTTTGGGGATTGGGGGTTGGGGTGTTTTGGGGGGTTGGGTTGAGTTGAATTGGGGGGTTTCCTTTTTTTGGGAACGGGGTTCCCAAAAAAGAATGGGTTGTTTAAAATTTTCCCATTGGGGTTAAAAGTCAAAGGGCTCCTTCCCCTTTTGGGCCCTTTCCCGGGCCCCAAAAGTAGTTTCCCCCAAAATATGGGGTTTCCAATCGGACAAATTGCCAATAATCTTGGGGCCCCATTTTCTTTGTTCCCTTTGGGAAAAAAAAAATTGGGGGGGGAAAAAAACCCCTTTTTGGAAAAAAAAATAATTTTTTTTTTTTAGGTCACGTTATAAATTCTGGAAGATTGGGGGTTAAAATTTTTCCCCCACCATTAGAAATTCATTTGGGGGTTTGTTTCTATATGGGGTCATTTGGGGGTTTTACGTTTAGGCCATCAGGGGTCTCCAAAGGCATGACCCCGGCCCCCTTTCCTAAAAGTCTGCTTACAAAATCCTATTCTTTTGAGCCCGCGTGTGCCAAAAATATTTTTTCCCCCAAAAAATGGGAAGCGTACCGGGGGACAAATTGGCAAATTTTTGGGGCCTTTTTTTCCCCTTACATTGGGAAAAAAAAATTGATGAAAAATTCTTTTTTTGTAAAAAAAAAATAGGTTTTTTTTATTTTCATCCCGGGGCATTATAAATTGTGTAAGTTGGGGTTTAAAGTTCTCCCCAATTTAGTATTCCCTTTGGGTTTATTTCCCAAAAAAGGTTTTTTGGGGGGGGGGTTTTCCCACTTTTTGGGGGAGAAAAAGGGGTCTAAAAATGAACTAACCTATCAAAGTTGCCCCCAAAAGTCTTATCCTTTCAGAGCCCTGCCGTCCCCCAAACGTTTTCCCCTCCATATTCATATCAGCGTACTGGAAATTGGAAACACTTTTGTGGTCAATTTTTCTTTTTACCCGGGAAAAAAAATTTTTGGTGACTTAAATTCATTTTTGTGGGAAAAAAAAAATAGGATTTTTTTTTCACCCGGGGGCATTAAATTGTGTAAACCCTTTGGGGGGTTCAAAGTGCCACCACGATCAAATTCTTGGGGGTCTATTTTCCAAAAGGGGCCTTTTGGGGGGTTTTTCCCACGTTTAGGAAATAGGGATTAAAAACAGCCCCTAAAGCCCGCTTTCCCAAAAAAAGTCATTACTTCCTTCCCCGGCCGATGCGCCCAAAACATATTTCCCCACATGGGGGGTTCAGCGTACTAGGCAAAAAGAATTTTGGGTTTCCTTTCCTTTGGGGAAAAAAAAAAAAAGGGGGAAAAAATCTTTTTTTTGGAAATTTTTTTTTTTCACACCCAGGCATTGAAACTTTAGTAACATTGGGGGGTCAAAATGCCACAACGATCTAATAAGTTCCCTTTGGGGGTTTTTTTTTTCCAAAAAAGGGCACATTGGGGGGGGGGGGTTATTTTTGGAATAGGGGTCTCCAAAAAGGGCATGGTGTCCAATCTCAATTCCCCCCCAATTTTGGTTGAAAAATCTAAAGGTGCTCTTTCCCCCTTTCCAAGCCCCCGCCTGCGCGAGACAGTGGTTTTCCCCCCCAAAATGGGGTTCGGGTACTTGGGAAATTCACAACAACTTTTTCTGTCCCTTTTCTCCCTTTTACCTTTTTTAAAAAAAAAAAAAGTTTGAAAAGATCATTTTTGTGATAAAAAATTAAAAGTTCTTTTTTCCCTTTCCAAAATTTTAATCTGTAAGCCCCGAAAGGGGGTTTAAAAACTTCTTTAATGGGTTGAGTCCTTGGGGTGCGAAAGGTGTCACTTTTGGGGGTTTTTTTTCCAAAAAACCCTCAAATGATTCAAAGGAGGGGGTCCCCCAAAAAAAAAGGTTTTGTACAATTTTTTGTAAAAATGGAAAACGTGGTCACTTTTAACCCCTTTAACTTCTAACAAAAAAAAAATTTGGTTTTAAAAAATTTTGTGATGTAAAGTAGGGCTGGGGAAAAAGTTATTTTGAATATTTTGGTGACATTTTTTGGGGGTTTTTAAGGAAAAAAATTTAAAAATTTTTAAAATTGGGACATTTTCAAAATTTTCCCCCTATTTACATATTTTTCATAAATAACCCAAGATATCGAAGAAATTTTCACTATCAAGAGTACAATTGCCCAGAAAAAATTCAAAATGTGAAGACCCTTTGGGGGGTTTCCCAGGTTAAGTCATAAAGAGACGTGGTAAAATTGTAAAAAATTGGCCCCCGGCATTAAGTGCAAACCCCCTTGGGGGTTTAAGGGGGTTTAAAGGAAAAGGTCGTAAAAAATAATTTTGTTTTTTTTGGGGGCATATATGCACAAAAAAATTTATACCAAAAACAAGGGGAAAAAGTGAATTGTAAAAAATAAAATATCCCCCCTTTTCTTTTTGAGAAGTTTTTTTTAAGGAACCCCTTAGTCGGCGCCCCATGGACATATGTTATTGCGCATTTAGTTGGAAAGGGGATCACTAAAAAAATCGGTTCATGCGAAAAGCGCAAAAACTTTAAAAAAAGTAAACTAAAAGTTTTGTTTTGGGATTGCGAAAAGCCCAAAAAATAAAAAGGGAAAACCCCAGAAAAAAATGTTTTATTAAAAAATTCCAAATATACCCTAGGGGTTAATGGTTAAGGGGTTTTTTCCCCCTTTGGGAAAAAATTCTGGTTCCCGGGGTTTTTTTTTTTAAAGGGGAAAAAAATTTGGGGTTTACTCTCCCCTTGGGCCAAAACTCTCCACTGCTGTTTCAGGTTGGTAGGGTGCCGTAAAAATATACCCAAAGCACTTACCCAATAATGAGCTCCCCCGGGTGCGGCGTCACAGCTGCAAGGTCGAGCCCCTTAATCAGTGTTTGGTACACGCTGTCAAGTGCCCCCGTAAATTAAACCCAATAGCAGACAACGCAACAGCGGAAAGACTGCGTTGGCAAAAATCATTTCAGATGTTTTAAACCCCAAATATTTTTAAAATTTTTTTTTCAGGTTTAAGGACCCTGCAGAAGCAAAGGGTTTTTTTAAAAAAAATTTTGCCCAAATTATCCTCAAATAAAAACAAACAATCTGTAACAACCCCAAAAAAAAAAAAAAAAGTTTTTATACATTATTTTCATCTTTTATGAAAATGGGGAAAAAGGGTTGAAAAAAAAATTTGGGAAAAATGCATGGTTATTTTCCTTTGTGACCCCTTTTGGGGAAGGGGATCCAGCTTGTAAACTTTATTGTAGCCCCAAAGAGTCTTTCTTTTTTTTTTTTTAAATCTTTTTGAAGGATTCCACCAAAAAAAAAAATTAGGGGCAATCCGTGTGAATCAAAATAACCCCAATAAAAATTTTTTTCATAGTAAAAACTTAATTCACACTTTAAAAATAAAAAAAAACAAACAAAAAAAAAAAAACATGGTTTTCCCAACAAAATTTTTACTTCGTTGCCCCTTTCCCCCAAAATGTTTGTTTAGGGGTGAGTTGTTACGGGGCAGATTATAACGGCTCTTTTTCTTAAATAAAAATATCCTTTCGGTTAAAAGGATTTTCATCAGAGATTATATTAAAAAAAGGGGGGGGATAAAGCATTGGGAGCCAATTGGGAAAGGGGTTTTTCCCCTTTTCCAAATTTTGGAATTCTGGGGAAAATTTTGTTTTTAAATTTTTAAAAAGGTTAAGTCATTCCTAGAATTTTTCCATGTTTAAAAAAGAGTCTCTCCCCATTTCCCCCCCCCTTATGGCCATAAATAGAACCTTTTAAAAAATTTTCTAAAAAATGAGCCCCCACCTTCTCCAACACCAGGTAATAATCTGGTTTTAATCGAACCCCCAAATATTTCCAAGTATTCTGACACCCCCCAATTTCGTCGCCACACTCCAGTTGGTGCCAAAAGCCGCCAGGTTCCCCCCCCCTATGGCATTCATATTGGGCCCTTCACTGAATTTATGAAGTTCGGGGGTGAAAAAAGGGGTGAAAATGCTTTTGGTTTAGCTTGTTTTGAGCTGGTGACCCACCCTGGCCTAGGCGTCTTCCCCATGTTCATGTATAAAGGGATTAATGACAATTAAAGCCCGGGTTTTCCCCTGGAACCCCAGCGATCCCGACAACGATGGATCGGGTTGTCGTACATGATCGCGGAGTGCCCGGGTCGGCAGCTCGCACGCACACTGGGGAACACGATTAGGTCCCCCAGTTGTTGGAACCACGCCTGAGCAGGGGGGAGTGAACCAAAGGGACCGTGGGTTTTTCCCAAACGCGGGATCCAAGGACACGGGGTTTCCGGCCCCCCCGCAAGGAAAAACCCTTGTACCTTAGCCGCGGATCCTTTGGGTTTCCCCCCTTACACAACGTATGGGTAGGGGGGCAACGTAAAAAAATGTTAAGACTTCAGCGACTCACGATACAGGGGGGGGTGATCGTCCAAAAAGTCCACACGCGTGTGGGAGGGGGTTAACTTTTACAGAGATGGGGGATGCAATTTTTTTAAAAAAAGTTAAAAGGGAAAGAGGTTTTGGGGGAAGAAATTCCGAAACCCTTTTTACGAAGGAAGAAAAAGGGGGAAAACCTGAATGTAGTGGGTAGGCGGGAAAAAGGTGGTTGCCCCTCGATAAAAAGAGTGTTGACGGGCCCCCCCCGGGCCCCCCTTCCGCTTTTTCATCGAAAAGCTTGGGAAGGCAAAATTTACCAGCGGAGCAATAACCCCCTTAAGGACCCAAAAAAAGCAAAATAAGGTTATGCTGATGGGCAAAAAAAACACAGTTCCAGGTATACTCCCTGGACCCCGCCCCCCCGATGACGGGGAATGCTGGAAAGGGCCGTAGCGGGCAATCGTCCAGAAAATTACAGAAGAGGTCACCCCGTTGAAAACCATCAACACATTTTGCCAAGGGGGGGGCTGTGTTCCTTTTTCCTTCCTAAAAAAATTTACGGTAGTTCTTACCCCAAACGTTTTCACAGCAAAAGGGGGGAAAGGGACAACTATAATGACTGGGGAAACCCCCAAAACGTCCAAAATTAGGGTGGGAAAAAAAAAAACAGGCAAACCCAAAACCTTGGAATGCGAACAGGCGCCAAAAAAGTTAAAACCAAAATTTTAAAACACACAGCCGCCTGTAGGACCCTGGCCCGGGCCCGCCAGGGAAGCATGGTCCCCTTTTAAAAAACTTTAAAAACGTGTGGCGGGCGCCGTGCCGCCGGCGGCTGAGTCCAAACCCCCTTGGGAAAAAGGGGCCCACGATGGGGCCCCACACTCGGGATGGCAGAATCTTAATCGGGCAAGGTTCCCCTTTAAGCGGTAACCCAAAATGGCTGACCGAACCCAACGACTTGACCCCTTGGGAAAGCTCTTGCCCGTCACGACCCTTGGAATCACAAAAAGGGAGTCTGATTCAAAAAACCTGGTAAAGACAAATAGAACTTAAAGGCCCGCCAAATCCAAGTGTGAAAAAACCCCTTCCTTTGCATTCCTGGGGCCCCCGGGAAAGGAAGGCAAAACAACCGGAGGGTTCGGAAAATTGGGGGCACTCCCTTGGTAGAAAGTCCCCCTTGCGAACCTACTCGCCCGGGAAAATTCGGGAAAGGAGGGAGCAAAAAAGACCCCCCCAAAGAAACCCTTTAAAAAATGACTGCGAAGGGAAACCTTCCAAAAAGCAAAAAGGTTAGAAAACCCATTGGCAAAAAAGGCCATGCTAAAGGCCTCCAGGAAAGGTTTGGGCCCGCCAAGGGAAGGGGGCCCTTCCCGGGCGAAATGACGGGTTACCGCGAAAAAAAGGCGCCGCCCCAAGCGAGGGGAACCCCCGGAACAAAGGGCGGGGGAAAAACCTGCCCCTCGGGTGCAAACCCAAACCTTGTACCGTACTGGAAAACCCAAACCGATGGGAAAAGGAAAAAAAAAACCCTCGGGTCCTTGAAAACCCAAACCCCAGGGAAAGGCTTCCGGTCTTGTGGTAAATTTTTGTATGCCGGCCTCTGGCCTCGCAGAGTGGCAATGATTCGGGAAAAACCAGGGTCATTTTTTGGTCTCAAGACCCCCCAAAACGAGGAACTTACCCGGGATACGGACGGCCCGGGTTAAAGGCCGGGCGAAAGGAAGGGAAAAAGGGGGGTGCTGCCAAAGCGCACAGTGTCGAAACCACGTCCCTTGGCCAATTAGGGTTTCAAATAGGGGGGGTTTTTTCTCCGTCTGTCCGACGCCCCAGAGGAAGTAAGGTATGGGCAAACACATAGTTACTGAATGGTCCCCCGGGGCATCGGATCCCCCCCACAGCCTTCGGGCCCCTTTACCTGGACATGAAGGTCGGCAACGGGGAGGTGGATCCATAACCCCTTGGGGGAACCCCCCAAGGGGGGGAAAGCGTGCAAAAATCCCGGGAAGATCCTTTTCCCCGGGGCCATCTTCTTGCTGGGGTCCACCTGGTATTCAATCCTGGGTGGACGGGTGGTGGGCTTTCCTCGGCCCAAATTGGTCCCAGACATTCACCATGAGCGGAAAACCCCCCGTCCCCCTTGGTGGTTGATAAGCGACCGCCGTTGCGTTGTCTTCTGCACTGGAGGTAGACCCCTAAAAAAGGGCCGTCCCCGGTTGGAGGGAAAAGGGAAAAATTTCCCTCAACCCCAAAATGTTGAGGGGGAAAACAGACTCTTCCGGACCCATCCCTAACCCAGAGATCTTCAGAACCCCCCCCTTTTAGGCTGGCCCGGGGGTTAGGGCCGACCCCCTCGGGGAAGGAAAGACCCCCCAGGATAAAAGTTTGGACGGGGACCCCCCAATTAGGGTCTCCCCCGCGGAGTAGGATACTGCGACCCCGTGTTGGTCGCCCCCTGACTCAAAAAGGGCCCTTTGGAGGGCTCTGGAAAAAAACGGGAAGGAAGCGCTTCCCCGGAACCACCATCGACCTAAAAGGGCATACCCCCGAAGGGACATTGTGTCGAAGATTATTTGTACTTCGAAGGGACGCCCCTTGTCGGGGTGGGGCCCCCCGCCCGTACCGTGCGAAATGATCCCCCAAAAAAGGATTTTCTGCGAGGTTCCGGACGACTTTCCCCAAATTTCCCCACCCGAAGTCCCCCCGGAGTAAAAAGGAATAGATTGGGCCCGTCACCCCCTCCTCCTTTGAGGGCCAAATAAAAGGTCGTCCAGTGGGAAAACGTGACCCCCCGTCTTCGAAGAATTCCCTGAGGGCGCTAAATTTTTTTAAAAATTGGGGCAAAAGCCCCCCCAAGGGCCCGGGAAAAAAATTTTGGGACCAGGAAAAAGAAAAAAACGTGGTGAGCCTTAGGGGGGAAAATGCAAAAAAGGTCGCAATGGATTGCCCGAAAGTCGTTCTGCGACGGGTTCCCCCGGGCGGGCTCCATGCAGAATTTTTGGGTGGGCTGTGTTCAATTTTTTGGACCGAAAAGGACGTTTGTCTCTTTTTTGGGGCCCAAAAGGATTTTAAAAACCTTTTTCCCCCGGCTCTGGGGAAGGTATTATACCCCCTTTGCAGAGGAAAATTCCCCTCTCCAGAAGGCGGAAAGCGGGCTTGAGGAAAAGCGAAAAAGGCAAAATGTCGGGGGGAGAAAAAAAAGAAAAGCCGCCCCACAACCCCGTTACCCAGGAATCCGGAAACCGGGGGAAAACCAATTCCCTTGAATTGGAGCGGGGGGCCCCCCCGAGAGCCTGGGGGCCGGCGCATTTGCCTTGGGGGCTTCTTGTCATTTCCCGCTTTGTACGGAAACTTTGTTCCCAAAGGGGTGCGGGATTTCTAAAAAGATTCTTTCCCAAAAAAAGGGAGACCCGCCCCCGAAGATGCCGGATCGCCCCCGACCAAAAACCCCCCCTTACCGGACTAGGTCTGAAAATAAAGCCATACCCCCTTGCGGGGGAAACCCTTCTTTAACTTTGCCTGGCAACCTCTGTGAGATCAATCCAAATGCTGCCACCCTTGTAGGCAAAAGACAGAAAACCTGTTGGGGAAAGGCCCCCCTCCACTGTTTAAGCCCAGTGCCTTCTGTGGACCGTGGGATTGCGCCTGGATAATAAGAGCTTTCCCCGCCCGCACCCCAATATAGGGTGCCCCCCCATAAACGAGAAGTCCCTATCTGGAAAGGGGGGTTTTTTGAAACGCCCCGTAAAACCCCCCCAGGGAATTAGAAGCACACTGGATCCTAGTACTCCCAAAAACCCATACCGCACTTTAATGGTTTCGCCCTTTCCCCTTTTTTGTCCGCGGTCTTGCAGAGTTTTCCCTTAAAAAGGAAAATGAGGATTTAAAAGGGGGGTAAAGGAACATCCACTTAGGAGAAGGGAAATAAATTTTCCGCAACCCGTTGAAACGGATATAATGCTTCAAGAACCGTGCCCCCTTAAAAAAATTTTGGACACGAGTTCCTTTACTCCCGTATTAAGTCTTCCAAACCGGTAATGTTGCCCGCGACTTAGGACCCGGTACAGGGGGCCAATTTACCGGCTGAGTTCCCCCCCATTAAAGAAAGCCTCTTCATAGCTTCAATTAAAGTTGCGGCCACAAGAGAGAAAAAAGTCCGCCCCCCCCTTACCAATCGGTAATCCCTTTGAGTTGAAAGGGGAACTTCCGCATTCCTAAGATCTTGATTGTGCGGAAAAGATGGCACCGGCCCGCGGTCCTTTAGAGGGATCTCTGCACCCCCGACCCAAAGGTCCCAAAACATGATGAGCGGGATCTAAAGGTACGCTGAAAAAGCAGCGCTTGTGCCCTCGAAGTTTGGATCGTTTGGATGTCCGTGCGTATCGGAGATGGCCCCTTTCCCCGGCCCCAACCCACAGGCAGAGTAAAGGCAGGGGCAAAAACCTTTGAACGGAAAAAAAAGGGGGTTACTGGAGAGCAAGTCCCCGGGGTTTTTAAAAACTTAAAAAGAGAGTTACCGCTATCTCCATTAAGGTCCTTTCAAAAAAATTAAAAATATAGTGTAAATTTTTTTTTTTTCCTAAGAATGTTACAATTAAACTTTCATTATTTTAATTATTTTAAACCAAATGAAATTTTGGGGAGGCTTTTATTGTTTTAATACTGATGATTTTTTATACAACTCCGATAAACCCAAAAAACGTCTAAAAAAAATTTGCTATCAAAAAAGTTCTCAAAGCCCCATTCCCAATCTTTGAAACAAATTAACCAAAAAAAATGAAAAAAATTCCTGAGCTTTTAAAAAAAACCTCCGCTCATTACCCCCCAAACCCCCCATGGGTAAGATAGCGCCCCCATGTTCAAAAAGGCCATCATTTTAACCCCCCAAGAAGGGGTAAAACCCCCAAAAGAAATTTTTTCAAAAAATGTGTTCCCAGAGTGTGTTTGCCCCAAAAAGGGGTCTGTTTGGGGAAAAAATGGGCAAAAAAACGCTGGCAACGAGAGGGTGACCGGACCCTGAGGAAAATTTGAAGGACCGATTCCAGCCTTGGGGGCCCGAGGAACTGGACTGAGTTGGTGTAAAAAAATCCGGCCCCGTGCACGGGGGGTGCAGGAAATGGGTACAGGGCCCTTTCCCCCCAAAGCCCCTTTTGAACCCCAAAGCGGCAGAAGCGCGTTGCTAAGCGGTCCCCAATTTTTTTCGATGAAAGCAAAAATTTTTAGCATTTGGAAATCAAGGGCAAGGGGGAAAAAGGGGGAAGGAAATGCCAAAGTGAAAACCAGTGTCAATCCCCCAGCTATGGGGGGGTTCCTGTCAGTGTGGTGTTGGCCCCCGTGTTTATCAAGGGAGGGTAATAAGTATAAAGGGATTTTTGGAGCATTTTGCTTCCCCGCTGAAATGCTTTATGGGTGAAGTTTATTTTTCGCACGCCTTTGGACTGCCAGTCCCAAAAACCATGGAAAAAGGTTTTACTGACATGGTATTCTGTGCCAAGGCCCCGCCAACTCTCCTGACGAACCCCAAAGGGAAAAATGTGGGGTATTTGAAGAAAAGTGAGGGAAAAGCCCCACTGGTGAGTTAAGGCCCCTATGAGCATCCGGGCCCCCTAAAACCCCAGCAGGTCACAACCCCTCCCCGCATTAAACGCATTTTAAAAAGGTTCCCCCAAAAAATTGAGGCACAACGATTTTTTATTTAGTTTTTTTTGTTTTTTTTTAAAAACACTTTTTTTTTTGGAGGGTTAAAAATTGTTTTTTTTTTAGCGGGTTTTTTGGGTTTGGGAGTTTACCCCAAAAAAAATTTAAAAAAAAAAAGGACAAATTTCGTTTTTGCAATGATTCTAAAAAATAAAAAATTTTAATTGAAAATTTTACTTTTAGGGAAAAAAGAAATTTTCCCAATTCTTTTTTTTTAGAAGGAGTTAAAAACCCCTCCTGCGTTTGACCCTAGGGGAACGCGGCGGTTTTTGCTAAAAAGGGTTTTAACCCTCTAGGGTTAAGCCCCAACCCCCCCAACTCCTAAAAAAAAAAAAGGGAAAGTGTGCGACCCCCGGCCTTTTAAAAAAAGCGGTGCAGAAAAAAGTTCTTCATTGGAAAAACAAAAGGGTTTCTGCCTGGGGGGTGTATTTTCCTCACCGCTGGGTCGGTGAAAAAAACTTAAAAAGGGGGCGGGGCGGGACCCCGGGCCCTTTTGGGGCCCCGCCTGAAAAAGGGAAAAGAAGGCAGTAAAGTCATTTCCCCCAGAGCGTTCCCCGACAAAAAGAGGGGGAAAGGTAAACCCCCCCCCGGTTAAAAAAAAGAGCGCAAAACCTCGCTCTTGTCCCCGCCTGCGGTATCCCCCTGGAAATAAAATACAGCCAAAAAATGCTCAAATACGACCGGGGGGCCGCAGCCCGTGGGAGCACACAAATTCACAAAAAATGGGTTTTCCTCACCAGCCGGGCCCGGGCCCCCCGGGGGTTTGGGGGGGCCCCATCGTTCCCCCCCCGGGGGGGGACCGTGCCCCCCGATGTGGGTTTGCCCCCCCGCCGGGAAAAAATCTCCCCCAGGGCCGGCGTGAAACTGCAGGGACCCAAAACGGGTATTACAGATAAGGGAGGGGGGAGTCCGCAGCGCTGGCCCCCCTGAGACCTCAAACCACTTTGGTGAAAAAGTCTTTTGCCCGAAAAAATAAAAATTTTTTGGGAGTTTTCCCCAGCGCGCTTCCTGGGGGACTTCAAATTTTGATGAAAAAGCAGGGTGGAGGACCCCATGGAGGGGGGTCAAACCTTTTTAATCTGGGGGCCCCTCCTAGGGGGCTCCCCTCCCAAAATGCTTACTAGTGTTTTCCCTTTTCCCTTCCATTTGCTGCTGAAATCCCCCCGTACTCCGGGTTTTGATAATATTTATAAAGGGTTTGAGTATTCTGCTTTTTAAAAAAAATTGGAATTTGGGTGTCTCAAAAGCAGAAACCAAAAAATTTTATGAGAAACTTTCCCCAAACTTTAAAGACAAGGTTATTATTCCCTTCTGTTTTTTCCAAAAAAAATTGGGGGTATTGCAAATTTTAAAAATGTGGGAAAATTGGTTTCCCTATCTGATTTTCCCCAACTGATCAAAAAATTATAAAACGTTTCTTTCCCCAAAATTTTATGCTTGATTGGCCAAATAACAACCCATGGGGGGGTCTGTAGAGCCTTCCAAAATTGCGCCAAATGTATGCCCCTCAAAAAAATACTGGGGGCCCCCTGTTTTTTAACCCCCCCCCAATTAACCGGTTTTTTGTGACGCATTAAACCCCAAATAAAAAAAAAAAAGTCGGAACCGCGCCCAAATTGATTTTTTTTGGGCCCCTTTCAGGGTCAATATCAATTAGGTCTGACGCCATAAAAACGTGCTGCCATACTGTGTTTTTTTTTAAAAAAAACCCTTGGGGTTTATTGATATTTTTCGCTTCAAGCATTTTGGAAGGTTATCATTTTTATTACCTAATTTCGAAAAAAGCCGATCGGAAAAGCCCCGGCCTTAATTTTTAAAAAGGAAAGGGGTAAATTTTGTCGAGTAAAACCCGGGATGTTGTCCTTTCATCCCGCCTGTTTTGGTGGCTCTCCCCCCCCGTGCTGGTTCCCCCCCCGTCCCCCTTCATGTAGGCAGCCCCTGCCCCCAGGGTCCCCCCCCCCCTCATGCTTCCCCCTCTCCCCCTCGTGCTTCACCCCCCCCCTTTCCCCAGTGCTTCCCCCGTCTGCTCAGTGCTTCCCCCCCCCCCCTGCCCAGTGTTTCCCCCCCTTTTTTTGCTCAGGCTTGCATGCTGCCCCCCTCCTCCTCATTTTGTGCCCCCCCTTTCCTCCTCAGGGGCCCCCCCCCCGTCTGCCCAGTTTTTTCCCCCCGCCCTCCTCAGCGTTTTTCCATGCTCCCCCCCGTCCTCTCAGTGTCCCGTTTCAGTGTGCCCCCCCGTCCTCCTCAGTGCTGCCCCCCCCGTCCTCCTCAGTGCTGCCCCCCCTCCTGATCAGTGTTCCCCCCGCCCTCCTCGCGTTCCTCAGACCCCCCCGTCCTCACCCCTTCATTGTCTCCAAGGGGTATTATTTTTTTTTAAAGTCATAAAAGGGGTATTGATTAGATACCGTTAAATTTAAAATTTCGTACTACCTGTAAACCAAAATAGCACAGGAACGGTTATGTTTCCGTGTGCATAAAAACTTTTCTCCCCAAATTTATCTTTAAAACTGATAATTCCCCCAAAATGATTTAAAAAGGTCAATTTTCCCTTGGCCCGAGATTTTGGGTTTCCTACCAAAAAAGAGTATAGATTTATCGCTTTCAATTAATTTTTCCCCTTTGAGTTTAAAAATTTAAATTTCCCCCCACAAAGGGGGCCCGTTTTAATTCCCCGTGCAATTTGGTCAATCGGAAAAAAGCAAAGAAAATTTTGGGGGTAGTGGGCAGCCCCGTTGTTTCTTACCCAAAATCAAATTTCTCCAAAAAAATAAGCCATTAAAAGGATTTTAAACCCTGGGGCCCTTTTATAGAGAGTTCAAACCCCTTTCGAAAATTTTTCAGAGGGAAAACCCTTTTCAGAAGCGCCCGCTGCAGGAAACGCCACTCCATTGAATTTAAAAGCTTTGCGTATCTTTAAAGGGCTAAGGCCCCCAAAGTTTTGTATTTTTGGCCTATCTGCGTTAAAAAAATTTCACCTTTGATTTAAAAAGGGGGTGGATTTTTCCGGATAAAGGGGAGATTGACCTTTGTATTATGTTTTAAAATTACTGCTTTTTGCCCTATTTGGGAATAAATTTAGTGGTATTTTATAGTTGTATTGAGTAGAGATTGGGATGATAAAAAGCCAAAAATTCCCCCGCCGGTTTTTCTGGTTTTGGTATTACCACTATAAAGGATCATAAAGGATTTGGGGGGGAGTTTCCTGTCGGGGCCCCGGAAAGGGGGTTTCAGGGAAAAAGGACCCATTTATCAATAAATTTTTATATACTTCTATGGGGGGACGGTTTAGGGCCTGGAGTTTTCCCCTTAGAGAGAAAATAGCTTCCAGAATTTCCGTTTTGATGTTTACCCCAAAAACTGGGATCCCCTTAGACAGTGTGGGGAAAAAACGTTTGGTTAAGTATTCGTAAATTCCCTTTATAGCTGATTCAGCTGAGTCTTTTAACCCCCTATAATATTCTTAAATTGTTTGCAATTTGGTCGGTTTTTGTAAGGGGTACCCCCCAGGATGGCCCGGGGGTCAGCACCCGGGCCCAAATGCCCGGGGTGGGGGCAGGCGGGGGGGGCCCCCTCCAGGGGGACAGGCATGTATGGGGGCCCCGGGGCCCGTGAACCCCGGGAGGCAGGGCCCGTGGGAGAGGCGGGGGGTTTTTTTTTTTTTTTTTTTTTTTGTTTGGCGATTTTGGCCCATTTTTGGGGCCCTTTATACACTGGGGATATAAAATGGGGGCCCCTTTTAAAAAGGGGCAAAACAAAATTTTGGGGAAACCCTGGGGGTTTTTCAACTTGGGGGTTTTTTAACCCAAATATGGGAATTAAGGGTCATTAAAATTTTT
>JARQOD010000002.1:316327816-316340524 GCA_033576555.1 Oophaga sylvatica
CATACTGAAAGGGAATTTGATTGTGAGCCCATTAAGGACGCGATGAAATTAGTAAAGTTTGTGGAAAAAAAGATAGCGCTAAATAAGCAAGCTAAATAAACAGGACAAAGGGCAAGCAGTTTGGCGAAGGCAACAATGCGGGCACAATTATTAGAAAACGAAAGAAACCAAGATGACCGGTATTATGCTAACACGTGGGAAAAGGGCGGGGACCACGTCTAAACATTCCGTATCACACCTACGCCAGATGGTGGGCAGGGCAAGGTCCTCCCTGCTCCACGTTTCCAGGCCCTGTTTAAAGTTCGACAAGACATCGGTGACCCATGGAGGCATGGGAAAAAAGTTGTGGTTTGATGAAAAAAAAATTTGAACTTTTGGGGTAACAACGCCATCGCCTTTTGGGAGAAAAAAGGATGAGAAACCCCCCCAAAGAACACACCCAAACAGTGAAACGGGGGGGAAACATCTATTTTTGGGGATCCCTTTTCTCAGGGACTGCACTGTATGAAGGGAGGATGGACGGGGTCTGAATGGGAAATTTTGCTAAAAACCTTTTTCCCCTCAAAGGCATTGAAGTGGGTCTGGTGGGTTTTCCCAAATTGACCCAAAACCAGGGCAAAAAAGGGGGCTAAGTAAGAAGCATTTCAAGTCATGGGGGGGCTACCCAGTTTCCCAAAAACCCTGAACCCAAAAGAAAATATTTTAGGGAGCTGAAACTGAATGTTGCCCACCAACAAGCCCTGAAACCTGAAAGATCGGGAGAAGATCTGAATGGAGGAGTGGGCCAAAATCCCTGCTGCAGTGTGTGCAAACTTGGATAAGAACTACAGGAAACATCTGACTTCTGTAATTGCAAACAAAGGTTTCTGTACCAAATATTGAGTTCTGTTTTTCTATTGTATCAAATACTTATTTCATGCAATAAAAAGCAAATCAATTAAGTAAAAATAATACAATGTAATTATTTTTAATTTTTTTTTTAAAGATGCTGTCTCTCACAGTTGAAGTGTACTGATGACAAAAATTGTAGACCTCTCCATTCTTTGTAGGTGGGAAAACTAGCAATATCGTCAGTGTATATATATTGTTTTTATGTTTCTGCACTTGTAGCAGAGTATAAAAATAAAGTATCAATGTTACGGGTGTGAGAGAACAGGCTTGCAGCTGTCGGATAACATGACTCAATTCCCCTTGAAGATTGGCACCACTGGAGGTCTTGATGGCTTCTAGCATGCTCTCCAAGTCTACCACCTCATCGCCTTCAGCATCAAACTGTGCAAATGCCTGAAAGAGATGCCCACGGTTAATCCCACATGGAAAGTGTTCTCTGCAAAAAGTTAAAACAAAAGTGAATCATGGATGGGAAAGTGTACTGAAGTACATTTCAATTTTTGTATGTTAAGAGTTACTTTTGACTGTACTTCAGCATTTCCTGGGAATATAAAGAAACAATCACTGGACATAGCCTAATACAGGGATTCTAATACAAATGTATAATAACTGCATTGCGTTAAAGGGGGTTATTGATTGACCATCAATATCAGACGTGCAATTATTAGGTCCCGTGGACACTGGAAATCCACAATGTATGGAGATTGAAACCTACAGCTCCGCACACTATGTAATAACCTGTAACTCAGTGTCACGAAGTGACCCAAGCGGTGTGACACGACCCACGAATGGTCGTCAACGGACGACACAACAAACAAGGGAACACCGGGGAAACTTTAACAACGGTGGGACCTGCGATAGGGAATGAGGGAAATGGACACCTCCTGCACTCACCTAAGTATTTGCCCTGATCTCCCTATCTTCCTTATACGGGTTCTTTCACCCCGTCGCCGAGCAGGACACCTTAAACCCTTACTCGCCCTGTGCTAATCCCTAGGTAGGGAGCAGGCCGGTGAGAGCACTAGTCACACCACTGCACTAATGAAACACAAAGGGAAGGAACAAAGGGTAAAGGCAACAAAAACACCACACTTAGCTTTCTGTGTAAAGCGCCACAGAGCAGGAGAAAGTCACCAGATCAGGGTAATAGCTGAAGCACCACTGCACTCAGCAAGCTCCTTCTCCTGCTTGGTTGGTCTCCAGAAGGTCCTGTATCACCAACAGTCAGCTGATGCATCAGGTGACTTTATAAAGGATGGTGGGAGTGGTCAACACCTCCATCAGCTGATCCAGCAACACTGCAGTGATGCAATTACGCCAGCAGGCCACCGGGGGGGGGGGGGGGGGGGGGGGGTGGGGGGGTAATTAACCCCGATGGCCTGAAAGAAAAAAAGTTTTACTATGAAAAGCCAGATCTGCCCAGATCAAATGGATCGTGACACTCAGCTCAGAGTATGTTTCCACGTTCCGGAATACATCCGAATTAGCTGCGGATTGAACGCTGCTACGGTCCAGATGTTGCAGCATAGTGGAGGGGATTTAAATAAGTCACTCTCCACTATGTGTAGTAAAACGCGGGTGACAAACCCACAAATCCGGACATGCATCGCGTCTTTATAGAACGCAGCACGTCTATTTATCTTGTGGAGACGCTCCGTCTCCACAAGATAATAAATACAGTCTATTGTTATGATGCGGTGATTCCGTATGTGTTCAATGAACACTTGCGGAATCACTGCGCGTAGAAAGGGGGGCGGCGCTTTGGGTAGAGCGGGCTTTCCTCTGCGTCAAAACGCCGGCAATCCGGACTGTGGATACATACCCTTATTGAAAAGAAGTGGGGCCGGGCAGTAGTACCTGAAAATGGCTGCTGTAGTGTGCAGAAAAGTATTGCTGCAGCTCAATGCATTGCGTATTTCTGCCGGCCACAGGACCTGATGACAGCTGTTGGCGGGGGTGCCGGGTGTCAGACACTCACCGATCAAATATTGCTGAACTATCCGAAACAGTTGTTGAGAAGGTCTTACCCCTGAAAAACCATTTTTAAGACGAAATTTTTGGTGTATGTTTTTCACTACATTTTGGCACCCATTCATAGGTCCTGTTGGGACTTAAGCCCGAAACCCCTTGCAAAACCGGATTTGGGCAGGTGTGACGACGGAGCCATAGATTGTAATGGTGCCGGCAGACCGAACGTGCGCCGTCATGCATCGTTTTCGGGAGTGTATGCCTACTGGAGGTGAACACTCAGACAAAGTAGACTGCATCTGGTGTCCGTCTCCAGTAAGCGTACATGCCCAAAATTTATGCACGACAGAGCAGACATGCATCTGTTGGCACCATTAAAGTCTATGGTCCCGTCAGCAAATACGCCCAAATCCCGTTTTGCGGGGCATTCGGACACATAACCCCTTTGGGACCAATGAACAGGTGTCAAAATGTAGTGTGAATGCACCTCAACAAAAAATTCGCCATAAAACACACACACAATACCGCAATCGTATTGCTCTACAGTTCTCCTTGAAGCAGGTTCGGTCATCTTGCTTATTAAGATTTTATCCTTCTTGATTAGACATTATTTAGCATATTCTACAACTTCATTTACAAAAAAGTTGGGATGCTGTGTAAAAAGTGAAGAACACAAGAATGTAATGATCTGGAAAGTTCTTCCAACCATATCTTATACACAATAAAACATAGAACACAGATCAGAAGGTGAAAGTTAGTTTGTTTTTCAAATAAATGGAAAAATGTCCAATTTAGAAATCGATGGCAGTAACAGATCTCAAAAAAGTTGGGACGGGGCCATGTCTATCATTGTGTATCATCCCTCTTCTATTTGCAAGTCTGTAAACGTATAAGTGAGGAGACCAAATGATGGTATTTTAGGAGAGGAATGTTGTCCCATTCGATCTACTCAACAGTCATGGGTCGTCTTTGACGGATTTTTCTTTCTTGATGGAATATGAAAGACCTTCCCTGAAGCAACACTGTCAGGATGGGACAATGTGTTGGTCTAGAACTTCTATATAATGCTCAGCATTGAGAGCGTCTGTAATGAGGTGTAAGCTGCCCATGTCATAGACACTAATGCAGCCCCATACCATCAGAGATGCAGGCTTTTCAACCGTGCGCTGATTAGCTGGAAGTTTCCTCTGGTCTTGAGTCCGCAAGGAACGACTTTCGAGGTTTCACATTTTGATTCATCTGACCACAGAACAATTTTCCATTTTCGCGTCAGTCAATTGTAAATTAGTTTTGGCCCAGAGAAGATGATAGTGTTTTTGGATCGTATTGATCAGCAGCCTTGCAGTTCTGGGGTCCTGGGTTAGAATCCCACCAAGGACAACATCTGCAAGGAATTTGTATGTTCTCCCCGTGTTTGTGTGGGTTTCCTCTCACACTCCAAAGACATACTGATAGGGAATCTAGATTGTGATCCCCATCGGGACAGTGCCAATAAAGTCTGTAATGAGCTGAGGAATTAATGGTGATATATAAATGAGTAAAATAAATAACATATGGCTTCTTCTATGCAGGATAGAGCTATAACTTGCATTTGTGGATTGCACGGTGAACTGTGTTCACAGACTATGTCCCTTGCACAATGGATTTCTCCAGAATCTCTGAATATTTTTATATTATGTATAGATGATGGGATATTCAAAGGGTCCGATTCATCAAGCCCAGTATTGTTCACGACAGTCTGACAGGTAACTTCCCAGATCCCATGCCTTCAGTCCAGCAGCATTCAGGTATTTGTGATTGAACTCCCTCCCTAACCAGCCCTGTATAATGCAATTCAGTTAAATAAATGCTTTAAAAAAGGACTTATAACCTCTGCTAATGAGGGCTTTGACTAGTTAGCCCTATTTCCATATTATCACAACCACAGGGGTGTGTTAACAATTTGCAAGGGACGGCCTCATCGCCAGCTCAACCGCGACTCTCATTCCGGCAGTGTCACTGCGTTTCTGAAGCCTGGTGTAGGCTTCCCGGCTTTAGAGACACACTGCACATGATCGGAAGTTCAGAAGATGGCTCCTGGTCATGCGCAGTGCGCCTTTGAAGCTGGGAAGCCTACACCAGGCTTCAGAAATGAAGTGACACTACTGGAATGAGCGACGCGCATGAGCAAGATTTGCATGAGCTGGTGTGACGCCACACAGGGGCGTGATAACATGGAAAGAGCGGCTGACCAGTCTGGGGCAGCTAACACCCCATCGACTAGTCAAAGCCCTCATTAGCATAGAAAAGCGGAGGTTAGAAGTGCTTTTTTTAAAAGCATTTAACTGAATTATGTTATACAGGGCTGTTAGGGAGGCAGTTTAATCACACACAGCTGAATGCGGCTGGATTGGAGGGCATGGGGGTCAGGCAGGTTCCCTTTAATGAGGGGGTGAGCTGAAGTCAAACGCTCCCGATTCATGAAGGGGTGTATGCTTCTTCACAAATCGGTAGCATTTTATTAGCAAAAAAATCTAACTTTCAACTTCTGATCAGCATTCTACTGTGAATAAAATATGGTTCTAAGATTTCCAAATCATTGCATTCTTGTTTCTTTACATTTTACACAGAGTCACAACTTTATGGAAGAGTCACAACTTTATGGAATTACGGTTCTTCTTTATTGGACATTTAGCCCATAGATCCTTCTTTCTCGTTTACCGCACACTAGATTCTTCTTAAATGGACATTATTTAGCATATTATAGATCCTTCTTTATTGGAATTATTTAAAGAGATTGTCCACTACTAGAACCACCCTTCTGGATCTGAATGTTTGGTGTTGATAAAATAAACATACCATACTCACCCCGTGTCAGCATCGTTCCAGTGGTGCCGGCACTTGCGTCCCTGGGGCTTTCGTGCGGTTGTTATGACGGGTGAGCCTGGAACCCCATCAGCGCTGGCTTCACTGTCTCCGCCAACGCTTAAATCAAACATCAAGAGGAAGCGAGAGAGCAGTGGCAGCCCCAGCTTTCTGTTGATGTTCAATACGCCCAAAAGCGGGGCCAGTGAGGTCCGTGCTGATTGGGCGCAGGGCTCGCATGTCATAAGAACCGCACAAGAGAACCGAGAACACGAGTACCGACACCAAGACGGGAGGCGAGTATAAGTGCTAATGGGCAAACATTCAGATCGAGAAGGGGTAGTTGTGGACAACCCTTTAAACAAACACTAGATCTTTCTTTAAAAGACATTTTGCATATACTAGATCTTTCTTTAGTGGACATGATTTAGCATATACTAGATTAGTCTACTCCTTCCCTTTGCCCTCGAAATTGTTGAGGCTGGGGTGCAGCCACAACAACAGCACTAAACATGCGATTACGATCCACCTAGATACAAGTGGCATCCCGCCAGGTGAGATCAAGGTTCAACCAAAGGTAAACTCTAAAGAATAAGTTCCATGTGCCAAAAATGGTCGGTGTACCAGACAAAGTTTAAAGTACAGGGCAGGGTCATTTCCATCTAATCACATCTAATGCCTTGTAAATATATTTTATCCACATACACCAAGTGAATAAGTAATGAATTATGGAGGGTCAACATTGGATGCCTACAAAATATGATATCATATGAAAGGCCTCCATAAGGGAATGTTCACACAGTTTATGTATTGCAGAACTTTTTACAGCTGTTCTATTTCCTTGAATGGGTTTGTAAAAATTGATGTAGATGTTTCCACTTTATTTTTTTGCAATGGATTTTGAGTTACAAAATAATTTTTGAAGTTACCAAACAGCTGCTGAGAAGTTCGCAAAGCCTGACAAATATTACTTCTCTAAACATAACCATTTTTATAACCTGAGCGCCTCTCGCTTGTTCCTTTAATGTAAGAATACTGTGGCTCAGGGACAAATACCAAGAAAAAAAATAGAATTTTTGCAGTGCTGATAGAACAGGTGAATTTGTATTGTATATTGTGGAATTGCATTACCAACCTTTCCCTAATAAATCTGTATTAAACAAACGACTGCTGTTATAAGCAGGAGCAATTCAGGTAATAAGGGAAAGCAAGATCACTGCTGCTATAAGTGGCTCTGTCCTATGGGGGGGTCTTTATGTGGCGCTCTGATGAGGTATTCATCAGTATGGCTTCTGCCAGGTCACTGATCCCTCACTGACCTGCCCCCTATATTACATACAGCATATATTTATTGTTTGAAAAAAATGAAAATAAATAACATTTATCATGCAGGTGTCGGCGCCTGCGCTGTAGCATGATATGATTCATGATATGCATATATACATTTTATTAAGGCATTTTGTTTTGTTAAAAATAAAAAAATCAAAGCGGCGCCGTTCTAATAGAGGCTACTGCGCAGGTGCCATCCACACCATTTTGATAGACAGAAAAAAAAAATTGGGCTCCGTCAAGAAGGTGCCGTCTGTGCAGACTGCAGTAGCATCTATTGGAACGCAACAGATGCTACTGTGCAGGCGCTGCCGCCATTTTGACGGCGCATAATTATTTTTTGCAATGGTGCCAGCGCCTGCACAGTAGCATCTATCGCGTTCCAATAAATGCTACTGCGCAGGTGCCAATTCCATTTTGATTGAGAATTTTTTTTTCAACAAAATGCCTAAATAAAAAGAATATATGCATATCATACATTGTATCGTGCAACAGTGCAGGCGCTGCCTGCCCAATGAATGCAGTATATAAACTAGGGGACAGATCAGTGAGGGATCAGTGACGTGTCAGAAGCCATCAGTATGAATACCTCATCAGAGCGCCACATGAAGACCTCCTCCATGCCCGCCCCAGATCACGAGCATATCATAAACTGAAAATACAGATTAAACAACCACAAGACGGATTTCATCAACCAATCATTTTAATCAGTATAACGGCGCTGACCAGACACTGTGTGTGGGTTACTGTGCATAGTCCTGCTGACAGGTTCCCTTTAATTCAGAATTCCATATACACGGCACGAGTACAGACCATTATGCATGGGCAGGCCGTGGATCTCCTGACCTGAACAGACTGATATGTGCCTATGAAGCTGTCTATTATGGTGCATCGTAGTCCATACACAGACTGTGATATTTGATGAACATCTGAGCTCAGTTTCAAAATAAGGTAACTTTTAAAAGGCTGGACAAGCCAAGACCACCTGCAGCACCTGCTTGTTTTCGGACTTAGATACACAGGCAAAACCCTTCTGACAGACGAACGAAAGTTCTAGAATTTTCTACTTTGTGTTTAGTCATTCAACTTTTTAAGATGTTCGTTTGCAGTCAGTGAAAGAGAGCATTCTGTTACATAATGTCTGAAACAGGCACCAAAAGACCCCAAAAGGTATAATGGGGGTCCATCTATTTCCCGCTAGTGCTGATCATTTCACTGGAAAGACGGCGATCAGAACCATCTTCCTCATAGCCAGTGTACTTTTCACCAAAATCACCATAATATTAGCAGTTTTGGGCATAACTCAGCCAATTCTCCTAGCTTCTCTACTCTTTCTAGACAACTCTACCTCCAGGAACCTTTTTCTTTCCAGAATATCACCTCACTTTGCTTAGATCTCTCCCAGAATATTGTACATGTTAAATAAGAAAAAGCATTCAATGAGGCATTGACGAGCTGACAAAGCGAGCCTCCATTCTTTACATTAAGTGGCACAGTAGCTATTAAACCTAAATTCAAGAGGGTGTGTGGTAGTGAATGCTGGTAAGGGGTGAAAAGAGCACTCTGGACACAACTAATAGTGTTATATACCAAGCGCAGAGTTTAAAGGGAATCTGTCACCAGGTTGTTTTTTTTTACATCTAATATGGAAGCATTATAATGTAGAAACAGAGACCCTGATTCCAGCAATGTGTCACGAGTTTGTATGTTCTCCCTGTGTTAGTGTGGGTTTCCTCCGGGTTACTCGGTTTCCTCCCACATTCCAAAGACATACTGATAGGGAATCTAGATTGTGAGCCCCAATGGGGACAGTGCTGATAATGTCTGGCTTTGTCCTGTGTAAACAAAGGCAGCCTTTGGGTGAGTTTCCACGGTCAGGAAACGCTGGTGTTTGGCGCTGTGTCCAGATGTTACAGCATAGTGGAGGGATTTCAAGGAATCCCGTCTCCACCATGCGTTAACAATACGCAGGTGGCAAACCTGCGTAAACGGAATGCGGCGCGTCTTTTCAGACCGCAGCATGGTCCTCGCGTATTGCGGCGACGGTGCGTCGCCGCAACAGAATTAACACAGGGTTATGTTAGCCCTGCGCTCTTTCCGGAGGTGTCCGGAGGTGTCCTGAATCCTCGGAAAGATCGGCGTCATAAAGGGGGCGGGGCTTAGACGGAGCGGAATTTCCGCTCCGTCCAAAGCGCTATGGTTCCGGACCGTGGAACCATAGCCTTAGCGCGCTGAGCAATCCATTACAGATCTCTCAATGCGCATTGTTTGCTTTGGTCTACCCATATAAACATATATTCAGTGTGTCATTTATTAGGCTGTGTGCTTTACAATGAAGGCTTTATCACCTGGAGATTATAACCGCCCTGACAGTAGGCAGGAGCCCTGGTCCCACCTCGCCCGCTTCTCAGATAAGCAGCTCACTGTCAATAGACAATGTACGTAGAAAGCTGTGGTGTAGGTGGGGGCAGCTTTATGAGCTCTGCTACATGTAAGAACTCGGACTGTGTCACAACTGCTACACCCAGTAAACGAAGTGATACATTGTGGATTCAGAGTCTCTTTTCCTACAATAGGCTAAGTTCACAAGTTGCGTTTTTTTGTTTTTTTTAACCGGCAAAACCTGCTCATTTAGCAGCTTCAAAATGTAGGTTTTAGGCTAAGTGCACACGTTCAGGAATGTTTGCAGAATTTTCCTGAGCAAAAATGGACTTTTTGCGCGGATTTTGCACGTTTTTTGTGCGTTTTTTTCCACGGATTTTGCACGTTTTTACCGCGATTTTTCCCTGAACTTTCTAGGTCAATAATATAGCAGGAAAAACGCTAGAATTCCGCGAAATTAATTAACATGTTGCTTCAGTTCCGCGGAAAAAAACGCACCATGTGCACAAAAATTGCAGAATTCATTCTAAATGATAGGATGCTTAATTTATGCGATTTTTACGCGTTTTTTCCCGCGAAAAAAAAACGCAAATAATCCTGAACGTGTGCACTTAGCCTTACTGTGTTTTTTGCTCCGTATTTAGTGTCTCATGTGCATGCTGATTAAGTTCAGTGCCCCCCTAAAAAAAGAATAATGCAACTTCCTTAAGGTTTAGCGTTTTTGCCCTTACTCATTGCTTTCTATGGGTGAAAAAATGCTGAAAGCTTTTATGTTCTACATAAATTTCACCCAAAAGCCAAATATCAATAACTTTTTGAGTAGTCTATGCCACTCTCAGATGAGGTAGCAAAAACCTGGCAGATTCCTTTAAAATGACCGAACAGCGGCAACCCTTTGCGATCAGCGATCATTTCGTGCCTCCTTATAAACAGACTCTTACAAGGTTGCTGAGTGTAGCTGGGATAAAGTCACTAGAGGACTAGCAAACCTGCTGTTATGAAGTCTTCCATCTTCATGATCTCTATATAAAGCACCCACAACACTGATCAGAGGCTTTCTGCCTATGCACAGTATACACAGAAAGCTGAAAGACTGTTGTGGGCAGGGTTATACAGAGCGCAGAATTCAGAGAACTAGTAGATCTACAGAGGAAAAATCAATTTTTTTTATATCAAAACTACAGCAAGAAGCCCAGTAAGTGATGGCTAGAATCAAGTTATCAGCCCCTACATTATACTGGGACAGCAAAAACTTGATGACAAACTCCCTTTAAAGATACATGTATGACACAGGGATTCTTGCTTGCCCTTTGAACTCCTGCTTTGCGCTGCCTGCTAAGATGGCAGAACACACTAATTAGGTTTGCAGGAGTTGTATAATAATATGGCGGTAATAAAAAAAAGAGGCGTGAGGAGGTGCCGGGGGCACAGTTACAGCTGTCGCTCTGTATTCTCAGAGCGATAACTGAATCCGCACCACCCTCGTGACGGTAAATGCGCCGCGGCCTTGACTGGCACTGGCTGCGCATTGGGGCCAGCTGTTAGTCAGACCTGGGGGGCATGGTTTCAGAAAAGGAGGCTGCACCGGCGCAGATTCAGTCACTGCTCTAAGTATACAGACCGGCAGGTGTAACTGCACCCCAGCAATGCTGCTGCCACTCTGTATTCCGAGAGTGATGACTGAACCCGTGCCGGCACCGCGCCCCAGGTCCTGACTGACACTGGCTGTGCGTTGGGTCCAGCTGTCAGTCAGAGTCAGGGGTGCGGTTACAGCGGCCGCTCCAAATGACTGAACCCGTGCCGGCACCACGCCCCAGGCCCTGACAGACACTGGCTGTGCGTTGGGTCCAGCTGTCAGTCAGAGTCAGGGGCGCAGTTACAGCAGCCGCTCCGTATGATTGGACCCGTGCCGGCACCACGCCCCAGGCCCTGACTGACACTGGCTGTGCGTTGGGTCCAGCTGTCAGTCAGAGTCAGGGGCGCAGTTACAGCAGTCGCTCCGTATGACTGAACCCGTGCCGGCACCACGCCCCAGGCCCTGACTGACACTGGCTGTGCGTTGGGTCCAGTTGTCAGTCAGAGTCAAGGCTGCGGTTACAGCGGCCGCTCCGTATGGCTGAACCCGTGCCGGCACCGCGCCCCAGGCCCTGACTGACACTGGCTGTGCGTTGGGTCCAGCTGTCAGTCAGAGTCAGGGGCGCAGTTACAGCGGCCGCTCCGTATGACTGAACCCGCGCTGACGCTGCCCATAACTGTAACTGGAACACTGCTGTGGAGGAATACAGTTAATTTTCTCCCTGCAGCGTTCGGCTAAGTGCGGGCGCCAGACAGGTAAGTAACGCTATTAACCTGCAGATTAACCCCATATTTGCAGGTTAATAGTGTATTTTCTGGTGACGGGTTCCCTTTAATACTGCAGTGAACAACATAATAAAAAATCCTAAAGAACGACTGCATAATCAGTGGTCATGTGAATGACAGTGTACAAATCACTCGAGAGTCAGGCCCATGTGGCCACCAGTGCCCGCTGACCCATACGGACCATCTTGTTTTCCACTGCACTTCAGATAAAAATACACCGATCTTTCTGTGTAATTCCTCCACTCCTCACAAGCTCAGGAGGTAAAGGTGTCTATGTATATGACATTGTAACTAGGTAGCGGTATTATGGTTTGTTGGTAATCACTTGCTGAAACCTGAACTACAACACTAGCATTAGTAGTCACAGACCGAGACCTGCTGGTTCATTCAGAAGAGAGCGAGCAGCCTCCGGGCACCGACCGAGGCAGAAGAGGGCAGGAAAAACAGTCCATTTGTATGGAAAAATCTCTGGATGAAATCAGAGGCAAATGGAAGTACAAGCCCGTCTATGGAGGCCGAACGAGAACGCTGTAATAAGCCCAAGAGGGAGAGCCGCAGAAACGTCACACGAGGCATGTCATACCACAGCCAGAAAACTCATCTGGAAAAGGAAAAGAGTGGCACACAGCCACAGTGACAGGGTATGGCAGCACTGAGGGGGCCGGCTGCTGACCGCTCTGAAGCCTAAAGGGCAAACGATCAGGAGTACTGTCAGAAGTAATGCTCCGAAAGCAGCACCAGTCTAAATGCCAACACACAACATGCCTATACAAAGGTGGGGGCAAGCACTGGTTTGTTATGTCACCACTGCCCACCGGGCACTGCCCCGTCCGCTCCTCCTGTCACCACTACCCACCGGGGCCCCGTCCGCTCCTCCTGTCACCACTACCCACCGGGGCCCCGTCCGCTCCTCCTGTCACCACTACCCACCGG
>JARQOD010000002.1:316340624-316359453 GCA_033576555.1 Oophaga sylvatica
CCAATCCAAAACAGGATTATGAGACTGTAACCAAGGGAAACCCAGCACGATAATGTCATGCAGATTATATAGAACCAAAAATTTGCAGCACTCCTGGTGATCAGGTTCAACCCTCATTATCACCTGAGTAGAAAACTGGGTTTATTCTCAGCCAAAGGGGTAGAATCGATCCCCAGTAGGGGAATAGACTTCTGTAGGGGTATCAAGGGAAACCCACAACGTTTAGCAAAATCATAATCCATCAGGTTAATAGCTGCTCCAGAATCAACGAAAGCCTGAGCAGAAAATGAGGACAGAGAGCATATCAGAGTGACAGTTAATAAAAACTTAGTCTGAACACTACCCAAGACAACTGAGCGTGCAAAACGTCTTCCCCGCTTAGGGCAGACTGAAATAGCATGAGAGGCATCACCACAGTAGAAACATAACCCATTGCGTTTTCGAAACTCATGACGCTGTGCCCCAGACACCACTCTATCACACTGCATGGGTTCAGAAGCTGGTTCACAAGGCAACACCATTCCACGCATACTTCTCCGCTCACGCAAACGTCTGTCAATTTGAATCGCTAATGACATAGAATCATTGAGACCAGAGGGGACAGGGAATCCCATCATAACATCCTTTACATTATCTGACAGACCCTTCCGGAAAAGGGCCGCCAAAGCGTCGTCATTCCATTTGGTCAGGACTGCCCACCTACGGAATCTCTGACAGTATAACTCAGCATCATCAAGCCCCTGATTTAATGCCAACAAGGCTTTTTCAGCTTGATCAGTGACATTAGGCTCATCGTACAATAACCCCAAAGCCTGAAAAAACGCATCAACATCACTCAAAACAGGATCCCCAGGTATCAGGGAAAAAGCCCAATCCTGAGGATCGCCGCGCAGGAGAGAGATGACAATTTGAACCTGCTGCGCTGCGTTTCCTGAGGACTTAGATTTTAAGGCAAAAAACAATTTACAATTATTTTTGAAATTCTGAAACTTAGCTCGATCCCCTAAAAACAAATCTGGCATGGGGATCCTAGGTTCCACAACAGGCAACCTAGCAAGATATGCAGCAATACTCTGAACCTCAGTGGCAAGCTGATCCACACGGCCAGACAACTGTGCAAACTCCATTGGGAGAAAAGATCCTCCCCAGCACCCAGAGATACAGAGGAAAAAAAAAAAAAAATGCAACAAACAGAAAAATATCTCTGACAACTCTGACAACCTTTTTTCTTTCACAATATTTTTTCCCTTCTGTGAGTACCATACAATTTTCAATTTTTAGGCCGGTGATACTGTTATGTTTCGGTAGCTGAGGAGTGCAGGTAAAAAAGGCAATACACCAGAGCAGTTGGAATCTATGAGATTGCAGTACCCTGACTAACCACCACAACTAGAGGCAGCCGTGGAGCGTTCCTACGTTGGTCCTAGACGCCTCGTCACAGCCTGAGAAACTAACTACACCTAAAGATAGAAATAGGAAAGCTATCTGCCCCGGAGCAGAACCCCAAAGATAATAGAAAGCCCCCAAACATGTAATGGCGGTTAGACAAGAGGAAATACTGACACAGAAAGAAAATAGCATGAGCAAACGCTGGGGCCCAAACTATCTAAATAGAAAAGGATAGGAAGGGTACTTACTGCAATCCCAGAAAACCCTGAAAAGCACCAACTCTACTAATTTCAAAATCACCTGAGATCACACGACCTCTACCACCTAAATTAGTTCTCTGGTGTAACAAAATCAAAACAGCAGCCACTGAAAAAACTGGAAAAAGCAAAAGAACAAAACTCAGTGGCTGAACTAAACTGAGAGGGCAGAAGCCCCCGGAGGGGACCCTGAAGGCCCCCAAAGAAGTGCAGGACAAAATGCAAAAATATAGCAAAAACACAAAAGAAGACAAAGTCTTATCTGTTAGCAGGAGATGCAGACACGACACAGCAGACTACAAGGGAAACTGGAATGAAGGATTCAGACCAGAACAATTGATCACCGGCAACCCTGATGGGAAAATGACTCCCTTATATAAGACCAGTCAGTAACACCTGATTCCCAGTCCTCACAATCTTCACTAGCACCGCTTGTAACCACCAGAGGGAGCCTCTGCTCAGAACTCATCTCAAACCCATTCACAACAGTTCAGGTACAGACAAGTTAAAAAGGCGACCTTTAGGGAATTTACTACCAGGCACTAATTCAATAGCGCAGTCATAGCTCCTATGGGGAGGCAAGGATGCAGATTTACTTTCGCTAAACACATCAGAAAAATCAATCAAAAAGTCAGGAACATCCTGAGCCTGGGAGGAGGCAGAAAAAACAGGAGTGTTGGTATTAACACATTGGCAGCCCCAACTGGTTACAGACACAGATTTCCAATCCAAAACAGGATTATGAGACTGTAACCAAGGGAAACCCAGTACGATAATGTCATGCAGATTATACAGAACCAAAAATTTGCAGCTCTCCTAATGATCAGGTTCAACCCTCATTATCACCTGAGTAGAGAACTGAGGTTTATTCTCGGCCAAAGGGGTAGAATCGATCCCCAGTAGGGGAATAGACTTCCGTAGGGGTATCAAGGGAAACCCACAACGTTTAGCAAAATCAAAATCCATCAGGTTAATAGCTGCTCCCGAATCAACGAAAGCCTGAGCAGAAAATGAGGACAGAGAGCATATCAGGGTAACAGTTAATAAAAACTTAGTCTGAACACTACCCAAGACAACTGAGCGTGCAAAACGTCTTCCCTGCTTAGGGCAGACTGAAATAGCATGAGAGGCATCACCACAGTAGAAACATAACCCATTGCGCTTACGAAACTCATGACGCTGTGCCCCAGAAACCACTCTATCACACTGCATGGATTCAGAAGCAGGTTCACAAGGCAACACCATACCACGCATGCCTCTCCGCTCACGCAAACGTCTGTCAATTTGAATCGCTAATGACATAGAATCGTTGAGACCAGAGGGGACAGGGAATCCCACCATAACATCCTTTACATTATCTGACAGACCCTTCCGAAAAAGGGCTGCCAAAGCGTCGTCATTCCATTTGGTCAGGACTGCCCACCTACGGAATCTCTGACAGTATAACTCAGCGTCCTCAAGCCCCTGATTTAATGCCAACAAGGCTTTTTCAGCTTGATCAGTGACATTAGGCTCATCGTACAATAACCCCAAAGCCTGAAAAAATGCATCAACATCACTCAAAACAGGATCCCCAGGTGTCAGGGAAAAAGCCCAATCCTGAGGATCGTCGCGCAGGAGAGAGATGACAATTTGAACCTGCTGCGCTGCGTTCCCTGAGGACTTAGATTTTAAGGCAAAAAACAATTTACAGTTATTTTTGAAATTCAGAAACTTAGCTCGATCCCCTAAAAACAAATCTGGCATGGGAATCCTAGGTTCCACAACAGGCAACCTAGCAAGATAGGTAGCAATACTCCGAACCTCAGTGGCGAGCTGATCCACACGGCCAGACAACTGTGCAAACTCCATTGAGAGAAAAAATCCTCCCCAGCACCCAGAGATACAGAGGGAAAAAAAAAAATGCAACAAACAGAAAAATATCTCTGACAACTCTGACAACCTTTTTTCTTTCACAATATTTTTCCCTTCTGTGAGTACCATACAATTTTCAATTTTTGGCCGGTGATACTGTTATGTTTCGGTAACTGAGGAGTGCAGGTAAAAAGGCAATACACCAGAGCAGTTGGAATCTATGAGATTGCAGTACCCTGACTAACCACCACAACTAGAGGCAGCCGTGGAGCGTTCCTACGTTGGTCCTAGACGCCTCGTCACAGCCTGAGAAACTAACTACACCTAAAGATAGAAAGAGGAAAGCTATCTGCCCCGGAGCAGATCCCCAAAGAACATAGAAAGCCCCCAAACATGTAATGGCGGTTAGACAAGAAGAAATACTGACACAGACAGAAAATAGTATGAGCAAACGTTGGGGCCCAAACTTCCTAAATAGAAAAGGATAGGAAGAGCACTTACTGCAATCCCAAAAAACCCTGAAAAGCACCAACTCTACTAATTTCAAAAACACCTGAGATCACACGACCTCTACCACCTAAATTAGTTCTCTGGTGTAACAAAATCAAAACAGCAGCCACTGAAAAAACTGGAAAAAGCAAATGTACAAACATCAGTGGCTGAACTAAACTGAGAGGGCAAAAGCCCCCAGAGGGGACCCTGAAGGCCCCCACAGAAGTGCAGGACAAAATGCAAAAATCAAGCACAAAAACAAAAAAAGAAAATGTCTTTTCTGTTAGCAGGAGATGCAGACACAACACAGCAGGCTACAAAGGAAACAGGAATCAAGGATTGAGACCAGAACAATTGATCACCGGCAACCCTGATGGGAAGGCGACTCCCTTATATAAGACCAGTCAGTAACACCTGATTCCCAATCCTCACAATCTTCACTGGACAGTCCAGTACCGCTTGTAACCACCAGAGGGAGCCTCTGCTCAGAACTCATCTCCAGCCCATTCACAACAGTCCCCTGTGTTGTCCACTGTAAAGAAGGCGGTAAAACAGACCCTGCAAAAGATGACGCCTCATGACGATGTGGAGGCATATCTCGCTATATTTGAAAGACTGGCAGAGAAGGAGAATCTGCCACCATCTGAATGGGCCATGGTGGTCGCACCCTATCTGACTGGGGAACCCCAAAAGGCCTATTTTGACCTTAGCGAGCAGGACAGCAGAGACTATGCCAAGCTGAAAGCAGAGATTCTTGCCCGGCTGGGTGTTACGGTTGCAGTCCGTGCCAGGAGAGTCCATAACTGGGGATACAGTTGGGACAAGCCTGCTCGCTCACAAATGTATGACCTGATTTATCTGGTAAAGAAGTGGCTTGAGCCTGACGACAGCAACCCTGCCCAAATGGTCGAAAAAGTTGTGATGGACCGGTACATCTGGACCCTTCCTCCTGAGGTGCATCACTGGGTCGGACAGGGAGACCCCAAAGACGCCAATCAACTGGTCTGCCTGATAGAGAGGTACTTCGCCACCAAAGACTACCTCCGTGCCCAGCCGTCCGAGCGGTCGTCATTTCGGAGTTCCCGGCCTCCGACACCTCCCGGTAAGAGAGTTCCAGCTGTTGGCGTCAGGGGACTGCTGATAGACCGGCTCAGCCCCGAGGGGACGTGTGAGGCAATGGCTGATGCTTCCCTGTCGGAAGTCCCCAGGCCTAGAAAGGTCTCCACGTCTGAACCACCAGACCTGAGACAGTGTTGGAGATGCCGTGAAAGGGGTCATATTTCAGCCAACTGTCCACTAGTGGGGGAACCTATGGACTGTGATGCTGGAAGGTCCCTCTCTTTCCTCACGGAACCCATGTGCGTGGCCACCCCAGCCGAGGAGACTGGCCCACAGGTGTCCCAGGTGGTTATAAATGGCTGCCCAGTACAAGCCCTCCTAGACTCAGGGAGTCGAGTGACTCTGGTACATGCCAGCCTGGTTGATAGGGACTTCATCCCCAATAAACACCTGAGCGTGGGGTGCATCCATGGAGACGCCAAAGTCTACCCGGTGATTTCCGTGGACTTGGTCACAAAACTCGGGGAGGTCTCGTATGAAGTGGGGGTAGTGAAGAACTTGATTCACCCAGTCATATTGGGTCGTGACTTTCCCCTGTTTTGGGATCTCTGGGAAAAAAAAGGTTCTACAGAACAGTGTGATGAAGCACCTACTGAGGTTGCGCGGTCCATAGGGCGGAACACAATGCTAATGTGTTGTTGAATTTATGTGATGATAATGATAATGATGAATTTCCTTTGCAGGTGATGTTGGGGAAAGAGGATAGTGGTTCTCTGGAACAGAATGTCACTGACCTACCTGTGTCCCGTGACCATTTTGGGAGTGAGCAGTTGCGAGACCTCACTGTTAAAAATGCCAGGGAAAGTATAACTGTTCTGAATGAGATCCCACAAGAGCCCGGCTCTGATAAACGATTTTGCCATGAACAATAACCTGCTATATAGGGTCACTAAGGTTATGCCATTGGTTAAGGATAACCTGCAGAGAGCCCAAGCAGCTAAAAGCAGAATATATAATCAGTCAGCCAAAGTTAGGACTTTCAACCCCAGAGATCGGCTCCTGATCCTAATTCCCACGGTGGAAAGTAAGTTTTTGGCCAAATGGCATGGCCCCTACGAGATAGTACAGAAAGTGAGCGAGGTCACCTACAAAGTACATCAACCAGGCAGACGGAAGCCCTACCAGGTCTATCATATCAACCTGATCAAGCCCTGGAGGGACAGAGAGTTATTGTTGGCCTCGGGTAAATTAGAGAAAGGGTTAATACGGAAATTTCTGCAGAAAAATCAGCAGAGGTTTTCAGACTTGCCCGGCCGGACTTCTCTAGTGAAGCACCATTTCTCGGTAGAGCATAGGCCTGGGAAGTTACAGGGTAATGCCGATGCCTTGTCCAGAGTTCACTGTCTCTTTAGAGTTGTTGACCAGCCCTCCGGTCTGGAGAAGAGGGGGGGATATGTGAGACAGTGAAGGGGTGCGTACTGGACGGGGTGTATATCTCGCCCAGGTTTCTTAGCTGGGTCACATAAGGAATATAGGAGTGAAGGTAGGATGGCAGTACGACGTTCACTCCACTCCTCATCCAGTACAGGCTTGCAGCTCAACCCTGAGTACACACAGCTGCTTAATTAAGCAGCCAGAAATAGGTGGTAGAGTTACACAGACAGGGCTCTCAGTCTGATTCTGGCTTCAGATGCTGCTGGAGTCTCCTGAAAGACCCATCTCTGGTAATTATAAATTTGTGTTGTGGCCAGGCTGCTAGAGCCTAGACCACGGTAGTGAGGTAACTGTGTTTAGCTAGTAGCCTGCCAGGCTTAGGACTTTTGTTTATGATTTGGTTTATGTTTTGTTGCTGTGGACTTTAATAAAACTGATTGCGGCCAATTTGCACCAGTACTGCTGTCTGGACTCTTTATGCCACTCTGTCTACCCGAGACGGCGATCCCAGAGCTATATACCCCCTGAACAGTCTACAGTATTATACACTACACACGGCTACACCTTGTGCTGTCACATGGCAACACTACTACGTGTACCACTACTGTGTATATACGGTACCTATGTGTATATACATACAGTACAGACCAAAAGTTTGGACACACCTTCTCATTCAAAGATTTTTCTGTATTTTCATGACTATGAAAATTGTAGAATCACACTGAAGGCATCAAAACTATGAATTAACACATGTAAAACAATACATTACACTTTGCAAAAAAGTGTGAAACAACTGAAAATATGTCTTATATTCTAGGTTCTTCAAAGTAGCCACCTTTTGCTTTGATTACTGCTTTGCACGCAGAAAAGGTGAACGGCTGGACTCTACATGCCTGGTTCCCACCGTGAAGCATGGAGGAGGTGGTGTGATGGTGTGGGGGTGCTTTGCTGGTGACATTGTTGGGATTGATTCAAAATTGAAGCAGTGAGCGATCCAGCTCACCCCAAACCATCTCAATTGGGTTCAGGTCTGGTGACTGTGGAGGCCAGGTCATCCTAGCACTCTCCTTCTTGGTCAAATAGCCCTTACACAGTCTGGACGTGTGTTTGGGGTCATTGTCCTGTTGAAAAATAAATGATGGTCCAACTAAACGCAAACCGGATGGAATAGCATGCCGCTGAAAGATGCTGTCGTAGCCATGCTGGTTAAGTATGCCTTCAATTTTGAATAAATCCCAACAGTGTCACCAGCAAAGCACCCCCACACCATCACACCACCTCCTCCATGCTTCACGGTGGGAACCAGGCATATAGAATCCATCCGTTCACCTTTTCTGCGTGCAAAGCAGTAATCAAAGCAAAAGGTGGCTACTTTGAAGAACCTAGAATATAAGACATATTTTCAGTTGTTTCACACTTTTTTGTAAAGTGTAATGTATAATTCCACATGTGTTAATTCATGGTTTTGATGCCTTCAGTGTGATTCTACAATTTTCATAGTCGTGAAAATACAGAAAAATCTTTGAATGAGAAGGTGTGTCCAAACTTTTGGTCTGTACTGTATATACTACACACAGCTGCACCTTGTGCTGTCACATGGCAACACTACTGCATGTACTGCTACTGTGTGTATATACTGTACCTATATGTCTGTATACATATATACTACACACAGCTACACCTTGTGCTGTCACATGGTGACACTATTATTATTATTATTATTTATTTATATAGTTCCATTGATTCCATGGTACTGTACATAAGAAGGGGTTACATACATATTACAGATATCACTTACGGTAAACAAACTAACAATGTCAGACCGATATAGAGGGGAGAGAGGAACCTGCCCTTGCGGGCTTACATTCTACAGGATGGTGGGGAAGGAGACTGTAGGTTGGGGGGTTGCAGCAGCTCCAGTGATGATGAGGCGGTAGCTCCAGTAGTGGTGAGGAGGCAGCGGGGATCATTGCAGGCTGTAAGCTTTCCTGAAGAGGTTGGTTTTCAGGTTCCGTCTGAAGGATCCGAGTGTGGTTGATAGTCGGACGTGTTGGGGCAAAGAATTCCAGAGGATGGGGGCTATTCGGGAGAAGTCTTGGAGGCTGTTGGGTGAGGAACGAATAAATGTGGAGGAGTGAAGGAGGTCTTGGGAGGATCGGAGATTATGTGAGGGAAGATATCGGGAGATTAGTTCAGAGATATATTTGAGGAGACAGGTTGTAGATGGCCTTGTAGGTCAGTATTAGTAATTTGAATTGGATACGCTGAGGGAATGGAAGCCAGTGGAGAGATTTGCAGAGTGGAGAAGCGGAGGAGTAGCGAGGAGAGAGATGAATTGGTCAGGCAGCAGAGTTAAGGATGGACTGGAGAGGTGCGAGGGTGTTAACAGGGAGGCCACAGAAAAGGATGTTGCAGTAGTCGAGACGGGAGATGATGAGGGTGTGCACAAGCATTTTAGTAGAGTGAGGGTTGAGGAAGGGACGGATTCTGGAAATATTTTTGAGCTGGAGGTGGCAGGATGTGGAGAGAGCGTGGATATGCGGTTTGAAGGACAGTGCAGAGTCAAGGATTACTCCAAGGCAGTGGACCTCCAGTACGGGGGAAAGAGTGATGTTGTCAATTGTTATAGATAGGTCAGGTAAGGAAGATCTGTGAGATGGGGGAAAGATGATCAGTTCAGATTTGATGACCCATCCAAAGTCGAGCCTCTGAGCGTACGGAGCATTTTTGGAGCCGTTTATAGATTCTCTAGTCTTGTGGACTCGTAGTATACCTCTTCCCAAGAGTAGGGCTATTGAGGCTTCTGGATCCAACTCGGGTATCAGGTGAGCTATACGCTTCAGATGGGGGTGATGTGTCGCCACCTCCGGTGATGGTATCTCTGACCTGTTGTCAGGAATCTGGTTGCACTCCAGGATGGTTTATGCGATAGGCAGGTTTGACCATCTATGGACTCCACCTGTATCCGGCCGCTTTTCTCCCCGCCATCTCAACGGTACCTGAACACGTCCTCAAGGAGTAGGGAGAACCAGGGCCTACAATACTGAAGTTGTCAAAGAAGATGGACCTGGCTAAAGACCTGTTACTTTGGTCATCCAGGATTACATATATCTTGAGGGCTTTGTCCTTGCGGCCTGCAGGATAGACTTGGACAAGGCAGATTTTGAACAGGACCTTCCTCCTGTGAAACCTTTACAGTAGATCTCCGTACATTGAGCGCTGACCACAGGGGTATCTTAATCAGTGTTCTTCTCCTTCCCATCGTGCTCCTCTGTTTGTGACAACACTTGTGGAGGTGGTCCAGGGTGCAAGACTGTATTGTGATCCGTGCTGCTGCATTCTGCACATTTCACGCTAGCTTTACAGTTCCTGCCGAAGTGAGAGGTTGTGGCACAACATTTGAAGCAGATGTTGTTCTCTTTGAGGAAACCCTTGCGATCCTCCAAAGACTTCTCCCTGAAGGCTCTGCATTTTAGTAGAGGATGTGGTTTCTTGTGTAAAGGAAATGTTTACTGACATCCTGAGGCTTGTTCTCGTCTGGAGGGGGTTTACTTGCATTGTGAGGAGGACCTGTGGAAACAATGTTAGTTTTGTGGACTGCCACGGCTGTCCTACTGGGTTTGACAACGGGGGCAGTGGAACATGACAGAGTGAAGTTAAAACTAGGGTCATTTCTGATCTTAGCTTGTTGGGTGACAAATCCTAAGAATACAGTGAAAGGAGGGAATGGTACATTATGATTTTGTTTATATCGTGAACCATATGTAACCCATTTTCTTGTAGGTTGTAAGGAAGTTTTTGTATTATCGGATTGACACCCCTAGCGGTGTCTAAGGATGCCAATTCGGGCAAGTCTCCTTCCTCCTGGGCAACCTGTAACTCTATCAATAAATCACTCAATTCTCTAAACTTTTGATAACCTTTAGGTCCTATCTTAGGAAAATCTTCAATTATTTTGTATAAAGCATTCTCTATGACTTCTACTGTCCCATAGCATTCATCAAGTCTTTCCCACACTTTGCGTAGACCTACAGTATGTGTGGATGCTTTATATTGATGTCTCTTAGTCTTTTGGCATGCTCGACCGACTCACTTCCGAGTCACTTTACTAGATCTAACTCCTCACTACTAGAAAGGTCCAGACCATGAATGGTGTTCCAGAACGAGGCTCGCCATGACCTATAGTTCTCGGGTTTTTCAGTGAACTTTACAAGTCCTTTTGTAACCAGTTCTTGGCGGGCAAGGAACTTTGCAAAGACTATGGTGGCTTAGTCAGTGCTGGCACGAGCTGGTGTGTTATAGTCGTGTCTAGTGTGTGGTGTATCACCATACCTGTGAGACGCTTCTGACTTCGTATAGTCTGTGCAGTACCTTCTCGGTGCAGAAGGTGTCTCTTTAAGGCGGGATAGGAGCTGTACCTTCCGCTCAGTGGAACAGCCGCTGTGGTCGACATCTCGTTTGTAAAAACGAAGTCCGGGGTTGGATCGCTGGTAGCCGGCGTAAGCTGGTCGATGTGGTGCATCAGGGCTGTCATCCATGCCGGAATGTTGACGGACGTACTCTGAGACACGCTGTTCTGGATCTTGCTGTCCTAGATCTGGTCCGCGAATGTTGCTGTGTCTCTCACAATCAGGATCCTTCATAGCTTCCAAATACTCTGCTTTAGCAATTGCAGCTGCTGTGTCTTTGTCTGCTGCAAGTTTTTCTAGCTCTGCTCGCAAACTGGTAGTTTCCGCTTCTCTCTCTGTCTGCAAACGTGCAGTTTCCGCTTCTCTCTCTGCCTGCAAACGTGCAGTTTCCGCTTCTCTCTCTGCCTGTAAACTTGCAGTTTCCGCTTCTCTCTGCTTGTAAACATGCAGTTTTAGCTTGCAGGCGTGCGGTTTCGGCCTCTCTCTCTGCTTGTAAACGTGCAGTTTCCACTTCTCTCTCTGCCTGCAAACGTGCATTATTTGCATCTTGCTCCGCCTGTCTCAGCTTTAGGTGCATCTCTCTTTCAGCGAAGGAGGATCTTGCTTTGGCTGCCTCGGTTTCGGCACGGGCGACAGCAGCGAGCTCTGCTAGTGACGACCTGCTGGAGCTTGCTCGTGACCTTGTTTTGAGTGAGGATGTGCTGTTTTGAGACATTGTGCACTTAGCTGCGTACTGCTGAGTATATTAGCGGGAAGCAGTCTATGCGCGGCTGTCACGCGGTCTTATGATATGTGTACGATGTCAGTAAACTATTCTTAAAAGAACAACACTCTATACAACATATAGATTAGCAACATCAGCATGTAAATATAGAATAGATTTACCTGACACGATATCGTTGAACTCAGGGTTAATCTTGAGGACTTGATACACTGTCACAGGAAAGAGGAGGACCGGGGTCTAACCTGACCCTAAACTGGGGTCCTAACTAATCCCTCACCTTGGAGGTACTGATAATGGTTCAGAGGTCCAAGTCTCCAGCCTAACCCTGTCTCCTATCAGTCCCTGAACCCTGTAATCAGTCCTAAGAAGGATACTGATTACCACCAAAGGGATATGGGCTGATCTCTGCTAAATACACAGATTAGACATATAAGACAGACTGGAGAAAACACAGACTTGCATACACACTCAAACACAGAAGGAACATAAATGATCTGGGATATTAAACTCTAAGCAAGGTGAGCTTAAAACAACTAAGGAGCTCTTTAACTTAAGTCTATACAGATACAATCCTATCTGTGGTCTGCATGAAGAATTTCACTGGCAACTCCCAACACAGACAACCAGAGATTTAAAGGAAACCAATCAACAAATAATTAATTGCAGCCGGGAGAAACTGCACCCAGTCCCAGAACTGAGCACAGACAGAATTAACTCCCTAACTGCCAAGAACAACCAAAAGAAAACACACACTGACAGTACCCCCCCTTCTACGAGGGGCCTCCGGACCCTCAGGGCCAGGTTTGCCCGGGTGAGTTCTGTGGAAGGTCCGCACCAAACGATCTGCGTTAATGTCAGACGCAGGAACCCACGTCCTCTCCTCTGGACCATACCCCTTCCAATGCACCAAGTACTGAAGGGACCGGCGATTCAGACGTGAGTCAATGATCTTTGACACCTTGAAACTCCAAGTTACCATTGACCACCACTGGAGGAGGAGGTAGAGGTGATGGTATGACTGGTGCCACGTACCTCTTAAGTAATGACTTGTGGAACACATTGTGGATTTTAAACGTAGGAGGGAGGTCCAGACGAAATGCCACAGGATTAATTATGGAACTGATCCTGTACGGCCCGATGAATCTGGGGCCCAGCTTCCAGGAGGGAACTTTAAGTTTTATATTCCTGGTAGACAACCATACCAGATCGTTCACATTAAGATCTGGACCAGAAACTCTCCTCCTATCAGCCATACGTTTATAACGGTTCCCCATAGCACTCAGATTATTCAATACACCTCTCCACACTGAAGCAAGTGACAACGAGAAACGCTCCTCCTCAGGAACCCCAGAAGGGCACCCCCCCATTGAATGTACAAAACTGGGATGAAAACCATATGCCCCAAAAAACGGGGACTTACCAGTGGACTCGCTCCGCCTGTTGTTAAGAGCGAACTCTGCCAGAGGCAAGAAAGAAGACCAGTCCTCCTGGTTCTCTGAGACAAAACACCGAAGATAAGTCTCTAGGCTTTGATTCAGACGCTCTGTCTGACCATTGGTCTGCGGATGAAAAGCCGAGGAAAATGACAATTGCATCCCCCGACGTAAACAAAATGCCCTCCAAAACTTGGACACAAACTGAGACCCCCTATCTGACACCACATCAGAAGGCAACCCATGAAGTCTCACAATCTCCCCAATGAACACCTGCGCCAGAGTTTTAGCATTAGGGAGGGCAGGAAGAGCAATGAAATGTGCCATCTTACTGAACCTGTCAACAACCACCAGTATGACAGTCTTCCCTGACGACTGAGGAAGGTCCGTGATGAAGTCCATAGACAAATGAGTCCATGGACGCTCCGGAAGTTTCAAGGGTAAGAGGGTCCCAGACGGACGGGTATGAGGGGTCTTAGAGCGAGCACAAACCCCACAGGACGCGACAAAAGTTAAAACATCTTTATTAACGTTAGGCCACCAAAACCGGCGAGAAAGGAGATCTAAAGTAGCCTTACTCCCTGGATGTCCTGCTAAAGCAGAATTATGATGTGCCTCAATAACCTTTTGTCTCAACTGATTTGGGACAAACAGTCTCCCTGGAGGTCCTGCAGGGCGTCCCCCTGAGCCTCTAACACCTCCTCCTCAAGCTCAGAACATACAGCCGACACTACCACCCCCTCCTGAAGGATAGGAATCGGGTCATCCATTTTCCCGGCCCCTGGGAAACTGCGAGACAAGGCATCCGCCTTAACATTCTTAGATCCAGGGCGATAAGTGACAACAAAATTAAACCTGGTAAAAAACAACGACCATCGAGCTTGTCTGGAATTCAGACGCTTAGCAGATTCCAAATACAGCAGGTTCTTGTGATCAGTAATGACGGTGACCGGGTGGACTGCCCCCTCCAAAAAGTGACGCCATTCTTCAAAAGCCAACTTAATGGCCAAAAGTTCCCTATTGCCGATATCATAATTCCTTTCGGCGGACGACAATTTTTTAGAAAAGAAAGCGCACGGATGCCATTTACCAGGGGACGGACCCTGGGACAATATTGCACCCACCCCTACGTCAGACGCGTCCACCTCCACAACGAACGGCTGTGATGCATCTGGTTGGATGAGAACGGGTGCCAAAGCAAAACATTTTTTCAAAGAGGAAAAAGCTTGGCAAGCTTTGTCCGACCATTTAGAAAAATCCGTCCCTTTTCTTGTCATGTCAGTGAGAGGTTTGACAACAGATGAGAAATTACAAATAAATTTCCGGTAGTAGTTAGCAAACCCCAGAAAACGCTGCAGAGCCTTAAGATCCTCTGGCTGATCCCATTCAAGCACTGCTCTCACCTTTTCAGGGTCCATACGGAAACCGGAGGCTGACACCAAGAAACCCAAAAACTGAAGTTCCTGTACGGCGAATACACACTTTTCCAGTTTGGCGTATAGTTTATTGTCTCGCAAGATCTGCAACACCTGTCTCACATGCTCCTGGTGAGACACAAGATCTGGTGAGTAAATTAAAATGTCATCCAAATATACGACCACAAACAGCCCCACCAGATGACGAAAAATGTCATTAACAAAATGTTGGAATACTGCTGGTGCAGTAGTCAGACCAAAAGGCATGACAAGGTTCTCATAATGTCCCTCCGGCGTGTTAAACGCCGTTTTCCACTCATCCCCCTCTTTTATCCTAATCAGATTATACGCCCCCCTGAGATCCAATTTAGAGAACCATTTGGCGCCAACAATTTGATTGAAGAGATCAGGAATCAGAGGGAGTGGATACGGATCTCGAACAGTAATCCGATTAAGTTCGCGGAAATCCAAGCAAGGGCGTAGGCCTCCATCTTTTTTCTTCACAAAGAAGAACCCCGCGGCCACTGGGGAAGATGAAGGTCTAATATGCCCTTTGGCCAGACTTTCCGAAATATAATCTTTCATAGCCTGCCTCTCAGGACCAGAAAGGTTATATAACCTAGCTTTAGGTAACTTAGCATCAGGAAGTAAATTAATAGAGCAGTCATACACGCGATGAGGAGGCAACTCCTGACACCCCTCCTCAGAGAACACATCCCCAAAGTCCTCCAAAAAAGGAGGCAAAGTACTAGGCACGACCGCACTGATGACTGTGTTCATGCAGTTATTTTTGCAAAACTCCCCCCATTGGCTTATATCTCTGGACTGCCAATTAATCACAGGGTTATGTTTAACCAACCAAGGAAGTCCCAACACAATAGGAGTAGGTAGACCCTCCAACACATAACAAGATAATAGTTCCCTATGTATTGCCCCTACCCGAAGGTCAATGTTATGAACCTCATGAACAAAGCTACCTTGGCCGAGAGGCCTGGCGTCAATGGAGAATATAAGGATCGGTTTGACCAATACACTCAGATGCATACCTTGAGCCTGAGCAAACTGAGCGTCAACCAGATTAGCCCCGGACCCACTATCAAGAAGAACAGAAAATCTCTCCACTCTCGTACCAACCACCACCTCCACTGGTACAAGGAACTGAGAAGAACTAGCGGACGAAATACATACTCCCAGGTTGTCGTCCACCACACAACCTGGGATTAACAGTTTTCCGGCGACTTTTTGCTCAACAAGGCACGGGATGGACATCCCCCAACAAAATGTCCCTCTTTCCCGCAGAAGAAACACCTTCTAGTCCTGCGGCGTACCGCCAATCCCCTCCTACGAAATGATGTCCCTCCCAACTGCATAGGCTCCTCCGAACAGACAAGGGGAACCTCAACATAAGGGACTTTAGTAGTAGGTGGAGTAACAACAGGGGGCGGAGTTACCTCGCACCTCTCCCGGAGCCGTCTATCAGTACGGATAGCTAGGGCCATAGCAGCCTCCAGTGATGGAGGAGAATCATACTGAGCCAAAACGTCCTTTAATTTGTCAGAAAGCCCATGACAAAACTGGCTTCTAAGAGCTGGGTCATTCCACTGAGTATCTGTGGCCCATCTACGGAACTCAGAAGCAAATTCCTCCGCCGGACGATCTCCCTGCTGTATCTTACGTAATTTTGTCTCAGCAAGAGAGACCCGATCTGGGTCATCATATACCAAACCCAGGGCAGTAAAAATCGATCTACTGACTGTAGAGCCGGGGATCCCGAGGAAGGGAGAAGGCCCAGGATTGAAGGTCCCCTTGTAGGAGCGAGATAACAATTCCCACTCTCTGCTCTTCACTCCCTGATGATCGAGGCCGAAGCGAAAATACAATTTACATGCTTCCCTGAAGGTAAAAAATTTGTCTCGCCCACCAGTGAACCTGTCCGGGAGAGCTACTTTAGGTTCAAATCTGGTTTTCTCCGAGGGAGACAAAACTTTGGACTTAATGTCCGTCAGCTCCATGGATAATCCCTGCAACTGCAGAGCCAGCTGGGCTACTGGATCCATGGCAACTGGGAATAATTTTATTGGCCAGTGAAAATGTCACGCGGTCTTATGATATGTGTACGATGTCAGTAAACTATTCTTAAAAGAACAACACTCTATACAACATATAGATTAGCAACATCAGCATGTAAATATAGAATAGATTTACCTGACACGATATCCGTTGAACTCAGGGTTAATCTTGAGGACTTGATACACTGTCACAGGAAAGAGGAGGACCGGGGTCTAACCTGACCCTAAACTGGGGTCTTAACTAATCCCTCACCTTGGAGGTACTGATAATGGTTCAGAGGTCCAAGTCTCCAGCCTAACCCTGTCTCCTATCAGTCCCTGAACCCTGTAATCAGTCCTAAGAAGGATACTGATTACCACCAAAGGGATATGGGCTGATCTCTGCTAAATACACAGATTAGACATATAAGACAGACTGGAGAAAACACAGACTTGCATACACACTCAAACACAGAAGGAACATAAATGATCTGGGATATTAAACTCTAAGCAAGGTGAGCTTAAAACAACTAAGGAGCTCTTTAACTTAAGTCTATACAGATACAATCCTATCTGTGGTCTGCATGAAGAATTTCACTGGCAACTCCCAACACAGACAACCAGAGATTTAAAGGAAACCAATCAACAAATAATTAATTGCAGCCGGGAGAAACTGCACCCAGTCCCAGAACTGAGCACAGACAGAATTAACTCCCTAACTGCCAAACACAAAGAAACAGCAACTCAGCTGTGAGAAGTCAGAATGTGCAACCGCGACGATCTTCGTGGCGATGCACACATGACAGCGGCGGCTTCCGCGTGGCGGGAATGATGAACCGCCTTTATGGCGGGCTGCATTCTCGGTACTTGTGACTGTATGGCGGCCGCTGCAGTATCCACAGGCAGTGCGGTGTGGCTACAAGCGGCTCCTTAAGTCGTATTCACTATCGCAGGCGTCTAGCATCTGTTTTACTGTTCTGCCTTCATACACTTTCACACGGTGTGCAAGCTACCATACCACCTAAACCACGATTCCGTACTCCAAATAAGCAGACTGTCTTCTGTAGTCTAACTTGTTTATTGGTGAACAGTATAGAACATGCGCGGTAAAACTATAAAAATACAAATGACATAGATAAGTATTGGGCAATAATCACACAGCTGACACTTTATAATTAACAGGAAAGTATACAGTATTATGCAAACTTTAACATGAAAATACACAGGATTCTAATAACATCTCCTATGCACTGGCTGCTATACAGTTAATAACCTCCTAAACACTGCATTGCTAGAGAAGATATTGATCTTACCAGATATGCTTTACCAGGATAGCAAACTCAAGTTGGAGAGGTTACAGGAGAGCACATGAACATGTGTGTTCCCTGAAGTACATAGAAGAAAATGGAGCTTCTTCTTCCCAGCATACCTTGCTTCAATCCCACAATGCAATACTCTGTTGTGAATGTTTCGGAAATGAATTCTGAGCAGAAGCTCCCTCTGGTGGTTACAAACAGTACTGAACCATTCAATGAGGATTGGCAATCAGGAGTCACAGACTGGCTTGATATAAGGGAGGTTCCCTCCCATCATGGTTGCCGGTGATCAATTGTTCTTGTCTCAACTGTGGTTCCTGGTTCACTTGGAAGCTTGCTGAGTCTTGCCTCTTCTTCTGCTTTCAGATAAGATATTTTCTGTTTTTGTTTTTGTGCTTTCCATTTGCATATTTCTTTGCATTTCTGTGAGGTTAGCCAGGTCCCCCCCGGGGGGCTTGGGCTCCTCTCAGTTTCGCTGGAGCCACTGTTATTTGTTCATTTGCCTTTTCCAGTTTTTTCAGTGGCTGCGGCTTAGTTTTGTTACACCAGAGAACTGATTTAGGTGGTAGAGGCCGTGTGATCTCAGGTGTTTTTGCAATCAGTAGCGTTGGCATTTTTTAGGGTTTTTTTGGATTGCAGTGAGTATCCTTTCTATCCTTTTCTGTCTAGGCAGATTGGGCCCCAGCGTTTGCTCATACTATTTTCTGTCTGTGTCTGTATTTCTTCTTGTCTAACCGCCATTACATGTTTGGGGGCTTCCTATGTTCTTTGGGATCCTCTCCGGGGCAGATAGCTTTCCTCTTTCTATCTTTAGGTGTAGTTAATCTCTCAGGCTGTGAAGAGGCGTCTAGGACCAACGTAGGAACGCTCCACGGCTGCCTTTAGTTGTGGTGGTTAGTCAGGGTACTGCAATCCAATAGATTCCAACCTCTCTGGTGTATTACCGTTTTTGCCTGCTCTCCTCAGCTACCAAAACAGTATCACCGGCCAAACTGAAAA
>JARQOD010000002.1:316359553-316456447 GCA_033576555.1 Oophaga sylvatica
TAATAGCCGGATTGCCCAGGTTAGCAGATAGGGGTTAGCAATGATCTGAGGAGACAAACAGTATCAGCGAAGCACAGAGATGCGACCACGCAGGCAGATCAGGAACAAAAAGGGGATGTGAAATGATAGAAACACGTTGCTCCGGCACCCCCCCAAGGGTGGAGTGCCAGATATAGTACTGGAGCGCAGCCTTTGGGGTTAATTAGCTATTTCAAAAAATGCACGCTCCCCCTTAAGAGAAAACGGTGGGCGCGGCCTCGCGTCCTAAGCGCTATTGGAGGCCTGCCGCAGCGTGCCAGGAGTGGAGGAGGACACAGACGCCGAGGAGCAGATGGGACGGGTAAGTGAGCAGAACGGAGTGCAGAGCCAGCGCTGGGGACCGAGTGTAACGTTTCCCCTCTTTACTCCCCTTTTTTTCAAGCCTGCGTGAAATTTTTAAGAAGAAGAGGAGCCTGGATGTTCTCTTTAGGCTCCCAAAGATTTTCCCTCGGACAAAATTTCCCAGTCCCACCAGGTAATGGATCCTACCTTTACTCTCTTAGAGGCCAAGGGATATGTTTTACCTCAAAAACATCATCCTCAGAGCCCATATCAGGGTGGTACCCGGGTCCTTAAAGAAGGAGCTCAAACACTACTGGTTTGAGGAGGGAAACATGAAGGAGTTAGGTACTCGTAGAGAATTAGGCAATTTCAGTTTATAATGGACCGGGTTGATTTGTCTCAAGACTTCAAAGGGACCAATGAAACGGGGACCCAATTTGTACGATGGTAACTTCAGACGGATGTACTTGGAGGAGAGCCATACCTTGTCTCCTGGACGAAAGATGGGAGCCTCCAAACGTCTTTTGTCCGCATGCGTTTTCATACGTTGAGAAGCTTTCTCCAAAGCCGACCTGGTCTCTCTCCAAATGTCCGAGAAATTCTTAGACAAGGTATCGACTGCCGGAACATCAGACAATCCCGAGACAGGAAGAGGAATTCCGGGTTGCAGTCCAAACACAATCTGAAAGGGAGACTTTCCAGAAGATTCACTTACTTGGTTGTTGTAGGAGAATTCCGCCCAGGGCAGTAATTCTACCCAGTCATTATGATGAGCGTTGACGAAGTGACTCAGGTATCCAGCCAGGATTTGATTGATCCTCTCCACTTGCCCATTAGACTGGGGATGATATGCAGAAGAAAAATCTAGTTCAATTTTTACCATTTTCCCAGAGTCCTCTCCAGAACTTAGAGGTGAACTGGACGCCCCTGTCGGACACGATGTGGAGAGGAAATCCATGTAGACGGAAGATGTGCTGAATGAAGTGAGTGGCCAGTTCTGGAGCAGACGGGAGGCCAGATAGCGGAACGAAGTGGCCCATTTTAGAGAAGCGGTCCACCACAACCATACCACTGAGCAGCCCGAAGAAATGGGAAGATCCGTGATGAAATCCATCGCGATGTGCTGCCAGGGAACGGACGGAATCGGAAGAGGCAGAAGCCTGCAGGCTGGTAGATGTTTAACAGTTTTGTTACGGGCACATGAAGGACAGGCTGCGACGAACTCCTGGATATCCTTGCCCATGGTAGGCCACCAGTAATAACGGGAGATGAGCTGCTGCGTCTTTCTCTGACCAGCATGGCCAGCCAACTTAGAAGAATGACCCAGCGCAGAACACGACTACGATCAGAGGCGGACACGAAAGTCTTCCCAGGAGGAAGCCGGGCCAGATCAGTGGAGGCAACAGAGACTAGCTTAGAAGGTTCAATAATGTGCTGAGGTTCCTCCTCCAGTTCAGGAGGCAAGAAGGCTCTAGAAAGTGCGTCTGCCTTGATGTTCTTGTCAGCTGGACGGAAATGAAGTACAAATTGAAACTGGCAAAAAATAATGCCCAACGGGCCTGACGGGGATTCAGTCTTAAAGCAGATTGGAGATAGCAAGGTTTTTTATGGTCGGTGAATATGATTACCTGGTGATGAGCTCCTTCAAGAAGATGTCTCCATTCTTGCAGAGCCAATTTGATGGCCAACAGTTCGCGATCACCGACAGAGTAGTTCCTTTCTGCAGGAGAAAAAACCTTGGAAAAAAAAAACACACGAGATCATCCGCCGGTAGACGACTTCTGGGTCAGAACTGCTCCTGCACTTATGGAAGAAGCGTCAACTTCAAGAAAAAATTGCTCACTTGAATTAGGACGATGGAGAACCGGTGCGGAAGCGAAGGCTTTTTTGAGAGAAACAAAGGCCTCTTCTGCCTCGGAGGACCATTCCTTAGAGTTTACACCTTTCGGGTTAAGGCTGTGATTGGAGCCACTCGGGTGGAAAAGTGTGGAATAAATTGCCGGTAGTAATTGGCGAACCCTAGGAACCTTTGTATGGCTTTTAGCCCAGACGGACGAGGCCAGTTGAGAACTGCAGACAACTTCTCCGGATCCATCTTTAATCCTGTGGAAGATACAATGTACCCAAGGAAAGGCAAAGAAGACTGCTCAAAGAGGCATTTCTCATATTTTGCATATAGCCTGTTCTCTCTGTCTTTGTAAGACCAGGCGTACTTGCCTCCGGTGTGACGTCAAGTCAGCAGAAAAAATCAAAATATCGTCCAGGTAAACCACGACACAAGTATAGAGCAAGTCCCTGAAAATGTCATTAACAAATTCCTGAAAAACCGCAGGTGCATTGCTTAGGCCGAATGGCATTACCAGGTATTCATAGTGGCCGTCACGGGTGTTGAAGGCTGTTTTCCATTCGTCCCCCTCTCTGACTCGGATCAGGTTGTAGGCCCTCTGAGGTCCAATTTGGTGAAGATCTTGGCCCCTCGGAGACGATCAAACAGCTCTGAAATAAGAGGTAATGGATACCTGTTTATTACCGTGATTTAATTTAGACCTCGATAGTCAATGCAGGGCCGCAAGGATCCATCCTTTTCTTCACAAAGAAGAATCCAGCTCCTGCCGGTGACGATGACTTTCGGATAAATTCTCTAGCCAGATTCTCTTGGATGTAGTCCGACATGGCCTGAGTCTCTGCCTGTGAAAGGGGATAAACTCTCCCGCGAGGAGGAGATGCTCCAGGAAGAAGCTCTATCTGACAGTCATACGACCTGTGTGGAGGTAGTCTCTCAGCCTCCTTTTTCCCAATGACGTCAGAGAAGGACCAATAGATGGAAGGCAACCCTGGCAGGGTATCAGGCTGGACTGGAGGCGAAACAGGTTGAATCCGGGTTAAGCAACGATTCATGCAGGTATCTCCCCAACGCAGAACTTCTCCAGTTTTCCAATTAAGGACTGGTTCATGCATCTGGAGCCAAGGTAAACCTAAAAGCATGGGAGGGGATAAACCGGGATATACATAAAATCGCATTCGTTCAGTATGCATTAGACCTACCCGGAGTTCCACCAACTCGGTTTGAAACTGGACGGGCTCGGTCAGCGGTTTGCCATCCACGGCGGACACCTGTAATGGATCAGGAAGACACTGGACTGGTAAGCGGTAATGATCCACAACCGCCTGCTGGATGAAGTTCCCTGCAGCTCCAGAATCCAGTAGACAATGTTCGGAGAATTTTATTGCTCCATAGGACACGGAGACTGAGATGTGTAAAGAGGGAGAGGACTGTTCTCTACATAGGTTGGCCCCTCCTACCGGACCTAGGCACTGGAGTTTCCCGACTTTTTAGGACAGAAATGGATCAAATGTTCAGAAATACCACAGTAGTAACAACTTCCCTCCTTGCGACGTGCCTCCGCGGCGGGTGGCCAAACTTACATGGTCCACCTCCATGGCCTCGGAGGCGGAGGGCGAAGTACCTGTTTTGTACAAACTAGAGTCTAGGTGATAGGACCTTTTGTCCTGCTTGATCTCCATGGAGCGCTCCTGAAAACGCAGGTCAATTTGGGTTGCCAAGGATATTAGCTCCTCCAAGAGGGTAGGTCTGTCCCGTCCCGCCAGCTCATCCTGGATTCTTCCGGATAGGCCTTCCCAGAAGTTAGCAACCAGGGCCTCATTGTTCCACGATAATTCAGACGAGAGGGTGCGGAATTTAACAGCATACTGAGCTACCGTGAGAGTACCTTGGCGCAGGCGGAGCAGAGCTGATGCAGTCGAAGTGGTGTGACCAGGTTCATCGAAAGTCCTGCGAAAAGCCTCTAGGAAAGATTGAAGATCGTTAAACAGCGGATCCCCTCTCTCCCATAGCGGGTTTAGCCAGGCGAGGGCCTCTCCCTCCAGGTGTGACATGATGAAGCCCACCTTGGCTCGGTCAGAAGCAAACATATGCCCCAAGATTTCGAAGTGTAGAGTGCACTGATTGAGGAAACCCCGACACAGAGTAGGGTCACCCTGGAAACGGGTAGGAGCCGCCAGACGGGGACCTTGACTTGCCATGGGAACTGGTACCTGATTATTGATAGAAGAGTCAGGTGCAGACGAGGACCCTAAGGAATCCATGCGGGTAGACAAGCTGCGTAGATAAGTCGTGATCTTGTCCTGTTGAACTCCCAAACGGGTCACCTCCTGGCACAGATCCGTGGTCGGAGATTTCTGGGATCCAGCGGGTTCCATGGCCGGAGCAATCTGTAACGAATGGAAGCGGAGGCAGAGGTGGTGAAGTTCACATTTGTTTTTATTTTTTAATGTGGAACCTCGAGACCGCGGTCCGGGGGCTCCGAAGGGGGCGTAAGTAGTGAGCCCCGGGTACCCGTAGTAAGGCCCCTCGAACAGGACCAGAATGGAATACCTGGAGGACACAGGTGCCACCTCCAGTTAGACCCCGGATACGTGGCAGCTGTCCCAGAGGGACCAAAAGGGTAACAGGTATTTACAGAGTCCGTGGAGGGTTCTTGACGGAGAAGGGTAAGGTCCTGGTCCAGAACGGATGGTAGAAGGCTGGCTCCGGTGACCTTGTCACGGTCCACGGGTACTGATGGCTGATGGCGGAACGGGATGACACTTGCGCCAGTAATAGCCGAGGTTGTCCAGGTTAGCCAGATACGGGTTAGCAATGATCTGAGGAGACAAACAGTATCAGCGAAGCACAGAGACTGCAGACGCAGCACAGACAGATCAGGAACAGAACCGGATGTAGCAATGATAGAACACGTTGCTCCGGCACTCCCCTAATGGTGGAGTGACCAGATATAGTACTGAGAGCGCAGCCATTGGTTAATTAGCTATTTCAAGAAATGCACGCTGCCCCTTTAAGAGAGACGGTGGGCGCGGCCTCGCGTCCTAAGCAGACTATCTGGAGGCCTGCCAGCAGCCTGCCAGGAAGTGGAGGAGGACACAGGACGCCGAGGAGCAGATGGGACAGGTGAGTGATCAGAACGGAGTGCAGAGCCAGCGCTGGGACCGAGTGTAACACACCTAAGCTGACTTACGGGCGACGGGTCCCTTAAAGGGCACCGATCTCCCGACATCGACTTACGGACGAGCGTATCGCCTCCCTGTATCCTCTGCCACAGACAGGCCTATGCCGGACACCCAGCCTTGTCCCCATCCTAGAGGATTGAACCCCTTCGGATTTACAGAGGCTTTTATGGCGTCCGTGCGGCCCCCCACTGAATCGCCACTGACTGAACAGCGACGACGAATGGAGGGCGGACGGTCCCTCTCCACCTCCTTATCAAAGGGATGGTGGATTGAGGGCTCCCTGCACCGTCCTTAAGGTATTCGACCTGAAGGTTCTCAGTCCGGGTCCTGCGCTGCGGCGGTCTCCAGACCGGGACGCACACCATCGGTAAGGTGGGCCCGGAAAAATCCGAGGCTCCATGCGGCGTCCGTGTGGCCCCACTATATCATACTCCCCAAAGGTGGATGGCGACTGGAGGTTAGCAAAACCTCTCCACCTCCCTATCAAAGGGATGGTTGATTGAGGAGATAATCGGGGCGGATGGCGAGTGGTTTTCAATCTCCTTTGACCTCTGGTACTCTTCTGTCAACGCTATGCGGTCTGCCGTCTCTGGCGGCACTGACATATTCCGGGGAGCACTGACTGATAGAACGCACGCTTACGCCTGGTGTACTGCGTGTAATGCCCCACTACCGCGAAGGTGTGCAATCTGTGCAATCTGCATCTTCTCACAGGAGCACAACGAGTGGGCAATGCCTCCGGCTTCAGTTTACCTTATGATGAAGGCTCTCTGCCTTTCGAGTCTTAAGACAGGGGCTGACAGCAGCAAAGAATGCCCAATTTTCTAGCTAACGTCTCAGTAGCTAGTTCCCCAGGCATTCTGCTGTTTTTGGTGTACGCGTGCTCCGTTTCCAGCTCTCCCGTCCTCGAGGATTGCAGCAAACATGCCTCAGGATAGGAGTCTCAGGTGGCTGTATATCAGGATTCGCCAGACTTCCAGGAGTCCTTAGAGGCCCTCATCGAACCGGTTAATAGAGCTCTGAGAGCCGTACTGTAGCATCGGCGTCCCTGCCTTCTGCCAGGCAGGGACGCTGTTCCCCTGCGACAGCGTCCTCTGCCAGGCAGGGACGTCGCCCCCCTTACCCGCGCTCAGCGTCCTCCTTCCGTCCTGCTGGGGCCGCGCGCTCCTTCCCTGCTTCTGGTCTTAGGGCGCGCGCCCGCGCGCTCCCCGCGCGCTCCCCCGCTCTTAAAGGGGCAGCGCGCATTTTTCAAAAAGGTCCCCGGCCAATGCCGGAGGACTCCTCCCTATATAAAGTACTTCCTCCTTAATGGAGGTGCCCGAGCAATGTTGTTGCACTGTTTAACTCTGCTTCAGCCCTCAGGGTCCGTTACCAGTTACCTGCCTGTTTCCTGCCAGTTTGCTTTCTGCTACCTGCCCGCTAGCCTGCCTGGAGGTTCGGCCGCTCACATGCGGTGACCATCGGCAATTCCAGAGACTCTCGCCTGCTCACTTGGGGGCGCTCATCTGCCATCTGTCTGCAGCCTGCCTGGAGGTTCGGCCGTCACATGCGGTGACCATCGGCAATTCCAGAGACTCTCGCCTGCTCACTTGGGGGCGCTCATCTGCCATCTGCCTGCAAGCCAACCTGGAGGTTCGGCCATCACCTGCGGTGTCCATCGGCTATTCCAGAGACTCTCACCTGCTCACTTGGGGGCGCTCATCTGTCATCTGCCTGCTAGCCTACCGGGAGGCTCCACCATCTCAGGTCGTATATACCTGTTCATTCAGAGACTGCCCCGGCCCCTTGCCTGCCTGCTTATCCAGAGACTGCCCCGGTCACATGCCGTGACTACCTGCCCGTCTACCCAGAGACTGCCCCGGTCACATGCCGTGACTACCTGCCCGTCTACCCAGAGACTGCCCCGGTCACATGCCGTGACTACCTGCCCGTCTACCCAGAGACTGCCCCGGTCACTTGCCGTGACTACCTGCCTGTTTACTCAGAGACTGCCCCGGTCACTTGCTGTGACTACCTGCCTGTCTACTCAGAGACTGCCCCGGTCACTTGCCGTGACTACCTGCCTGTCTACCCAGAGACTGCCCCGGTCACTTGCCGTGCACCCCGCCTGTTTATCCAGAGACTGCCCCGGTCACTTGCCGTGACCTCCCACCTGTCTATCCAGAGACTGCCCGGTCACTTGCCGTGACCTTCCACCTATTTGTCCAGAGACTGCCCCTGTCACTTGCAGTGACTTCCTGTCCGTCTCCCCGGGTGCCACTCGCTCCTTTACAAGGAAAGCCTCCTTGTATAATAAAGCTCAGAGGTTCCGCCTCCCAGACCCGTTACACGTACAATGTCAAAACATTAGTCTTTATCTCGCTGAGCCCTTCAAAGGGGCCTAACTTCTTCACAGGGTTTTTATTAATCTCCCTGTGTTTCTGACATAGGTCAGAGATATAGCAGTTGCCGGACAAATGATTCTCTGAGCTAAGGCCGCTTAATCACGGTACCTTTTGTCCACACTCTAAAGAGAGAGTGGACGGAGTCTCCAACAATGGATCCTATATTGTGGCCGCTTACTAACCTCTACTGTCTTTGTCCTACGGCTTGTCTATTAATATCCCCACTGACCGTCCAATGGCCCGCGGACAGTCTTTTGAGGTTTCTGGGGCAACTCTCTTCCCTTCCCTCGCCGTCGCCTAGGTGGCCAGAGCCATGAGGGTCTGGACTAGGACCCTAGCCAAGATCAGTCAAGACAATAGCTTGCCTTCACCAGGTGGTTAGTCTGCCTGGGATTATGAGTACATGCATCCCTGGATATAGCAGATGGTGATGCTCCCATAGCTCCAACGACGTTACCATCAGCAGAGCCCTATGGCTCCGAGAGTGGCAAGCAGATTCCGCCTTAAAGAAATCTCTATTTTCCTTAAGCTCTTCCATTCCAGGAAGCGCAGACCCTCATGGGCCAAGTTTCTCTGTTCAACGACTCATTGCAGTATCTGAAAGATTCAGACAGGGTAGGCATCCGTCTACTCCTGTTGTTTGTCAGATCTGGCTGGCAGTTATTCTCGACCATGGGTCGGAAATCTAGTGGTTTCCAGATACCGACATAGAATTCCTGTTTCCGTCGCCAACTCGTTTCCTCCGGTCCCGTCTTTTAAGGACAAAAGGAACAAGTGGCCCCACCTTATTAGGCCATTCATGTACTCCGCATCAATGGAATTTTTTCCTTTGTTATCCTCTCGTTCCAAACCTTCTCAGCCCGACAAGGATTTCTCCGCTTCGCCATCGCAAACAACCATTTTCAGTTCACGGCTTTAACCCTCGGTATCGCCTCTGCTCCCAGGCTGTTCTCCAAGGTCATGGCAGCTGTTATTTCTATCCCGTGCTCTCGTGGCATAGTGATTCCACTCTACCCAGATGACCTCCTTCTCAAGAGAGCGCCCCTTCAAGCCTGCGCAGAGAGGGTAGCATCACCGTGGACACTCTCACTCGCCTAGGTCGGTTACAGAACCTGCGCAACCCCTTTTCAGAGAATCCTCGTTTTAGGCCTGGACACTTCCTGAGTATTGATAATTCCCCTCCACAAAAGAATTTCTCTGAACCATAAACCTCAGAAGTTTCCTCTCGGCCTTCCTCTTTTCCCTGCAGTCTGGAAAGCAGGTGTGGAAATGGTCATTCCCTCGGATCCAATCAGTCCATGCCACGGCTGTGGCATACGTCTGGGGTCAGGAGGGCTTATGGAGCACAGGAGCTATGCTTGACGTAGCTCGCATTCTGCAAGAGGCCGATTCAAACCATTTACCTTTTTGTTGGCAGTTCATGTTCTATGGGTAGGAAATTGGGCGCACTTTTCCTCAGCTGCCAGGGCCTGTTCTCAGGACACTGGTTCATTTCCCTGGAAGCCTTTTAGCACGGTTGGCAATGCTGGGTAATGCTGCAAATAGACCTCAATGGCCTCTACGCTAAACGCCAAAGTCCCGGCATTTCTAGATCCGTTCTGTGACTCAATTGTCCTTTGGTCAGATGATCTGGTGCTTCCGTGGCATCAGTTTCGCTTCCATTACTTTTTCTCCGCCCCTTCTGCTAATTCCAAGTGTCTTCCAGAAAGTCAAGGTGGAGGAAATCCCACTGTTTTTCATTGCACCAGACTGACTACGAGATGGTATGCAGTTCTGGTGCAACTAGTTCCCTCACCCCACTGTTACCAAACCGTCCAGACTTTCTTTTTCAAGAGCGCTTTTACCGCCAGGACTTGAGAGTGCTGAGCTTAACGTCCTGGGCATGGAGCGCCACACATAGCGTTCACCGTTATCGTCAACGTCCAGAAATTTACTCTCAGGTGTATTTACCATCATATTTGAGAAAGCCTTTTTCTCTTGGTATTTTCAACAACCACTTTTGTTTCCCACTTGTGTTTGCCATTTCGTCCATATTGGAGTTCCTCCAAGTGGTTGCCATTCAAGCCTGGCACTGTCTTCTTTCAAGGCTATCCATCCTGTTTTCAAAGAATACCGTCCAAATCTCAGGTGGCCTTCGGAACCTTGGCGTTTTTGATCTGATTTCAGGTGCTTTTACAAGTGGCCTTCTTCAAGCTCCTGTCAGACGTATCAATCACTCTTCCTTCTTGGAAAGCTCCCTTTCTTGTGACTGTAACAGACATCACGCGGATTTCGGAATTGACAGCTTTGTCCTTCTGTCCTTTGTCCTTTCTCCATTCTTGTCCTTCAACAGGGCAAGGTGGTGTTCAGGACTTCTCTGGCCTTATGGCCTAATGTTGTTTCTTCCTTTCATCCGAATAAGAACATAGTATTACCCTCGTTCTGCCCACCTCCGGTTTATCATACTGGAAAGGCTCTCCACCCTGTGGATTCGGAGAGAGCACTTAGGAAATACACTTCCGGAACAGCGCCTTTCTCCAAATCGGATTCCCTCTCTATTTTTCCAGAGCGACACAGAAAAGGCCTACCTGTCCTTTTGAAAAAAAAAAAAACTACAGTAGCCGGATATATCTGCTCTTAAGTTCAAGAAGCTTTCCGAGTCTGAGGTCTCCTATCCCTGTGAGCCTCAGAGTAGACTCCACTACGTTAGTGGAGGCGTCCTGGGCCATTCGGCCCCGGACATCGATAGAGCAAGTTTGCAGGGCTGCAACTTGGTCCAGTCTTCTCACGTTAGTTAAGCATTACAGCAGTCATCCTTAAGATTTTTCAGAGGCTGCCTTTGGCAGATAAATTCTGCAATCAACAGTGGCGCATCTGTAGACCAGATTATTTGTTACGTATATTAAGGTTTCAGCTGTCGTGCTGTTTCCCACCCATGGACTGCTTTGGGACGTCCCATGGTCTGTGTCTCCCAATGAGGCGATGGAGAAACAGGGATTTTTGTGTACTCACCGTAAAATCCTTTTCTCCGAGACGCTCATTGGGAGACACAGCACCCACCCTTTTACGACTTCTGCTTGTCTTTTTCATTTGATGTGGTGATCACTAATATGAGAATGATCGTACTTTTGATATGATGTTAATCTTCTACTGCTTTTTGCACCGAACTGGTTCAGGCTAGAGCCAGCAGATCCGTGTATACTGCGGAGGAGCAGCCAATTTCTTTGTGTATTAGCTTAGTGTCCTCCTAGTGGCAGCAGCATAACACCCATGGTCTGTGTCTCCCAATGAGCGTCTCGGAGAAAAGGATTTTACGGTGAGTACACAAAAATCCCTGTTTTTTATTTTATTATTATTCCCTAACTATGGGGGTGATAAAGGGGGGCGTTGAATTACTATTTATAGCGTGTTTTTATGTTTGGCAGCTGTCACACGCTAAAAGATGCTTTTTATTGCAAAAAATAATTTTTGCATCAGCACATTTTGAGAGCTATAATTTTTCCAGATTTTGGCCCACAGAGTCATGTGAGGTCTTGTTTTTTTCGGGACGAGTTGACGTTTTTATTGGTTCCATTTTCAGGCACATGACATTTTTTGATCACTTTCTATTTCGATTTTTGGGAGACAGAATGAGCAAAAACCAGCAATTCATGATTTTTTTCTTTTTGGGTGGGGGATGGGGGGTCGTTTACACTGTTCCGCGTGTGGTAAAATTGATAAAGCAGTTTTATTCTTCGGGTCAGTACGATGACAGCGATACCACATTTATATCATTTTTTTAATGTTTTGGCGCTTTTATATAAAATTTGCATCACTTTATTCTTACAGCTATAACTTTTTTATTTTTCCGCTGATGGAGCTCTACGGCGGCTTGTTTTTTGCGGGACAAGATGACGTTTTCAGCGGTACCATGATTTATATCTGTTTTTTTTATAGCGTGTTATTCCACTGTATGATAAAGCATTGTTTATGCCTTGTTTTTTTTTTTTTTTTATGGTGTTCACTGAAGGGGTTAACTAGTGGGACAGATTTATAGGTTGGGTCGTTACGGGCGCGGCAATACCAAATATGTGTACTTTTATTGTATAGATTTTTTATTATTCAATTATTTTATTTAGTGATAGAATAAATATTGATTTTTTTTTTTTTTTTTTTTTTAAATATTTTTACAATTTTATTTAAATTTTTTTTTTTTTTAATTTAATTCTTACTTTTACACTTTGTCCCACTATGGGACAAAGATTTTGTGCAGGCTGATCGCTTCGACATCGGGTCTGCATAGCAGCGATGCTGAGGTTTAAGACCAACCAGGCTGAAGCTGTTAGCTGAGGGTTGCAGCCCCCAGCTGTGAGTTTTGCCTGGTTTGTTAAAGAAAGTGGGGGGGAATCCACATCGGGTTTTTTATTCATTTATTTAGTTAGATCGCAGGCGGCGGGTGAGGAAAATCCCCATCATCCGGTCCTGCCGTCACTGTTATTAGCGGCAGCAGGTGTTGGATGATGGGAGTAATAGTCCAAACCCCCCCCACACCTGCTGTCATCGTTCTGACTTTAATAGAATTCTGATCATTCTCCCCTGTTCGCGCTGATCGCCGGCAGAGCAGGGGAAAATGATGAGTCGTCTTCAGCATCCGCCGCCGGGAAACAGTACTGTAGCGCTTCTTCCCCGGCGGCTGTCCGTGTGGTGCTGATGCGGCACACAGTTACCACAGGTGTGCTGCAAGTATTACGCACACGGACATCTTTGGTACCGGTTTTTCTGGTACCGGAAATAAACGGAGGAGTGAAACCGACCTAATAGAGGACAGAAAACGCAATGCATTCACCTATATTAGCGGCTGGGGAAAGACAGAGGCACAGACAAGTTCCCGTTAAATTTTGGTACCTGAAGTACTTTGTTGAATGTGTTCCCTTACTATACTTGATTCTTACACAAACCCTCTTGCTCCAGCAAACACGGCTCTGCAAAACTTAGAGCATATATATTTAATGTATTTTAGTTTCTTACATTTAAAAATTACTGAATAATTTTCCTCTCTGTATTTTTTTTCCTTCCACTTGTTTTGCTGTTTTTGTAGAGTTAAATCAGAATTTACATTTAGTTAAGTGATCGCATACAGATTATGCTGTTTATGTTATCGCTTTATGATCAGTTCCATCTTATGAATAAAAAGATCCATCACTTCACTTTTCCCACCCACACAGTAGCACTCCAGGCTATCGAGCTGACCATGAAACTGTATTTGAGCCTATATACTTGAGTCAATGGCCAAGGCACCTCTGTGTAGGGAAAGACTTTAATAGGGGCACGGCCTTCTTAGAATCAATGAAGGTCCCAGACGTCTGACTCCCCCCAAAACCATGAAGTGATAGCATTTCTTGGTGACTTGCCTTCCCAAATGATGCTGAAGTGGTTAACTGCTAGTGTATAGTCCTTTATTAATGGGCCTAAGGATGTGAAAAGTAAAATAAAAAATGCTTTCCATACTGACACCGATTCCCGTACTCTGCATCCTCAACCATTCTGTTGGGATCAATATCTGCGGGGAAGGGGCATCACGTAAGCTTCAGACAATCGGCAGCCACTAATTGCATAGTAGTTACTAATTCCATAATAGTTATTAGTTCACAATAGTTACTCTTTATAGGGAATCTGTCAACAGGTTTTAACTTCCTAAACTATTCATATGTGCATGTAGCTCTTTCAAAGCCAAGTCCAGCAATACTTTTACATGGTCAGTTCGTTCCTCTGTTCCTGAGAAATCGGCAAATGCATTGGTATGCAAATGAGGCTGTAGATCTGAAGCCTCAGTCACTCCAGCTCTATACCTTGCCCAGTACCGCCTTCTACTATTGTCTGACAGCTTTTTTTGTATGAAGTCAGGCAACATACAGGCTGTCAGTTAACCTGTAGGACTCCGCGCTGGGCGGGGAATAGAACTTGGAGTTACAGAATCGTCAGATCTACCATAGCCATTTGCATGTCCATTTAAACTTTGATTTCTCACTATCGGAGCAACGGACTGGTCAGGTAAAGCTGTTTCTGGAGAGAGCTACAGTACAGACCAAAAGTTTGGACACACCTTCTCATTCAACGATTTTTCTGTATTTTCATGACTGTGAAAATTGTAGAATCACACTGAAGGCAAAACTATGAATTAACACATGTGGAATTATACATTACACTTTACAAAAAAGTGTGAAACAACTGAAAATATGTCTTATATTCTAGGTTCTTCAAAATAGCCACCTTTTGCTTTGATTACTGCTTTGCATGCAGAAAAGGTGAACGGATGGACTCTACATGCCTGGTTCCCATCGTGAAGCATGGAGGAGGTGGTGTGATGGTGTGGGGGTGCTTTGCTGGTGACACTGTTGGGGATTTATTCAAAATTGAAGGCATACTGAACCAGCATGGCTACCACAGCATTTTGCAGCTGGACCATCATTTATTTTTCAACAGGGCAATGACCCCAAACACACCTCCAGGCTGTCTAAGGGCTATTTGACCAAGAAGGAGAGTGTTGGGGTGCTACGCCAGATGACCTGGCCTCCACAGTCATCAGACCTGAACCCAATCGAGATGGTTTGGGGTGAGCTGGACCGCTCACTGCTTCAATTTTGAATAAATCCCCAACAATGTCACCAGCAAAGCACCCCCACATCATCACACCACCTCCTCCATGCTTCACGGTGGGAACTAGGCATGTAGAGTCCATCCGTTCACCTTTTCTACGTGCAAAGCAGTAATCAAAGCAAAAGGTGGCTACTTTGAAGAACCTAGAATATAAGACATATTTCAGTTGTTTCACACTTTTTTGTAAAGTGTAATGTATAATTCCACATGTGTTAATTCATAGTTTTTATGCCTTCAGTGTGATTCTACAATTTTCATAGTCATGAAAATACAGAAGAATCTTTGAATGAGAAGGTGTGTCCAAACTTTTGGTCTGTACTGTACGTGTACTTGTATATAGTTTAAATCCTGCTGATAGATTCCACATGTGACATTATGCCCCTCTACTATGTATTGGTGTAATTACGCCACATTTTTTTCTATTCACAGGAATAGTAAGCCGGTCACAGACTTTGAGGACAGTGATCCTATTGCCTGGTTTGAACTTGAAGAAGAGTGGGATGAAGTGGACATCAGAATGCAGCAATGTAAAACTGCAAAGGTGAATGGGAATATGTCTGACTATGGGGTTTAAAAAGTGGAATTCCGATAATCATGTGTTTATTTGATCTCGTTACATTGCTGCAAATGTGTATATAGATTTATATCTTCTTTTAACAAAAGTTGGCAGTAGTATATAAAGATCGTTTTCACCTCAATGATGTGTGCTGCTAGGTTGTAAAGCACTAGGGTCTGAGCATGATGCCTTCTTAACAACCACTGTTTTCATGATTTTTATTTAAAGTTCTGATTAATTTATAAAGCTTTATTAAAATAATATTTGAGTTTTATGGTGTATTACATTTCTGCTAATATGTTTAATCTCCACCTCCTTTCTAGTACTGGATGGTAAAATTCCTGTGCACTCGAGAAGATACAGCAGAGCGTCTAGGTGTTCAGGGCATTGCCGCTTTTGGTTACCGCAGGCCACTGGAAGCTAAAATTGATGTCAATGTGATATGTCTCCAATGTAAAGATTTAGCTGCTGACACTGTATGTGGAATGACTCTGATTCTTAAGACGTTGATGTTTGTGCAGCAGCTGGCACATGACATGGTGAGTTATAGCAGCCGATACTTTTCTGCACTATCGTTTTAATTTTGAAATATTGTGACTGTTTTGTTCTTAGTTGTGATAACATTTTCCCTTTAAGGGTGTTGCCCATCGCTGGATAACTCCTGCTTTATCACTTAAAGGCAACATGGAAATTAAAACCAATCTCTACTGCAGAGTCGCCATTCCTCCTATGCCAATGGTGCCATTCCCAGGGGGTCTTTTGATGTTATTGTTTTATGACTGCTGCGGCAAACCAGCTACAGCTGATTGGCTGCAGCCTTTACTAGTTTTATATTCCATGGGGGTCCTGAAGTGATTTAAAAGGTTGTGCCACCATAAAGAATAAACTTAACTTAGCTGAAAAAGTGGAAATAAATGGTTTTGTAATTTAGATATTAAAAATTATGTTCTGTTCAAAAAAAACATCAATTTTTCATATTCTGAAGTTTGCCCTGGGAGTTATTCTGTCTGCAAGCTTGATTTGTCCTCCCAGTGGCCGATTAGCTGTCCGAGAATGCACAGTTCCTGTTGTCATTAAAAGTTTCCCCACCACCCCCAGTGTGCACAACGTATAGAAGACGCTCCCCCTGCGCAAGCTTGTCTGACCTGTGTGAGTGGTGGACAGCGCCTTTTAATAGGAAGGAGTTATCACAGCCGGAAAGAGCAGCGCAGACATCAGAGGAACATTGTAATTAGCAGTTTGCCAGAAGGTAAATGGACCCTTGACTAAAGATTCTTACATTAATATTTAACTTTTATTTTGAAATTAATGTAAATAATAGTGCTCATTTAAAATTACAGTGTCTAATACAGTTGAGTTTATGTCCTAATAATTCTAACCTTGGTGAGTATAATAGAACTCGTTTTTCTTCACTTTCAGGTGACATCGGGGGCTTATCTACAGCATTACAGAATGCTGTAGATAAGCCCCTGATGGCGGTGGTCACATCTCATAGTCCAAAAATGGGGTGACAGATTCCCTTTAAGGGTCCATTTACCATCTGGCAGTCTGTTAGTTATATTTTTAAAACTCTATATTGCTTCTCAATTGAACAGTTTTGGTAAAAACAACAGCACCAGGAACGGCACCACTGTTGGAGAGGAATATACACTGCTTAAAAAATAAAGGGAACACTTAAATAACACAATATTACTCCAAGTCAATCACACTTCTGTGAAATCAACCTGTCCAGTTATGAAGTAACACTGATTGTAAATCAATTTCTCCTGCTGTTGTGCAAATGGAACAGACAACAGGTAGAAATGGTAGGCAATTAGCAAGACAACCCCTATAAAAGAGTGGCTCTGCAGGGGGTGACCGCAGACCATTTCTCTGTTCTCATCCTTTTGGGCTGTTGTTTTGGTTACTTTGGCATTTTGTCATTGCTTTCGCCCCAGAAGTGTACTGTACAGTATCATGAGGTGGTGTCTACAACCCACAGAAGTTGTTCAGGTAGTGGAGCTCATCTAGAATGGCACATCAATGTGAGCTGTGGGAAGAAGGTTAGCTGTGTCTGTCAGCACAGTTTCCATTGCATGGAGACAGGTCAGTACACCAGGAGACATGAAGGTGGCTGTAGGAAGGCATCAACCCAGCTGCAGGACCGCTACATCGTCCTTTATGCAAGGAAGAACAGGACGAGCAGTGCTAGAGCTCTGCAAAATGACCTCCAGCATGCCACTAATATCAATGTGTCTGCTGAAATTGTCAGAAACAGACTCCATGAGGGTGGTATGAGGGCCCGACGTCTATAAGTGGGTGTTGTGCTTACAGCCAAACACTGTGCAGGGTGATTAGCATTTGCCAGATAACACCAAGACTGGCAGAATCGACACTGGTTCACACAGAGCACTTGGGACAGACATGACAGAGTCTGGAGATTCTGTGGAGAACGTTCTGCTGCCTGCAACATCCTCCAGCATGACCAGTTTGGCTGTGGGTCAGTAGTGGTGTGAGGAGACATTTCTTTGAAGGACCACATAGCCCTCCATGTGTTAGCCAGAGGTACCCTGACTTGCCATTATGTACCTGGATGAGATACTCAGACCCATTGTGAGACCATATATAGGTGCAGTGGACCATGAGTTCCTTCTAATGCATGACAATGCTAGGCCTCATGTGGCTGAAGTGTCCTGCATGATAGTCTTTGATGTTCTGGACTGGCCTGACCATTCCTCATACTTGAATCAATTTGAGCACATCTGGGATATCATGTCTCTTTCCATTCACCAACGCCACATTGCACCACAAACTGTCCAGGAGATGACTGATGCTTTAAGGGTATGCCACACTAAACAGCGTCGCTAACGAGATCGCTAAAAAAGTCACTATTTAGCGATCTCGTTAGTGACGTTGTTCTGTGTGGCATGTAGCAACGACGTGGCCCCTGCTGAGATCCTGCTGTGATCTCGTTCGTCGCTGACATCGGTCCGGACCCTATTTTTATCGTCGGCGTCCCGCTGGTAAGTATATATCGCTGAGTGTGGCACCTTTTTTTAGCGATTTAGCGGTATTTTTGTACCGCTAAAGTCGTTAAGGAGATCGCTAACCGCGATAGCGTCCTTAACGACATCGCTAAATTAAGCCGCTACTAGCGATATTGAAACTATCCCGCTAGCGATCGCATTAGTATGCGTCGTTATCGTGATCGCTAGCGGGATAGTTTAGTGTGGCAGTACCTTTAATCCAGGTCTGGGAGGAGATCCCTCAGGAGAACATCCGCCACCTCATCAGGACTATGCCCAGGCGTTGTAGGAAGGTCATGCAGGAACATGGAGGCCACACACACTACTGAGCATCATTCCATTGTCTTGTGGCATTTCCACTGAAGTTAGCTCAGCCTGTAATTTGATTTTCCACTTTGCTATTGAGTATCATTCCTAATCCAGACCTCAATGGGATATTAATTTTGATTTACGTTGATCATTTTTATGTTTTTTTGTTCTCAACCCATTCCACTATGGAATGAATAAAGATTTGTAACTGGAATATTTCATTCAGTGATATCTTTTTGAGCAGTGTAGATTTGTTTTTAACCCCTGAGGAGTTCTAAAGTGATTAAGCATGAGTTATTCAGTAGTGGATGACCCTGTTAAGATTAAATAGGTCATAAGTGAATTACTAGTCTATCTACACTGTTAATCTGGGCATACAGATTATAGACTGCTGAGGCAAGTGATGCCTGTATGCCTCATAAGTGATGCCTTGTTGCGGAGAAATCATCTATCACTTTATATAAATGACCTCTTCCTGGCTCTGGAGAGGACGCTGCCTGGAAGATAACTGCCCCCAGAGCTTATTATACATGAGGCTAAGTGCACACGATCAGGAATAATTGCGTTTTTTTCGCGGTTTTTTCCGCGGTTTTCCGCGGTAAAAACGCGATAAAAACGCAAGCATTAAGCATCCTATACATGTTAATTGATTCCGCATGTTTTGGCCACATGTTGCGTTTTTTTCCGCGAAAAAAAACGCTTTGCGGAAAAAATAGCAACATGTTCATTAATTTAGCGTAATCGCGGTGATTCCGCCGCCATAGGAATGCATTGAACCGCTTACTTTCCGCATGTGGCTATGCCCACTATGCGCAATGTAAGCGGTTCATGTGCGGTGGTACCCAGGGTCTGGAGCAGAGGAGACTCTCCTCCAGGCCCTGGGTACCATATCCCTGGTAAAACAATAATTAAAATAAAAAATAATGATATTCTCACCTTCCGGCGGCCCCCGCAGCCTTCCCGCGGCCCCCGCAGCCTTCCCGCCTTCAGCGACGCTCCCGGCAACTTCCGGTCCCAAGAGTCCTTTGCGAGAATCACCCAGATGGCGTAGCGGTCTCGCGAGATGCTACGTCATCGGTGTGATTTGTTGCAAAGCACTCCTGGGACCGCGAGTTGCCGGGAGCGTCGCTGAGAGGCGGGAAGGCTGCGGGGGCCGCCGGAAGGTGAGAATATCATTATTTATTATTTTTTTTATTATTTTTACATTAGATCTTTTTACTATTGATGCGACATAGGCGGCATCAATAGTAAAAAGTTGGTCACACTTGTCAAACACTATGTTTGACTCGTGTGACCAACCTGTCAATCAGTTTTCCAAGCGATGCTACAGATCGCTAGGAAAACGCTAGCATTCTGCAAGCTAATTACGCTTGCAAAACGCTATTATTCTGGCGGGAATCAGCATAAAAAAACGTGCGTATTTCCTGCGGGAGAAGTGCGGGATTGCCGCGGAAATTTCCGCGGCAATTCCGCAACGTGTGAACTTAGCCTCAAGGGGAGTTACCAGTGAGAGAGACATGTAATTAACACAGAACAGGAGTAATGCAATTTATCTTCTTGCAAACACATTTTTTGCTTCTCTCAGCTCTGCTGTGCTGCAACAATCTTGTAACCCTGTCTGCCTGTGAGATGAAAGCTGAGAGGAACCTGCAGATGTGTCAGGTATAATCACACACATCTACAGTGAGATCAGGAGAGAAGAGAGCCGCCATTACAGATCACACTAGTAACACTGGTAACCATTACACATCACACTGGTAACTTCCCATACATGTATAATAAGCTCTGGAGGTAGAATTATCTTCCAGGCACCATCCACACCCAGACCCTGGAAGAAGTCGTTTATATAAAGTGATAAAAGACGATTTCACAACAACATGACATCTAATAGGGGACACACAGGTAAGGACATTTACCAGCATTCTATGTCCTGTATGCCCATATTAACAGTTTAGATAGGTCCAATGTGGTGACAGATTCCCTTAATGTTTTCATTTTCAAACTTGGATCAGGTATATTAGCTTTAATTCTAGAATAATTATCTAGCAAAAACTGTCTTTGTCACCCTCCCAACAAGTTAGTGTGCTTTGTTTCATGGCAGGGTTGAAATAAAAGAACTAATTGACTGCCATGTGGCATGCTATGTATTATCAGGTATTTCAACAGATTTTAAAATGAAAATACAGAGCTCATGGAAGACTATATATCTTGGGGCCCATAGTCTTTTTCTTAAAGGGAACCTGTCACCATGAAAATACAGTCCAATCTGTAGACAAAATGTTTATAGAGTAGGGGGAACAGAGCAGATTGTTTTATATAGTTTTGTGAGAAAATTTTCAAGTATAACCCGTTTTGCAATCCTTCTGCTCTTTCTGTGCTTTTCAGTCAACTAGATGGTCCTATTAGTCACTGGCAGCTATCTTTTGTTTGTTTGCTTATTGAGGCACCTGTCAGTCACTGATAAAGACTTCCCACTGGACCATAAGTCACAGAGCAGAGATTTAAATGAGTAAAAATGCAGGAATATATACTGAATATTTTTTTCAGAAAACTATATATCAATCTGCTCTTCTGCTCCTGCTCTATAACATTCTACCTTTGGATTGTACAGTTTTTCCATTGTGACAGGGTCGTTTAAATAGAGCAATACTTGACAGATCTAAGATGCACACAATGGGTGTATGCTGCTGCCACTAGGAGGCTGACACTAAGCGCATATAAAAAAAATCAGCTCCTCCTCTGCAGTATACACCCTACCACAGGTTCCAGCCTGAACCAGTTCATGCTTAGTGTCTGTAGGAGGTACATGGGTCTGGGTTTTCAGACTACAATTTTTTTTTACTTTTTATTTTATAATTTTTATTCCTTTCAATGGATTACAGGGGCGCCGGATCCTTTCAGGGGTCCGATCTACCCAAACCAACAGGCGGGAACGTCGAGTGTCGCCTCCCCGTATCCCCTCCTGCACTGTTATGAGGGATGTCTGAGCTGATTTTAGGGGTGACGGGTCCCTTCAGGGCACCGATCTCACCGCACCAACAACGGACGGGAACATGGAGTGTCGCCCCCATGTAACCCCCTCTGCAGCTAGACTTATAGCCGGACAATAGCCCTGCCCCATCCTGGAGGAGTGAACCCCCAAGATATACATAGGCTCTGATGGCGTCTGTGCTGCCCCCACTGCATCACCACTAATAGAAAGCGGTGATGGAGGGAGGCGGACGGTCCCTCTCCACCTCCCTGACAAAGGGATTGTGGATTGAGGGTGTTCCCTGCACTGTCCACACAGCACTTGACCTGCCGGCAGAGTGGAGAACCCTATGATTCCAATCGTCCGATCATCGGTGGAGTGAAGCCAGATCAGTGAGTACCGGGGTCAGGTGCTGCAGGGGGGGTCCAGGTAGTCCCATGCTCCGTTTTGCTGTCCTTCAGGTGCCCTCCGGTTCTCCGCCGAAAATTGACTCCCTGGCTTTCGCTCAGGTTAGGCCGCAATCCGGTCATCATGCCGGGGGTGCCCCACACTCTGTTCCACGGTCCTCATAGTGCGTTCCGGCCTGCGCTGGGAATTTACTCCCCGGCTTTGGCCCAGCCTAGGCCGCAATCCGAAAGCCCCGCCCACCAGTTTGCTCTTGAAAGGCGGCTACGCCCTCGTTTTTGGCGTTTCTCGTTCGGCCGAGAATGCCTCATGAGGTTCTTGGCGGCCATCTTTCCACATTGACGGATCTCCAGCTGTATTTCTGCACATAGTGGGACTCAGGAGCGTCTGCTTGCGGTTTTTTCCTCTGGGAGCACCCCCGCGGACAAATTTTTTTCCAGCGGTGTTCAGAGAAGCGCAGAGCACCGGAGAACCATCCTTGCAGGGACACAAGACCTGAGCTGCATTAAAAACCTCCCTATTGAGCCATATTAGCAGGGAGACATCTGGGGTACATCATGTCATGTAAGACATCCAAGAAGGCTAACAAAACACATTCAGTGTTTTTCACCTCATGTACCACCTGCCAGACTGCGTTGCCAAAGTATGCCACTCTGCAAGGCCTGTGATCCCGAATGCGCTCAGTAGCCCTCCCGAGTAGACTTCGTCACTGTCGCAGTCCATGGCTTCACTGGGTAAAGCGATTGAATCCCTCCAAGATCCCTCTATTCTGGAATGCTGTAGATAAGCCCCTGATATAACCTGAAAGATAAGAAAAATGAGTTATATTATACTCACCCGGGGGGGCGGGGCGGTCTGATGGGTGTCCGTGTCCGGCGCCTCCCATCTTCATGCGATGACGTCCTCTTCCTTGCTTCTGTCGCGCTCCTGCACAGGCGTACTTTATCTGCCCTGTTGAGGGCAGAGTAGGAGTTCTGCAGTGCGCAGGGGCTGGGTCTCTCTGACCTTTCCCGGCGCCTGCGCACTGCAGTACTCTGCTCTGCCCTCAACAGGGCAGATAAAGTACGCCTGTGCAGGAGCGCGACAGAAGCAAGAAAGAGGACGTCATCGCTAGAAGATGGGAGGCCCCGGACCGCGACACCGATCGGACCGGACCGCATTGGACCGCCAAGGGTGAGTATAATATAACTCGTTTTTCTTATCTTTCGGGTTACATTGGGGGCTTATCTACAGCATTACAGAATGCTGTAGATAAGCCCCTAATGGCGGTGGCTGCAGCTGATATACGAAAAATGGGGTGACAGATTCCCTTTAAAGGTACTGCCACACTTAGCGATCTGGTTAGCGATCTCAATAACGACGCAAGCTAATGAGATCGTTGGTGTGATCTCTTTTAGGTCGCTAGTAGCTGCCAAACAGGAGATCTCATAAACAACTCATCAGCGGTCAGCGATCTCTTTAACGACTTTGGCGGTCGTTAGGATGTCATTAGCATGTACTGAGCGCTTCTGATTCATAGGAATTTCCAGCATCGCTCCTGCTCTCTGCGTCCTGCTAGCCTGCTTTGCAACTTCTGCGATCCTCTCTGTGACGCAAAAGAGAACTTACAGATATTGCGATCCACTCCGTGACGCAAAACAGTCATGCGTCACAAACGAGGTCGCTCGTCGTTCGCAAAAGGTGCCAAACACAGCGATTCAGGCTCACCAGCGGGACGCCAACGATCAAAAAACGGTCCAGAACTCTAGTGAACGATCAGCGACATCACAGCAGGGGCCACATCGTTGCTACATGCCACACACAACGAGGTCGCAAACGAGATCGCAAAATAGTGAAGTTTTAGTGATCTCGTTTGCAATCTCGTTTAGTGTGGCATACCCTTAATACTGAGATTTTCACTTTTTAAGAAAATCAAGCAGCATTATCTACAGTGATACAAAGGTGCTTGCCTTGCAGTGGTCATTTGCCTTTGTCTGATGTCGTCCTGCCATGGGTCTGTTAGCAAAGGGCTTCCGTTTAGTCTTCATTTCATGGAAATGTTTGAAATTGTCTTGATAGTTGTGTAGTTGTTAAAAGAAGTACATCATGACATGAGAGGGAGCATGGATACAATAGACTTACAAGCAGGGCCGGCGTCAGCACCCGGCGTACCCTGGCAAGTGCCGGGGCCCTGAGCAGGTGGAGGGGCCCACTCGCCGTCGGCACCCCGCGCTCGTTTGCGGAGGAGAGCTGTGCCAGTGCCGCCACTGGGCCCCCCCCAGCTTGCTCAGGGCCCCGGCAGCCGGCACAATACTTACCTCTTCCCGTGCCTCCGCATCTCCGGGCTCCAGGGGCCCCTGTAGGGCGCCCACACTTCCTCTCACTGCAGCGCCGCTGGATGATGTCATCATTCAGCGGCCGGCTGGGGCAGAGAGAGAAAGCGCGGGCGCCGGTGATGCTGCGGGAGTGCCTGTGGTGCGGACACCAGACAGGTGAGATGTGGTGTGGTGTGTATGGAGGTGATGGGGAGAAGGCAATGATGGGGGGTGATGGGGAGAAGGCATTGATGGAGGTGATGTGGAAAAGGCATTGATGGAGGTGATGGGGAGAAGGCATTGATGGAGGTGATGGGGAGAAGGCATTGATGGAGATGATGGGGAGAAGGCATTGATAGAGGTGATGAGAAGAAGGCATTGATGGAGGTGATGGGGAGAAGGCCATGATGGAAGTGATGGGGAGAAGTCATTGATGAAGGTGATGGGGAGAAGGCCATGATGGGGTGATGGGGAGAAGGCCATGATGGAGGTGATGGGGAGAAGGCAATGATGAGGGTGATGGGGAGAAGGCATTGATGGAGGTGATGGGAGAAGGCCATGATGGAGGTGATGGGGAGGTGATACTGCCTCTCCTAAGCCGTAACAGTGAAGAGCGCAGCGTAGTGCAGAGGAGAGCTCCATATTTTGTATGGAGCATTATATGGGGAACAGTATCCTGTATGGAGCAATTTATGTAGTCCAGTATTCTGTATGGAGCATTATATGGGGGATGGGGGGGTGACATCCTGCATGGGGTGTTATATGGGTGATGAGGGGGAGACTATGTGGTGCCCATAATATTGTATGGAGGACTGTACTGTCCAGTCTGTACTGTGCGCTGTGAGAATTTGGCGGTTTCTGAGCCATTGTAGAATTTACAATAGATATCACTCATGTAATGTAAGTAGTGAAATCTTTGGCACTGTACTATACCTAGATTTCTCTGTAGTATTTGTGCATCATAAATCGTGGTCTGTGTTAAAGGGGCCCATTGAGACTCTTTCGCTCGGGGCCCATAAAAACCTGGAGTCGTCCCTGCTTACAAGGATTAGTTGTACAAATATATTTAACTAGTGATGAACCCGTTCTACGCCCGGGTGGCAAGCATTTTTATAGGTACATGGTCTCCCATTCTGGTATGTGCTGCCCCCCTCCTATCCTGGTATGCATGGCACCCCTCATCCCTATCCTGGTATGTATGGTCCCCTCACCCCCACCCAAATCTACTATGCATTGTACCCCATTCCTCATCCTGGTATGCATGGTCCCCTCATCCCTCAATCCTGGTATGCATGTTACCTGCTCATCCATATCCTGGTATTCATGGTTGCCTCACCCCCCCAATCCAGGTATGGATGGTCCCCTCACCCCCCAATCCTGGTATGCATGGTCCCCTCACCCACCAATCCTGGTATGCATGGCTCCCTCCTGCCCAATCCTGATATGCATGGTCCCCTCACCCCCCAATCCTGATGTGCATGGTCCCCTCACCCCCTATCCTGATGTGCATGGTCCCCTCACCCCCCAATCCTGATGTGCATGGTCTCACCCCCCTATCCTGATGTGCATGATCCCCTCACCCCCAATCCTGATTTGCATGGTCCCCTTACCCCCCAATCCTGATATGCATGGTCCCCTCACCCCCCAATCCTGGTATGCATGGTCCCCTCAACCTCCAATCCTGATATGCATGGTCCCCTCACCCCCCAATCCTGGTATGCATGGTCCCCTCACCCCCTAATCCTGATATGCATGGTCCCCTCACCCCCCAATCCTGGTATGCATGGTCCCATCACCCCCCAATCCTGATGTGCATGGTCTCCTCACCCCCCCAATCCTGATGTGCATGGTCCCCTCACCCCCTATCCTGATGTGCATGGTCCCCTCACCCCCCAATCCTGATGTGCATGGCCCCCCATCCCCCAATCCTGATGTGCATGGTCCCGTCACCCCGTCCTGTTGAGCATGGTCCCCTCACCCCCCAATCCTGATGTGCATGGTCTCACCCACCAATCCTGATGTGCATGATCCCCTCACCCCCAATCCTGATATGCATTGTACCCTCACCCCCAATCCTGATATGCATGGTCCCCTTACCCCCCAATCCTGATATGCATGGTCCCCTCACCCCCCAATCTTGGTATGCATGGTCCCATCACCCCACCCCTATCCTGGTATGCATGGTCCCTCTCCACCCCCCTATCACTGGATCCTGGTGTGTGCATGGCCCCTCACCCCCCAATCCTGATGTTTCATGGTCCCCTGGCAAGCATTTTTAAGTTATATGGTCTTCCATGCTGGTATGTGCTGCCCCCCCCTCCTATCCTGGTATGCATGGCACCCCTCATCCCTATCCTGGTATGCATGGTACCCTCATCCCATATGCTGGTATGTATGGACCCCTCACCCCACCCCAAATCTGGTATCCATGGCACCCCATTCCTCATCCTGGTATGCATGGACCCCTCATCACCCAATCCTGGTATGCATGGTACCCCCTCATCCCTATCCTGGTATGCATGGTACCTGCTCATCCATATCCGTATTCATGGTTCCCTCACCCCCAATCCGGTATGCATGGTCCCCTCACCTCCCAATCCCGGTATGCACGGTCCCCTCACCCACCAATCCTGGTATGCATGTCACCTCCCGCCCAATCCTGGAATGCATGGTCCCCTCACCCCTCAATTCTGGTATGAATGGTCCCCTCACCCACCAACCCCCAATCCTGTATGAATGGTCCCTCATCCCCAATCCTGATGTGCATGGTCCCCTCACCCCCCAATCCTGATGTGCATGGTCCCCTCACCCCCAATCCTGATGTGCATGGTCCCCTCACCCCCAATCCTGACGTGCATGGCCCCCTCACCTCCCAACCCTGACGTGCATGGTCCCTCACCCCCCATCCTGATGTGCATGGCCCCTCTCATCCCCCTATCCTGATGTGCATGGTCCTCTCACCCCCAACCCTGATTGCATGGTCCGCTCACTCCCCCAATCCTGATGTGCATGGTCCCTTCACCCCCAGTCCTGACGTGCATGGTCCCCTCAACCCCCAACCCTGACGTGCATGGTCCCTCACCCCCCATCCTGATGTGCATGGCCCTCTCACCCCCTATCCTGAGTGCATGGTCCCTCACCCCCAACCCTGATGTGCATGGTCCGCTCACTCCCCCAATCCTGATGTGCATGGTCCCTTCACCCCCAATCCTGACGTGCATGGTCCCCTCACCCCCCAACCCTGAATGCATGGTCCTCTCTCCCCCAACCCTGATGTGCATGGTCCCCTCACCCCCCAACCCTGATGCATGGTCCCTCACCCCCAACCCTGATGTGCATGGCCCGTCTCACCCCCTATCCTGAGTGCATGGTCCCCTCACCCCCCAATCCCTGAATGCATGGTCCCTCTCTGCCCCCAATCCTGATGATGCATGGTCCCCTCACCCCCAATCCTGATGTGCATGGTCCCCTCACCTCCCAATCCTGGTATGCAAAGGTCCCCTCACCCACCAATCCTGGTATGCATGGTCCCCTCAATTCTGTATGAATGGTCCCCTCACCCCCAATTCTGGTATGAATGGTACCCTCACCTCCCAATCCTGGTATGCAATGGTCCCCTCACCCCCCAATCCTGTATGCATGGTCCCCTACTCCCCCAATTCCTGTTATGCATGGTCCTCCCCTCCCCCAATCCTGGTATGCATGGTAGCCCTCACCCCCCCAATCCTGGTTGCATGGTCCCTCACCCCTCACCCCCCAATCCTGATGTGCATGGTCCCCTCACCCCCAATCCTGATGTGCATGGTCCCACTCACCCCAATTCTGATGTGCATGGTCCCCTCACCCCCAATCTTGACGTGCATGGCCCCCTCACCCCCCCCAACCCTGACGTGCATGTCCCCTCACCCCCCAATCCTGATGTGCATGGTCCCCTCACCCCCCCAACCCTGACGTGCATGGTCCCCTCACCCCCAACCCTGATGTGCATGGTCCTCTCACCCCCAACCCTGATGTGCATGGTCCGCTCACTCCCCCAATCCTGATGTGCATGGTCCCCTCACCCCCCAATCCTGACGTGCATGGTCTCCTCACCCCCCAACCCTGACGTGCATAGTCCCCTCACCCCCCATCCTGATGTGCATGGCCCCTCACCCCCCTATCCTGATGTGCATGGTCCTCTCACCCCCAACCCTGATGTGCATGGTCCCCTCACCCCCCAACCCTGACGTGCATGGTCCCCTCCCCCCCATCCTGATGTGCATGGCCCGTCTCACCCCCCTATCCTGATGTGCATGGTCCCCTCACCCCCCCAACCCTGATGTGCATGGTCTGCTCACTCCCCCAATCCTGATGTGCATGGTCCGCTCACCCCCCAACCCTGATGTGCATGGTCCCCTCACCCCCCCAACCCTGATGTGCATGGCCCCCTTACCGCTATTACACACATACACCCAAAAAAAACAAACATTTATACTCACCTTTCATCCCTGTGCTCCAGCGCTGTTCCATTCTGCTGGACGCCGGCGCCGGGGGAGGAGAGCGGCGCCGGAGTACGCGCATGCCCATACCGCGCGGTCCGGCGCCATATTGCTGAAGACACACTATAAATGTGTCTTCACAAAATGGCGACGGATAGCGCTATTGCGCATGCGCGATCCGACGCGCACTCCTGGTCTTCTGCCCCGGGAGAAGAGAAGCGCCGTGGCAACGCTCCTCCCGGTCAGGTAAGTATGTGAGTATGGCGCCGGAGATCGCGGTATGCATCCAGTACGCATACCGCGATCTCCGGCGCCATACAGAGTACTCACCGCTCTGGATGCCTCACTCTGTCTGGAGCCAGACTGCGCAGGCGTGTCGCGCTTGCGCAGTCTATAAAGGCTTCAGACAGAGTGACGCTCCCACCGTTATATTATAGATTGTTTTGGAACATCCCCCTGCTTTTTATACTCTGGCTTTGAGTGCGGAGCAAATGTTTTTTGTATACTCATTGGCGGTCAAATTTTTTATTTATTTTTTTCAGGAAAAAGACAATCGATCACGGCACAAATCGCTTCTGGATTTATCGGGACTAGACCTGGAGCTCCTCTGGAAGTTTTATAAGAAATTACAGGACAGGTAAACTTCATTTATTTGGTTTCCATCAAAGCCTGAAATTATGTGTCATTTACTCTTATTCTAAGTGTTTCCAAGCGTTGCAACCAGAATACGACCTGAACCTTTACAAGAATGACATACACACTACTATTGGTTATTGAAAGATTCACGACCATGGTGAATGTCTCTATATGTTGGATCTGTAGTAAAAGTCATCTTCATGTTTGGGTTTTAAGGACCCTAATCATGGGAGCTCAGTTGCCAGGATCCACTGTTCTCTAGAGTGAAGCAGCAAGCTTTTTTTTTTTTTTTTTTTTAAACTCGTTTTATTGAAGTAGGCTTCAAAATAAACGTTACAAACATACAATAAAAGAAAAAACTCAGTTATATCACCAACATATACAGGATTAGGCATCGCAAAAAGGAATATAATTTATGTAATCTACAATTACCAATGGTAATTACAGTACATTAGGGCACACATAAATATAAGGCATTGCACACATCTGAAACTGCAGAGTTACGCTACTGCAGCCATGATCAGGACATATTAACTCCTAATTTAGTTTATGCGGAAATTACTCTCTTGCACATTTAGATTCCTGGATAACATCAGGGTATACGAAAAATATTCACACCCTGGCTTTTTACCTATCTTGTTACATTACAACCTGTGCCTTAAATATTTTTGTAATCCGATTTGTGTATGATGCTTCAGCACTAAATAGTCTAAGTGAGAAAAATATAGGCATACATTACATTTATGGAATTAAATACCTAAAAATTAGCATGGGCATATGTATTCACTCCTGTAAAGCCCCTAAAAATTTCTGGTGCGAGCAATTACCTTCAGAAATCACATGCTTAGTGAAAGGAAGTCCACTTGTGTGCAATCTAAGTGTCACATGGTCTGTCAGTATATACACGCCTTTTCTGAAAGGCCACAGAGACTTCAACACCTTTAAGCTATAGGCACCACTAACCAAACACCATGAAGACCAAGGAGTTCGCCAAACAAGTCAGAGACAAAGTTGTTGAGAAGTACAAGTCAGAGTTAAATTATAAAGAAGCAAAAATCCCAATCTCTGATGATACCTTTGAGCACCATCAAATCCATTATCAAATGGAAAGAATATAGTACAACAGCAAACCTGAGGAGAGAGGGCCACACATCAAAACTCTCAGCCTGTCCAAGGGGGACATTAATCAGAGAGACAGCACAGAGACCAAAGGTAACCCTGAAAGCGGTTCCCAAGCTGAGACTGGAGTATCTATCCGTGCGACCACAATAAGCTGTAAAGATGGCCTTTATGGAAGATTGGACAAAAAAAACTTTACTTACACAAACAAAATTGTAAGGCTCATTTTCAGTTTGCCAAAGGTTGAACTTAAAATTGAACTTTTTGGCCACTAAGGTAAACGCTATGTCTAGCACAAAAACAGTTCTGCTCATCACCCAAAGAACACCATCCCCACAGTGAAACGTGGTGGCAGCATCATCCTGTTAGATTGTTTTTTAGCAGCACAGACAGAAAAATGGTTTAATTTGAGGGAAAGAAGGATGGTGCGGAATGCAGAAATATTCTTGAGCAAAACCTGTTTCAGTCAGTCAGTGAGACTGGGACAGAGGTTCACCTTCCATAAGGACAAATGACCCAAAGCATACTGCTAAAGTAGCACTCCAGTGGTTTAAGGGTAAACGTGTAAATGTTTTGGAGTGGCCTAGTCAAAGCACAGACATTAATCCAATTGAGAATCTTTGGTCAGACATGAAGATTGCTGTTCACCAGAGGAAACCATCTAACTTGAATTAGCCAGAGCAGTTTTGTCTTGAGGAATGGGTAAAAATCCTAGTGGCAAGATGTGGAAAGCTCATAGAGACTTATCCAAGGCAACTTGCAGCTGTAATTGTCACAAAAGGAGGCTCTACAAAGTACTGACTTTAGGGGGGGTGAATAGTTATGCACACTGTTGCTTTCAGTTGCGTCCTATTTGTTTGCTTCACAATAAAAAGACCAATTGTTCACAGTTGTAGGCATGTTCTTTACATGAAATGATGCAAACCCTCAAAAAAAAAAAAAGTGAAAATCCAGACACTTGGAAAATAGCACTGTATAGGGCAAAATTGAGGAGAATAATGTGCTAACTTATAATTGCATTAGAGGTGAAGCGCAACACTTTACCCAGACTTGAAGAAATTTTTGAGGGCACCCTCTATTCTTACGTACGATGTTCTCATATGGTATTATATAATTAACTAGTCTCTTCCACTGTGTTATTGTGGGAGCTCCCATCATCCATCTCGGTGGTATTGCCTTCCTGGCAAGGAACATAGTCTCGCAAAGACATTTTCAGCTGCAGATGGAAGGAAGAGAGCCACAGGATTCATTACTGATGGTAGGCGGAGCCCCAGATCAGGATGTCACCTCAGATCAAAAGAGTGCTGACTGGCTGGCCCCTCCAGCTCGGGCTCCTCCTACTCAGCTCCAGTCTAAGATTTGAGGTCCAGAGGATGGTCGCTGCTAATGCAGCTCCTCAGAAGATTTTATTATTTTATATTCGGACAGGAGACTTGGATCACTAGTTGGTCTAGAGGTCTCAGGGGTACCAGCGCTGCTGTACCCCAACCTCTCCCTTGGCGGATCTGTATTTACTCAATAGTCCCTGCAGAATCCTTGCCGGCCCTGGGGGATGAGGAGAGCTTCCCTGGCGGGACGCAAACCACACGTGCGGTCACTGCGTTCCTCGCCCTGGGGGGAAGCATGGGCACAGCGCCAGAAACCCCTGAGGGTCCCTGTGGCGCTTTGGCTGGTGAGTACTCCACACAAAAATTTTATTATTACATGTTTATCAGTGTATTTCACCAGCCTCTCCCTTGGCGGATCTGTAACTACATAATGGTCCCTGCAGAATCTTGCCGGCCCTGGGGGATGAGGAGAGTTTCCCTGGCGGGGGCGCAAACCACACACTGGGGTCACTGCGCTTCCCGCCCTGGGGGGAAGCATGGGCATAGCGCCAGAAACCCCTGGGGGTCCCTGTGGCGTTTCAGCTGGTGAGTACTCCACATTTTGGTAAAATGTGTGTGAGTGTTTTAGCGACTGCTGCGGCAGCCACTGTACATATATATGCCGGTGACTAGTTTTTCTATGTCCGCAGGAGGATGCCTGCAGGACGAGGGAAAGGAGGGGAGTACGCGCTCTTTTTATTTTTTGAATTTCGCGCCGCTTCTGAGCGCGCGCTTTACTGCAGCCTCCATTTCCGGCTCCTCTACATGGAGCTCACGGAGGCAGAGCGCGGCGGCCATTGCTGATAAAGCGCTGCAGGCTGAAAGCTCCCCGGATCGTTCTCCTCCCCTCCCGGCAAGAATACGTGACCAGCTTGGTGAGTCGCTTCTAGCTCGCCGGGCAGAAGCTTAACCCCTTCACCTCCACAGCGCGGGCGCCGTCTGGGGCACTTCTGAGTGACAGATTGAGCTGTCCTGCGGCTGTTCTCGCATAAGGGGCTCGCACACTCTTTTAATATTAATAAAGAGGCTGTGGGGAGTCTGCGACATTAATGCTGCCACTATACGTTTCCGCTGACTATCCTGATGGCGTCGCATAATATTGCGATCGTTTGTGTGTCATTTTTAGTGTCTGCCAATCTGGGCAATCGCATAGGCGATTAGCGATCTCCTTGACAACTTTGGCGGTCATTGCGTTATAAAAAACAGCGCAATTTTTTAGCGGTCTTGTGGAACGTTTTTCTGTTTAGTGTGGCATGGCTGTCCTGCAGCTGCGACCTTATAAGAGGCGCCTGAGATTCGCACACCCTTTTTCATTATCAAGGTTGTGGGGAGTCAGCTATTTTAACCCTTCTTAGGAGGTTAACTCTTAATGGGAGACAGCTGGGGTAGCTCTCGCCTTAGAGCTTTAACCCTTCAGCGTTTGTTTTTTATTTAAGTACTGCTCTGGTTACTGACAGGTTTATCCTGCCATATACTATGCAAGGGCATGTCAGAGACCCTCTCCCAGATCCGCTACGGATCAGCCTCGCGTATCTGACACGCAGACCTCGACTCATACACGGTCAGAGGTTCCAATGGTGTTAAAATGGAGGCCTTCACTGATTTCTTTTGATGACCTTTTAGGTTATGGAGTGTCAACTAGATCCTCTCAAGGGAGCGACACAAATCGGTGTTTTCCTTCTCGCTTAGCGAAGAAGTCCGATTCGGTCAAGGAGGATCGTCAGGGACACCCTGCCTCTCTCAGGGGCCGTACTAAAATTTCTGTGGAAGCCATGTGGACGTTACAGTTACCGGAGGAGGTAACTAGTCGTCCTGGTAAGTCGGCCCGGATGTTGCAAGGGTCGCATGGGTCGCAATGACCTTACAAACTGTATCCGTTTTTTCTACGGAGTTATTTGTTAATTGGACCTCTTCTCCTGAAGTGAATGTCCCTTTATTCCAGCTTAGCAAATCTTCCTGGTAAAAGGGAAGACGAGTCTGCAGGACACGCTGGACAGAAGAACGGAGATGGCAACAATTTCCATCTGTGTAGCCGTGGATCATAGATTCGGTATTAAGGATCTAGGTGTACTTGTTAAGTTCCCCTGAGCCGGTTGGACCGTCTAAGGACGGCGTGGCAAGTTTCCCTCTATCAAGGTAGATGGGCTTTTCTAGTTGAAGGATAATGCGTCACTGCTATCCAGGGAGCAATCCTCGGCAGTTACAGTCAGAAGAGCACTGTGACTTGGATGGAACGCAGTTTTCCAACAGGGTTTGCTATCTTTAGCTTAGAAAGTGGTCAGCTATTTGACTGACCTCACGGAGCTGATGCCAAGGCAAAGGCAAAAGAAGCAGCTTTACCGCAGCGCAGAGCTGTGACTTCTGCGTCTGGCAGGACTAGTGCCGATAGTTATCGGCAGTCCTTTTCGGTTCAAGGGATGATCTGACCAACCCTCTGGGGGTTTGTGTCGTCTCTCTCTTTTAAAAAAAAAAAAAAGGGGGGAATTCTCAGAAATTCCGCATACCCTGGAAACAGAACTTCTGTTAAGGCAGAAGCTGGCAAAAAAAAAAAAAAAAATTTGCTAAGGCGGACTGACTTCTGACATTCCGTCAGAGCCGAGCATGAAGTCGCTTCGCTCAGTTATGGCAGCCCTGTCGCAGAACGATCAATCGACATTCGCGACGCTTTTTGGCATGTTCCCATCGGAAGACCTCACCCAGGTTGTGGCTCGACCATTCGCCCAGAATTTTTACAACGATTCTGACGCCAAAATCTCATGGCAATCCTTCAAAGACGGGGACTTAAGATTCGTCCCTATTTGGACGGCCTTTTCGGTTGTGGCTTCAAAGGAGAAGTCGTCTCTGGAATCGTCGCAGGCAATCCTGTTTTTGAGGATGCATTTCGACACGGTACGGGCGGTGTTGTCCCTACCTCCAGACAAGCAGGCATGTCTGCTCCAGCATGTACAGACTATGAAGTCTGCGACAGCAGTGTCCCTTCGGAAGGTATGCGCCTTCTGGGTCTGACGGTGGCGTCCATGAGGTTTTTTCCGTTTGTCCAATTTCATTCCAGAGCTCTCCATAGGCTCATTCTGAGTCGTTGGGATCAATCGCAAGGTTCGCTGGATTGCAGCGTCACCATTTCTCGCGCGGTGCGGGATTCTCTAGAATGGTGGTTACGTCCAGGGGCATTCTCCCTGGGGAAGTCTTTCCTCCCTCCGAAGTGGTCAGTCATAACCACCGATGCCAGCCTGACGGGCTGGGGGAGTGTTTGGAACAATCTCTGGATTCAGGGGGTATGGTCATCGGAAGAGTCTGTTCTTCCGATCAACATCCTGGAATTGAGGGCGATTTTCCTTTGCCTCCAACATTGGACGGTCCCTTTGAGCGGTCTGCCAGTCCGAGTGCAGACAGACAATGCGACGGCTGTCGCGTATATCAATCACCAAGGTGGGACAAGGAGTTCCAGTCTCATGGTAGAGGTGTCCCGAATTCTGATTTGGGCAGAGGCCAGTGTACCAGCCATTTCGGCGATTCACATTCCAGGGGTTCAGAATATTACAGCGGACTTTCTCAGTCGCAGAAGGATGGATCCCGGGGAATGGAGCCTCCACCCGGAAGTTTTTGCACTACTGAGCTCTCGCTGGGGAACCCCCCAAGTGGATTTGATGGCTTCCAGGTCCAATGCCAAGTTACCGACGTTCATGTCCAGGTACAAGGACCCGAAGGCTGTGGCGGTGGATGCTCTAGTGGCTCAGTGGGATCAGTTCGAGCTGATCTATGTATTCCCGCCGATATCCTTACTTCCTCTAGTACTGCGTCGGATCAGACTAGAGAGAATTCCAGCTATTTTGATAGCTCCAGACTGGCAAAGAAGGGTGTGGTTCTCGACAATAATGTTGCTGTTGGCGGCACCTCCTTTTTCACTCCCTCTTCAACCGGACTTGTTGACTCAGGGGCCCGTTTGTCATCCGGACTTGATGTCCCTGCATTTTACGGCGTGGCTCTTGAGACCGAAATCTTAACCCGTAGAGGTTTCTCAGCCGAGGTCATTGCTACCCTTCGTGCTGCAAGAAGTCCGGCTACTACTAGGATTTACCACAAAATTTGGGAAACCTTCTTTTTCGTGGTGTTTGGGGTCCTCTCGGAACCCGAGAAAATTTTCCATTCCCAACCTGTTGGCTTTTCTGCAGCATGGGCTAGATAAGGGTTTGGCAGTCAGCACCCTGAAAGGTCAGATTTCTGCTCTGTCCTTATTGTTCCGGAGAACCATTGCTTCGAATAGAGACGTGCTCTCCTTTTTTCCGAGGTATATCTCGTAAGTTCCCGCCGCGGAAGGCACCCGTGTCTCCTTGGCGGCTCAACCTTGTTTTGGAGGCTCTTCAGCATAAACCTTTTGAGCCTATGGTTTTCTGCTAGCCTTTCTTTACTTTCTTGGAAGGTGGTTTTCCTTGTTGCAGTCACTTCCTTGAGGAGAGTTTCTGAGTTGGCAGCTCTTTCTTGTTCGCCTCCTTTTCTGGAGTTTTTTCCGGATCGTGTAGTGCTTCGCACTCGGGGTGATTTTTTGCCTAAAGTGGTGTCACAATTTCATGTCAACCAGGATATTGTGTTGCCTTCATTCTGCCCGGATCCGAAGAATGTTAAAGAGCGTGCTTTACACACATTGGATTTAGTGCGGGCCTTGAAGTTTTATTTATCTATTACTCAAGGTTTTTGTAAGACGGACTCCCTATTTGTGGTTCCAGTCGGTCGTCGGCGTGGTCAACGAGTTTCCAAGGATTCTATAGCTCGTTGGATTCGGTCAGCTATATTGGAAGCTTACCGTCTTCAGGGTGAATCTTGCCCGATTAAGATTCAAGCCCATTCCATGAGAGCTGTGGCTTCATCGTGGGCTTTTCATCAAGGTGCTTCGGCAGTGCAGCTTTGCCGGGCGGCAACTTGGCACTCTGTCCACACGTTTACAAAGTTTTATAAAGTGGACGTCAGTGCTTCCGCTGATGCAGCCCTCGGACGTAGGGTCCTGCAGGCGGCTGTAGTTTAAAGTTCTAGATGAACTTGTGTTTAGCGCTGTTTGCGCATTTTTTCTGTTAAGGTTGTTGGGTTTCTGCCTTTTGTTGGTTTTTTCCCACCCTTATTTTTGAACTGCTTTGGGACGTCCCATCAGTAATGAATCCTGTGGCTCTCTTCCTTCCATCTGCAGCTGAAACACGGATTTTGGTAAGAACTTACCTGTAAAATCCTTTTCAGCGAAGGAAGGAAGAGAGACACAGCACCCTCCCAAGGCAGAAGTGTGTTGATGTTTTCAGATGCAGCGCGACCCTTATCTGATAGCGATTATCTGGGCTGAGGTCAGCGCGCTAAGGCTCTGTTCCAGCATCGCCAGCTCATCGCAGTAGTCAGGTTCCGTGAGTAGTACCTGGAACTCTGTGGTTTTTGGCTTTCTTTGCATGCATAACCTGTATCCTTGTGTTTTTTCTCTGAAGTTCCTTCAGAAGGGGTTATGTTGCTCCGCTGGTGATCTTGGCTCTTTTCCTAAAAGCTTTGGTACGACTGGAGCTGAGTAGGAGGAGCCCGAGCTGGAGGGGCCAGCCAGTCAGCACTCTTTTGATCTGAGGTGACATCCTGATCTGGGGCTCCGCCTACCATCAGTAATGAATACTGTGTCTCTCTTCCTTCCTTCGCTGAAAAGGATTTTACAGGTAAGTTCTTACCAAAATCCGTGTTTTTTTTTTATCATTATGGGGCCACACTTCCCCATCTACAACCCCAAATACACAGCTTTGGTGTACAATCTACTGGGGCTCTAATGGTTTGTGACAGCGTGTTAATGTTAATCACTTGCCCCCAGTATTGTTGTATGAACATCATAATCCCCAATAAGATGCCAAAAGTCAGCACCTAACTGCTTGCACCTTTGGCATCTATCTGATGATAAACTACCGAATCTAAATAACCTACAGATGGTTAAATAACATTGATGAAATATATACCGCTGTATCAGTTTGTCTGCAGCAGGTAATACTACAGTATGAGTCACTAAGGCATCATTACACTGTTCTCCAGTCAATGAGGGCATTAGTTGATGAAATGTATCCTCCACTGATAGTTGTATGAAGCAATTTTAGAATCCGTATAAATGTGAAAAGTGCAGATATCATGCCTGTGGCGCCTTGGGTAGGGAGTAGAGATGATTGAGTGCGCTCGCCACTTGATCGTGCATCAGGTTGCTATGTTATGCATCGAAGATCACTGGTGCTCGAGCGCCATGCACGAGTCCCCGTCTCATGTTTTGCTGCTGCTACACAGCTAATAAACATGGCTACAGCATTATCGTCTATGGCAGCCAATACCTGCATGTTTATTGGCTGTCTAACAACTGCAAATCATGTGGGGCAGGGATTCATGCATGGCGCTTGAGCACCAGTGAATCAGGATGCGTACACGAGCATCCTGATGGACGCTCGCTCATCACTAGTGATGAGTATTCTTATCAACAGTTATTGTGAGATTTGATATGTAGTGTGAATTTGGTCAAAAGATAATAACATTTATAACTTCATTGGGGAACAAGGGGAGCCATGGATACATGCTGCTGTCTCTAGGAGGCTGACACTAAGCAAAAAAAAAAGCATTAATTCCTCAGTAGTGTACGCCCACCGACCGGCACAAAGCTCATCACTTTTAACTTAGTGTCAGTACACGGCAGACCCGGGAACTGATCCCAGATCCTTCTTTTATTATCCTTAGCTCGCCCTGTTGTGTGTTATTAGTCTTCTCGCTTTGTTTTTCAGAGTCTTCTCTTCAAGGTAATGGTGCAAAGTCTCACCCTGTTTTCCCAAAATGGCGACCGAGCGAACAGTGTAGTGCCGTCCACATCATCCATTCTCTGGTCTGCGAGGCATGACCTTTCCCCCTGACACTTCAAGCTCGTCTCAGGGCGGATCGTTGCAGCCACTCCTTTGCCTGGTCTCCCCCAAGCTCCCTCATAAAATCAGTTTAGGAAGGAAGATGGTGGACACTTATCGGTTGCCCTCCCCTCCTTTGGGTCGACACCGTCTGGGACCATGACGGTTCGGGAAGAAGGACTCTTACTTTTCCAGCCTTGCTCCCGTCCCTCCCACACTACTATTCACTACGCCTGTGCCCTCTGCAAAATTAAGTGGCCCACAGGTCAGGTCTCCGCTTTCTGCCCAAACTGCAGCCTTTCCATCATGCCAGCCTCACATGAGCCCTCCGCTGCCTGGGACTAAAACACACCCGCTTCCCCGGAGCAGGCTGTTGCTATTTCGCAATTAGCATCTTACCTAACCAAGGTATCCTAGTCCCTGGAACTGGTCCTTGAACGTTTACCTAACCTTTTTCCATCCCTTCCTCCTGATCCCCAGATTCGTCAAGAAGATTAAGGCGGAGGGAGTTCGTCATTCTGGTGGCCCCAGTCTGTCCCTGAAGAGCCTGGTACGCAAAGTTAGCCTGCTCGCAGATGTTCCTTGGAAGCTCCCTGACCAACCAGACCTACTCTCTCAGGGTCCCCTCTTCCACCAGAATTCTCGGTCTCTCAATTTAATGGCATGACCATTGAAGCTGCAGTCCGGAGGAAGGGATGCTTCTCTCCCCACGTCATTCAGACTATGATCAGAGTGAGAAAAACCTCATCTTCAGGCATTTATCATCGCTCTTGGAAAGTTTTTTTTTTTTTTTTTGCTGGTGTGAAGATACACACACACAGCTCCCTTGTCTTTTTCTCTTCCATCTATACTGGCGTTTTTTGCACTCATGACTAGAGTCCAGTTTGTCTCTTAGTACCCTCAAAGGCCAGGTCTCTGCGCTCTCAATCCTGTTTTAACAAAGTTTGGCACCTCACCCCCAGGTCAGGGCCTTCCTTCGGGATTTGCTCGTCTAGCGCCACTGTATCATTTCCCCGTGAATCCTTTGCCTAATCCTGAGCTTTCTTCTGATATCCCCGTTCGAGCCCATCCAGAATAACTTCTCTTCTCTCTTGGAAGGTTGCCTTTTTGGTTGCAATCACTTCTATTAGATGGGTCTCAGAATTACCGGCTCTCTTGCCGTTCCCTCTTTCTTGTTTTTCACCAGGACAAGGTGGTCTTTTGTCCAGTGCCCTCCTTCCTTCCTAAGCTGGTATCCCCTTTCCATATCAATAAGGATATTGTCCTTCCCTCCTTCTGCCCGTTACTCAATCCCATCCCTTGGAAAGGTCTCAATACAAGCTGGACCTAGTCAGAGCACTGTGTTCCTACTTCTCAAGGACCACATCCTTCAGACGATCAGACTCCTTGTTCATCGTTACCGAGGGTTGCCGTAAGGGACTCCCTGCCCACCTAGTCTACTATTGCCCATTGGATATGATTGGCTATTCTGGAGGCTTATCGTGTCAAAGACAGACCGACCACTCCAGTAGTGAGGGCTCACTTCACTCGGGTGGTGACGGTCTCCTGGACCGTTTGCCACCAGGCTTCTGCAACCTACATTTGCAAGGCCGCTAACTGGAGATCTCTTCATACTTTTGCAAGAATCCGTCTGGTACATACCTACGACTCGGCGGATGCCGGCTAGGTAGAAAGATGATAGAAAGGTGTACTCCCTTGGAACTGCTTGAGGAAGTCCCATGGTTACCTGTGTCCCCAAATTAAACGGTAATGAAAGAAGGGTTTTTGGTACTCACCATAAAATCTCTCTTAGTGCCTTCTTTGGGGAACACAGCACCCACTCCTAGTTTTTTGTGCCTATGTTTGGCCTGTACATATATATTTCTTGCTTATTGTACTGCTTTTTTCACTAACTGACGAGCTTTGTGCCACTTGGTGGGTTTACACTACTGAGGAGGAGCTAACTTTTTTTTGCCTAGTGTCCACCCCCTAGCGACAGCAGCATACACCCACGGTTACCTGTGTTCCCCAATAAAGGCTCCAAGAAACAGATTTTTCTGTGAATACCAAAAATCCTTCTATCCCCTTTAAAAATGTGGTCTATTGTTATGTTGTTGCCAAAATGTTCGCTGCAGCAAGCTTTTAAGATGTCGGGATTGTCCCATAGCTAAATTTCTCTCTCCTGATAGGTAAAATTTTAAGATATGCTTGCATTCTTAAAGGAAACCTGTTGCCAGAAAAAATGCAATGGGATCACCACTATGCAATATGGTCAGCATGTTATTCTAATGATATGTTGTACCATTCTTACAGAGAATACCTCTTCACCCAATAGGAATGTTTATTTTACATGACTTGTAATGAAAACGAATTGGATCTGTAAGGAGTAATTATTTTGTTGCCAATTAAGCTTTTCTGATTATATATTAATTTTCTGGTTGTTTCTTCCCACAGCCCCAGAGAAGAGTATATTTCTGCGCAGACTATTCTGTTGCAGCTACTTCAGAGCTGTTCTGGTACTCTCACGGTGGAAACTTCCACCCCTAACTCTAACCAGGTGCAGTATGCTCAGGAATTATACACTCACTTGTGTAAAGGTAGGTTCCTTTTTCTCATATTTCTTACTATTCTGTTCATGGAGGTTCCCAATTAAGACATTAATAACAAGAACAAAAAAGGCTATAGACCCTCCTACACGGAATGCTTAAAGGGGAACCGGTCAGCAGTTTTTCCGATATAACCTATGGCCACCACCTTTCAGTCCCATGTGACCTGGAAGGGTCAAAAATGCTCCGGTGCATGCTCACTGCAGTACTTCGCCCTGCTCTAAGCAGGGCAGAGATAAGTACGCCTGCACAGGAGCGCGAAGGGGAACGTTTTGCCTTGCAGGGTGAACTGGAATCATATTTGCAGCATTATAGAACGCCACCACATGGGGCTGAAAGGTGGTGGCCATAGGTTATGTCAGAAACTGGTGACTGGTTCCGTATAAAGTGTCCCTCTTCCTGCCAAGCCTTACTTACCCCAATGCATGTGTGGCCGTTACTTGATAAATTATCATTTTCTCCCTGGTGGCATCTTAGTCTACTTTATAATCAATTTACCCATGCCGTGGTACAAATCTGCTCTCCGTTCCTTTGATTGGCTGCTAAGTATGATTACTAGTCTTTCAGAGGGAGAAGAGGTCAGCAGCCTGAACCAATGATGCGAGGTCTGGCGACCTGATACCCTCTGTAGACAGTGTAACTAAACTGTAGTCATAGCTCTGCATTAATAGCGATTATCTTAAAGGAAATATGCCATAAAAAAACCTGAAAACATGTAAACCATTATTTATTTTATTAAATTAACATTTAGTTTTAATGAAGTAAAATATGAAAAATCAAAAAGTTTTGATATTTTCCACTTTTAAACACTAGAGGGAGCAGCTGTTGAAATTTGCCATGAAAACCTACTGTACAACTACTCAGTAGTAGTAAACGTGTCAGGATCTGCCCATATGTGGGTAACGTCACTCCTTTCCTTCTGGGTGCTTGCTAAAAGGATGAGCTATAAAGTTTAGGATCACAGTGCAGAGCCATTTTGTTGGTGACTGCAAAGGTCAGCAAGGATGGCTGGCAGCACAGATTCTGTTAGTTGGTGCTGCTCACTGTATTGTGCCCTGGGATTTGATATGCAGAGTGCAACACACTGTGGGATTAGTTACAGGGCTAAGTGTAGCGTATGACTTGATGAGATGGATATAGGGCTCAGCAAAGTGTATCACACATGATGGGATTAGATACACATGGCCCAACTCTGTTCATGTCTATGAGAACAGTGGTGTATTAACCTCTTCACGACATGCACCTTACAACTTACAAGTACTGCGCATGTCATGTCCCCCCTTTGATGTAGGCTTAGGCGGTGAGCTCACATCTTTCCAAATGTCAGCTGTTTTGAACAGCTGACATGTGCCCGAAACAGCCGTGGGTGAAATCGTGATCCACCTGCCGCTATTAACCCTTTCAATGCCGCTATCAAACTCTGACAGCGGCATTTAACGCGCGCTTCCGGCCATTGGGCCGGAGATCCGTCCACTGGTGACCCCCGTCACGTGATTGTGGGTCACTGGTGGGTTGGCATGACAACCAGAGGTCTCCTGGAGATCTCTATGGTTGTCACTGCCAGATTGCTATGAGCACCACCTGGTGGTCGGCGCTCATCGCAAGTCAGTAAATCAACTACATACAGGTGATCTGATCATCGCCTGTATGAAGCAGAGCCGATCGGGTTATGGCAGCTTCTAGTCTCCAAAGGAGATTATTGAAGCATGCCAAAAAAAAAAAAAAAAAAAAAATGTTTTTAACCCCTTAATCCCATCCGACGTACTATTCCGTCCATATGACCTGGTACTTAATTCCCAGGGAAGGAATAGTACGTCACATGCGATCAGCTGACTATCACAGCTCACACCCGGCACATTAACCCCTGGCACACCGCGATCAAACATGATCATGGGGCACAGGGAAGCATCGCTCCCTGCGTGCTCCCCTGAGACCCTCAGAACAGCGCTTCCTCCCTGCAAGACCCCGGATACAAGATTGCCGCCGGGTCCTGCAGGGAGGCGGCTTCCTCAGTGCCTGCTGAGAGCAGGCGCTGAGGAAGCCTGCAGCAGTGCCTGTGAGATCGCTGGTCTCACAGAGTGCTGTGCACAGTGTAAGACCAGCGATCTGACTTTATACTGTGATGTCCCACCCTGGGACAAAGTAAAAAAGTTAAAAAAAAAAATAAAAATCCGATGTGTATAAACAAACTCCAAAATAAAGGAAAAAAAAATATTCCCCAATAAATTCATTTCTTCATTTAAATAAAACAAAACAATAAAAGTACACATATTTAGTATCGCCGCGTCCGTAATGACCCGCCCTATAAACCTGTCCCATTAGTTAACCCCTTTAGTGAACCCCTTAAAAAAACAAGGCTAAAAAAACAATTATTTATCATCATACTGCCAAACAAAAAGTGGAATAACACGCGATCAAAAAGACGGCTATAAATAAGCATGGTACCGCTGAAAACGTCATCTTGTCCCTCAAAAAACAAGCCGTCATCAGCGAAAAAATAAAAAAGTTATAGCTCGCAGAATAAAGCGATGCAAAAATGATTATTATTTATATATAATCGTTTTTATTGTATAAAAGCGCCAAAACATAAAAAAATGATACAAATGAGGTTTCACTGTAATCGTACTGACCCGAAGAATAAAACTGCTTTATCAATTTTACCACACGCAGAACGGTATAAACGCCCACCCCCCCCAAAAGAAATTCATGAATTGCTGGTTTTTGTTCATTCTGCCTCCCAAACATCGTAATAAAAAGCAATCAAAAAATGTCATGTGCCCAAAAATGGTATCAATAAAAACATCAACTCGTCACTCAAAAACTAAGGCCTCACATGACTGTGTGCCAAAATATGGAAAAATTATAGCTCTCAAAATGTGATGCAAAAACTATTTTTTGCAATAAAAAGCGTCTTTTAGTGTGTAACAGCTGCCAATCATAAAAACCCGCTATAAATAGTAAATCAAACCCCCTTTATCACCCCCTTAGTTAGGGAAAAATAATAAAATTAAAAAAATTTATTTATTTCCATTTTCCCATTAGGGTTAGGGTTAGGGCTAAAGTTAGGGTTAGAGTTGGGGATAAAGTTAGGGTTAGGGTTGGGACTAGGGTTACGGGTGTGTGTTAGGGTTAGGTTTGTGGTTAGGGTTATGATTAGGGTTGGGATTAGGGTTAGGGGTGTGTTGGGTTAGGGTTGGAGTTAGAATTGGGGGGTTTCTACTGTTTAGGCACATCAGGGGCTCTCCAAACGTGACATGGCGTCTGATCTCAATTCTAGCCAATTCGGCGTTGAAAAAGTCAAATGGTGCTCCTTCCCTTCTGAGCCCTGCCATGCGCCCAAACAGTAGTTTACCCCCACATATGGGGTATCAGCATACTCAGGACAAATTGCACAATAACTCTTGTGGTCCAATTTCTTCTGTTAACCTTGGGAAAATAAAAAATTGGGGGCGAAAATATCATTTTTATGGAATAAAATATGATTTTTTATTTTTATGGCTCTACATTATAAACTTCTGTGAAGCACTTGGGGGTTCAAAGTTCTCACCACACATCTAGATAAGTTCATTTGGGGGTCTAGTTTCCATAATCACTTCTGAGCCCCGACGTGTGCCCATACAGTCGTTTTCTCCCACATATAGGGTATCAGCGTACTCAGGACAAATTGGACAACAACTTTTTGGGTCCAATTTCTCCTGTTACCCTTGGGAACATAAAAAACTGGGGACTAAAAGATCATGTTTGTGGAAAAAATATGATTTTTTTTATTTTCACGCCTGAGCGTTATAAACTTCTGTGAAGCACTTGGGGGGGTCAAAGTTCTCACCACACATCTAGATAAGTTCCTTTGGAGGTCAAGTTTCCAAAATGAGGTCACTTGTGGGGTGTTTCCACTTTTTAGGCACATCAGGGGCTCTCCAAACGCGACATTCCATCAAAGTCTGCATTACTAAACGTCACTACTTCTATTCCGAGCCCCGACGTGTGCCCATACAGTAGTTTTCTCCCACATATAGGGTATCAGCGTACTCAGGACAAATTGGACAAAATCTTTTGGGGTCGAATTTCTCCCCTTACCCTTGGGAAAATAAAAAATTGGTGACTAAAAGATAGGATTTTTTATTTTCATGCTCGGGCATTATAATTTCCTTAGATCAAGATAAATTCCTTAGGGGGTCTAGTTTCCAAAATGGAGTCACTTGTGGGGCATTTCCACTGCTTAGGCACATCAGGGGCTCTGCAACCTGAACATGACACCCATAAAAGTCTGCATTCCAAAAATGTCATTACTTCCTTTCCGAGCCCTGCCGTGCGCTCAAACAGTATTTCCTCCCCACATATGGGGTATCAGCGTACTCAGGACAAATTGGACAACAACTTTTGGGGTCCAATTTCCTTGGGAAAATCAAAAATTGGAAAATTGGGGACTAAAAAATCATTTTTGTGGAATTTTTTTTTTTTTCACACCCAGGCATTATAAACTTTAGTGAAACACTTGGGGGATCAAAGTGCTCACCACAGATCTAGATAAGTTCCTTAGGGGGTCTAGTTTCCAAAATGGTTTCACTTGTTGGGGGGTTTCCACTGTTTAGGTAGATCAGGGGCTCTCCAAACGCGACATGGCATACAGCCAATTCTGCGTTGAAAAAGTCAAACTGCGCTCCTTCCCTTCCGAGCTCTGCCATGCACCCAAACAGTGGTTTACCCCACATATCAGCGTACGCAGGACAAATTGCACAATAACTTTTGAGGTGTTGTTACCCTTGGGAAAATAAAAATTGGGGTGAAAAGATTATTTTTGTGGAAAAAATATGATTTTTTAATTTCAGCAGCAGATTGGAAGGAAGGGAGACACTAGTCATTACTAGTGGGTAGGCGGAGCCCAGATAGGATAGACACCTCAGATTAAAAAAGAGTGTTGACCAGCCCCTCCAGCTCGGGCTCCTCCTACTCCAGCTCTCCAGTCTAAAATTTGAGGTCTCAGAGGATAGTCGCTGCTGGAAGCAGCTCCTCAGAAGATTTTTTTATTTTCATCGGACAAGAGACTTGGATCACCAGAAGTGGTCTTGAGGTCTCAGGGGTCTCAGCGCTGCTGGACTCCCACCTCTCCCTTGGCGGATCTGTATTATCCTGTAAGGTGGTCCCTGCAGAACCCTGCCGGCCTTGTGGGATGAGGGTTGCTTCCCTGGCGGGGACGCAAACCGCGCATCTGGGGTCACTGTGTTCCCCGCCCTGGGGGGAAGCGATGGGCACAGCGCCACAAACCCCTGGGGGTCCCTGTGGCACTCAGCTGGTGAGTACTCCACATTTTTAATGTATGTGAGTGCTTCAGCGGCTGCTGCGGCAGCCGCTGTTACATGTGACATGTTTGGTGACTGTATTTTTTGTCCGCAGGCAGATGCCTGCAGTACATGGGAGAGCAGAGAGCGGAGGAGTTTGCGCTCTTTTTTTGAAGCCGGCGGGGGGCGTGGCTTCGCGCTTCCCGGTCTTCTTGTGACAGAAAGCGCTCTGAGCGCGCAATTTTTACTGTGCTTCTCTTCCGGCTTCTCTCAGCGCGGCGGCCATTACTAGGCTTCCCGGGCTCCTCATGCTCCGCTCCTCCCGACTAACAAGAGAACATCACCGCGGCCAGCTGGGTGAGTGAGTAGCTTAACGTCCTCACCCCCACAGCGCAGGACCTTTCTGTGTAACAAAGTGGCAGATTGCGCTATCCTGCAGCTGCGGTCTCACATAGAGACCTTGTTTTGTCTGGGGCTCGCACACCCTTTTCATTTTAAAAGGGGGTTGTGGGGAGCCTGCGACATTAACCCCTATTGGATGGTTAACCCTTTCAGCGCAAGAATACAGCAACTACCCGCCGTAGGTTCTATTCCAGTTTGGATCAGAACATAAAGGGTTAATTATACTGCTGACATATTCTGCTGATATTTTAAATTGAGGGACAGCTGGGGTAGCTCTCCCTTTAAGAGCTTTAACCCTTCAGCGTTCTTGTTTCGTCCACTTAAGAAACCACACTTTTTTCTAGTTACTGACAGGTTTTGACCTGCCATATACTGTGTGAGGGCATGTAGAATCAGGGTCCAGAAGGTGCGGACCGTCTCCCAGATCCGCTACATGATCAGTCGCGCGTATCTGATACGCAGACCTCGACGGCGTCAAGCGCAGCGGTCGGAGGTTGCAGTGATACCAAAATGGATGCCCTCGCTCGTTCTATTGATGGCCTGTCTGACCTTTTAGGTTATTGGGTGTCAGCTAGATCCTCTCATGGCAGGAAGCGACACAGGCCGGTACCTTCTTTCCCGCGTAGCGAATCAGAGATCTCTGATATGGAATACGGAGAGGGTTCCCCTTCAAGCTCAGATGGAGAGTTATCCGATTCGGATAAGGAGGATCGGCAGGGCATTCTGCCTCTTTTTTGGGCCGAACAGAGGCTTTTATTGGGGCCATGAGGGAGGCGTTACAGTTACCGGAGGAGGTAACTAGACGTCCTGGTAAGTCGGCCCGGATGTTTCAGGAGGCGCATAAGTCGCGATCGGCATTACCATCTCTGGACGAGCTTAATGGGGCAGTGGAGAAGGAACGCCTGTGTCCAGATAGAAAAATATTTAGACTTGAGAGTCCTCAGTGGTTGATACCTTTTAATGGCTAACTGAAAAGATGGTAACAAATTGCAAGCTTTCGAGACTACTCAGGTCTCTTCATCAGGCATAGACTAATACAACATCTGAAGAATCACATATTTATACACAAAATAGCACAGAAAAAATGCAATAGGTAGGACAAGTGACGTGAAGCAGAACTGTCATTATGGCAGAGGGATTAACATAAATATGACTAGTTCATAGATAAGGAGTGATGGTTTTATTACCCTCTGATTGGGGTCTGGTATTGTGTTGTAATGACCCCAAAAGGTCAGGGAGGCAGATTCCTTAATTGTTGTAGAACGACATAAAACTCTGGGATATATTCATCCCAGCACTAAGAGTGTCAAAGGTCATCATAAGTTTATATTCCCAGACTTTTCTATCCTTCTCAGATTTGAAGTTAGATTTTAATACAAGTAATTCCATATCCGTCATGCTATGACCGGGCATACAAAAGTGTTTTGCCACAGGTAAATCCATTCTCCTTTCTCTTATTGTGTGGCGATGAGAATTCATCCTTGTTCTCAGTTTTTGCCCGGTCTCCCCCACATACAGACCCCCAGTTGGACATTTAGTACATATAATTAGGTACACCACATTAGATGTGATGCAGCTGAAAGTACCTGGTATCTTGTAGTCCTGATGGGAGTTGGGGATCTTTATCCTGTCCGTGGTCATTATAGATGTACAGGTTTTGCATTTCTTTTGTTTGCAAGGAAAGGTACCTGCAGCTGTTGGGGAGGACAGGGAGCTTCTGACAATGATGCTTCTTAGATTTGGGGGCTGCCTAAAACATAGTAGTGGGGGGTCTGGAAATATGGATTGTAATCGGGCATCTTTTTGTAGTAAAGGTTGTAGTTTCCGTGCAGCTCCCCTTAGCATCTCCAGACTTGGATTGTAGGTGACCACTAGAGGCACCCGGTTATTTTCTTCTTTAGCTTTGTAATGTAGCAGGTGATTCCTTGATATTCTGGTGGCTCTTGTAATTTGGTTTTCAATTGTTCTTGGATGGTAGCCCTGGTTCAAAAAAGTCTTTCTGAGGCGACCAAGGTGTTCATCTCTATCCATGGGGTTGGAACATATACGGTTGTATCTGATGGCTTGGCTGTAGACAATAGAGTTTTTTATTGTTTTGGATGGAAACTGTCCCATTTAAGATATGTTGGACGGTCGATTGGCTTCTGATACAGGGATGTCTCTATTTCATTGTTCTTTAGCTTAATGGTGGTGTCTAAAAAGTTAATTTCAGTGCTGGAGTAGTTAAGTGTTAAGTTGATGGTGGGATGAAATTGATTGAACTGTTCATGGAACGTCTTTAGCTGTTGTTCAGACTCCGTCCAGATGATTAAAATGTCATCAATGTAGCGGTAGTAGGCCCGAGGCCTGATGGGGCAGGAGGACAAAAATTCGCTTTCAAGCTTGGCCATGAAAAGATTTGCATACTGTGGAGCCATTTTACTTCCCATAGCTGTGCCAGTCTCCTGAAGATAGATCTTGTTGTCAAATTCGAAGTAATTGTGGGTGAGGATGAATTTTGTGAGTTTCACCACAGAATCAGCATCATTCCCGGTGTTTCCCATGAAGACTTTGCAGGCATTTAATCCATCCTGGTGTGGGATATTAGAGTACAAAGATTCCACATCCATGGTGGCCAGGATGGTTCCTTCTGGTAGAGAACCTATTGCTGCTAGTTTATTCAGTAGGTCAGTTGTGTCCTGAATGTAGCTGGGTGTATCCTTTACCAGGGGTTTAAGAACACCCTCTACCCATCCAGATACTTGCTCAGTAAGGGTGTCCACACATGAAATAATCGGCCTCCCTGGATTTCCGGCTTTGTGGATTTTGGGAAGCATGTAGAATGTCCCTGTTCTTGGACTTTCTGGTATCAGGTCATCAGCTCTTATGGATTTGTCAGACAGACAAGATACCAACTTGCTTAGTTCCTTGTAATAGTCCTGTGTAGGGTCCGACTCCAGTTTTCTGTAGTAGCGTGTGTCCGTAAGTTGTCTGTTTGCTTCCTTCATATAGTCTGATGTGTTCATCATGACTATTGCACCTCCCTTGTCAGCAGGTTTAATGATGATTTCTTTGTTGGTTTTCAGAGACTGTATGGCCTTTCTCTCCTGGGCACTGATGTTGGAGGCTTGTCTCTTGTTGGTGGCTATGATGGTGGATTTTATCAAATGTCTGAATGAGTCTATATATTTATCCAAATGAGGGTTACGTCCAGGTGGAGGTGTCCAGTCTGACCTCTTCTTGGTTATTGGGATCCCTCTTCCTTCAGTCCGAGTGTTTTCTGAATCTTTTGTATCATTGAAGTATTCCCTCAGGCGCAGTCTCCTGAAAAAATGTTCCATATCACTGCAGAGTTCGGTTTTATCCAGGGCCTTAGTAGGACAAAATGAGAGTCCTCTAGAAAGCACGGCAAGCTCCACTTTGTTGGGTTTGTAATCTGAGAGATTGATGACACAGTTAGATGCTTTTGTGTTTGGAATGGAGTGGTTGTCAGAGTTGTCAGGTTTTGGTTTTGTTTTGTATCTGTTTGTATAGAGTCCGGAATTGAGGCGCAATCTGTGTAGTTTCTTTTCCTTGTTTTGAATCAGAAAGGTCCGTAGTTTGTTATAGTATTGTTGTAATTTTTGCTCTGTGCTTTCTGTAAGTGTTTTCCTCAGAGTTTCAAATTGTCCTTGGACTTTACTCCTTATGCTGTAGCAGACATGCAAAAGATGGTTCCTTAGTCTTTCAGAAGTCCTGTGACAAAGGTTTTGTGCATAATGGGTATTGTAGGTGTGAAGAATTGGGTTTGTAATCCAGAGTCCTTTGGGAATTAGATTCTCCTTTTTGCATTTAGATAAGAAAAAAATGTCGCTGTCCATTTGTGCACGTTTCTTCAGAAGTGGTTTCAGGGAGGCCGATTATTTCATGTGTGGACACCCTTACTGAGCAAGTATCTGGATGGGTAGAGGGTGTTCTTAAACCCCAGGTAAAGGATACACCCAGCTACATTCAGGACACAACTGACCTACTGAATAAACTAGCAGCAATAGGTTCTCTACCAGAAGGAACCATCCTGGCCACCATGGATATGGAATCTTTGTACTCTAATATCCCACACCAGGATGGATTAAATGCCTGCAAAGTCTTCATGGGAAACACCGGGAATGATGCTGATTCTGTGGTGAAACTCACAAAATTCATCCTCACCCACAATTACTTCGAATTTGACAACAAGATCTATCTTCAGGAGACTGGCACAGCTATGGGAAGTAAAATGGCTCCACAGTATGCAAATCTTTTCATGGCCAAGCTTGAAAGCGAATTTTTGTCCTCCTGCCCCATCAGGCCTCGGGCCTACTACCGCTACATTGATGACATTTTAATCATCTGGACGGAGTCTGAACAACAGCTAAAGACGTTCCATGAACAGTTCAATCAATTTCATCCCACCATCAACTTAACACTTAACTACTCCAGCACTGAAATTAACTTTTTAGACACCACCATTAAGCTAAAGAACAATGAAATAGAGACATCCCTGTATCAGAAGCCAATCGACCGTCCAACATATCTTAAATGGGACAGTTTCCATCCAAAACACATAAAAAACTCTATTGTCTACAGCCAAGCCATCAGATACAACCGTATATGTTCCAACCCCATGGATAGAGATGAACACCTTGGTCGCCTCAGAAAGACTTTTTTGAACCAGGGCTACCATCCAAGAACAATTGAAAACCAAATTACAAGAGCCACCAGAATATCAAGGAATCACCTGCTACATTACAAAGCTAAAGAAGAAAATAACCGGGTGCCTCTAGTGGTCACCTACAATCCAAGTCTGGAGATGCTAAGGGGAGCTGCACGGAAACTACAACCTTTACTACAAAAAGATGCCCGATTACAATCCATATTTCCAGACCCCCCACTACTATGTTTTAGGCAGCCCCCAAATCTAAGAAGCATCATTGTCAGAAGCTCCCTGTCCTCCCCAACAGCTGCAGGTACCTTTCCTTGCAAACAAAAGAAATGCAAAACCTGTACATCTATAATGACCACGGACAGGATAAAGATCCCCAACTCCCATCAGGACTACAAGATACCAGGTACTTTCAGCTGCATCACATCTAATGTGGTGTACCTAATTATATGTACTAAATGTCCAACTGGGGGTCTGTATGTGGGGGAGACCGGGCAAAAACTGAGAACAAGGATGAATTCTCATCGCCACACAATAAGAGAAAGGAGAATGGATTTACCTGTGGCAAAACACTTTTGTATGCCCGGTCATAGCATGACGGATATGGAATTACTTGTATTAAAATCTAACTTCAAATCTGAGAAGGATAGAAAAGTCTGGGAATATAAACTTATGATGACCTTTGACACTCTTAGTGCTGGGATGAATATATCCCAGAGTTTTATGTCGTTCTACAACAATTAAGGAATCTGCCTCCCTGACCTTTTGGGGTCATCACAACACAATACCAGACCCCAATCAGAGGGTAATAAAACCATCACTCCTTATCTATGAACTAGTCATATTTATGTTAATCCCTCTGCCATAATGACAGTTCTGCTTCACGTCACTTGTCCTACCTATTGCATTTTTTCTGTGCTATTTTGTGTATAAATATGTGATTCTTCAGATGTTGTATTAGTCTATGCCTGATGAAGAGACCTGAGTAGTCTCGAAAGCTTGCAATTTGTTACCATCTTTTCAGTTAGCCATTAAAAGGTATCAACCACTGAGGACTCTCAAGTCTAAATATTTTTCTATCTACTGGCTAACACGGTACGAAGAAACACATCTTTCCTGTGTCCAGATAAACGTTTTCAGGGGACACGGTTTTTTGAGGCACTGTATCCGTGTTCGACGGAGTTGATTGATAATTGGATTCCTTCTCCTGAAGTGGATGTTCCTTTATCCCAGCTTAGCAAATCCTCTTTACTCCCTGTTAAAGGGAAGGCGAGTCTGCAGGATCCGATGGACAGAAAAACGGAGATGGCGGCGAAATCCATCTACGAGGTCGCGGGTCATGGATTCAGAGCGGTGCTAGGATCCATGTGTGCTTGTAAAGCTTCTCTGAGCTGGTTGGTCTGTCTACGGAAGGCGTGGCAAGATAGATCTCCGTTATCCGAGGTAGATGGGCTTCTCGAATTGTTGGAGACTGCAGCCCGATATGGCTATGATGCAGGTCTGGATACTGCGTTACTGCTATCAAGGGCGCAATCCTCGGCGGTCACAGTCAGAAGAGCACTGTGGCTTAGACAGTGGACCGGGGACGCGGTTTCCAAGCAAGGTTTGCTATCTTTAGCTTACAAGGGTGGTCAGCTATTTGGATCTGACCTCACAGAGCTGATTGCCAAGGCAAAGGCAAAAGAAGCAGCTTTACCGCAGCGAAGAACTATGGCTTCTGCGCCTGGCAGGCCTAGTGCCGGTAGTGGTCGGCGATCCTTTCGGTCCAGGGGACGGTTCGGTCAGTCCTCTTGGGGATCGGGTCGTCCCTCTTTTTCGGGAACTAAGACCTCTCAGAAATCCCGCACTCCCTGGAAACAAAGTTTCCGTCAAGACAAGCGGGAAGCGGACAAAAAGCCCGCTAAGGTGGACTGACGCCAGGGTTCCACTCGAGGGCTCTCGAGTGGGGGGTCGCCTGCTCCAATTCGAATCGACTTGGGTTTCCGCGTTCCGGACGCCTGGGTAACGCGGGTCGTGTCGACAGGCTACTTCATAGAGTTTTCTTCTCGACCCCCGGACAGTTTTTGCCAATCTCGCATTCCGTCGGAGCCCGAGCTATTTGCCGCTCTACTGCGAAAGGTCGAATCCCTTCTGCAGAAGGGTGTGGTGATGCCGGTTCCGCCAGAGGACCGGGGAAGAGGTTTTTATTCCAACCTTTTTGTGGTCCCCAAAAAGGAGGACAAATTTCGCCCCATTCTGGATCTCAAAAGATTGAATCGGCATGTCCACACCTGGAAATTCCGCATGGAGTCGCTTCGCTCCGTTGTGGCAGCCCTGTCGCAGAACGACTTTTTGGTGTCAATCGACATTCGCGACGCTTATTTGCATGTTCCCGTCGGAAGGGCTCACCAACGCTTCCTTCGTTTTGCCATAGGTCAGGACCATTACCAGTTTGTGGCTCTGCCATTCGGGTTGGCCTCAGCGCCCAGAGTTTTTACAAAAATTCTGGCGCCTCTCATGGCGATTCTTCGAAGACAGGGGGTTACAATTCTTCCCTACCTGGACGACCTTTTGATTGTGGCGTCCTCAAAGGAGGAGGCGGTGACGGCTCGCAATCTGTCCCTTCAGCTCCTGGAGGACTTCGGGTGGCTGGTCAAGTGGTAGAAGTCGTCTCTGGAACCGTCACAGTCAATCCTGTTTTTGGGGATGCATTTCGACACGGTACGAGCAGTGGTGTCCCTACCTCCAGACAAGCGAGCATGTCTCCTTCGACATGTACAGGTTATGAAGTCTTCGACAGCGATGTCCCTTCGAAAGTGTATGCGCCTTCTGGGTTTGATGGTGGCGTCCATGGAGGCACTTCCGTTTGCCCCGTTTCATTCCAGGGCCCTCCAAAGGCTCATTCTGAGCCGTTGGGATCGATCGCAGGCTTCGCTGGATTGCAGTGTCATCATCTCTCACAGGGTGAGAGAGTCTCTAGGATGGTGGTTACGTCCGGAAGCATTATCCCTGGGGAAGTCATTCCTCCCTCTGAGGTGGTCGGTCATAACCACCGATGCCAGCCTGACGGGCTGGGGGGGTGTCTGGAACGATCTCTGGATTCAGGGAGTATGGTCGTCGGAAGAGTCTGTTATGCCGATCAACATCCTGGAATTGAGGGCAATTTTCCTTTGCCTCCATCACTGGACGGTCCCTTTGAGCGGTCTGCCAGTCCGAGTGCAGACAGACAATGCGACGGCGGTCGCGTATATCAACCATCAAGGCGGGACGAGGAGTTCCAGGCTCATGGTGGAGGTGTCTCGGATCCTGGTTTGGGCCGAGGCCAGAGTGCCAGCCATTTCTGCGATCCACATTCCAGGAGTTCAGAATACCACGGCGGACTTCCTCAGTCGCGAAAAGATGGATCCCGGAGAATGGAGTCTTCATCCGGAAATTTTTGCACTACTGTGGTCCCGTTGGGGAACTCCCCAAGTGGATTTGATGGCATCCAGGTTCAATGCCAAGTTACCGACCTTCATGTCCAGGTACAAGGACCCGAAGGCTGTGACGGTGGATGCTCTGGTGGCTCCGTGGGACCAATTCGAGCTAATCTATGTGTTTCCGCGATATCTTAGCTTCCTCTGGTGCTGCGTCGGATCAGGCTGGAGAGAATCCCGGCTATGTTGATAGCCCCAGATTGGCCAAGGAGGACGTGGTTCTCGACACTGGTGTCGCTTTTGGCAGCACCTCCGTTTCCACTTCCTCTTCGCCCGGACCTGTTAACCCAGGGGCCCGTTCGTCATCCGGACCTGAAGTCTCTGCGTTTGACGGCGTGGCTCTTGAGACCGAAATATTGACCCGTCGAGGTTTTTCAGCCGAAGTCATTGCCACTCTGCGAGCTGCCAGAGGTCCGACTACTACTAGGATTTATCACAAGACTTGGGAAGCCTTCTTTTCGTGGTGTTCGGGTTCTTCAAGGAACCTGAGGATTTTTTCCATTCCCAATTTGTTGGCTTTTCTGCAGTACGGGCTGGACAAGGGTTTGGCAGTTAGCACCCTGAAGGGTCAGGTTTCTGCTCTGTCCTTGCTGTTTCGGAAGGCTATCGCCTCGCGTAGGGACGTACGTTCCTTTTTTCGCGGAGTAGCCCGTCAGTTTCCGCCGCGGAAGGCGCCTATGTCTCCTTGGCGGCTCAATCTTGTCTTGGAGGCTCTTCAGCATGGGCCTTTTGAGCCTATGGGCTCTGCTAACCTTTCTTTGCTCTCTTGGAAGGTTGCCTTCCTTGTGGCGGTCACCTCTTTGAGAAGGGTTTCTGAGTTGGCGGCTCTTTCTTGCTCGCCTCCTTTCCTGGAGTTTTACCCGGATCGCGTAGTGCTTTGCACACGGGGCGACTTTCTACCTAAGGTGGTATCGCAATTTCATGTTAACCAGGATATTGTGTTGCCCTCGCTCTGCCTGGAGCCGAGGAATGCGAAGGAACGGGCCTTGCACACATTGGATTTGGTGCGGGCTTTGAAGTTCTATTTGTCGATTACTCAAGGTTTTCGGAAATCGGACTCTCTGTTTGTGATTCCAGCACGTCGTCGGCGTGGTCAACAAGCTTCCAAGGACTCTATAGCTCGTTGGATTCGGTCGGCCATTTTAGAGGCTTACCGACTTAAGGGCGAACCTTGCCCGATCAAGATTCGAGCTCACTCCACGAGGGCTGTGGCTTCATCGTGGGCCTTTCATCAAGGGGCCTCGGCAGCTCAGCTCTGCCGGGCGGCGACCTGGCGCTCCGTCCACACGTTTACAAAATTTTATAAGGTGGACTTCAGTGCTTCCGCTGATGCGGCCTTAGGACGAAGGGTCCTGCAGGCCGCTGTAGTTTACAGTTCTCGTTAACTTGTGTTTAGCGCTTGTTGCGCATTTACCTAGGTTGTTGGGATTTGCCTTTTTTGGTTTTGTTTTCCCACCCTTAATTTCTGGACTGCTTTGGGACGTCCCACTAGTAATGACTAGTGTCTCCCTTCCTTCCAATCTGCTGCTGAAACACGGATTTTGGTAAGACCTTACCTGTAAAATCCTTTTCAGCGAAGGAAGGAAGGGAGACACAGCTCCCTCCCATGGCAGAATTGTGTTGTTGTGTTTCAGATGCGGCGTGACCCTTCTCTGATAGCGATTATCTGAGCTGAGGTCGGCGCGCTAAGGCTCTGTTCCAGCATTGCCAGCTCATCGCAGTAGTCAGGTTCAGTGAGTAGTACCTGGAACTGTGTGTTTTTTTTTGCCTGTTGCATGCATAACCTGTATTCTTGTGTTTTTTTCTCTGAAGTCCTTCAGAAGGGGTTATGTTGCTCCGCTGGTGATATTTGCTCTTCCTTAGCTTGTGTACGACTGGAGAGCTGGAGTAGGAGGAGCCCGAGCTGGAGGGGCCGGTCAACACTCTTTTTTAATCTGAGGTGTCTATCCTATCTGGGCTTCGCCTACCCACTAGTAATGACTAGTGTCTCCCTTCCTTCCTTCGCTGAAAAGGATTTTACAGGTAAGGTCTTACCAAAATCCGTGTTTTACGGCTCTACGTTGCAGGGTGGATAAAAATCAATGATTTTTTTAAAAAAATCAAAAAAATCAGATTTTTTTGATTTAAATCGGATTTTTTTGATTTAAATCGGATTTTTTTCAATAAACTGCTTTTTGAGGAAAATATTTTACCATCCAAAGGTTCTTCCATCATGAGATAAAGCTGAGTTGTTTAACTCAGTAGAATAAAGGCTGTATATGTGTAACATTCACAATGCCATGCTCTTCCAGAGGTTTCTGTAGGATTAGTGGGCAGTTTCTCTTCTATATTATCACAGACGCTCGCTTTACTTACGCAGTTCTCAAAACTGAATTTGACTCCGCAGAGGTCCCAGCCTCTTCTTCACGGCAAAAATGTTACAACATGAACAGAGTTGAGAAAAAGACCTTAAAGGGAATCTGTCACCCCAAAATTGCCATATCAGATAAAGATATGGCTGAATACAGCGTCCCATAACAAAGCTATCTTTCTTTTCCTTATATTCTGATACCCCCGTTTTCATATATAAATACCTTTGTAAACTTCGTTTTTGTGGTGTCAATCATGGCGGTCAGGTCAGGAAGGCGGCGGTTATTCGCTTCCCCCAACCCCCCGCTCCTCTACTTCTGTCACGTAACGCTGTCTGTGAATATCACAGACAGCGTAAGTTTTCCGCGCTTGCGCTCTGCAGCAGGGCCCCCGCGCTTGCGCAGTCTTATTTGCCCAGCAGTGGGCAAAGTAGTCAAACAATACAGCGCATGCGTCAGACTTCCTGACTTTCATTGGCCCGGAAGTCATCAGCGGCAGGCCGCAACTTCCGGGTCAATTGAATTGGCTAAAATGACTGGCGCTTGCGCAGTAATTAAAATATGCTGCCCCACTGTTGGCAAAACAACATTGCGCACGCGCGAGGGTCTTTTTCACAGCGCAAGCGCTGAAACACAACGCACAAGGAAAAAAAAATGCGTACCCAAGAAGGGAGGAGGGTTGGGGGAAGCGAATAACCGCCGCCTTCCTGACCTGACCGCCATGATTGACACAACAAAAAACGAAGTTTAAACAGGTATTTATATATGAAAACGGGGGTATCAGAATATAAGGAAAAGAAAGATAGCTTTGTTATGGGACGCTGTATTCAGCCATATCTTTATCTGATATGGCAATTTTGGGGTGACAGATTCCCTTTAATCCTTAGGTAGAAACTTTTGATTTAAATCACTGATTTAAATCAAGCCTTACTGACTAGTGATTTAAATCGTGATTTAAATCCGTTTGATTTAAATCAAATCCACCCTGCTACGTTGTAAACTTGTGTGAAGCACTTGGGGGTTCAAAGTGCTCACCACAGATCTAGATAAGTTCCTTAGGGGTCTAGTTTCTAAAATGGGGTCACTTGTGGGGGATTCCCACTGTTTAGGCACATCAAGGGCTATCAAAATGCAACATGGCGTCCAATCGCGATTCCAGCCAATTTTGGTTTGAAAAATTCAAATGGCGCTCCTTCCCTTCCGAGCTCTGTCGTGCGCACAAACTGTGGTTCCCACCACATATGGGGTATCAGCTTACTCAGGACAAATTGGACAACAACTTTTATGGTCCAATTTCTCATGTTACCTTTGGGAAAATAAAAAATTGGTGACTTAAATATCATTTTTTTGTGGGGAAAAAAATAGGAATTTTTATTTTCATGCCTGGGCATTCTAAACTTGTGTGAAGCACTTGGGGGTTTAAAGTGCTCACCACAGATCTAGATAAGTTCCTTAGGGGGTCTAGTTTCCAAAACGGTGTCACTTGTGGGGGGTTTCCACTGTTTAGGCACATCAGGGACTCTGCAAACTGAACATGACACCCATCAACGTCTGCATTCCAAAACGTCATTACTTCCTTTCCGAGCCCTGAAGTGCGCCCAAACAGTATTTCTCCCCCACATCTGGGGTATCGGCGTACTCAGGACAAATTAGACAACAACTTTTTCTGTCCATTTTCTCCTTTTACCCTTGTTAAAATAAAAAAAGTGTTTGTAAAAGATAATTTTTGTAACTAAAAAGTTAAATGTTCATTTTTTCCTTCCAAGTTGCTTCATCTCCTGTGATGCAACTGAAGGGTTAATAAACTTGAATGTGGCTTTGAGTACCTTGAGGGGTGCAGTTTTTAGAATGGTGTCACTTTTGGGTATTTTCTGCCATATAGACCCCTCAAAGTGACTTCAAATGTGAGGTGGTCCCTAAAAAAAATGGTTTTGTACAATTTGTTGTAAAAATGAAAAATCGCTGGTCAACTTTTAACCCTTATAACTTCGTAACAAAATAAACATTTGGTTTCAAAATTGTGCTGATGTAAAGTAGACATGTGGGAAATGTTATTTAGTAACTATTTTGTGTGACATTTCTCTGTTTTAAGGGAATAAAAATTGAAAGTTTGAAAATTGCAAAATTTTCAATATTTTCGCCATATTTCCTTTTTTTTCCATAATTAACCGCAAGTTATTTCAAAGAAATTTTTACCACTATCATAAAGTGCAATATGTCACGAGAAAACAGTCTCCGAATCGTGAAGATCCGTTGAAGCGTTCCAGAGTTATAGCCTCATAAAGAGACAGTGGTCAGAATTGTAAAAATTGGCTCGGTCATTAACATGCAAACCACCCTTGGGGGTTAAGGGGTTAAAATTATAAAAAATATATAAGTTCAAATCACCCCCTTTTCGCCCCTTTCAAAAAAAAAAAAAAAAAAAAATCAAACATATTTGGTATTGCCGCATTCTGAATCGCCATATCTATCAATAAAAAAGTATTAACATGATCGCTAAATGGCGCAGTGAGAAAAAAAAGTCAAAATGCCAGTAGTAAGTTTTTTTGGTCGCCGCGACATTGCATTAAAATGCAGTAACAGGCGTTCAAAAGATTGTAGCTGCACCAAAATGGTATAATTAAAAACGTCAGCTTGGCACGCAAAAAATAAGTCCTCACCCAACCCGAGATCACGAAAAATGGAAACGCTACGGGTCTCGGAACATGACGCAATTTTATTTTTTTTTAAACAAACTTTGTTTTTCTTTTAACCCTTAAATAAAAAAGAACCTAGACATGTTTGGTGTCTATGAACTCTTAATGACCTGGAGAATCTTAATGACAGGTCAGTTTTAGCATTTGGTGAACATGGTAAAAAAAAATCCCAAAAAAGTTGTAGAATTGCACTTTTTTTGCAATTTCACTGCACTTGAAATTTCTTTCCTGTTTTTGAGTACTCAATATAGTAAAACCAATGGTGTAGTTCAAAAGTACAACTCCTCCCACAAAAAAAACAAGCCCTCATATGGCTATATTGATGGAAAAATAAAAAAGTTATGCCTCTGGGAAGAAGGGGAGCAAAACAAAAACTAAAAAGGGCTGCGGCATGAAGGGGTTAAATGACCCCACTCCATTCACTTCTAGGTCTAGTACACTAGTGGTGTAATGTGACACTGCTCCTTCCACCTCTATGGGTGCAGTGGTGTGTTGTGATACTGCTTCTTCCATGAGCATGTGAGCAGTGGGTGTAGTGTGTGACATTGCTCTGTCCACTTCCGGGGCAGCAGTAATGTTTGATACTGATCTTTCCATGTCAAGGGTAGCAGTGGTGTAATGTGTGATGTTGCTCCGTCCACTTCTAGGGGAGCAGTGGTGTGTGTGACAACCATACCGTCCACTTCTAGGGGAGCAGTGGTGTAATGTGTATCACAGGTTGAGAATGGATACGCGTCTCTGTGGGCTGTATCACGCGTGATGGGCATTAGGCACTCATGATGGGCATTACATACATACACCGCTCTGGGCTGTACTGTGCATGATGGGCATTAGATACATGACTCTGTCTGTGTAAGCCTCCTATGTAAGCGTGCACAGGCAAAAAGGCAGCGCCTAAGGAGAGAGGAAGTAATGAAGCACAGACTGATCGTGGGAAGTAAGCCCGTGCGTGAACCTGACTGACTGGGGAGGTGAGGTTGTAGCTGCAAGAGTTGACTAGGTTGAAACATGAAGCTGGATACTATACTGAAGTGCCAGGTCCTGGGACGATAACATGGAGGCCATGGATAGTGCTGATGAGACCACAAAGAAGTGGTATAATCTGTGGAAGGCAGGGATGACTTGAGAAAAACAGGCCCCACTTTCAGATGGTTGAGGGGTGGCACGGTAGCCAAGGACTCAAAAAACAAAAACAAAGGGGCGCCATGACACTGGGAAACGTGGGTCAAGTGGGCTATCGCAATGCAGAAGGAGTTAGAGTAGGGGCTATAGTGTCCTGAAGAGGCTTGAAACTGGAACCAAAATGCTCTTCACTCCATAATATGGAGGTGCAGGCGGATAGGAGACAAAGGCAAGGACTCTCCAAACCAGTACATGAATGTTAACTGCGTCAGGAATCCTTCCTGGCATCCAGATGGAAGTATTATGGCCGTAATAATTTTTATTTCTATAGCACCAACATATTCTGCAGCACTTTACAAAATGTTCATAGTCTTTTGTTTGGGTTATAGAGAGGCCATTCCACTCTGTTTCCTTAACCTAAGGGTGAAACGAGTAGAAGATTTAGTCTGAGTCTTCTAGTAGAAGCATACACCCATGGTTTCCTGTGTCCCCGATGAAGTACCTGAAATAGTTATGGAATTGTTCTTCTTGATGTAGTTTTTTTTTCCAAATTTTAGTTACTTACACGGTCTGTCTCCTCCCAGCTATGAACAACATGGACATTTCCTCTTTGTCTTCCGAAGCACTCATAAAAGAAATTACTAACACTTTACTAAATGGAGCTGCAGTTTTTTTTCCTGACCGTCTGGCAAGAAGAGATCGGTTGTTTTCTTTAATGGTAAGAATATTCAAGTAGGAAGTGTGCATTATTTCAGTATAAAGAATATAACTTAATTTATTTAAATATTTTTTATTTGTGTTTGATGGATATTACTTAATATAAAATGATCTCACAAACTGAGAATTGTACTTTTTTTCTTCTTTTTTTTGTATAGAAAAGAATCACTGAAGAGAAGCAACCGGAATCTACTCAGATCACTTTCCAGTCCCTGTGTACTTACTTCAGGTGACAACCTAACTCTAGTTTCTTATGCCTCTGTAGAATTTAGCAATCATGGTGGAATATAAAAGGTTTGACAAAAAATGCTGCAAAGTAAGAATGCTTTAAAAAATACAAGCATTAATGGTTTATTTTTATTGGTTATCAAAATGCAGACTGAACATAAAAGAAATGTAAATCAGATCAATATTTGGTGTACCCTTTGCCTTCAAAATGGCGTAAAAGCATCAATTCTTCTAGGTAAACTTACAACATGGCCGTGGAGTCAGAGTTTGTGTCCATTTTGGTGGAATTGGTATAAAATGGACGGACTCCAACAATATTTAATACATTGGGGTCAGTAATACAATGCAGAATGTGCTGTAAATGTTTTCATAAGAATTTGGGAAAGTTATTAAATGTCTTATAAATGTCTGTTCTGTTCTTGATCAAAGGATCTCAGCTTTGAGTTGAGATGAAACTGTGCTGCACTTTATGTACATGCTCAGTAGGGGGCAGTGCTGGGGAGTCAGGGATATTGAGGAGTCAGAGTCTGGTTTGGGCTTACCGACTCCACAGCCCTGCGCACAGCTGCAAAATAAATTTAGAGCCATTTAGACTCCTCTTTGATGGTATTACATGATTGATAAGTATCTACTTGTATTTCTTAGTTTTTAAGACCCCATTAATCCTGACTAATTTTCTGACTTCATTTGCTGAAATGCAGCTTCAAACTTACAGGAAACATCAACAATGCCTCACTTTTGCTTGCAAACAGTCATTATTGAGCTGTTCTAGCCCTTTAGCAAACAGATTACCCTTTTTACAGCCAAATATTTTACATTTTATCTCATCAGTGGTCTTGTTTCCATGTAAAAGGTATGATTTTTGGCTGTAATTCTTTCATGAACATCACTTCTAACTAGACTTCTATGAACCGTAAATGGGTGTTGCTGGGTCCCACTAGTGCCATTTCTGAACTGATGGTACTGTTGGAAATTTTCTGATTTCAAAAGGAGGTAAGCATGATGTGTCTTTCATCTGTCTGTTTCCTTGTCTGAGCACTACGTCTACGGTCCTCATCGCTGACCATTGCTTTGTGCCCACACACATCCATCATTTTGTACCATTAGTATTTTTTGATTGGCCCCAAACTTACACCCAATGTCATTACGAACTATCTTCAGAGTAAAGAAGCACAAGGAGTCTTGGAAGTAATGATACGGCCTTTACAGAGCCCTGATTTCAACATTGAGACTTTCTGGGATTACATGAAGAGATAGAAGGATTTCTATGAGTCTGCAATGATGGACGATCTGTGGTTAGTTCTCAAAGAACTTCTCCCTGCTGAATTCCTTCAAAAACTGTGTGCAAGTGTACCTAGAAGTATTGATGCCTTGGAAGCAAGGGTGGTCACACTAAATTTTGATTTAGATTTACCTATTGTTCGTTCTCTTAGGTTACTTCTGTTAATTCATCTTTCTATTTTTTTAAGCATTTTTACTTTGCAGCAGTCTTACCACAACTGCCTAAAATCTTTTCTATACTGCTGTAAGTCTCTTAAGAACAGTGGAAATACTTTGTAGCTCCTTGCCCACCAGATGGCCTTTATTAAGTTTTTTTTAATATAAAACAAAACAAGATATAACAAAGATCCCCTGTTGATCCCCCTACCCTGCTAGAACAACTTCTGCTCGACACATCTTTCCAATAAAAATAATAATGAAAACATAATAATATGAACATTAACTGAATCCTTAACATTTTTTCCAAAGAAGGAAACTGTGGTTCAAACATCTAATAATAAAATTTCTGGAGACAGTAAGTTACCGTGGGTACGGAAAGTATTCAGACCCATTTAAATTTTTCACTCTTTGTTTCATTGCAGCCATTTGGTAAATTCAAAAAAGTTTTTTTTTTTTTTTCTCATTAATGTACACTCTGCACCCCATCTTGACTGAAAAAAAAAGATTTTTGCAAATTTATTAAAAAAGAAAAACTGAAATATCTCATGGTCATAAGTATTCAGACCCTTAGCTCAGACACTCATATTTAAGTCACATGCTGTCCATTTCCTTGTGATCCTCCTTGAGATGGTTCTACTCCATTGGAGTCCAGCTGTGTTTAATTTAAACTGATAGGACTTGATTTGTAAAGGCACACACCTGTCTATACAAGACCTCACAAGGCATGTCAGACCAAATGAGATTCTTGAGGTCAAAAGAACTGGCTAAGGAGCTCAGAGACAGAATTGTGGCAAGGCACAGATCTGGCCAAGGATACAAAATAATTTTTGCTGTACTCAAGGTTCCTAAGAGCACAGTGGCCTCCATAATCCTTAAATGGAAGAAGTTTGGGACCACCAGAAGTTTTCCTAAAACTGGCCGTCCTTCCAAACTGAGCAATCGTGGGATTAGAGCCTTGGTGAGAGAGGTAAAGAAGAACCCAAAGATTACTGTGGCTGAGCTCCACAGATGCAGTAGGGAGATGGGAAAAAGTTCCACAAAGTCAACTATCACTGCAGCCCTCCACCAGTCGGGCCTTTATGGCAGAGTGGCCTGATGGAAGCCTCTCCTCAGTGCCAGACATATGAAAGCCCGCATAGAGTTTACTTAAAAACACATGCAGAACTCCCAGACTATGATAAATAAGATTCTCTGGTGTGATGAGACAAAGATAGAACTTTTTGGTGATAATTCTAAGCGGTATGTGTGGCAAAAACCAGGCACCGCTCACCACATTTATACAACAGAAAATCCCAATCTGGAATAACTCACTAATAGAAGAAACTCAATAAATGTATAACACTTAACCCACCCCACATATACAGCAGGAATCAGAGCTTTTTTAAATTTATCAATTTTAATAGTTAAACAACAATTACACAATTATAACAGAGTAGCACAAACCAAGCAGGTCAAGAGAAAAGGACAATTTTTCGCCCACTATGTAATGTATACACCAAAAATTACAAAATTTATATATAGCAATAAATTACCATGCATAAAATCCAATGAATTGTTCAAAAAATAAATATATATAATTGCTTATGTGCATGGAGTACCGAAAGGCAGTTGTGGAGTCCCAAAATTAATCTATTATCCCAACAACAATAAAGTGCTAATGTGCAATAAATAGGATAAATAATAACCGCATGGATATGGACTCAAATAGTGCATACAGACAATAACGATCATTAAGGTGCAAGTGCCAACATTTGAACTTACATGTGGAAGAAAGTCCTGACCTCAGCCTGCCGCCTCAACGCGCGTTTCGCCGTTCTTCATCAGGAGGCGTGGACGCGTTTCAGGTGACGCGGCACCCTTAGTCATCTGCTGTTATCTATGCTGATACTTTTCCTCTATACTTGAAACATCAAGTGAATAAAAACTTATTTTATCTTCACTCCATCGTTGAGCTGGATTCTCTCCTTTTGTCAAAAATATTGTATCCCATAGTAGTTCAAAATGCACTAGTCCTGTCTTGTTAAGCCAACCTGCCCATATTTTTTCATATTGAAGCAGTTTACCTTGTTTAATGTAAACACTTCTTTCCATGAAAATATTAACCACCTTAAAAAAAATTCCCTTTTTGTTCGTGGATTTACCGTTAACCAGGGCATAGCAATTTCCTGGCAGCATATGCAAGTCTAACAATCATTACCTTCCCCTGCTCATCAGTGAACTTTTCATCTACATATCCCAAATTACATATTATAGGATCTCTATAAACTGTCATTCCCATCGGAAGGTGGGTTAAGTGTAATACCGCAGCCCAAAACATCTGTAAACATGCAGTCTGCATTATGTGCATAAGGCCTGCTCCATCTGCATTACATCTGGGACACATGGAGTCTGATCTCAGACCGACTTTAAATATCCAAAGTTATGTTTTATACACCCTATAAATAACATACAATTGTGACAATCTTAGTCTCACTAAGAGATAAGTTGGGAATGAACTCCAGAATTGAATCCCATACCTCATCTGAAATCGTTCCCACGTAATTAACCCTTTTGGTTTTGGTACTTAGTGGGTACTGATTAAGGTACGTGTCTACAAGGTTCCTTTGGTATTTCTTTGATCCTATTATGTCTTATACTATATCCTCCTGCACCGATTTGGTGGTTGATTTAAACCGAGTTTCAAATGCATGGCGTAGTTGTATAAACCTGTAGAAGATATTGTATTGTAAGAAGGGGTCCCCAACCACCAGTCCGTGAACCAGGACCGGGCCGATGGGTGTTTTTCTGCCGGTCCGCGGCGCTGCCGCAGTCCAGCACTAAACACTGAGAAGTGTTCTCTGCTGGAGCTCAGAGCACACTGCAGGTGCCTGCCCTGGTGGCTCATTATCACTGGGGCGGGGCGCGCGTAAACATGCTGCGTTCATCATCTGAATGTTGCTGCGCATCTGGCAGCATGCTCTGCCCTCTCGCCTGTGGCCCTAGTAATGCTTTTTGATATATAAGTACTTTTTGGGGCCATCCTACTATATATGGGGATTACATGTGTGGGGCCATCATACTATATATTGGGGAATTACAGGTGGAACCATCATACTATATAAATGTCATAATTAAAGAAGTATGCACTAAACGCCAACCCCTCAATAACCCTGCCCCCATATTACCTGCCGGGCCATGGAAAGTTGGCCTTGCTTGAAGCTGGTCCCTGGTACAAAAAAGGTTGGGGACCACTGTTGTAAAGGATATTCTTCCTACAGTCTCTCGAACATTTTTAAAAATATTTTCTTATAGTAAATGATCAAGCTTTTGGATCCCAACCTGTTGCCAGTAATCAAAACCTTGAAGGGATGAAAACTCTAGTAGCAATATTCCACTGTCCCAAATTGGTGTAATTTGTTTTTAAAGCAGATATATTTTGTAGCTGCTTAATTTTATTCCATATCTTTTCAGTGAGTGCTATTGTAGGGTATTTCAAAGAGCACTTACGAAACTTGCCCTTCTCAAGATTGGAAAGTAATGAAACCTTCCCCACCATATATTGAAGAACACTCCCAACAGAGTTACTTACGGCGTTCTCCCCCCAGCCTAATAAATGTTAACTTTGGGATGTTATATAGTAAAGTTACGGATTATTTGATGCTAAACTTGCCTTTATCTTTGGGGTTTTGTAGTGATTCTATTTTAATATGCTGTTGACCTTTCCACCAGATGAGGTCCCTAAATAAAAGATTTACTTTGTAAAATCTATTTTTGGGGAGCCAAATCGGTGCGTTAGCCAAAAAGTATACAAGTTGGCAGGGCTGTGGAGTCGGTAAGGTAGACCTCCGACTTCAACTCCGACTCCTCAATTTCCGTGACACAGACTCCAACTCCGACTCCTTCATACCAGGGCTGTGGAGTTGTTAAGCTAAACCTCCGACTCCAACTCCTCAATTTCCATGACACCGACTCCAACTCCGACTCCACCAGAATAGGCTCCGACTCCACGACGCTGACTCTGACTCCACAGCCCTGCAAGTTGGGGCAGAAGTATCATTTTAATTAAGTTTACCCTTATCACAACTGGAATACACTGTATTATTTAGTCCAGGCCAGTATATTTTATTTACATTTCGTTAATAAGAGGAGTCAGGTTAAGTTGCTAATTTTTAGCAATTTTAGAGGATTCTGGAATACTCAAGTATTTAAACCTAGATATCTTTTGCATCGAAACATTAGTGCATTGTAGAGAAGCATGTCCAGAGAGCAGGATATACTTAACCCAATTTATTGCCAAGCCCCAAATTTCTCCAAAGCTGGAAATGATCGCCTTCGTGCTCACCAAGAGACAAACGCGCATCCCCCAGAAACGAGAGCAGGTCATCTGCATACAATACCATCTTCTTTTCCTTAATGTTGAAATCCAATTATGTCCTTTCTACAAATTACCACTGCTAAAGGTTCAACCCCTATTGCAAGTAACACACTCCGATAATTTGGGCAAAAATATTAAGTTTCCCAACCAATACTTAAACTATCCTACCAAAAAAACTTGGGAAACTCTATTAAAAATAGACAATTCTTTATTTGAAATAATGACATATAATTACATATATTACATATACACAGTTGTGATCAAAAGTTTACATACCCCTGCAGAATTTTTGCCTTTTTCAGAGAATATGTATAACACCAAAACTTTTTCTCCTCTAATGGTTAATGGTTGGGTGAAGCCATTTATTGTCAAACTACTGTGTTTTCTCTTTTTAAATCATAATGACAACCCAAAACTTCCAAATGACGCTGATCAAATGTTCACATTCCAACTTCAGTGGAAATGCCTCAATACATGGAAATGATGCTCAGCAGTGTGTATGGCCTCCACGGGAGTGTATGACCTCCCTATAACGCATTGGCAATTCTCCTGATGAGGCGGCGGATGTTCTCCTGAGGGATCTCATCCCAGACCTCTATTAAAGCATCAGTCGACTCCTGGACAGTCTGTGGTGCAACTTTGCGTTGGTGGATGGAACAAGACATGATGTCCCAGATGTGGTCAATTGGATTCAGGTCTGGGGAACGGGCAGGCTAGTCCATTGCATCATTGCTTTTATCATGCAGGAACTGCTGACACACTTCAGCCACATGAGGCCTAGCATTGTCATGCATCAGAAGGAACCCAAGTTCCACTCCACCTGTGGTCTCACTACGGGTTTGAGAATCTCATCCCTGTACATCATGGCAGTCAGGGTACCTCTGGCTAGCACATGGAGGGCTGTGTGGCCCTCCAAAGAAATGCCGCCACCACACCATTACTGACCCACTGCCACACCCGTCATGCTGGAGAATGTTGCAGGCAGCAGAACGTTCTCCACAGCATCTTCAGACTCTGTCACATCTGTCACGTGCTCAGTGTGAACCTGCTCTCATCCGTGAAAAGCAAAGGGTGCCAGTGTCAAATCTGCCAATCTTGGTGTTCTCTGACAAATGCCAATTGCCCGGCACGGTGTTGGGCTGTAAGCACAACACCCACTTGTAGACGTCGGGCGCTCATACCACCATCATTTAGTCTGTTTCTGACAGTTTGAGCAGACACATGGATGTTAGTGGCCTGGTGGAGGTAATTTTGCAGAGCTCTGGCACTGCTCCTCCTGTTCGTCCTTGCACAAAGGAGGAGGTAGCAGTCCTGGTGCTAGTATGTTGCCCTCCTACAGCTCCTTCCACGTCTCCTAGTATACTGGCCTTTCTCCTGTTATCTGCGCCATGCTCTGGACACTGTGCTGACAGACACAGCTACCCTTATTGCCACAGCTCGCATTGATGTGCCATCCTGGATGAGCTGCACTACCTGAGCAACTTCTGTTGGTTGTAGACACCACCTCATGCTACTGTACAGTACCTCTAGGAGTGAGAGCAATGATAAAATGCAAGAGTGACCAAATCAGCCAAAAAACATGAGAATATAGAAATGGTCTGTGGTCACCACTTGCAGAACCACTCCTTTATAGGGGGTGTCTTGCTAATTGCCGATCATTTGTACCTGTAGTCTGTTCCATTTGCACAATAGCAGGAGAAATTGATTCACAATTGGTGTTGCTTTGTTACTGGAGAGGTAGATTTCACAGACGTGTGATTGCCTTGGAGTTACATTGTGTTGTGTTAGTGTTCCCTTTATTTTTTTTTGAGCAGTGTATAATATTTATTTTATTCTTTTATTTATTTTTTATTTCAGTGAGCAAGACCCAAGTGGATTGTTATTACTTCCAGAAGCTGAGATTTCTCCAGATTTTGATATCAGTCAAGTGCTGTCTGTCATGGAGAAATTTTTGGTGATGGCAGTGAGAGAGGTAATTTCTCTGTTTTTAATTTTATATTTTGGGTCTTATGAATTTGAAAGCAGTTGGTATATTTTTGGTTGTAGTTGAGGGAAAGGGATATTTGCAGTTGCAGTGTTTCTGGCTAACGTTTCTTAGTTGTCAGAATTTTTAGAGATGACTGAATTGCTTACAACTTCTTCTTTTTTTTTTTTTTCTACTTGCAGAGTAAGACATTAGTATTGCATGATACCCAGGGAGAATGTGGCTCAAACTTACATTCCTTGCTCTGGGCGATCCAGGGTAGTCTTTTGTCATGGTGTTTTTGCCAGCTAAAAGGAGAAGATCCTGTGTCCAAGCTAAAAGCCAGAGAATTGTTTGTCAAATGTAAGTTGTGGTCTATTTTGAAAGTTTCAATACTGTTTTCAATTTCAGTTGACCATTGTGTAGTTTGTTTTTGATTAAAAATAACACTATGTAAAAACCTTATTGTAGTGTTTAGTAACAAAACTTTGAGCCGTTCTGGTTCAGTGACATTTTAGAACGTCATTGCAGATCAAGCAGCTGTACTGAGATCCTGCAGTTGCAGGAGTGTGAAGTTTGCCATCTCGCAGCTGGGACCCCCTGTTGAGAAGGCAGAAGTGTTTGTTTATTAAAAAAAAGTCTGCATTTTTAATCGCTACACATACATCACTGTGTGCAAGTTATGGGAAGCAGAAACATTACTTTTATCGATCACCCATGACAGCACCACGAGAGAGGGGATCCACCCTCCAAGGACAGGAAACCTACAGGCATAAAAAGGGCAGCACCTCTCCCATGCATTAGTTGTTTTTTTATCCTTAACGGGTGAACCTCTTGCAGGCATACCTGAAGATCAGAAGAATGGATAACTGTTTTTCAGCACTTATCTTGTCGGTTCAGGCAGCTGTATTTTCCCTGCTTTGGCCGGTGTGTGGTCTCTGGAAGCGCCATACTGGGTCAGACGGACTTTCACTCTTGTATGCGGCCGTAGTAAAGTATTCATAGCTCTGGCGTGGCTCTTCGGTTACTGGCACTTGCCAGGGAAGAAGACAGCGGCATGTGCAATGCTCCATTGACGCTGCCCGGCGTGTTTCGAAGTAACGTGCGAGGAAAGGCAGGGCATGCCCAGATGCCACGAATGCGCAGGCTGTGATCAACCTGCTGATCCGGAATTTCCCGGGGGTACTGGAGCTTGGTGGGGCAAGTAATAGCGCTGCTTCGGCATTTAAGAGGCGGTCGGTCGGTGCATGGATCAGCACTTCCTTGCACGTTGTCCTCTCCAGGAAAATAGATACACCCGAGCAGCAACAGCTCGTTGGGAAGCCTCAGCAGCAAGCAGAACGACTCCGTAGCAGTACTGGCGGCGGCTGGCCATGTTGGTGAGAGATAGAGTTCTGCAGGCAATGGCAGATTTAATCAGGGGAGCTCCAGCAGAGTGGAAGAGTCTTCAACCTCTCTAGATGGTCTTTCGGCTGAGATGTGTCCCCCTCATAATCCGGTGCCATTCATTTGCCTCACACTGCTAAGCGATCTTTGTGAAAGTTCGTTTGGTGATGTAACCTTTCCCTTTTCTATTTTTTTTGTGTCATTTTGTTGCCAGGGAAAGAAGTATGTACAGCAAAGTCTAAGCACAAGGAGTGTGCGCTTTGAAGAAATCCATTGCCTGACTCCTACCCAAAAATGTATAGAGCAGACCGTAGCTGAGGAAACCCCTAGCTTTGCCACAAACTTAAGATCAATCATCAGGGTGGAAGTTAGAGAGTCCTTTAAATACCTTTTCCAGGAAGAGGTCCATAAATGGAAGAATGATGAAAGGGCTAGGTGTCTGGCTTTAGATGTGTCTGATGTTTGAGATAAGGATGACAACTCCTCCGAAACCTCCTCATCAGCCGATAACACACGTCGTCTCTTTCCTTATAGAACAGATAGGCAAACTTGTAAAGGCAGATAGGACCATGATGGAGATAGTCTAAGCCTGAATAATGGGTTCAAGACATTATGTTTAGAGGCTTGGACCAAAAGAGTCATAGGTTATTTCCTTTAAACTAAAAGATCCACACCTTGATACTGAGGGAACGGAAAAAACAAACAAAAAGAGGCTCCCTTCCCCCGTCATTTAACAGGAGTTATCCCTTTGATGAGCCTTAATGGTCAAACTGGGACAAAGCCCCTAAACTGTATGCGGCCATAGTAAAGTATTCTAGATGAACCGCTTCCCCCTTTTGAAGACAAGGGGAATTTGAAAGACCCTTCAAAAAGAAAGCAGATACCTTCCTTAAAGGTACATGGGAGACGGTGGGACACTGGAAGAGGGAAGGTAGATGTTTCTTACTCTGGGCTGTGGAGTCAGTTGTAGCCCATTTTGGTGGAGTCTGAGTTAGTCGGTGTCATAAAAATTGAGGAGTTGGAGTCTGAGGTTTGGCTTACCGACTCCACAGCCCTGTTCGTAATTCAGACTTGCGGTAATCATTGGGTGAGTAGTCAGACACTTCCAGTTTAAAGCCTTCCCATTCTGCCTCCTATTGCCACTCACATCTACACCAAAGTGGTGGCAGATGTCATGGTCCATCTCCTGGAAAAGAATGTATTGATTGTCCTGTATTTGGATGATTTTCTAGTAGTAGGCAATTCGGCCTGGCATTTCTCTACCCACCTAGGAGTTATGTCCACTTTAGAACACTTAAGCTGGCTATTGAATCTTAAATTAAGGTTAGAGCCCCTAAAAGTGCAGTAATTTCTGGGTCTACTGCGCTGGACTCACAGGTGCAGGAGTGTCGTCTCCCGGGCGGTTAAATAGAAAACTTCCAACGCCCGGTGTTAAGGGCCCTGAAGTTCCCCACCATGTGTCTTAGAAGTGCTATGTCCCTTCTAGTTTCTCTGACGTCTTGCATACTCTAGGCCCAATTCAATTCTAGAGCCTTACAATGGAATGTGTTAAACAACATTTCCCTTTGAGGGCACCTGGAAGGAAGGATGAGCTATCCCTGTCATCAATGCAGTCCCTCCCTTGGCTGGATATCACTAATCTGGCCAAGTGGGTTCCCCATGTGAATGAAATCTCACGGGTGGTCACCACGGATGCGAGCACAGGGTTGGGGACTCATCCAGACCCTTAATGGAGGTGACAGGTCACTTATTCCAAGTAGCAGAAAGTCATTTGCTGTCTTTGATGGCTCTTCACATAAAAGTAAGAGAGAACATCAGAGCGGACTCCTTAAGCTGCAATTAACTAAGGCAAGGAGAGTGGTTGTTAGGTCAGTCCATCTTCAGCCAGATAGTGCAGATGTGGGGCTGTACGGATATTTTTATTTATTTTACTCATTTATATAGCACCATTAATTCCACAGCGCTTTACAAACATTATTGGGACTGTCCCCGATAGTGATTCTAAATTGTGAGCCCCATCAGTATGTCTTTGGAATGTGGGAGGAAACCTGAGTACCCGGAGGAAACCCACGCAAACATGGGGAGAACATACAAACTCCTTGCATATGTTGTCCTTGGTGGGATTTGAACCCAGGACTCCAGCGCTGCAAGGCTGCAGTGCTAACCACTGAGCCACCGTGCTGCTCTATATGTATAGACCTCTTTGCCGCCTGGTTGAACAGGAAGGTTAAAACTTTCTCTTAATCCCAGAGAAGGTCCCCATGGGGTAGATGCCTTATTAGTTCCATGGAAGTTCAACCTGGCATAGGCTTTTGCAACAATAGCCCTGATCCGCTGGTGGTAAGGAAGATCAGAGAAGACATTATATTAATCGCCCACTTTTGGCCCAGAAGACTATCCTACCAGAGGTTTAGAATCTCCTCTCTCAGGGACCAGTCTACCATCCACAAGTAACCAACCTTCATTTGATGGCAAGGAATTTCAGTTGGCGCTGTTAATGGAAAATTGGTTTCTCTCCCAATCTTGTATCCACCCTTCTTCGAAGTTCAAAGTAGGAAGATATCCACAACCAGAATTTAAGCCAGAACATGGAGAACATTTATAATAGTCTCGGGATCAAGGATTGAGGATTGTGCTCCAGTGGGTCGTGTTCTGGAGTTTTCCGTGGAAATACCTCGAACTAGGCCTATCCACCAACACTTTCTAAGTCCAAGTGTCAGCTCTGGGGGCCCTGTATAACTGTGATGTAGCACGGAATAATTGGCTATCTAGATTTATTAGGGCTTCATCTAGATCCAGGCCCATCTTAAAATAGTGCCCTGGGATTTAAACTTAGTCTTAGCAGTCGAGACAGGGTTACCATTCGAGCTCATTGATTTGGCACCTGTCAAAGTTCTTTCCCTTTAAAACAGCCCTTTTGGTAGCCTTAACATCTGCCTGAAGGGTCAATGGCTTTCAGGTCCTTTCCAGAGTTCCACTTTTCACTCAGTTTCTGGAAGACAGGGTAGTTTTGAAGCCTGATCCATTTTACCTACATAAAGTAGCATCTCTGTTTCATAGTATGCAGGAGATAGTTCTTCCGTCTTTCTGCTCTGGCACTAAGAATCAGAAGGAAGAAAAGCTTCATATGCTAGATATTAGAAGATGTCTACTGAAGTACCTGTCTGTTACTGACTCCTGGAAGAAGGAAAGTTCTTTGTGTTCTTCCAGGGGCATAAAGCTTCAAAACGCACAATAGTTAGGTGGATTAGGGAGGCCATTTCTTTAGCTTATTCTGCAAGTGGCAAGGTCTGAAAGCTCACTCTACAAGGGCTGCGGCAACCTCCTGGGCGGAGAGATCGGACCTCTCAATCAAACAGATCTGTAAGGCAGAAACCTAGTCTTCTCCTTCCACTTTCTATAAGCATTATAGGCTGGACATGGGTTCCTCTTCCGACCTCACCTTTGCAAAAAAAGGGTGCTCCAGGCTGTGGTTCCTCCTGAAATCTTACTTTTCTCTGTAATTCTCTTGTGGTGCTGTCATGGGTGAACGATAGACTTCGTTACCAGTAACGGGATATTTTGGAACCCATGACAGCACCATTGTATATAAAGGTTTTTTAAAGGGACTTTGTCAGCCCAGAATCGCTATTCAAACCAATTACAGGCACTTGGTGGAGCCAATCATTTAAATGCACCTTACCTTCTGCTTGGTTTCCATCTATCTCTACCCTTTTCCAGCTCTATGAAGCCAGAGCTGTGAATCAAAGAAGAGGGTGGGGGGGTGCAAGTGCGAAGCTGGAGAGGAAAAGTTTGGCACTTCCATTAAAAAACTGGCATGTTTCTGCTGCAATAACTTCCCTCAATCCTGATTTGAAGAACAGTGTTGTACATATTTGACCAATGAGGAACTGCTATGTACATATTAAAATTATAATCAGAAAATTACCTATTGTTCAGATTAGGTTTTTGTTAGAAGATTTTTTTTTACCAGTTTGCGCATGTTAAACTTACCAAATCATTGCATAGTGGCTGCAAGGCTGAAAAAAACTGTACTTTTTATTTTTCCTCTTGGATGTGGAGATATTAGCTTGTAAAGTGCAGGTTATAATGTATGTTAAGCCCAACTGGGCGTTAACCAGATTTTTCTCTGTGAGCGTGTACATCTTCCCCTTCATGACGCAGTCATCAGTATTCAAGGGAAAAAAGAACCTCCCCACCCCACAATAGTTTGGAGCATGTTGCCTCTGTGTGAGACATGTAATGACAGTCTTCTCTCCTCACGGATCTCACTGCTGACCTGTATGTCATCACAAACTGCAGAAGCAGAGTGTCATTACACCTTTCATTTCACAGCAATCGGTGAGGAAAGTTGAATACAGCAAAGCTTGACAGCACTGAGAAGAGAGCAGCAGACATGGCACTGTGAGAGGAGAGCAGCAGACGTGTTTGTAGTGAGACAAAGCTCAGCTCTGCTGTGCTGCCCGCCCCCCACACTGCCATAAAAGGTGTATGTAATGACTTATTTCTGCTCTGCTCCCGGCACTTTGTAGCCACACACAGCTACTTAGTGAGGAAATCAGACTGTCACTAAAAGTGTTACACTAAGACACCTATTATAAGCTATTGTTTCAGCGTATTCTTCTTGCCTCCATGTATTGTTACCTGTTTGCGATTGGGCATTGTCCGGTAGCATACGCCCCTCTTTTAAAAGTAATTATTTGGCAATTTTTTTTCTAATTGTTCTCATATCACAATCTGTATTAAAAAATTAGAACTTTTGCAATTTTCACACTGATCACTGGGTCCTTTTTTTTGTTTTGTTTTTAAGACTCTTCTGTGATAAGTAGTTATGCTGGAAACTCTTCCTTAAAGGACTGGAAATAGGAATCTAAAAAAGAGCTGATGACCAATGTGAAAATGGCAAGATTACTAATTTTCTTATGAAGATAGTGATATTAATATGCATTTCCAAAATGTAAAAAAAAATAAACAAAAAAAGCAATGGGTCATTTTTTGCTTATAGCTTCCACTTAAAAGTTTTGCATCATGGTTGTGCTATAGTTCGTGTGACGATGAATAGCATATCACTCTACCTTGACCTAAATTTGTCATATGGATTCCAAGAAGATTCTTTTTTGGCATACTTTTACCCTGTATCAAAATATGGAGAAAGTACGTATATATGCATGTATTACAAATTAAAGGTGTATACAAAGAAAAAAAAGATTTTTTTTTTCAGTTTCCTGCAGTCTCAATAATAAAATTCAATTTATTCATAATACTTTTAAAGGGAACCTATCAAAAGGCTTTTCCCATACAACCTACAGCCACCAACTATCAGCCACATGTAACAACATTCCAAAAAACTGTATCTATGACTCAAATTTTCTTTGTAAGGCAAAAAAACTAACAAAACACCTTTTATTATACTCACCTATGAGGCGGTCTGGTCCGATGGGTGTTTTTAGTCTTCATCCTGTGCCTCCTCTCCTTGTGATGCCATCCTTCCCTGCTTCGTGTAGATGACACGTCCTATGTCATACACAGTGTTCCCCTTTGCGCTCCTGTTCAGGAGCACTTCTCTCTGCCAGAGCAAAGTACTATAAGGGCCTGTGCACACGTTGCGGTTTTTGCTGCGGTTCCGCAGCGGTTTTTGCGCTGCGGAACCGCACGCCATGTACAGTACAATGTTAGTGAAGGGGGAAAAAAAAAAAAAAGCTGTGCACACGCTGCGGAATTTTCCGCGCGGATTGGGTGCAGTTTCAAAACCGCAGCATGTCAATTCTTTGTGCGGATTCTGCTGCGGTTTTACACCTATTCCATTATAGGTGTAAAACCGCAGGGCAATTCCGCACAAAAAACCGCGCCAAAACCGCAGTAAATCCGCGCTAAAACCACAGTGCGGTTTACCTGCAGTTTTAGCAAAATCCACGCGGAAATAAACGCAAGTGAATCCGCAACGTGTGCACGGGGCCTAATGCATCGGCGAGTTTTGTCCTCTCCAGGGCTGTGGAGTCGGAGTCGTGGAGTCGGAGTTAGTTTTGGTCGGAGTCGGTAGAAATGTACCGACTCCGACTCAAGCTTTAAAAAAAAAATGTATTAATATTTCATAATTGAACTTTCATATGAATTTTATAAATGTTACTCAAATATATATGTTCTATCAAACTATGAACAACAGTGATAAACAGTTCTGCTGGAGATAGAGACATTTCTTAAGCCCCCGTCTCACACAGCGATCTCGCTAGCGAGATCTCTGCTGAGTCACTAGTTTTGTGACGCAACAGCGATCTCCCCAGCGATATCGCTGTGTGTGACATTCAGCGACGATCAGCCCCCCTGCTGTGTATCGCTGATCGTCGCTGAATGTCCTGGACATTTTTTTGATCGCTGGTCTCCCGCTGGCAGGCACGCATAGCTGCGTGTGACAGGCGGGAGACCAGCGATCCGCTGGTAACCAAGGTACACAGCTGTTTTCCAGGCGCGGGGCGGTGCCTGGAAACCCGCTGTGTACCTTGGATACCAGCGCCCTGATGCAGGGAGCTGGTAACCAAGGTACACAGCGGGTTTCCAGGCACCGCGCAGCGCCTGGAAACCCGACGTGTACCTTGGTTACCAGCTCCCTGCATCAGGGCGCTGATATCCAACGTACACTGCGGGTAACTAACGATGTTACCCGCAGTGTCGCTGTGCTGATCGCTGCCTGTTTGGCAGCTCAGCAGCAATCATGTAGCGACACACCAGCGATCCTGATCGTTGTCGGGATCGCTGGTGTATCGCTGTGTGAGACCTGGGCTTTACTTGTGTGTCACTGTTCTCCAATGCCTTATCTAATCTTATACTTGGTTAACCTCATGCTGCCCCAACCCCCCTACTTACAATGTATGAACTGAAAGTGAAAATGTGTTGCAAATTCTTAGTAGTAAAGCTCCTCCTCTAGACTAGATGTTTACTGCTACTCAGAAGAAGAAGACTGTAAGAAGTATTATCCTTTCAGCAAACTTTGCATCAGTTAACTGTGAGTACATGAGGAATAACAGTATTACTGACCACTATATCAGTTGTACGGCCTGGCAATAATTTTGTACAATTGTTTTTAGGAAAAACAATAGTCATTTGGATTGTGAATGCAGAATTAAAAACCTGAGAATGTCAAAGAAGCGTCACATTAAATCAGCTGTATTTGAACATTTCACCATCACTCAAGATAGAAAACATTATGTCTGTCAGTGTATGACAAATGATCCGAACGAAAACAAATGCTGTGAAGCCAAGATCAGTGCATATTCAGGCAAAGATAAAAATGCTCCTACCAGAGCTTCTAATCTAAAGAGACATTTACAGCGCTTTCATCCAGAAGTACTGAAAGCAGTGGATGAGAAAGACTGCATCCAAACCAATGAGCCAGTGCCCAGCTCTTCCAGCCAAACAAAGGAGCAGAGAACTTTGCAGTCATCAGTTGCAAGATATTTTGTCAGTGACAAAGTTACTGTGACAATGACAGTAGATATATTTAAAAAACAGATCATAGAGCTTGTTGTAAAGGATAGTGTGCCTATTTCATTATTTTCACGACCAGCTTTTATGTGTCTGAATGGGGAAATGGCCCGCAAGCTTGGTGTTTCTCTGGAGAGAGAGAGTATTAGAAAATTAGTAATCGAAGAAGCTTTTAAACAAAAGGAAGAACTTAAAAAAACTCTCAAGGGACGCTTTCTGTTTCTTAAAATGGATGCCTGCACACGTGACAGAGTGAACTATTTTGCCATCAATGTCCGATTTGTTTGTGACAAAAATGAAATAGTTACCAAGACATTGGCAGTAAAAGACACCAAAGCTCATCACAACAGTGAGTTTCTCCAGGTCTTGGTGGAAAAGGTTCTGCAAGACTATGAACTTAAAAAAGAGCAAGTTCTTTCTGTCGTAACTGACAATGCTTCAAATATGATAAGTACTATTAAGCTAATGAATGAGAGTAATGATGGTGACCAGAAGCTAGAAGAACATTCTGGGTCCACAGACACAGAAATGTTTGAAATAGAGGAACACAGTATTGTAACTGAGGAGCAAACTGAAGTTGCTTCAGATGAACAGCAACATGATAGTTTAGATGATCTTGTTGAAACTGTGTCAATACGTTCTTTCATTCATCACATGTGCTGTGTTGTGCATACGCTACAGCTGGCTATAAGAGACAGTCTGCAAGAAGGACATGCTGCTGCACTGATTGGCAAGGTGAGGAAATTGGCTACTGTTGCCAGAACCCCTAAAGTTGACTCAATTTTGAAGAGACGTGCTGTAAAAGGGGCAATTATTGATCAAGCCACACGATGGGGCAGTACTTACTTAATGATTCAGCGCTTGGTTGAACTGAAAACCTTTCTTGTAGACATGGCTAACCCTCAACTGACGCTAAATGAAAGTCAGTGGAATCAGGTGACTGAGCTGGAAAAATTGCTAGAGCACCCATTTACAGTAACTAAAAAATTACAAGCAGAGGACTTAACTCCAGGTATTTTCTTAAAGGAGTGGAAGAACCTGATGTTTTGCCTGTCCCAAAGAGGAGGGTTAATTGCAAGTGGCATTGCTACATCAATGAAACGGAGAGAGGAGCTACTATTACAAAATAACATTCTTTTGGCAGCTGTTTATGTAGACCCAATGCATCGGATTCTTCTAGATGATCAACAGCTAACTAAAGGAAAAGAAGCTCTGTTTGAAATAGCAGTAAGGATGAAAGGGTTGCAGAACAGTCAGGAGGAACAAGAAGAATCTGGTCGTCCTGCCACATCTTCACCCTCATCAACTGATGAAGAATTTAATTTTGAAAAATATTTGGATCACAAGGACCGTGCAAAGCGTTCCCGCATAGAAGAAGAGGCATCCCCATCAAAGAACACAGCTCGTACATTTCAGCAGAATTTTTCATGTGCACTAAAAGAAACTGAGAAATTTGACCGTTCATCAAAAATAACAGTGCAACAATCGATTCCACTGTATCCTGACATTGTCAGAGATGTTGCCCGAGTGGTTACTGCTTTGCCACCAACCCAAGTTAGTGTACAGTCATGGCCAAAAGTTTTGAGAATGACACAAATATTAATTTTTACAAAGTCTACTGCTTCACTTTTTCTAATGGCAATTTGCATATACTCCAGAATGTTATAAAGAGTGATCAGCTTAACAGCAATTACTTGCAAAGTCAATATTTGGCTAGAAAATGAACTTTATCCCCCAAAACACATTTCAACATCATTGCAGCCCTGCCTTAAAAGGACCAGCTAACCTCTTTTCAGTGATTGCTCCATTAACACAGGTGTGGGTGTTGATGAGGACATGACTGGAGATCAATCTGTCATGATTAAGTAAGAATGACACCACTGAACACTTTAAAAGGAGGCTGGTGCTTGGCATCATTGTTTCTCTTCTGTTAACCATGGTTATCTCTAAAGAAACACGTGCAGTCATCATTGCAATGCACAAAAATGGCCTAACAGGGAAGAGTATCGCAGCTAGAAAGATTGCACCTCAGTCAACAATCTATCGCATCATCAAGAACTTCAAGGAGAGAGGTTCCATTGTTGCCAAAAAGGCTCCAGGGCGCCCAAGAAAGACCAGCAAGCGCCAGGACCGTCTCTTAAAAGTGTTTCAGCTGTGGGATCGGGCTACCAGCAGTGCAGAGCTTGCTCAGGAATGGCAGCAGGCAGATGTGAGTGCATCTGCACGCACTGTGAGGCGGAGACTCTTGGAGCAAGGCCTGGTCTCAAGGAGGGCAGCAAAGAAGCCACTTCTCTCCAGAAAAAACATCATGGACAGACTGATATTCTGCAAAAGGTACAGGCAGTGGACTGCTGAGGACTGGGGTAAAGTTATTTTCTCTGATGAATCCCCTTTTCGATTGTTTGGGACATCAGGAAAACGCCTCATTCGGAGAAGACAAGGTGAGCGCTACCACCAGTCTTGTCTCATGCCAACTGTTAAGCATCCTGAAACCATTCATGTGTGGGATTGCTTCTCAGCCAAGGGAATTGGCTCTCTCACAGTCTTGCCTAAAAACACAGCCATGAATAAAGAATGGTACCAGAATGTCCTCCAAGAGCAACTTCTCCCAACCCTCCAAGAGCAGTTTGGCGATCAACAATGCCTTTTCCAGCATGATGGAGCACCTTGCCATAAAGCAAAGGTGATAACTAAATGGCTCAGGGAACAAAACATAGAGATTTTGGGTCCATGGCCTGGAAACTCCCCAGATCTTAATCCCATTGAGAACTTGTGGTCAATCATCAAGAGACGGGTGGACAAACAAAAACCTAAAAATTCTGACAAAATGAAAGCATTGATTGTGCAAGAATGGACTGCTATCAGTCAGGATTTGGTCCAGAAGTTGATTGAGAGCATGCCAGGGAGAATTGCAGAGGTCCTGAAGAAGAAGGGTCAACACTGCAAATATTGACTTGCTGCATTAACTCATTCTAACTGTCAATATAAGCTTTTGTTACTCATATGTGTCACGCTGTATAGCAGATATATATATATGTGATGACAGTAATCTATATCAAAAGGGCAACATACAATATAACATGCGCATAGATATATGATAACATAGAATTACCTGACAGAAAGTCCAGTGGGTCAATACGGAATCCGTTATACGCTGTCTCCGGCTAGAGGGTGACCGGGGTCTATGCTGACCCTAAACTGGGGTCCTAACTAATCCCTCTACCTGTAGGTACTGTTAAAGGTACAGAGGTCCAGGCCACCAGCGTAAACCCTGTCTCCTATCAATCCCTGCCAACTGTAATCTAGTCCTAAGAAGGACCCTGATTACCACCAAAGGGAATGAACAGGTAACGGTTAATGAACAGAAAGACATACAAGAAAGACAAGAAATAAAGTAAATAAAGTCTTACATACAACACTCACACACAGTAGGAACACCTAAGGTCTCAGAGATAAACTATAAGCTATAAGAGTAAAAACAACTAAGGAGCTCTTAGCTTAAGTATTCTCAGAACCGATCCAGTCTGCTAGACTACATAAAGGCTTTCACCGGCATCTAACAAGCAGACTGGCAGGTATATGAAGGAATCTAATTAGAACATAATCAAAAGCAGCCGGGCGAGGCTGGACCTAGTCTTAGCAAAGAGCTAGGTAAAATTAACTCCCTCATTACCAAACACAAAGAAACAGCAACTCAGCTGTGAGAAGTCAGAGTGTGTAATCGCGACGATCCTTGTGGCGATACACCCATGACAGTACCCCCCCCTCTACGAGGGGACTCCGGACCCTCAGGGCCAGGTCTGCCCGGGTGAGTTGTGTGAAAGGTCCGAACCAATCGATCTGCGTTAACATCAGACGCAGGGACCCACGTCCTCTCCACAGGACCATACCCCCTCCAATGAACCAAGTACTGAAGGGATCGGCGACTGAGACATGAGTCAATGATTTTCGACCCATGAAATTCCACGTTATCATTGACCACCACTGAAGGAGGAGGTAGAGGTGACGGTATGACTGGTGCCACATACTTTTTAAGTAATGACTTGTGAAACACATTATGAATTTTAAACGTAGGAGGGAGGTCCAGACGAAATGCCACAGGATTAATTATGGAACTGATCCTGTACGGCCCGATGAATCTGGGACCCAACCTCCAGGAGGAAACTTTAAGTTTTATATTCCTGGTAGACAACCAAACTAGATCGTTCACCTTCAGATCTAGACCAGAAACTCTCCCCCTATCAGCCATCCGTTTGTAACGGTTCCCCGTAACCTTCAGTCTTAACCGATCTGGAACTATCAGTCTCCCTGGAAGTCCCACCGGGGCGTCCCCCTGAGCCCCCAATACCTCCCCCTCAAGCTCAGAGCATACAGCTGACACTACAACTCCCTCCTGAGGAATAGGAACCGGATCATCTGTCTTCCCGGCCCCTGGGAAAGTACGAGATAAGGCATCAGGAAGCAACTTTATTGAGCAGTCATATGAGCGATGAGGAGGTAACTCTTTACACCCCTCCTCTGAGAACATCTCCCCAAAGTCCTCCAGAAAAGGAGACAAAGTCCTAGGCACAACCGCACCGATGACCGTGCTCATGCAGTTATTCCTGCAAAATTCACCCCACTGGCTTATCTTTCCGGATTGCCAATCAATCACTGGGTTATGTTTAGCCAACCAAGGAAGTCCCAACACAATAGGAGTAGGTAGACCCTCCAACACATAACAAGACAATTGCTCTTTATGTCTTGCCCCTACTCAAAGATCTATGTTAAGAACAGCTTGTACCAAGCTACCTTGACCGAGAGGTCTAGAATCAATAGAGACTATAGGGACCGGTTTGGCCAATACACTCAGTTGCATACCATGCACCTGGGCAAACCGAGCGTCCACCAGATTAGCCCCGGACCCACTATCAAGAAAAACAGAAATCCTCTCAGTTCTAGTACCAATCACCACCTCCGCAGGCACGAGAAACTGAGAGGGATTTGGGGACGAAATACACACTTCCAGGTTAACTCCTTTGCTCAAAGAGGCCCGGGATGGACACCCCCCAACAAAATGTCCCTCTCTCCCGCAAAAGAAACACCTTCTAGTCTTGCGGTGCACCGCCGATTCCCTCCTACAAAAAGATGTCCCTCCCAACTGCATGGGTTCCTCAGAACAGACCAGGGGAACCTCAGTATAAGGGACTTTAGTAGTAGGTGGAGTCATCACGGGAGGCGGAGTTACCTCGCGTCTTCCCCGAATTCGTCTATCCATGCGAATAGCGAGGGCCATAGCAGCCTCCAGTGATGGAGGAGAATCATACTGAGCCAACACATCTTTTAATTTGTCAGACAACCCTTGACAAAACTGGCTCCTAAGAGCTGGGTCATTCCACTGAGTATCTGTTGCCCATCTACGGAACTCAGAAGAATATTCCTCCGCTGGACGATTTCCTTGCCGTATTTTACGCAACTTTGTTTCAGCAAGGGAAACTCGATCCGGATCATCATATACCAGACCCAGGGCAGTAAAAAATCGATCCACTGACTGGAGATCTGGGGAGCCTGGAGGAATAGAGAACGCCCAAGATTGAGGGTCCCCTTGTAAGAGCGAGATAACAATTCCCACCCTCTGCTCTTCACTCCCAGATGACCGAGGCCGCAGCCGAAAGTACAATTTACATGCCTCCCGGAAAGTAAAAAATTTGTCCCGCCCACCAGTGAACCTGTCCGGGAGAGCAACCTTAGGTTCAGATCTGGTTTGCTCCGGGGGAACAAAACCTTGGACTTAATGTCTGCAAACTCCATGGACAACCCCTGCAACTGCCGGGCCAGCTGGGCTACTGGATCCATGACAGCTGGAGAGAATCTTTTGTATGGCCGGTGAAAATGTCACGCTGTATAGCAGATATATATATATGTGATGACAGTAATCTATATCAAAAGGGCAACATACAATATAACATGCGCATAGATATATGATAACATAGAATTACCTGACAGAAAGTCCAGTGGGTCAATACGGAATCCGTTATACGCTGTCTCCGGCTAGAGGGTGACCGGGGTCTATGCTGACCCTAAACTGGGGTCCTAACTAATCCCTCTACCTGGAGGTACTGTTAAAGGTACAGAGGTCCAGGCCACCAGCGTAAACCCTGTCTCCTATCAATCCCTGCCAACTGTAATCTAGTCCTAAGAAGGACCCTGATTACCACCAAAGGGAATGAACAGGTAACGGTTAATGAACAGAAAGACATACAAGAAAGACAAGAAATAAAGTAAATAAAGTCTTACATACAACACTCACACACAGTAGGAACACCTAAGGTCTCAGAGATAAACTATAAGCTATAAGAGTAAAAACAACTAAGGAGCTCTTAGCTTAAGTATTCTCAGAACCGATCCAGTCTGCTAGACTACATAAAGGCTTTCACCGGCATCTAACAAGCAGACTGGCAGGTATATGAAGGAATCTAATTAGAACATAATCAAAAGCAGCCGGACGAGGCTGGACCTAGTCTTAGCAAAGAGCTAGGTAAAATTAACTCCCTCATTACCAAACACAAAGAAACAGCAACTCAGCTGTGAGAAGTCAGAGTGTGTAATCGCGACGATCCTTGTGGCGATACACCCATGACAATATGTTTGCAATTATATTTCTGTCTGTGATAAAAACATCTGTCAAACACACACATAAAAACCAGAGGGCAGCAGATCATGTGAAAATATAATATTTGTGTCATTCTCAAAACTTTTGGCCATGACTGTAGAGAGGTTGTTCTCTGCTCTCAAAATAATTAGATCAGATTTGAGGGCATCCATGAAGGAGGATCTGACAGAGGCAATACTTTTTCTGAGGACAAATTTATAGATTTCTTCTTATTAACTGCATAACACTGTTTATTGCATATTTACTTACAAGAGTTTAGAAAAGTTTAGAAAAGTTATTTGCTATATTCTAATTGTATTCTAATAAATATAGTTTTTGCTCTAAGTGGTCTGATTACTTATAATATGTTGGTGAGAAACTGAATAAGCACGATGTTAATATTTTACAACAGTAAATTTATTGTTACGAATTGGCCATTTATGAAGGAGTCGGAATCGGAACCTGATAAAATCCAGGAGTCGGAGTCGCAACTGTGGCTTACCGACTCCACAGCCCTGGTCCTCTCCCTGTGCATTTGCCGAACAGTACTTTTCTCTGCCCTCGGCAATGGAGAGAAAAGTGCCCCTGCGCAGGAGAGTGAAGGGAAACATTGGATGATGTAGGATGTGTGATCCAGACAAAGCAGAGAAGGAGGACTACATCACAAGAAGAGATGAGTCATTGGACCTAGACTAGCGACACCCATCAGACAGGACCGAAGTGTATGTGTATATAATGTATATATTCCCACCTTAAGCAGAAAAATCACCCTAGCCCATATGGGCTAATGAACCACTATATTTTTTTCTAACAAGGAGTGCTGTCTTCCTAAACCAGTATTGCAGTCTTTCTAAATTGACTTTGTTCGCTCTGATTATTCTGACCGTTTTATGATGTGTTTTTTTAGATGTTGATCTTTTCTTAACAAACACCAAAACTATACTGGAACCCTTACTGAACGAGTGCAGTGGGAAGATGATCATTGAAAAGCTGAACAATTCTGTGTTTGCTATGTCAACACGCCAACTCGTGAGTAGAAGCCACATAGGGCGAAGTATTTCACCTTTTTTAATGTTTTACTCCCTAACACAATTTTTGATTTTGACAGATGACATACATGTTGGAGTTTTGCGCTCTTGATATTCCACACTGTTTACTACTTCAGAGTTTCAGCAACTTAACCAAGTTAATGAAGAAGCTTTGTGGTGATCCTGGTGAAAGCGCCAACAAGGTAGGTGCTGTGTGCATAATGCAGCAGGTTTTCGCCGAGAATTTCATTTTCTACAATTCCGCATACGTTAACTTTTATTGTACATTTTTTTGGGTAAGTTTCCAGAGCATAAAAAGAAATCCATTTTATCTAAAAGATAAAGGAACATCAATTTTCAAATAGATTTTAATTCCAGAAATACTCCCCTTTTCTAGATCAGGCATATCTGTGTAGCCTGATCACTATTTTTGTAGACTGCTTCTATCCGCATAGCACATCCACTTGCAGACTTCTGCTCCTTTGGTCAAGTATTTGCAGAGTATATCTGTACTTGAATGCAGACGGAGAAGCCATATATCCTAGGTAGACAGCGGCTTTCTCATAGCCGGCTGTCAGAGCTGCACTCATGACTAGAGTTGAGCGAATATGTTTGGAATTGGTTGATGAATCTGAATTTGCCATTTTCATGCCATATTGGTACCCTATTCGTGCCGAAGTTATGTTTGATCGGTTCTGAACATATTTGGTCATTTCTACTCCCATCGAATATTGCAAAAAGAATATTCGCCGCCGATAATAATCGGAATTGAATTTTGAAAAATTCACTCAACTCTACTCATGACTGTGCCATGCAGAAAGTTCATATGATGGAAGGCATACAGCATCGTTCTATGCAGCTGTCGTATGGCAGAGAGTGTGCAGTGATCTCTTCTTCATTTACTGTGTGTACATGCCAGGAATCAGATCGCGGCATGCTCCTGGCCCATTGGGCAGGCAAGACCGCTGCATAGAACCATGCTGTGCCTGTCTCATATGAAAGCTCTGAATGGCACATAGGCATGGGGCTGCTTACAAGAGTGCAATCGGCTGCTCGGCCCCTGATCTGATAGCCTGCTATGAAAACTCTATCTACCTGGGTCCGAATGAAGGATATGTGCGCTCTCCAACTCACCCACAGATATTATTTGTGCGCACTCGGACACCCCAAATATCTGCAGTTGGAAATCTGTGCATTTAGGAGATCAGTGATCAGTCTGCCTAGGTTTGCCTGATATAAAAAACATGATTAAATACATAAGCATGTAAAATGTTTACATATCCCATGAAAATTAAAGGGGGTTTACTATGATAAAAAAAAATATTGTATTTGAAAGATCTTGGAAATACACTTTTCTAATAGAATTACATTCAAGAAACGCCCCCTTTTTATTTTAATCCGAGAACTCTTCATGAGTATAGTGTTTTTTTCATGAATAGATTGAAATGGAAAGTTGGAATCAGGTGCAACAACCAGTGGTCATCCAGACCTGGAACATGGAATCCCCCCATAACTATGAAAACAATTGTCGTGATACAACAGTCTTCCTTTGCCCTGGGGCAACTTACTTCGAGGTGGAATTCGATGACAAGTGTGAAACTGAAAAAAGGTAATTCTCATATAGTATTATCTTATATAACAGATAACTTATATGTCCCAATTTCTAAAACCTTGTGCAAATGATGAGTGGTTTGAAAATAATTATGGACATTTAATTAAATTTACCATACGCCTCCAATAGTTTGGATAGGAAAATGAAAATTTACGTTCAACAACTCTTCAGGCTTTAATGATTTATTTATGAGCGATCAGTTTTAATTATCAATTATTTGATTTGTGATTTTTACACACGGAAGTGATTGCTTCATTGTGGAAACAAGTTTTAATAAGCGAGTTTTATATATATATATTGTGCAGATATGACTACCTGGAGTTTACAGATGCCAGAGGCGGCAAAGTTCGTTATGATCACAAAGTTGGTACTGACAAGTGGCCAAAGGTAAGTAATAAATACTAAGCAATATGTTTTTTGTTATGTCAACATTTCAAAATAATAGATGCATTTTTCATGATCTTTGAATCATAGATACGTCAAGGTTGTGTCCCTGCCTTTGATGCAGGTTCCGTCTCTGAGCCTGCATCTTTCCCCTCACTTGTTGGGTGATTTATTCATCCACCAAGTCCCTCTAACAGCCGTGGGTGGATCCGAGATTCTCCCGCGGCTCTTAACCAGTTTACTGCTGCTGCCAATCATGGACAGTGGCATTTAAAGGGGTTTTAATCAATAAATCTTGCAATATTAATAACTTCCACAACTGGATGTGTTTAAAAAAAAAAATGTTCCTTTTCTTTTGTTCTTGGAAAAACCTCTTTAACACTCGCTGGTTGGAAACGCATCACAAATCCTGCCCATCGCTACCCCTGTCACGTGATTGCTACGGTGGGATGGGATGGGTTGTCAAAACAGCCGGGGGTCTGCAAAAGACCTCCATGCCTGTCATTGTGAGTTATAGGAGATCATGATTTTTGCTATTCACAAACTTTAGCAGGGCTGTGTAGAGCAAAGAACAAAATTAATTTTTCAAGAAAAGGACATCCAAAAAGTATTGTTTTTCCTTGCAGAGATTGACATGCTAAGCATGCCGAGATGAGACTTAAAGCCGCAATGCTCCTCTGGGAAATATGCAAATTCTGAGTCTCCTCATCTTGGCATGTTTAACATGTCAATCTACGCAAGGAGAAACGATACTTCTTGGATATCGGTCAGACGCCTCTCACACAGCCAAACCAGATCTCACACTTTGCACTGACGAGGGGCAGTACCCCGAAACACAGTGTCTCCAAATTGAGATTCTGGTTTGGCTTTTATCCTAAGTCATGTGACAAGGCTCGGTAAAGGATCGACATTGACTTTTATAATTGCTGCTTCCAATACGTGGCACTAGAGCTCTGGTCCTCTTGAAGAGTCAAGAAAAGGACAAATCACAAGAAGAATAATAACCTGGGCTGGAAGCATTCCCTTATAGTAAGGTGCCCCCCCCTCCATAAAGTATCTAAGGTAGAGAGATGACTTACTCCTATACATAATATACTCTAGAGAGAATGGAGTAAACCATAATCACCAGAGAAAAAAATCAAAAATATTTATTAATACTAAAACACAATTCTAAAATATGCATTCAGTACAAATAAATGAAATACAAGATGATTTGAGCAGCCTTACAAGCCGAAAGCCAAATAAATATAGCTATATCGCCCAAAAGAGGAATTTCAATAATTTCCAATATTTAAACAACTTGTGACAATTAAGCATACGCAGAGAGGTAATACAGTATGTATTCAATAGTAACAACAATAATGCAACCACATAGTAGGACTGTTGCTAGTAAGGGCCATATACAGTTATATGAAAAAGTTTGGGCACCCCTATTAATCTTAAGCTTAATGTTTTATAAAAATTGGTGTTTTTGCAACAGCTATTTCAGTTTGATATATGTAATAACTATTGGACAGAGTAATGTTTCTGCCTTGAAATGAGGTTTATTGTACTAACAGAAAATGTGCAATCTGCATCCAAACAAAATTTGACAGGTGCATAATGTGATGATACCCTGGAATGGCAGCTCCATTCCTTGTGCTGTTCTAGAACTTTCCACAAAGAGAACTACGACCCCCATTGTACTTTGGCCAGTACAGAGCTGGACTGGAAAAGTCAGTCCTTAATCCTTGCTGCTGACAGCCCACAGCCTGCCAACCCCCTCCTTCTTAAGGTACTGTCACACTAAACAAGATCGCTAATGAGTCACCGATTTCATGACGCAGTAGCGATCTAGTTAGCGACGCAGCTGTGTGTGACATGTAGCAGCGATGTGGCCCCTGCTGAGATGTCGTTGATCGCTTATGAACGTTCTGAGACGTTTTTTGGTCGTTGGTGTCCCGCTGGTGATCCTGAATTGCTAAGTGTGACACCCTTTATGAACGACTTCACAAGCGTTGCAGGTGGGACTAGGTTTTCCCAACGACCGCAGAAGGTCGTTACACAGATCGCTGATGAGTTGTGTTTGGAATCTAACTAGCAATCACATAGCGATCGCACTAGCTATCTCGCCAGGTCGTGTCGTTGTTGTGATCGCTGGTGCGATCCCTAAGTGTGACAGTGCTTTTACTCGCTCTAACTCCTTCCTTTCACCCCCACCTCAGGAATTTCTTTGTCTCCTCAGACCTGCAGACTGTCCTATAGCTTATTATGGTAATTCATTCTTTTGGTCATAACTCGCGGGGAGCTTATGTTAGAGACACAAAAGCTACTGTTCTGAATCATGCGTCCATCAGACGTCGTTCCCGTGGTACTGGTGAATCCGTAACTCCAACAGAACCCGAGAAATGGAATTCTCTGGTGCACCATGGACTATCTCACCCGAGTTTGGGCTCATTAGAACAGTCATTTCAGAATAAGATCACTGATAGATCTGCCGTTATTCTGCTCAGTCCCCAAGCTGAGGTATGGGCATTATAAATTTCCAGAGCTTAAAACGGTAACTTCGAGCTATGGGAGGTGACCAGAAAACCATCCTCTTTTGTGAGGTCACAAGCCAGGGGTATAAGTTTTCCAACTAGCTTCCCCCTCCCAGATCTAGCTGGAGATGACCTGACTGAAAGAGCTCCAAATGAACTATGACGTGTGGCTCCTCCCCCAGCTCGTCTTGCCTGCAAGTAACATAGTGCCATGTAAGTTTTTCACCTTTAACCCTGTTTTATTTTAAATTGCATTGTACATAATTGTATTGTCTCAGCTTGTTACATCTTTTTATACTGTATAAACACTGCCTGCATTTTAGGAATAAACATATAAAATTATTAGTTTGGTTCTCCTGCTCTATAAACGAATTAGCACGTGCCTGAAGTAACTACGCTACTAATTTGGGGTTGCTACGGACCCTCTTGATAAATTGTTCATTAAGAAAATCGTAGCTGGTGGCAGCTAAAAAAGAAGGGGTGTAAAGTGTTGACCTATTGGGTGGCGTTGGCAGTGACGGTGCGGGTTTTATAAGTGTACTGCCTGGCTGCGGCCCGGAGTAATTATAAATCCCTCACTGCAGCGTGCCCAATAGCCAGCAAACATCCAAGCGGCCCGTCTGGCGACTAATTATCCTCGGTGCAGTGCCCTGACTGACCTGAGGGTAAGGGGGGCGCCAGAGAGCTGCAAGTTCCTAAGTGGAAGTGTGATAATTATAAATCCCTGCAGATTATTCCTGACACATTGGGTCAGGCGGCAGCAGCCGTCGTGTGTGTGCCGCGTTTTCAACACATTGGTGGCAGAGCGGTGGGATCACAAGCCGTGATACCCCGGGCTACCGTGTGGCGGTCAGTGTGCCGTTCGTCACATTGGTGGCAGAGCGGTGGGATTATAGAGCATTAGTGATCTGGTCTGAGCAATCATTCCTCTCACTAAAAAACTTGCACGGTTCTTCCAGGGACCCTGCAGCCAAAGTTTTGGAGAACAAACTCAGTGTTTACTAGTGCTGAGACAATAGTGTGTACTTGCAGTTACCCCTCCCTTCCTCTTTGTTTTTTTATCCTATCTTTTATTTGGTAATGGCAACCATGGCGAGGATGGGAGAATAGTGGTATAAGCAGCTTATGAAGGAAACCCTTGTTGCCCTATGCGGGATGTGGCAGATCGACACCACAAACAAAAATAAAGACCAACTGACCGCAGCTCTGGTGCAATGGGAAAACGCCCAGAGCCCAGGGGCTCAGAAGCCGGCCCCAGTGACAATAGTGCTGCAGCAGAGGCTCCACCCGCCAGCCAAAGCATGGACAGTCTTCTGCAGTTGGCTCTGCAGCTATGCTCACCTGACGACCAGGACAGACGTTGGCAGCTGATCCAGCAAGCTCAAGAGAGAGCTGACCGGCGAGAGGCCGACCAGCGAGCCAAGCGGGAGGCTGAGAGGGCGCAAGCCCAGTGGGAGGCTGAGAGGGCCCAAGCCCAGCGGGAGGCCGAGAGAGCCAAACGGGAAGCTCAGAGAGCCCATGAACTGGAGCTGCTCCGACAAGGGGCAATGCCCTCCACAGCCCGGAGTGGTGCGCCCAGCAGCGCGCAGAGTCCGAAGCCCCGGCCAGAGCACTTTCCCGTGATGGAAAAGGACGGAGACTTGGACACTTTTCTGCGGGCCTTTGAGAAAGTCTGCAGACAGTACCAGCTGCCTGAGGACCAATGGGCCAGGTACTTGACCCCCGGGCTGAAGGGCAAAGCTCTGGAGGCGTTTGCTTCACTCCCGCCAGGCCAAGATGTTGACTATGAGGCCATCAAGCAGGCCCTGATCGCCAAGTACCAGCTAACCCCTGAGGTATACCGAAAGAAGTTCCGGAACTTCCAACGTGGCCCACACGACGGTTATAGCGATGTGGTGCAAGGACTCAAGACCCACTTTGACCAGTGGATCCATGGACTGTCAGTTAAAACCTTTGAGAAGCTGAGGGACCTGATGATCAAAGACCAGTTCCTGCATCTGTGCCCAGCTGAGGTCCGACAGTTCATCCTGGACCGAGGACCAGAGGATGCGGTCAAAACAGCGCGGATCGCCGACAGCTATGAGGCCAACCGGAAACCCGAGGTGCAGAAGCCAGTCACCGCCAGCTGGAGAGGGGTAAGCCTGCAACCAACCCCAGTGCCCCTGCCAGCCGTCCCTCTGGAGGCACTATCCCCTTTGCCAGCGCCAGGCCTACATCAGACCCCCGCCAGTGTTTCTCCTGTAAACTGACTGGACACATCAGCGCCACATGTCCGGAGAGGCAGAAGAACCCCCCAGCCAAGGCCTCCGGGCCCAACGTCTCTGTTCTTTTGGTGGGTGGTGTGGTGGGGGGGGTTGATGACAACGGGCAGCCCGTCCGCGTGGGGGCCCGTCTTGCTACAGGCCTCAAGGACACCGAGGCTGAACGAACCCTCATCTGACCCGAACTGGCGGCCCCTGAAGAGTTGATTCCGGGGAAAACCCTAACTGTCACCGGGATTGGGGGCGTCCGCTGCCCCTTGCCGATGGCCCGGGTTTTCATTGACTGGGGTGCCAGGAGCGGGGTGAAGGAAGTGAGGGTGTCCGAAAACCTGCCCACTGATGTTTTATTGGGGACTGATTTGGAGAGGATGGTGGCGTACTACGTCCCTGACACCCCTCCCCAATCTGGTAAGAAGGTTAACGTTAACCATGATGATGATGATGATGTTGATGATGATGCGAAACTGAATGTGTTACCTGCCAATGCTTTGCGAAGTGATGATGCAACTGATAACCTTTCTTTCCCTAGGAATGATGCTGATAGTGATGTATCTGTGCCATCTGAACCTGTTAACCCTTTCTCTGAAGTGGTAGATGTGTCCACAGGTACAGGAGCGCTCAGCCACGTCGCTCTGCGGAGTGAGACGGCTGAGGAACCCCTAGCAGGAGCAAGCGACAGTGCTCAAGGAAATGGGGAGGTGCATGGGAACTGTGAGGAAGGTGACGCCATGCCGCTGACCAGTGCCACCGAGGAAGGTAACTGGCCCATAAGTAGCACTGCTCCTGAAGTGTTGGGGGTGGAAGGGGAGGTAGAGCCCATTGCAGCGCAGGCTGATGGGTCTGTAGAAATCCCCAGGGTGACTGCATATGTAGCTGCTGTAACCCGCAGTCAGAGTGCCCTGATCGCAGGTAGCGCCCTGCCATCTGGACCCTCCTCCACTACAGGAGAGACTGAACCAGAGTTGGACCCAGAGGATCCCAGTGAGGAAGGAACCCTGATGTCCCTTCTGGCTGCCTCCAGCCAGGAGTTCCAGGCCGCTCTGCACTCAGATGCGAGCCTGGAGAACTTGAGGCACCTCGCCGAGACGCCCACCTCCGTGACTGATAGGGAGAGGGTGTTCTGGGAACGAGGAAGGTTGTACCGAGAGACAGTACCCGGAGATTCCCAAAAGGAGTGGTTGAGGGAAAACAGCTGGTCGTCCCGCACCAGTTCCGAGTTGAGTTGTTGCGGATTGCCCATGAGATTACACTCGCTGGACACTTGGGGATCAGCAAAACTAAGTCACGGCTGTCTCAACACTTCTATTGGCCCAAGATGGGCACAGATGTGACTAACTACTGCCGCTCCTGTATCACCTGTCAAAGAGTGGGGAAGGCGCGGCCTGCTCTTAAGGCTTCCCTGATCCCGTTGCCAGTGATAGAGGAGCCTTTCCAGAGGATCGCGGTGGACATTGTGGGCCCTCTGGCCGTCCCAGCAGCTCTGGAAAGCGATACATCCTTACTGTGGTAGACTACGCTACCCGGTACCCGGAGGCAGTAGCTCTGTCCTCAACTAGAGCAGATAAGGTGGCGGTTGCACTGGTGACCATCTTTTCACGGGTAGGATTTCCAGGGAGATGCTTACCGATCAAGGGACCCAATTTATGTCTCGCCTAATGGAGGCTCTCTGCAGGAAAATGCAGGTGACGCGTATGGTATCGAGTGCGTATCACCCACAGACCAATGGTTTGTGTGAGCGCTTTAACGGTACCCTCAAACAGATGCTCCGCATGATGGTTGAGACCCAGGGACGCGATTGGGAGCGGTACCTCCCACACCTGCTATTTGCCTACAGAGAAGTTCCGCAGGCCTCGACGGAGTTCTCCCTATTCGAGCTCCTGTATGGCAGTCGAGTCCGGGGACCCCTTGGGTTGATAAGAGAATCCTGGGAAGATGAGCCAAACCCCACGGAAGTGTCCATCGTGGATTATGTCATGCGCTTCCGTGAAAAGAAGTACGCTGTGGCGTACCTGGACGACATTGCCGTCTTCAGTTCCACCTAGGAGGAACACCTTCAGCATCTCCAGGAGGTGCTCAAGCGTATTCACCAGGCAGGTTTGACCATCAAGCCAGGAAAATGCCAGATGGGCATGAGGGAGGTCCACTACCTGGGGCACTGGGTAGGCGGGGGTTCCATGAGTCCGGAGCCAGAGAAAGTGGACACGATCGTGTCCTGGCCCACCCTCAGGATCAAAAGGCAGGTGATGTCCTTCCTGGGCACTGCAGGGTACTATAGGCGTTTCGTACAGAACTATAGCGACATTGCAAAACCCCTGACGGACCTCACCAAGGGCGGTCTACCCCAAACGGTCAACTGGACAGATGGCTGTGAGGCGGCATTCTGAGCTTTGAAAACAGCCCTGTGCAGCTCTCCAGTGTTGAAAGCCGTCGACAGCAGTCGGCCGTTCCTGGTACAGACCGACGCCAGCGAATTTGGCCTCAGTGCTGTACTCAGCCAGGTCGATTCGGGGAACCAGGAGCACCCTGTGTTGTACCTGAGCCGGAAACTTCTACCGAGGGAAGTGGCATACTCCACCATTGAGAAGGAGTGCCTGGCCATGGTCTGGGCACTGCAACGTTTGCAGCCCTACCTGTACGGGCGCACCTTCAAGGTGGTCACCGACCACAACCCCCTGAGCTGGCCTCACACAGTGTCCGGAACCAACGGTAGGTTTCTACGCTGGAGCCTTGCCCTACAGCAGTACGACTTTGCCGTACAACACAAGAAAGGCAGCGACCATGGGAATGCAGATGGGTTGTCCCGGCGTGGCAAACCCGCTGAGGTGCGCATGGCGGATTACCGACAGGTCATACCTCAGCGCACTCTAAGAGGGGGAGGTGTGATGATACCCTGGAATGGGAGCTCCATCCCTTGTGCTGTTCTAGAACTTTCCACCAAGAGAACTACGACCCCCATCATAGTTTGGCCAGTACAGAGCTGGACTGGAAAAGTCAGTCCTTAATCCTTGCTGCTGACAGCCCACAGCCTGCCATCCCCCTCCTTCTTACTCGCTCTAACTCACTCCTTTCTTTCACCCCCACCTAAGGAATTTCTTTGTCTCCTCAGACCTGCAGACTGTCCTATAGCTTATTATGGGAATTCATTCTTTTGGTCATAACTCGCGGGGAGCTTATGTTAGAGACACAAAAGCTACTGTTCTGAATCATGCGTCCATCAGGCGTCGTTCCCGTGGTACTGGTGAATCCGTAACTCCAACAGAACCCGAGAAATGGAATTCTCTGGTGCACCATGGACTATCTCACCCGAGTTTGGGCTCATTAGAACAGTCATTTCAGAATAAGATCACTGATAGATCTGCCGTTATTCTGCTCAGTCCCAAGCTGAGGTACGGGCATTATAAATTTCCAGAGCTTAAAACGGTAACTTCGAGCTATGGGAGGTGACCAGAAAACCATCCTCTTTTGTGAGGTCACAAGCCAGGGGTATACGTTTTCCAACTAGCTTCCCCCTCCCAGATCTAGCTGGAGATGACCTGACTGAAAGAGCTCCAAATGAACTATGACGTGTGGCTCCTCCCCCAGCTCGTCTTGCCTGCAAGTAACAGTGCCATGTAAGTTTTTCACCTTTAACCCTGTTTTATTTTAAATTGCATTGTACATAATTGTATTGTCTCAGCTTGTTACATCTTTTTATACTGTATAAACACTGCCTGCATTTTAGGAATAAACATATAAAATTATTAGTTTGGTTCTCCTGCTCTATAAACGAATAAGCACGTGCTTGAAGTAACTACGCTACTAATACGGGGTTGCTACGGACCCTCTTGATAAAATGTTCATTAAGAAAATCGTAGCTGGTGGCAGCTAAAAAAGAAGGGTTGTAAAGTGTTGACCTATTGGGTGGCGTTGGCAGTGACGGTGCGGGTTTTATAAGTGTACTGCCTGTCTGCGGCCCGGAGTAATTATAAATCCC
>JARQOD010000002.1:316456547-316540258 GCA_033576555.1 Oophaga sylvatica
CGAGACGCCACCTCCGTGACTGATAGGGAGAGGGTGTTCTGGGAACGAGGAAGGTTGTACCGAGAGACAGTACCCGGAGATTCCAAAAGGAGTGGTTGAGGGAAAACAGCTGGTCGTCCCGCACCAGTTCCGAGTTGAGTTGTTGCGGATTGCCCATGAGATTACACTCGCTGGACACTTGGGGATCAGCAAAACTAAGTCACGGCTGTCTCAACACTTCTATTGGCCCAAGATGGGCACAGATGTGACTAACTACTGCCGCTCCTGTATCACCTGTCAAAGAGTGGGGAAGGCGCGGCCTGCTCTTAAGGCTTCCCTGATCCCGTTGCCAGTGATAGAGGAGCCTTTCCAGAGGATCGCGGTGGACATTGTGGGCCCTCTGGCCGTCCCAGCAGCTCTGGAAAGCGATACATCCTTACTGTGGTAGACTACGCTACCTGGTACCCGGAGGCAGTAGCTCTGTCCTCAACTAGAGCAGATAAGGTGGCGGTTGCACTGGTGACCATCTTTTCACGGGTAGGATTTCCCAGGGAGATGCTTACCGATCAAGGGACCCAATTTATGTCTCGCCTAATGGAGGCTCTCTGCAGGAAAATGCAGGTGACGCTTATGGTATCGAGTGCGTATCTGTCACGCTGTATAGCAGATATATATATATGTGATGTCAGTAATCTATATCAAAAGGGCAACATACTATATAACATGCGCATAGATATATGATAACATAGAATTACCTGACAGAAAGTCCAGTGGGTCAATACGGAATCCGTTATACGCTATCTCGGCTAGAGGGTGACCGGGGTCTATGCTGACCCTAAACTGGGGTCCTAACTAATCCCTCTACCTGGAGGTACTGTTAAAGGTACAGAGGTCCAGGCCACCAGCGTAAACCCTGTCTCCTATCAATCCCTGCCAACTGTAATCTAGTCCTAAGAAGGACCCTGATTACCACCAAAGGGAATGAACAGGTAACGGTTAATGAACAGAAAGACATACAAGAAAGACAAGGAATAAAGTAAATAAAGTCTTACATACAACACTCACACACAGTAGGAACACCTAAGGTCTCAGAGATAAACTATAAGCTATAAGAGTAAAAACAACTAAGGAGCTCTTAGCTTAAGTATTCTCAGAACCGATCCAGTCTGCTAGACTACATGAATGCTTTCACCGGCATCTAACAAGCAGACTGGCAGGTATATGAAGGAATCTAATTAGAACATAATCAAAAGCAGCCGGGCGAGGCTGGACCTAGTCTTAGCAAAGAGCTAGGTAAAATTAACTCCCTCATTACCAAACACAAAGAAACAGCAACTCAGCTGTGAGAAGTCAGAGTGTGTAATCGCGACGATCCTCGTGGCGATACACCCATGACAGTACCCCCCCTCTACGAGGGGACTCCGGACCCTCAGGGCCAGGTCTGCCAGGGTGAGTTGTGTGAAAGGTCCGAACCAATCGATCTGCGTTAACATCAGACGCAGGGACCCACGTCCTCTCCTCAGGACCATACCCCTTCCAATGAACCAAGTACTGAAGGAATCGGCGACTGAGACGTGAGTCAATGATTTTCGACCCATGAAATTCCACGTTATCATTGACCACCACTGAAGGAGGAGGTAGAGGTGACGGTATGACTGGTGCCACATACTTTTTAAGTAATGACTTGTGAAACACATTATGAATTTTAAACGTAGGAGGAGGTCCAGACGAAATGCCACAGGATTAATTATGGAACTGATCCTGTACGGCCCGATGAATCTGGGACCCAACCTCCAGGAGGAAACTTTAAGTTTTATATTCCTGGTAGACAACCAAACTAGATCGTTCACCTTCAGATCTAGACCAGAAACTCTCCCCTATCAGCCATCCGTTTGTAACGGTTCCCCGTAACCTTCAGTCTTAACCGATCTGGAACTATCAGTCTCCCTGGAAGTCCCACAGGGGCGTCCCCCTGAGCCCCCAATACCTCCCCCTCAAGCTCAGAGCATACAGCTGACACTACAACTCCTCCTGAGGAATAGGAACCGGATCATCCGTCTTCCCGGCCCCTGGGAAAGTACGAGATAAGGCATCAGGAAGCAACTTTATTGAGCAGTCATATGCGCGATGAGGAGGTAACTCTTTACACCCCTCCTCTGAGAACATCTCCCCAAAGTCCTCCAGAAAAGGAGACAAAGTCCTAGGCACAACCGCACCGATGACCGTGCTCATGCAGTTATTCCTGCAAAATTCACCCCACTGGCTTATCTTTCTGGATTGCCAATCAATCACTGGGTTATGTTTAGCCAACCAAGGAAGTCCCAACACAATAGGAGTAGGTAGACCCTCCAACACATAACAAGACAATTGCTCTTTATGTATTGCCCCTACTCGAAGATCTATGTTATGAACAGCTTGTACCAAGCTACCTTGACCGAGAGGTCTAGAATCAATAGAGACTATAGGGACCGGTTTGGCCAATACACTCAGTTGCATACCATGCACCTGGGCAAACCGAGCGTCCACCAGATTAGCCCCGGACCCACTATCAAGAAAAACAGAAATCCTCTCAGTTCTAGTACCAATCACCACCTCCGCAGGCACGAGAAACTGAGAGGGATTTGGGGACGAAATACACACTCCCAGGTTAACTCCTTTGCTCAAAGAGGCCCGGGATGGACACCCCCCAACAAAATGTCCCTCTCTCCCGCAAAAGAAACACCTTCTAGTCTTGCGGTGCACCGCCGATTCCCTCCTACAAAAAGATGTCCCTCCCAACTGCATGGGTTCCTCAGAACAGACCAGGGGAACCTCAGTATAAGGGACTTTAGTAGTAGGTGGAGTCATCACGGGAGGCGGAGTTACCTCGCGTCTTCCCCGAATTCGTCTATCAATGCGAATAGCGAGGGCCATAGCAGCCTCCAGTGATGGAGGAGAATCATACTGAGCCAACACATCCTTTAATTTGTCAGACAACCCTTGACAAAACTGGCTCCTAAGAGCTGGGTCATTCCACTGAGTATCTGTTGCCCATCTACGGAACTCAGAAGAATATTCCTCCGCTGGACGATTTCCTTGCCGTATTTTACGTAACTTTGTTTCAGCAAGGGAAACTCGATCCGGATCATCATATACCAGACCCAGGGCAGTAAAAATCGATCCACTGACTGGAGATCTGGGGAGCCTGGAGGAATAGAGAACGCCCAAGATTGAGGGTCCCCTTGTAAGAGCGAGATAACAATTCCCACCCTCTGCTCTTCACTCCCAGATGACCGAGGCCGCAGCCGAAAGTACAATTTACATGCCTCCCGGAAAGTAAAAAATTTGTCCCGCCCACCAGTGAACCTGTCCGGGAGAGCAACCTTAGGTTCAGATCTGGTTTGCTCCGGGGGGGACAAAACCTTGGACTTAATGTCTGCAAACTCCATGGACAACCCCTGCAACTGCCGGGCCAGCTGGGCTACTGGATCCATGACAGCTGGGGAGAATCTTTAGTATGGGCCGGTGAAAATGTCACGCTGTATAGCAGATATATATATATGTGATGTCAGTAATCTATATCAAAAGGGCAACATACTATATAACATGCGCATAGATATATGATAACATAGAATTACCTGACAGAAAGTCCAGTGGGTCAATACGGAATCCGTTATACGCTGTCTCCGGCTAGAGGGTGACCGGGGTCTATGCTGACCCTAAACTGGGGTCCTAACTAATCCCTCTACCTGGAGGTACTGTTAAAGGTACAGAGGTCCAGGCCACCAGCGTAAACCCTGTCTCCTATCAATCCCTGCCAACTGTAATCTAGTCCTAAGAAGGACCCTGATTACCACCAAAGGGAATGAACAGGTAACGGTTAATGAACAGAAAGACATACAAGAAAGACAAGGAATAAAGTAAATAAAGTCTTACATACAACACTCACACACAGTAGGAACACCTAAGGTCTCAGAGATAAACTATAAGCTATAAGAGTAAAAAACAACTAAGGAGCTCTTAGCTTAAGTATTCTCAGAACCGATCCAGTCTGCTAGACTACATGAATGCTTTCACCGGCATCTAACAAGCAGTCTGGCAGGTATATGAAGGAATCTAATTAGACCATAATCAAAAGCAGCCGGGCGAGGCTGGACCTAGTCTTAGCAAAGAGCTAGGTAAAATTAACTCCCTCATTACCAAACACAAAGAAACAGCAACTCAGCTGTGAGAAGTCAGAGTGTGTAATCGCGACGATCCTCGTGGCGATACACCCATGACAGTATCACCCACAGACCAATGGTTTGTGTGAGCGCTTTAACGGTACCCTCAAACAGATGCTCCGCATGATGGTTGAGACCCAGGGACGCGATTGGGAGCGGTACCTCCCACACCTGCTATTTGCCTACAGAGAAGTTCCGCAGGCCTCGACGGAGTTCTCCCTATTCGAGCTCCTGTATGGCAGTCGAGTCCGGGGACCCCTTGGGTTGATAAGAGAATCCTGGGAAGATGAGCCAAACCCACGGAAGTGTCCATCGTGGATTATGTCATGCGCTTCCGCGACAAGAAGTACGCTGTGGCGTACCTGGACGACATTGCCGTCTTCAGTTCTACCTAGGAGGAACACCTTCAGCATCTCCAGGAGGTGCTCAAGCGTATTCACCAGGCATGTTTGACCATCAAGCCAGGAAAATGCCAGATGGGCATGAGGGAGGTCCACTACCTGGGGCACTGGGTAGGCGGGGGTTCCATGAGTCCGGAGCCAGAGAAAGTGGACACGATCGTGTCCTGGCCCACCCTCAGGATCAAAAGGCAGGTGATGTCCTTCCTGGGCACTGCAGGGTACTATAGGCGTTTCGTACATAACTATAGCGACATTGCAAAACCCCTGACGGACCTCACCAAGGGCGGTCTACCCCAAACGGTCAACTGGACAGATGGCTGTGAGGCGGCATTCTGAGCTTTGAAAACAGCCCTGTGCAGCTCTCCAGTGTTGAAAGCCGTCGACAGCAGTCGGCCGTTCCTGGTACAGACCGACGCCAGCGAATTTGGCCTCAGTGCTGTACTCAGCCAGGTCGATTCGGGGAACCAGGAGCACCCTGTGTTGTACCTGAGCCGGAAACTTCTACCGAGGGAAGTGGCATACTCCACCATTGAGAAGGAGTGCCTGGCCATGGTCTGGGCACTGCAACGTTTGCAGCCCTACCTGTACGGGCGCACCTTCAAGGTGGTCACCGACCACAACCCTCTGAGCTGGCCTCACACAGTGTCCGGAACCAACGGTAGGTTTCTACGCTGGAGCCTTGCCCTACAGCAGTACGACTTTGCCGTACAACACAAGAAAGGCAGCGACCATGGGAATGCCGATGGGTTGTCCCGGCGTGGCAAACCCGCTGAGGTGCGCATGGCGGATTACCGACAGGTCATACCTCAGCGCACTCTAAGAGGGGGAGGTGTGATGATACCCTGGAATGGGAGCTCCATCCCTTGTGCTGTTCTAGAACTTTCCACCAAGAGAACTACGACCCCCATCATAGTTTGGCCAGTACAGAGCTGGACTGGAAAAGTCAGTCCTTAATCCTTGCTGCTGACAGCCCACAGCCTGCCATCCCCCTCCTTCTTACTCGCTCTAACTCACTCCTTTCTTTCACCCCCACCTAAGGAATTTCTTTGTCTCCTCAGACCTGCAGACTGTCCTATAGCTTATTATGGGAATTCATTCTTTTGGTCATAACTCGCGGGGAGCTTATGTTAGAGACACAAAAGCTACTGTTCTGAATCATGCGTCCATCAGGCGTCGTTCCCGTGGTACTGGTGAATCCGTAACTCCAACAGAACCCGAGAAATGGAATTCTCTGGTGCACCATGGACTATCTCACCCGAGTTTGGGCTCATTAGAACAGTCATTTCAGAATAAGATCACTGATAGATCTGCCGTTATTCTGCTCAGTCCCCAAGCTGAGGTACGGGCATTATAAATTTCCAGAGCTTAAAACGGTAACTTCGAGCTATGGGAGGTGACCAGAAAACCATCCTCTTTTGTGAGGTCACAAGCCAGGGGTATAAGTTTTCCAACTAGCTTCCCCCTCCCAGATCTAGCTGGAGATGACCTGACTGAAAGAGCTCCAAATGAACTATGACGTGTGGCTCCTCCCCCAGCTCGTCTTGCCTGCAAGTAACAGTGCCATGTAAGTTTTTCACCTTTAACCCTGTATTATTTTAAATTGCATTGTACATAATTGTATTGTCTCAGCTTGTTACATCTTTTTATACTGTATAAACACTGCCTGCATTTTAGGAATAAACATATAAAATTATTAGTTTGGTTCTCCTGCTCTATAAACGAATAAGCACGTGCTTGAAGTAACTACGCTACTAATACGGGGTTGCTACGGACCCTCTTGATAAAATGTTCATTAAGAAAATCGTAGCTGGTGGCAGCTAAAAAAGAAGGGTTGTAAAGTGTTGACCTATTGGGTGGCGTTGGCAGTGACGGTGCGGGTTTTATAAGTGTACTGCCTGTCTGCGGCCCGGAGTAATTATAAATCCCTCACTGCAGCGTGCCCAATAGCCAGCACACATCCAAGCGGCCCGTCTGGCGACTAATTATCCTAGGTGCAGTTCCCTGACTGACCTGAGGGTAAGGGGGGTGCCAGAGAGCTGCAAGTTCCTAAGTGGAGGTGTGATAATTATAAATCCATGCAGATTATTCCTGACACATTGGGTCGGGCGGCAGCAGCCGTCGTGTGTGTGCCGCGTTTTCATCACATTGGTGGCAGAGCGGTGGGATCACAAGCTGTGATACCCCGGGCTACCGTGTGGCGGTCAGTGTGCCGTTCGTCACACATAAGTATGGGCACCTCACCAGAAAAGTGACATTAATATTTACTAGATCCTCCTTTTGCAAAAATAACAGCCTCTAGTCGCTTCCTGTAGCTTTTAATGAGTTCTTGGATCCTGGATGAAGGTATTTTTGACCATTCCTCTTTACAAAACAATTCCAGTTCAGTTAAGTTTGATGGTTGCCGAGCATGGACAGCCCTCTTCAAATGATCCCATAGATGTTCAATGATATTCAGGTCTGGACACTGGGATGGCCATTCCAGAACATTGTAATTGTTCCTCTGCATGAATGCCTGAGTAAATTTGGAGCGGTGTTTTGGATCATTGTCTTGCTGAAAGATCCATCCCCTGCGTAACTTCAACTTTGTCACTGATTCTTGAACATTATTGTCAAGAATCTGCTGATACTGAGTGGAATCGCTCAACTTTAACAAGATTCCCGGTGCCGGCATTGGCCACACCGCCCCAAAGCATGATGGAACCTCCACCAAATTTTACTGTGGGTAGCAAGTGTTTTTCTTGGAATGCTGTGTTTTTTTGACGCCATGCATAACGCCTTTTTGTATGACCAAACAACTCAATCTTGGTTTCATCAGTCCACTGGACCTTTTTCCAAAAAGAAATTGGCTTCTCCAAATGTGCTTTTGCATACCTCAGCCGACTCTGTTTGTGGCGTGCTTGCAGAAACGTCTTCTTTCACATCACTCTCCCATACAGCTTCTTCTTATGCAAAGTGTGTTGTATAGTTGACCGATGCACAGTGACACCATCTGCAGCAAGTTGATACTGCAGCTCTCTGGAGGTGGTCTGAGGATTGTCCTTGACTGATCTCACCATTCTTCTTCTCTGCCTTTCTGATGTTTTTCTTGGCCTGCCACTTCTGGCCTTAGCAAGAACTGTCCCTGTGTTCTTCCATTTCCTTACTATGTTCCTCACAGTGGAAACTGACAGGTTAAATCTCTGAGACAGCTTTTTGTATCCTTCCCCTGAACAACTATGTTGAATAATCTTTGTTTTCAGATCATTTGACAGTTGTTTTGAGGAGCCCATGATGCCACTCTTCAGAGGAGATTCAAACAGGAGAATAACTTGCAAGTGGCCACTTTAAGTTACTTTTCTCATGATTGCATACACCTGGCTATGAAGTTCAAAGCTCAATGAGGTTACAAAACCAAAAAAAGTGCTTTAGTAAGTCAGTAAAAAGTAGCTAGGAGTATTTAAAACAAGTAAATGATAAGGGTGCCCATACTTATGCACCTGTCAAATTTTGTTTGAATGCAGATTGCACATGTTCTGCTAGTACAATAAACCTAATTTCAAGGCAGAAACATTACTGTGTCCAATAGTTATTAGATATATCAAACTGAAATAGCTGTTGCAAAAACACCTATTTTTATAAAACATTAAGCTTAAGATTAATAGGGGTGACCAAACTTTTTCATATAACTGTATAAAGTGCTAGTGCAAAAAATAAGAGACAATTTTTTAATCTTTTATTCCCTAGTCCCTTTTAGTATTGAACAGTTCATAGGGGATAGTCTATATGAGTTCTTGTGTGTTTATAACACAGCAGGTGTTCAATAGTACCAATGTAATAAGATTAAAGCCAGGGAAAGTAGTATGATAAAGTGCAAATGCAAGAGGAGATGGTTTGTAATGCGTTCATGTAGATAATTTATTGGGGATAGTCTATGTAAGCTCTTAGCACTAACAACCATACTAGCCAAAGTAAGTCATAATGAAATGCAGAAAAGTTAATTAAACAGCTTACCCATGTGTTTAGAAGGAAAGCTTGCCTTCCTCCAATAGCCCCAACGTGCGTTTCGCTGACTCTTTTACGAGGGGTATCAACAGCGTAAATCGGTAAACAGCATAACTAGAAAAAAAATATTTTTTTCTCCTTCGCCTCATTGGGGGACACACAAGACCGTGGTGTTATGCTGCTGCCACTAGGAGGACACTAAGCAATACATTAAGCACAAAAGATTAACTCCTCCTCCTGCAGTATACACCTCCTGTTGGCTCAATCCTGAACCAGTTCTTGCTTAGTGTCTGTAGGAGGCACTAGGGTCTGCTCTCAGACCCCACTTTTTTTCTGATTTTTAAACCTTTTATTATTTTTACTTTCTTCACGCACGGATGGGCGACGGGACTTGTACGAAAAGTCACGATCTCCCAAAAACCAACAACAGGCGGCATCGTGCGAGTGTCGCCTCCACGTACCCCTCCTGCCACGCTACCATGGGGCGACAGATCCCTGACATGGGCCGCTCTCCCCATGAGATATCCCACGAGGTAGATGACGGATTCGCGTGGCACCTTTGATTGAATATCCCGCTCACCTCTCCTGAAGCGGTGGCGGTCTGATGCATGAAAGATCCCTCTCCACCCCCCTAATGAAAGGGGTTGGTGGATTGAGGAAGTACGGCCATAAATGCTGTAATCCTGCAGTCTCCGTCTTCGCCCCCCGCAGTGAGTATATCAGGAGAGCGATGTTGCCTCATGTCGCCGCGACCGCTTTAGCGTCGCATCGTGGCCGCCGCGTCTTTGCGCCGCTAGAGCTACAGTCGCGCCGCTACCGCTATATTCGCGCCGCGGCCACGGCCTTAAATATACTCCCCGGCTTCGGCTCCGGGGTAGGCCGCAAAAAATTTAGGCCCCGGCTTCGGGCCGGCATAGGCTGCATCTTCTAAATTTAGTCCCTGGCTTCAGGCCGGGATAGGCCTCAAGGGAAGGGGCGGGCCAAACGGCTCCGCCCATCTCTAACGCTATTGGCCAGCGTTAGATCACATGGGTCTCTCTCCTGGGTCCTCCCCCTCTCCTCCCACTGCCTCTGGCGCTTCTCGTACCACACGAGAAGCGCTGCTATAATCTCGGGCGCCATCTTTTTGGTGGAGCAGCGCTGGCAGACGCTGTTCTCCTTCTTCCCTGCACAGGACCTGGGTAAGTGCACGCTGCGACTAGGTCGGCACAGCGATTAACCCTTCTACTGCAGCAGGCTCCAAAAATTGCAGAAAATATGTCGCAATCAAAGGACGCTAAAAAGGCTAAAAACTACACTGTAGTATATGCCGCCTGCATTGCATGCAACGCTTCACTGCCGTCAAAGCATGGTTCCCAATTCTGTACAACATGTGCCCAAGAGCCCACTGCTTCTGCCGCTCAGGAGCCCCCTACTACCGTTCAGGAGTCTCTGCCTATTCCTGATCCCATTGAGCCAGGTCATTCAGGATGGCCAGAATTTCTGGCGCATTCCATGGATTCTCTGACTAGGGCCTTGGATACTTTCCGCGGCTCCTCTTCTTCCCAGGGCGTCCTTTTTCCAGAAAGGGGCCCGTTAGCCTTCAGAGAGACCTCATCCGACAGGGGCCGACCCTCGGCGTCCGCAAAGCGGTCGTCCAGAAAACGCCGCCATAATGCGTCTCCCAATCCATCCAGCGGTTCGGCATCGGCGAGCTCAGGCTCTCGCTCCCCCTCGCCCAGATATCGTAGTGATCATGATTACGAATACGAGTCGGACATTGGTGATGACCCCAACTCGCCAGAATTTCAGGAATCGTTAGATTCTCTCATTGAGGCAATTAATAAAATCCTCAAACTAGATGAAGAACCCGGGTCTCAACCAAATCACCCTATCTCTTTCAAAAGAGCTAAACGTACTCACAAGGTGTTTAGTAATCACCCTGAATTTACGGAAATTGTCCAGGGACAGAGGGAGCGTCCAGACAAACGTTTTTCAGGGCTGAAGTCTCTGAAAGCTCGTTACCCATTTTCAGCAACTGTAGCGAAAGAGTGGACTGAATCTCCAGTGGTAGATCCCCCAGTATCTCGCCTATCTTCAAAAACCCTGCTCTCTGTGTCAGATAGTTCATCCATTAGGAACCCGTCTGACAAACAAATTGACAACCTCGCAAAATCAATTTTTGAGGCGGCTGGAGCCTCTCTCTCTCCCTCCTTTGCGGCCACCTGGGTAGCAAGGGCTATGGTGGCTTGGGTTGAGGACCTAGTTAAAACAACTAGCGATATCTCCCTTTCACCCGAGGCACGTAATCTGGCCTATCAGATTACTCGGGCAGGTGACTACATGGTTCATGCGTCCCTAGATGCAGCTCATTGCGCTGCACTCACAGCAGCCAATGCTATCGCTATTCGGAGGTCCCTCTGGCTCCGAGAGTGGCGTGCAGATGCTGCTTCAAAGAGAACTTTGACTTCGCTGCCTTATCTTTCAGGACGTCTTTTTGGAGACCGTCTTGATCAAATTATTTCTGACGCCACTGGGGGCAAGAGCAAATTTCTTCCGCAGCGCAGAATCAATCGACCTTTTCGGTATCAATACCAAGGTCGTTCCCGGCCATTTCGTAGCTCCTTTAATTGGTCCTCCACCTCGACCTCGTCTCGAGCACCCCGTCCATCTCGCAGAGATAGGGGCTCGCAACCATCGTCCAGGTCCTCTCAGCCCTGGAGAAACTGATTTTCTCAGGCGGGAAATAGGAGCTCCTCTTCTCGCAAACAGTCTTCTCAATGACTCCTTACCAAGGACGGGGGATCCAAACAAGGTAGGCGGCCGCCTACTCTTGTTTCGCGAGGTCTGGGGGTCGGTCATTCAGGACCGGTGGGTCCTCGATCTTGTACACTCCGGCTACAAGATCGAATTCTTGTCCCTCCCCCCAACACGTTTCTTTCAGTCATGTCCCCCCAAGTCCAAGGATTTCATAGTCCCCTTCCTCCAGGCTCTGGACATACTTCGTTCCAGCGGCGTGATCGTCCCAGTACCTCACAGGGAAAGATTCAAAGGGTTTTACTCAAACCTCTTTGTGGTTCCCAAGAAGGACGGCTCCTTGCGTCCTATTCTAGACCTAAAATTACTAAACAAGTTTATCAGAATCCGTCATTTCAGGATGGAATCCCTCCGTTCTGTGGTCGCATCTCTAGAAAGGAAAGAATACTTGGCATCTATAGACATCAAGGATGCGTTTCTACACATTCCAATTTTCAGAGGTCATCAAAAGTTTCTGCGTTTTGCTGTCGGAGAGGATCATTTTCAATTTGCCGCTCTGCCTTTCGGTCTCGCAACCGCCCCCAGAGTGTTCACAAAGGTCATGGCGGCCGCCATGTCAATTTTACACTTTCGGGGTGTGGTAGTCCTCCCGTATCTGGACGACCTACTCATCAAAGGTCCGTCTTTTCAGTCCTGCGCAGAAAGCGTCTAGATCACTATCGACACCCTTTCTCGCTTGGGCTGGCTAATCAATTTGGACAAGTCTCTTCCCATTCCTTCTCAGAAGATTCCTTTTCTGGGAATGATTCTGGACACCTTCCAAGGGTTGGTATCTCTCCCTCCAGAGAAGATCAACTCTCTGAGACGGGGAGTACTCCTGTTGTTTCTAGGCCACTCGCACTCTCTGCGGAGCGCGATGCAGGTCCTGGGGAAAATGGTAGCGTCCATCTCGAGGCAGTACCATTCGCTCAGTTCCACCTTCGTCTTCTTCAACAGGAGCTAATATCGCTTTGGGACAGGAACCCTGCGTCTTTAGGTCGCCGCTTCCGTCTGTCTCCCACAGTCAGAAGCTCCTTAAAATGGTGGACAAAGGCTTCATCACTGAATCAGGGAAAATCTTTTCTGCCGATCCATTGGCTGGTGGTGACCACCGATGCCAGTCTCCTCGGATGGGGAGCAGTGTTCCTCCATCACACGGCTCAAGGCCGATGGTCTCTATCAGAGACCCGTCTTCCGATCAACATCCTGGAGATCAGAGCTATCAGGTTAGCTCTCGTGCAGTTCCATCATCTACTGGCCGGACGTCCCATCCGGATTCAGTCAGACAACGCCACGGCCGTGGTGTATATCAACCGCCAGGGGGGCACTCGGAGCAGAACAGCTATGCTCGAGGTATCGCACATCCTGCGCTGGGCCGAGGCAAACCGCTCGCCCATCTCCGCGGTTCACATCCCGGGAGTGGACAATTGGGAGGCCGACTTCCTCAGTCGCCAAGGCTTAGACTCAGGGAATGGTCCCTTCACCCGGAAATGTTTCAACTCATTTGCCAGCGTTGGGGAATTCCGGATGTGGATGTCATGGCATCCAGATTGAATGCCAAAGTTCAGACTTTCATAAGTCGATCACGCGATCCATTAGCCATCGGCTCGGATGCGCTAGTTCTCCCTTGAAGTCAATTTCGCCTTCCTTACATCTTCCCACCTCTTCCGTTAATCCCCAGGGTGATACGGAAGATCAAAGCGGAAGGCGTTCCTCTCATTCTGGTCGCTCCGGACTGGCCTCGCCGTCCGTGGTATGCGGAACTAGTGCGTCTAGTCGCAGACGTTCCCTGGAGATTACCAGATCGTCCGGACCTTCTTTCACAGGTTCCAATTTACCATCACAATTCGAAAGCGCTGAATTTGACGGTATGGCCATTGAAGCCTGGATCTTAAGTCAGGCTGTTTTCTCTAACAACGTGGTTTCAACAATGATCAATGCCAGGAAGCCGGCTTCCGCACGCATTTATCATCGAGTCTGGAAGACATTTTTTTTCTTGGTGTAAAGACAAGGGTCGTTCCCCTTTGGTTTTTTCTATCCCTTCCATTCTAGAGTTTCTTCAAACAGGAATGGATTCAGGGTTAGCTCTCTCCTCTCTCAAGGGACAGATTTCTGCGTTGTCCGTCCTTTTCCAACGACGGATCGCATCTAAGTCTCAGGTCAGGACCTTTATCCAGGGAGTGTCACATCTTGTTCCGCCCTACAAGAGGCCTTTAGAGCCTTGGGACCTTAATTTGGTCCTCAGTGCCTTACAGGAATCACCCTTCGAACCTTTGTCTGAAGTGTCCTTATCGCTTCTCTCCTGGAAGGTTGTCTTCCTAGTGGCGATTACCTCTATCAGACGGGTATCGGAGTTGGCAGCCTTATCTTGTAAATCTCCTTTCCTTATTTTTCACCAGGACAAGGTAGTTCTTAGAACGTCTCCTTCTTTCACGCCTAAGGTCGTTTCGGATTTTCACATCAATTAGAAGAGATAGTTTTGCCTTCGTTCTGTCCGGCGCCGATTCACCGTACTGAAAAAGCTCTTCACACCCTGGATTTGGTGAGAGCTCTCCGAAGGTATATTTCAAGAACGGCACCTTTCCAGAAAATCGGACGCTCTGTTTGTGCTTCCGGAAGGATGCAGACAGGGTCTTCCTGCTTCCAAGGCCACGTTAGCCAGATGGATTCGCTCTGCGATCCAAGAGGCGTATCGTGTTAAAGGTCAGCCTATCCCGGCTGGGATTAAGGCACACTCCACTCGATCTGTGGGGGCCTCCTGGGCAATTCGGCACCAGGCTTCGGCACAACAAGTGTGCAAGGCTGCGACTTGGTCCAGTCTTCATACTTTCGTCAAGCATTATAAAATTCATGCTCAGGTTTCTTCAGATGCGGCACTTGGCAGGCAAATTCTGCAATCAGCTGTTGCGCATCTGTAAGTTGACCGTTAACCAGTTAAGCGTTTTGTATGCATAAGTTTTCACGAGGCTCCATCTGTTGATGGCTTCCCACCCAGGGACTGCTTTGGGACGTCCCACGGTCTGTGTGTCCCCCAATGAGGCGAAGGAGAAAAGGAGATTTTTGTGTACTCACTGTAAAATCCTTTTCTCCGAGACGCTCATTGGGGGACTGTAACGAATGGAAGCGGAGGCAGAGGTGTGAAGTTCACATTCGTTTTTATTTTTTAATGTGGAACCTCGAGACCGCGGTCCGGGGGGCTCCGAAGGGGGCGTAACTAGTGAGCCCGGGTACCCGTAGTAAGGCCCCTCGAACAGGACCAGAATGGAATACCCGGAGGACACAGGTGCTACCTCCAGTTAGACCCCGGACACGTGGCAGCTGTCCCAGAGGGACCAAAAGGGAAACAAGTATTTACAGAGTCCGTGGAAAGTTCTTGACGGAGAAGGGTAAGGTCCTGGTCCAGAACGGATGGTAGAAGGCTGGCTTCAGTGACCTTGTCACGGTCCACGGGTACGGATGGCTGATGGCGGAACGGGATGACCCTTGCGCCAGTAATAGCCGAGATTGTCCAGATTAGCCAGATACGGGTTAGCAATGATCTGAGGAGACAAACAGTATCAGCGAAGCACAGAGACTGCAGACGCAGCGCAGACAGAACAGGCACAGAACCGGATGTAACAATGATAGAACACGTTGCTCCGGCACTCCCCTAATGGTGGAGTGACCAGATATAGTACTGAGTGCGCAGCCATTGGATAATTAGCTATTTCAAAAGATGCACGCTGCCCCTTTAAGAGAGGCGGTGGGCGTGGCCTCGCGTCCTAAGCCGACTGTCTGGAGACCTGCCAGCAGAGTGCCAGGAAGTGGAGAAGGACTCAGGACGCCGGAGAGCAGATGGGACAGGAGACCCCAGCCCACGCACAGACCGCCGCAGAGGGACAGCCCGAGGAACAGGTGAGTGAGCAGAACGGAGTGCAGAGGCAGCGCTGGGACTGGGTGTAACCGTATCCCCCTCTTTACTCCCCCTCTTTTTCAAGCCTGCGTGAAATCTTTTAAGAAGAAGAGGGGCCTGGATGTTCTCTTTAGGCTCCCAAGACCTCTCCTCAGGACCAAAACCCCTCCAGTCCACCAGGTAATAGATCCTACCTCTTACTCGCTTAGAGGCCAAGATATGTTTTACCTCAAAAACATCATCCTCAGAGACCGGATCAGGAGTGGTACCCGGGTCCTTAAAAAAGGAGCTCAACACTACTGGTTTGAGGAGGGAAACATGAAAGGAGTTAGGTACTCTTAGAGAATTAGGCAATTTCAGTTTATAAGAGACCGGGTTGATCTGTCTCAAAACTTCAAAGGGACCAATGAAACGAGGACCCAATTTGTACGATGGTAACTTCAGACGGATGTACTTGGAGGAGAGCCATACCTTGTCTCCTGGACGAAAGATGGGAGCCTCCAAACGTCTTTTGTCCGCATGCGTTTTCATACGTTGAGAAGCTTTCTCCAAAGCCGACCTGGTCTCTCTCCAAATGTCCGAGAAATTCTTTGACAAGGTATCGACTGCCGGAACATCCGACAATCCCGAGACAGGAAGAGGAATTCCGGGTTGCAGTCCAAACACAATCTGAAAGGGAGACTTTCCAGAAGATTCACTTACTTGATTGTTGTAGGTGAATTCCGCCCAGGGCAGTAATTCTACCCAGTCATTATGATGAGCGTTGACGAAGTGACGCAGGTATCCAGCCAGGATTTGATTGATCCTCTCCACTTGCCCATTAGACTGGGGATGATATGCAGAAGAAAAATCTAGTTCAATTTTTACCATTTTACAGAGTCCTCTCCAGAACTTAGAGGTGAACTGGACGCCCCTGTCGGACACGATGTGGAGAGGAAATCCATGTAGACGAAAGATGTGCTGGATGAAGTGAGTGGCCAGTTCTGGAGCAGACGGGAGGCCAGATAGCGGAACGAAGTGAGCCATTTTAGAGAAGCGGTCCACCACAACCCATACCACTGAGCAGCCAGAAGAGATGGGAAGATCTGTGATGGAAAAATATTTAGAGTTGAGAGTCCTCAGTGGTTGATACCTTTTAATGGCTAACTGAAAAGATGGTAACAAATTGCAAGCTTTCGAGACTACTCAGGTCTCTTCATCAGGCTGAACTAATACAAAATCTGAAGAATCACATATTTATACACAAAGACACAGAAAAAATGCAATAGGTAAGACAAGTGACGTGAAGCAGAATAGTCATTATGGCAGAGGGACGAAGATATACATCTTTACTGTACGAAGATCTGTGATGAAATCCATCATGATGTGCTGCCAGGGAGCGGACGGAATCGGAAGATGCAGAAGCCTGCCGGCTGGTAGATGTTTAACAGTTTTGTTACGAGCACATGAAGGACATGCTGCGACGAACTCCTGGATATCCTTGCCCATGGTAGGCCACCAGTAATACCGGGAGATGAGTTGCTGCGTCTTTTTCTGACCAGCATGGCCAGCCAACTTAGAAGAATGACCCCAGCGCAGAACACGAGTACGGTCAGAAGCAGACACGAAAGTCTTCCCAGGAGGAAGCCGGGCCAGATCAGTGGAGGCAACAGAGACTAACCTAGAAGGTTCAATAATGTGCTGAGGTTCCTCCTCCAGTTCAGGAGGCAAGAAAGCCCTAGAGAGTGCGTCTGCCTTGATGTTCTTGTCAGCTGGACGGAAATGAAGTACAAAATTGAAACTGGCAAAAAATAATGCCCAACGGGCCTGACGGGGATTCAGTCTTAAAGCAGATTGGAGATAGGCAAGGTTTTTATGGTCGGTGAATATGATTACCTGGTGATGAGCTCCTTCAAGAAGATGTCTCCATTCTTCCAGAGCCAATTTGATGGCCAACAGTTCGCGATCACCGACAGAGTAGTTCCTTTCTGCAGGAGAAAAAACCTTGGAAAAAAAAACACACGAGATCATCCGCCCGGTAGACGACTTCTGGGTCAGAACTGCTCCTGCACCTATGGAAGAAGCGTCAACTTCAAGAAAAAATTGCTCACTTGAATTAGGACGATGGAGAACGGGTGCGGAAGCGAAGGCTTTTTTGAGAGAAACAAAGGCCTCTTCTGCCTCGGAGGACCATTCCTTAGAGTTTACACCTTTCCGGGTTAAGGCTGTGATTGGAGCCACTCGGGTGGAAAAGTGTGGAATGAATTGCCGGTAGTAATTGGCGAATCCGAGGAACCTTTGTACGGCTTTTAGCCCAGACGGACGAGGCCAATTGAGAACTGCAGACAACTTCTCCGGATCCATCTTTAATCCTGTGGAAGATACAATGTACCCAAGGAAAGGCAAAGAGGACTGCTCAAAGAGGCATTTCTCATATTTGGCATAGAGCCTGTTCTCTCTGTCTTTGTAAGACCAGGCGTACTTGTATCCGGTGTGACGTCAAATCAGCAGAAAAAAATCAAAATATCGTCCAGGTAAACCACGACACAAGTATAGAGCAAGTCTCTGAAAATGTCATTAACAAATTCCTGAAAAACCGCAGGTGCATTGCTTAGGCCGAATGGCATTACCAGGTATTCATAGTGGCCGTCACGGGTTTTGAAGGCTGTTTTCCATTCGTCTTGCTCTCTGATTCGGATCAGGTTGTAGGCCCCTCTGAGGTCCAATTTGGTGAAGATCTTGGCCCCTCGGAGACGATCAAACAGCTCTGAAATAAGTCAATGGATACCTGTTTTTTACCGTGATTTGATTTAGACCCCGATAGTCAATGCAGGGCCGCAAGGATCCGTCCTTTTTCTTTACAAAGAAGAATCCAGCTCCTGCCGGTGACGATGACTTTCGGATAAATCCTCTAGCCAAATTCTCTTGAATGTAGTCCGACATGGCCTGAGTCTCTGCCTGTGAAAGAGGATAAACTCTCCCGCGAGGGGGTGATGCTCCTGGAAGAAGCTCTATCTGACAGTCATACGACCTGTGTGGAGGTAGTCTCTCAGCCTCTTTTTTCCCAAAGACGTCAGAGAAGGACCAATAGGCGGAAGGTAACCCTGGCAGGGTATCAGGCTGGACTGGAGGCGAAACAGGTTGAATCCGGGTTAAGCAACGATTCATGCAGGTATCTCCCCAACGCAGAACTTCTCCAGTTTTCCAATTAAGGACTGGTTCATGCATCTGGAGCCAAGGTAAACCTAGAAGCATGGGATGGGATAAACCAGGATATACATAAAATCGCATTCGTTCAGTATGCATTAGACCTACCCGGAGTTCCACCAACTCGGTTTGAAACTGGACGGGCTCTGTCAGCGGTTTGCCATCCACGGCGGACACCTGTAACGGATCAGGAAGACGCTGGACTGGTAAGCGGTAATGATCCACAACCGCTTGCTGGATGAAGTTCCCTGCAGCTCCAGAATCCAGTAGACAGTGTTCGGAGAATTTTATTGCTCCATAGGACACGGTGACAGAGATGTGTAAAGGGAGAGGACTGCTCTTTACCTAGGTTGGCCCCTCCTACCGAACCTAGGCACTGGAGTTTACCGACTTTTTAGGACAGAAATGAATCAAATGTTCAGAACTACCGCAGTAGTAACAACTTCCCTCCTTGCGACGTGCCTCCCGGCGGCGGGTGGCCAAACTTACATGGTCCACCTCCATGGCCTCGGAGGCGGAGGGTGAAGTACCTGTTTTGTACAAACAAGAGTCCAGGTGATAGGACCTTTTGTCCCGCTTGATCTCCATGGAGCGCTCCTGAAAACGCAGGTCAATTCGGGTTGCCAAGGATATTAGCTCTTCCAAGAGAGTAGGTCTGTCCCGTCCCGCCAGCTCATCCTTGATTCTTCCGGATAGGCCTTCCCAGAAGTTAGCAACCAGGGCCTCATTGTTCCACGACAATTCAGACGAGAGGGTGCGGAATTTAACAGCATACTGAGCTACCGTGAGAGTACCTTGGCGCAGGCGGAGCAGAGCTGATGCAGTCGAAGTGGTACGACCAGGTTCATCGAAAGTCCTGCGAAAAGCCTCTAGGAAAGATTGAAGATCGTTAACCACCGGATCCCCTCTCTCCCATAGCGGGTTTAGCCAGGCGAGGGCTTCTCCTCCCAGGTGTGACATGATGAAGCCCACCTTGGCTCGGTCAGAAGCAAACATGTGCCCCAAGATTTCGAAGTGTAGAGTGCACTGATTGAGGAAACCCCGACACAGAGTAGGATCACCCTGGAAACGGGTAGGAGCCGCCAGACGGGGACCTTGATTTGCCATGGGAACTGGTACCTGATTATTGATAGAAGAGTCAGGTGCAGACGAGGACCCTAAGGGAATCCATGCGGGTAGACAAGCTGCGTAGATAAGTCGTGATCTTGTCCTGTTGAACTCCCAAACGGGCCACCTCCTGGCACAGATCCGTGGTCGGAGGTCTCTGGGATCCACCGGGTTCCATGGCCGGAGCAATCTGTAACGAATGGAAGCGGAGGCAGAGGTGTGAAGTTCACATTTGTTTTTATTTTTTAATGTGGAACCTCGAGACCGCGGTTCGGGGGGCTCCGAAGGGGGCGTAACTAGTGAGCCCCGGGTACCCGTAGTAAGGCCCCTCGAACAGGACCAGAATGGAATACCCGGAGGACACAGGTGCTACCTCCAGTTAGACCCCGGACACGTGGCAGCTGTCCCAGAGGGACCAAAAGGGAAACAAGTATTTACAAAGTCCGTGGAAAGTTCTTGACGGAGAAGGGTAAGGTCCTGGTCCAGAACGGATGGTAGAAGGCTGGCTTCAGTGACCTTGTCACGGTCCACGGGTACGGATGGCTGATGGCGGAACGGGATGACACTTGCGCCAGTAATAGCCGAGATTGTCCAGATTAGCCAGATACGGGTTAGCAATGATCTGAGGAGACAAACAGTATCAGCGAAGCACAGAGACTGCAGATGCAGCGCAGACAGAACAGGCACAGAACCGGATGTAACAATGATAGAACACGTTGCTCCGGCACTCCCCTAATGGTGGAGTGACCAGATATAGTACTGAGTGCTCAGCCATTGGATAATTAGCTATTTCAAAAGATGCACGCTGCCCCTTTAAGAGAGGCGGTGGGCGCGGCCTCGCGTCCTAAGCCGACTGTCTGGAGGCCTGCCAGCAGCGTGCCAGGAAGTGGAGAAGGACTCAGGACGCCGGAGAGCAGATGGGACAGGAGACCCCAGCCCACGCACAGACCGCCGCAGAGGGACAGCCCGAGGAACAGGTGAGTGAGCAGAACGGAGTGCAGAGGCAGCGCTGGGACTGGGTGTAACAGGGACATAGCTCCCACCCTTGTTTATTTGAAGCCTCGTTGTATATTTGTAAGTAGTTATTTGATTTGTGACATATTGCATTCTGTTATGAGCTCCTACTGCTTTGGCACCGAACTGGTTCAGGATTGAGCCAACAGGAGGTGTATACTGCAGGAGGAGGAGTTAATCTTTTGTGCTTAATGTATTGCTTAGTGTCCTCCTAGTGGCAGCAGCATAACACCACGGTCTGTGTGTCCCCCAATGAGCGTCTCGGAGAAAAGGATTTTACGGTGAGTACACAAAAATCTCCTTTTTTGGCTGCCTCAACATTGCAATACAATGACATAAGAGGCAATCAAAACATTGTATCTACCCAAAAATGGTATCCATAAAAAATGTCATCTCAGGTCGCAAAAAATAGACTACCACCCAGTCCCAGATCCTGAAAAGTGGACACGCTACTGGTCTTGGAAAATGGCGGCATAAGCGAAGAAAAAAATTCTTACAAATTTCGGAATTTTTTTTCACCACTTACCGTATATACTCATGTATAAGCCGACTTGTGTATAAGCCGACCCCCTAATTTTGCCACAAAAAACTGGGAAAACTTATTGACTCGCGTATAAGCCTAGGGTGGAAAATGCAGCAGCTACTGGTAAATTACAAAAATAAAGAGATGCCAATAAAAGTAAAATTAATTGAGACATCAGTAGTTTAAATGTTTTGAATATCCATACTGAATCAGGAGCCCCATATAATGCTCCATACAGTCCATGATGGGCCCCATAAGATGCTCCAAACAAAATATGCCCCATATAATGCTGCACAAAGGTTAATAATGGCCCCATAAAATGCTCCATAGATTATGCCCCCATATGGTGCTCCATAGATTACCGGTATGCCCCATAAAATGCTCCATAGATTATGCCCCATATGCTCCATAGATTATGTTCCACAGATCATGCCTCATGTTCCACAGATTATGCCCCATATGCTCCACAGATTATGCCCCATATGCTCCACAGATTATCCCCCATATGCTCCACAGATTATGCCCCATATGCTCCACAGATTATGCCCCATATGCTCCACAGATTATGCCCCATATGCTCCACAGATTATGCCCCATATGTTCCACAGATTATGCCCCATATGCTCCACAGATTATGCCCCATCGGAACCAGATTATGCCCCATAGGATCCACAGATTATGCCCCATAGTATCCACAGATTATGCCCCATATGTTCCACAGATTATGCCCCATATGCTCCACAGATTATGCCCCATATGGTCCACAGATTAATGCCCCATATGGTCCACAGATTATGCCCCATATGCTCCACAGATTATGCCCCATAGGATCCACAGATTATGCCCCATAGGTTCCACAGATTATGCCCTATATGCGCCACAGATTATGCCCCATATGTTCCACAGATTATGCCCCATATGTTCCACAGATTATGCTCCTTAGTTCCACAGATTATGCCCCATATTCTCCACAGATTATGCCCCATATGCTCCACATATTATGCCCCATATATTCCACAGATTATGCCCCATATATTCCACAGATTATGCCCCATATATTCCACAGATTATGCCCCATATGCTCCACAGATTATGCCCCATATGGTTCACAGATTATGCCCCATATGGTCCACAGATTATGCCCCATATGGTCCACAGATTATGCCCCATATGGTCCACAGATTATGCCCCATATGGTCCACAGATTATGCCCCATATGCTCCACAGATTATGCCCCATCGGAACCAGATTATGCCCCATAGGATCCACAGATTATGCCCCATAGGATCCACAGATTATGCCCCATAGTATCCACAGATTATGCCCCATAGGATCCACAGATTATGCCCCATATTATCCACAGATTATACCCCATATGTTCCAGATTATGCCCCATATGTTCCACAGATTATGCCCATATGCTCCACAGATTATGCCCAATAGGTTCCACAGATTATGCCCCATAGGTTCCACAGATTATGCCCCATATTCTCCACAGATTATGCCCCATATTCTCCACATATTATGCCCCATATATTCCACAGATTATGCCCCATATATTCCACAGATTATGCCCCATATGCTCCACAGATTATGCCCCATATGGTCCACAGATTATGCCCCATATGGTCCACAGATTATGCCCCATATGGTCCACAGATTATGCCCCATATGGTCCACAGATTATGCCCCATATGGTCCACAGATTATGCCCCATATGGTCCACAGATTATGCCCCATATGGTCCACAGATTATGCCCCATATGGTCCACAGATTATGCCCCATATGGTCCAGAGATTATGCCCCATAGGATCCACAGATTATGCCCCATAGAATCCACAGATTATACCCCATATGTTCCACAGATTATGCCCAATATGTTCCACAGATTATGCTCACAGATTATGCCCCATCGGCTCCACAGATTATGCTCCATCGGTTCCACAGATTATGCCCCATATGCACCACAGATTATGCCCCATCTGCTCCACAGATTATGCCCCATCTGCTCCACAGATTATGCCCCATAGGTTCCACAGATTATGCCCCATAGGTTCCACAGATTATGCCCCATAGGTTCCACAGATTATGCCCCATAGGTTCCACAGATTATGCCCCATAGGTTCCACAGATTATGCCCCTTAGGTTCCACAGATTATGCCCCATATGCACCACAGATTATGCCCCATGTGCTCCACAGATTATGCCCCATATGGTCCACAGATTATGCCCCATGTGCTCCATAGTATAGGTCCCTTATGCTGCTGCTGCCGCTGCAACTAAAAAAAAAAAAAAAAAAATGATATACTCACCTCTCGTCGCTGGGGGCCAGGTGCCGGTGTCCTGAGCAGGCGGGGACACCGGCGCGCTAAGGGGGACAGGTGCCGGTGTCACCGCTCGCTCAGGGCCCCGGCACCTGAGATATTTAGCTGTACCTGGTCCACCGCTGCGTGCCGCTGTCTTCCGGGTCCTCTTGTCAGTGAGCGCTCAGGCAGAGGGCGCAGCGCGTACTAACTTAGTCATCGCGCCCTCTGACCTGAACATTCACAGCTAGAGGACGCGAGGACACAGCGGCGAGCAGCAGTGGAACGGGGACAGGTAAATATTGCATATGCTCACCCCTCCACCGGCACGTCTCTGCAGCCCCTGCTCTTCTCCCGCAGCTCTTCCTTCCTACAGCGATCACGTGCTCCATAGATTATGCCCCATATGCTCCACAGATTATGCCCCATATGTTCCACAGATCATGCCTCATATGTTCCACAGATTATGCCCCATATGCTCCACAGATTATGCCCCATATGCTCCACAGATTATGCCCCATATGCTCCACAGATTATGCCCCATATGTTCCACAGATTATGCCCCATATGCTCCACAGATTATGCCCCATATGCTCCACAGATTATGCCCCATCGGAACCACAGATTATGCCCCATAGGATCCACAGATTATGCCCCATAGTATCCACAGATTATGCCCCATAGGATCCACAGATTATGCCCCATATTATCCACAGATTATACCCCATATGTTCCAGATTATGCCCCATATGTTCCACAGATTATGCCCCATATGCTCCACAGATTATGCCCCATAGGTTCCACAGATTATGCCCCATATGTTCCACAGATTATGCCCCATAGGTTCCACAGATTATGCCCCATAGGTTCCACAGATTATGCCCATAGGTTCCACAGATTATGCCCTATATGCGCCACAGATTATGCCCCATATGTTTCACAGATTATGCTCCTTAGGTTCCACAGATTATGCCCCATAGGTTCCACAGATTATGCCCCATATTCTCCACAGATTATGCCCCATATGCTCCACAGATTATGCCCCATATATTCCACAGATTATGCCCCATATGCTCCACAGATTATGCCCCATATGCTCCACATATTATGCCCCATATGGTCCACAGATTATGCCCATATGGTCCACAGATTATGCCTCATATGGTCCACAGATTATGCCCCATATGGTCCACAGATTATGCCCCATATGGTCCACAGATTATGCCCCATATGGTCCACAGATTATGCCCCATATGGTCCACAGATTATGCCCCATATGGTCCACAGATTATGCCCCATATGGTCCACAGATTATGCCCCATATGGTCCACAGATTATGCCCATATGGTCCACAGATTATGCCCCATAGGATCCACAGATTATGCCCCATAGAATCCACAGATTATACCCATATGTTCCACAGATTATGCCCAATATGTTCCACAGATTATGCTCCCACAGATTATGCCCCATCGGCTCCACAGATTATGCTCCATCTGTTCCACAGATTATGCCCCATATGCACCACAGATTATGCCCCATTGCTCCACAGATTATGCCCCATTGCTCCACAGATTATGCCCCATAGGTTCCACAGATTATGCCCCATAGGTTCCACAGATTATGCCCCATAGGTTCCACAGATTATGCCCCATAGGTTCCACAGATTATGCCCTATAGGTTCCACAGATTATGCCCCTTAGGTTCCACAGATTATGCCCCATATGCACCACAGATTATGCCCCATGTGCTCCACAGATTATGCCCCATATGGTCCACAGATTATGCCCCATGTGCTCCATAGTATAGGTCCCTTATGCTGCTGCTGCCGCTGCAACTAAAAAAAAAAAAATTATATACTCACCTCTCGTCGCTGGGGCCAGGTGCCGGTGTCCTGAGCAGGCGGGGACACCGGCGCGCTAAGGGGGACAGGTGCCGGTGTCACCGCTCGCTCAGGGCCCCGGCACCTGAGATATTTAGCTGTACCTGGTCCACCGCTGCGTGCCGCTGTCTTCCGGGTCCTCTTGTCAGTGAGCGCTCAGGCAGAGGGCGCAGCGCGTACTAACTTAGTCATCGCGCCCTCTGACCTGAACATTCACAGCTAGAGGACGCGAGGACACAGCGGCGAGCAGCAGTGGAACGGGGACAGGTAAATATGCATATGCTCACCCCTCCACCGGCACGTCTCTGCAGCCCCTGCTCTTCTCCCGCAGCTCTTCCTTCCTACAGCGATCACGTGCTCCATAGATTATGCCCCATATGCTCCACAGATTATGCCCCATATGTTCCACAGATCATGCCTCATATGTTCCACAGATTATGCCCCATATGCTCCACAGATTATGCCCCATATGCTCCACAGATTATGCCCCATATGCTCCACAGATTATGCCCCATATGTTCCACAGATTATGCCCCATATGCTCCACAGATTATGCCCCATATGCTCCACAGATTATGCCCCATCGGAACCACAGATTATGCCCCATAGGATCCACAGATTATGCCCCATAGTATCCACAGATTATGCCCCATAGGATCCACAGATTATGCCCCATATTATCCACAGATTATACCCCATATGTTCCAGATTATGCCCCATATGTTCCACAGATTATGCCCCATATGCTCCACAGATTATGCCCCATAGGTTCCACAGATTATGCCCCATATGTTCCACAGATTATGCCCCATAGGTTCCACAGATTATGCCCCATAGGTTCCACAGATTATGCCCATAGGTTCCACAGATTATGCCCCATAGGTTCCACAGATTATGCCCTATATGCGCCACAGATTATGCCCCATATGTTCCACAGATTATGCTCCTTAGGTTCCACAGATTATGCCCCATAGGTTCCACAGATTATGCCCCATATTCTCCACAGATTATGCCCCATATGCTCCACAGATTATGCCCCATATATTCCACAGATTATGCCCCATATGCTCCACAGATTATGCCCCATATGCTCCACAGATTATGCCCCATATGCTCCACAGATTATGCCCCATATGGTCCACAGATTATGCCCCATATGGTCCACAGATTATGCCCCATATGGTCCACAGATTATGCCCCATATGGTCCACAGATTATGCCCCATATGGTCCACAGATTATGCCCCTTAGAATCCACAGATTATACCCCATATGTTCCACAGATTATGCCCAATATGTTCCACAGATTATGCTCCACAGATTATGCCCATGGGTTCCACAGATTATCCATATGCACCACAGATTATGCCCCATCTGCTCCACAGATTATGCCCCATATGCTCCACAGATTATGCCCCATATGCTCCACAGATTATGCCCCATATGCTCCACAGATTATGCCCCATATGCTCCACAGATTATGCCCCATATGCTCCACAGATTATGCCCCATATGCTCCACAGATTATGCCCCATATGCTCCACAGATTATGCCCCTTAGGAGCCACAGATTATGCTCCATAGGATCCACAGATTATACCCATATGTTCCACAGATTATGCCCAATATGTTCCACAGATTATGCCCCATATGTTCCACAGATTATGCCCCATATGCTCCACAGATTATGCCCCCATAGGTTCCACAGATTATGCCCCATATGCGCCACAGATTAAGCCCCATATGCGCCACAGATTATGCCCCATATGCTCCACAGATTATGCCCCATATGTTCCACAGATTATGCCCCATATGCGCCACAGATTATGCCCCATAGGTTCCACAGATTATGCCCCACAGGTTCCACAGATTATGCCCCATAGGTTCCACAGATTATGCCCCTTAGGTTCCACAGATTATGCCCCATATGCACCACAGATTATGCCCCATGTGCTCCACAGATTATGCCCCATATGGTCCACAGATTATGCCCCATGTGCTCCATAGTATAGGTCCCTTATGCTGCTGCTGCCGCTGCAACTAAAAAAAAAAAAAATGATATACTCCCTCTCGTCGCTGGGGGCCAGGTGCCGGTGTCCTAAGCAGGCGGGGACACCGGCGCGCTATGGGGGACAGGTGCCGGTGTCACCGCTTGCTCAGGGCCCCGGCACCTGAGATATTTAGCTGTACCTGGTCCACCGCTGCGTGCCGCTGGCTTCCGGGTCCTCTTGTCAGTGAGCGCTCAGGCAGAGGGCGCAGCGCGTACTAACTTAGTCATCGCGCCCTCTGACCTGAACATTCACAGCTAGAGGACGCGAGGACACAGCGGCGAGCAGCAGTGGAACGGGGACAGGTAAATATTGCATATGCTCACCCCTCCACCGGCACGTCTCTGCAGCCCCTGCTCTTCTCCCGCAGCTCTTCCTTCCTACAGCGATCACCTGGTACCGCTCATTAAAGTCATGAATATGTGCATATTCATGACTTTAATGATCGGTACCATGTGACAGCTGCAGGAAGGAAGAGCTGCGGGAGAAGAGCAGGGGCTGCAGAGACGTGCCGGCGGAGGGGTAAGTATAATCTGACACCCCCACTCCCCCACCGACCCCCGGTATATGACTCGCGTATAAGCTGAGAGGGGCACTTTCAGCCTTAAAAAAATGGGCTGAAAATCTCGGCTTATACGTGAGTATATACTGTAAATAAAAAAAAAAAAAAACTATCCATGTTTTGTAAGTGCATACTCGTACTGACCTAGCAATTAGTGAACATGGTGAATAAAAAAGCAAAACAAAAAACCATTGTGGAATTGCACTTTTTTCACAGTTTCACCGCAATTGGAATTTTTCCAACGTTTTCCAGTACACTATGTGATAAAATGAATGGTGTAATTCAAAAGAACAACTCGTCCCACAAAAAACAAGCCCTCATATGTCCAGAATCATAGAATGGTAGAGTTGGAAGGGACCTCCTGGGTAGTGTTGAGCATTCCGATACTGCAAATATCGGGTATCGGCCGGCATTACCCGGCAATTGAATCAGAGGCTATTTTACTATGTAGAAGTGTATGAACTATAAATATATATATATATATATATATATATATTAATATATATATATTATATATATATATGTGTATTCTGTGTGTGCATATTTAGTGTTTACAAGGAAAGAAAGGGTTTTTTTTAGTTCCGATATTTCTGTCCCATAGACTTGCATTGGATTTCCGGTATCGGAATCGGGTATTGCCGACACTTTTTGGTATCGGCGATACCCATTCCGATCCGATACTTCTTGATATCGGGAAGTATCGCTCAACTCTACTCCTGGGTCATCTAGTTCAACCCCCTGCTCAAAGCAGGATTCACTAAATCATCCCAGACAGGTGTCTGTCCAGCCTCTGTTTGAAGACTTCATTGAAGGAGAACTCGCCACCTCTCGTAGCATCCTCGTCCACTCATTTATCACCCTCACTGTCAAAAAGTTTTTTCTAATATCTAATCTGTCTCCTCCCATTCAGTTTCATCCCATTGCTTCTAGTCTATACTTATGCAAATGAGAATGAAGATGATCCTTCTACAATGTGACAGCCCTTGAGATATTTGTAGACCGCTATTAAGTCTCCTCTCAGTCTTCTTTTTTTGCAAGCTAAACATTCCCAAATCCTGTAACGTTCCTCATAGGACATGGTTTGCAGACCGGTCACCATTCTGGTTGCTCTTCTCTGAACTTGCTCCAGTTTGTTGATGTCTTTTTTTAAAATGTGGTGCCCACAACTGGCACAGTATTCAGATGAGGTCTGACCAAAGAGGAGTAAAGGGCAATAATGACCTCACGTGATCTTGACTGTATGCTTCTGTTAATATATCCCAGAATTGTATTTGCTTTTTTTGATGCTGCATCACACTGTTGACTCATGTTCAGTCTGTGATCTATTAGTATACTCAAGTCTTTTTCACATGTGCTGTTGCTTAACCCTATTCCTCCCACTCTATATATGCTTTTTTTAGTTTTTATTGCCCAGATGTAGTACTCTGCATTTTTCCCTGTTAAAAACCATTCTGTTAGTTGCTGCCCACTGTTCCAGTTTATTTTATACTCCACATTTCCGGTCTCCCATCACCCCTTGAGAAAGGCAATTCGCAGAAACGCGCGTCGGGGAGGGCGCACCAGGTCGCATGGTATATTCATATATTCACCCTAAGGCCGGGATCACACATGCGAGGAAAACGTCCGACGGTCGCATGTGAAATCCCAGCTCTGGGATGCAGCCGCGCACTCCACTCCAGAGTGCCGGCGCCAGAGCTGGGATTTCACATGAGACCGGCGGACATTTTCGTCGCATGTGTGATCCCGGCCTAACAGGTATCATCCTTTAAATCCATGATAAGTTTCTTGGGCTATGAAAGTTCTTTTGATGCCTGCACTATGGCACTTTATGACTATGTGATACCGTGCAATATGTAACCCAACTATTGTATTTATCTGTTAGCATGATATGCACTATGATTTTTACATAGTTATCTATTGCATGTTACCCTGTGCCATAGCATTCAACTGTCATCCGGGATTTGTGCAATATAATTAAGATGGCTATGTGCCTTATATGTGAGGTAATTAATTTGTACATTTCCCCTGACACATTTTGACCTGTGTTTGCTCCCTGTCTTCCATGTGCTATTTGTTCAATTGACCTCTGCCACACCTTCAGTTTCCTCCATTCCTGGTATATTTTTTGTAATAAAATTATTTTTATTACATATATACATATCTCTTTTGGGATTATTTCTATTGCATTTTTTCCTTGTGTACATTCAATTTGTAGTGCTTGTCCCGCAATGTCTAGCTTCAATGGCCCATCAGTATTAGAGTAATATTTGTTTGTTGCTTTATTGCTATCTTTTATGGGTATGTTATTCATGAAGTGGTTATGGTATAGCAATGTATTGTATTTCTTTTTTTTTCTTTCAGAAAGTAACCTTTAAGGCTGGTCCACAACTGCAGTTTTTGTTCTTTTCGGACAGTAGCAACAATGAATGGGGCTTTAAGTTTACAGTGACTGCATTCGGCTTGCCAGATATTTCCCTGTCTTGGAGTTCAGATTTACAGATACTTGTTGCACGCTTAATGGGGCGTCTTGCCTCCCGGTCTATGGCGATGAAGTCCTCATGTGGTAAGAAATTCCTGTTACTAAGGCTACTTTAACAGAGGCATAGTTTGTGTTCATTTTTATGAGCCAAAACCAAGCATGAAACCAACAGAGAAAAAGCGTAGTGGAAAGATATAGGCCTCTTCCAAATTTTGGCCACGCTTCTGGCTTTAGCTGGCGCTATGTCATTAACTGAAAGTCTTGTTCTTATGTCTCTACAACTTTTTTTTTTTTTTTTTTACATAAGACATTTTAATTATGCTAACTAGAAAAATGCATTTGTTTCAAGATAGAAAATTTTTGTCATTTCATTTTTTAACTGTAAAATATTATTTTTTACAGTGACAGTTACCCTGACAAAAAGTGAATTCATTATTCTTCAGCTTTCCTTCATGGCAAACATTTGCATTTCTAAATTATATGTGTGTATGTACATAGTACACCCCCTTTTTGAAAAGTGACATTTTTATCAATATTTCACTGAACACAGGAATAACTTCCAAAATTTTCAGAAGACTGAGTTCCAATAATTAATAATTATTTAGTACTAGCTGAAGAGCCCGGCTCTCTTCTATATATATATATATATATATATATATATATATATATATATATATATATATATATATATATATACATAGCTGAGTGTATAGCCCCGCCCACTCTGCATAGCCACATTCACTATAATATCCCACATCATCCCGTCAGCCAGAGCCACTGGACTACTACCCCTAATATCCCACATCATCCCGTCAGAACCACCGGACTACTAATATCCCACATCATCCTGTCAGCCATAGCCACCGGACTACTACCCCTAATATCCCACATCATACCGTCAGCCATAGCCACCGGACAACTACACCTAATATCCCACATCATCCCATTAACCAGAACCACCGGACAACTACCACTAATATCCCACATCATCCTGTCACAGCCGCCAGACATCTACCCCTAATATCCCATATCATCCCGTCAGCCAGAGCTACTGGACTACTACCCCTAATATCCACATCATCCTGTCAGCCAGAGCCACCGGACTACTAATATCCCACATCATCCCGTCAGCCAGAGCCACCGGACTACTACCCCTAATATCCCACATCGTCCTGTCACAGCCACCAGACTACTACCCCTAATATCCACATCATCCCGTCAGCCATAGTCACCAGACAACTACCACTAATTGTTAGAACTCTCCTGTTAGTATTTTTTTTATCTTGTTGGTCACATGACCTTTTTTGCCTATTTAATCCTGCTCCGCCCTTCTGGCTTTGCTGGACTTCATTGTAATTTCTACTTTTAAGCTAGCCGGGTGCTTTGTTACCTTTCTACGTTAGTTTTGCTTGGTCTTCGGACCTCTATGTTCTATGTTGTTTGTTTGTCTTTTACTGCTACAATTTCTGTTAGGAGATGTCCATCTTTTCTCCCAGTCCCTAGTTCTTGTAGGGATCCCTCCCTCGCATCTATAGGTCTTCGTACAGACTAGCTGAGGACTCTAGCGGTTCTGATCGCAGGATCAGGTTCCCCGTTACATCGTAGGGATCTAGCTTAGTTCTATCGTAGGGACAGATATCCCTCTTTCCTTAGTGCTTGTAGCAGAACATAACACTAATATCCCACATCGTCCCTTCACAGTTGCCAGAGTACTACCCCTAATATCCCACATCATCCCATCAGCCATAGCCACCAGACTACTACCACTAATATCCCACATCATCCCGTCAGCCTGGGGTCAGAACCAGAGCGCTGAGTGGAATGGCCCTAACTCCATACCGGGGATCCCATTAAGAGAGGCCTGGGGTCAAAACCAGAGCGCTGGATGGATTTGCCCTGACTTCCGTATCAATGATCCCTTTAAGAGGCCCTGGGGTCAGAACCACAGCGCTGAATGGAGCAGTCCTAACTTCCATACTGGGGATCCTTTAAGAGAGGCCTGGGGTCAGAACCAGAGCGCTGGATGGATTTGCCCTGACTTCCATATCAATGATCCCTTTAAGAGGCCCTGGGGTCAGAACCACAGCGCTGAATAGAGCGGTCCTAACTTCCATACTGGGGATCCCTTTAAGAGAGGCTGGGGTCAGTACCAGAGCATGTGAAGGCAATTGCCCTGACTTCCATAACGGGGATCCCTTTAAGAGAGGCCTTGGGTCAGAACCACAGCGCTGGATTGATTTGCCCTGACTTCCATACAAATGATCCCTTTAAAGCAGGGGTCTCAAACTCAATTTACCCGGGGCTGCTGGAGGTAGAATCTGGGTGAGTCTGGGCCGCATCAGGTTTTCCACAAGAAAAGCTCTTACAAAAACATTCCAATGTTATCAAATGTCCCAATGGGGACAGTGTTGATGATGTATGTATAGTGCTGTGGAGTTAATAGTGCAATATCAATGAATAAATATTATCCTTAATATTATGTTACAATACCAGGATCTGAGGATTTTCTGTTTCGAGGTCAAGAGCTCTCTGATGTGATGTTGCTGCCTGTCTCGCTGTCTTCCTCTTTTGACACTGCAGTGTGGTGGACAAGTAAACATTAACTGGTTAACAGCAAGAAGTCATTCCCCCCAGCGCTCATCCATACCCCCAGCGCTCATCCTCCCCCAGCGCTCATCCTCCCCCAGCGCTCATCCTCCCCCAGCGCTCATCCTCCCCCAGCGCTCATCCTCCCCCAGCGCTCATCCTCCCCAGCGCTCATCCTCCCCAGCGCTCATCCTCCCCAGCGCTCATCCTCCCCCAGCGCTCATCCTCCCCAGCGCTCATCACCCCCATTGCTTTTTCCCATCACTCCCATCATTGCTTTTCCCCCATCACTCACATCATTGCTCTATTTCCCCATTGCTTTTCCCATTACTCCCATCATTGCTTTTCCCATCACTGTTTTCCCATTGCTTTTCCCCATTACTGCCATCATTGCTTTTCCCCATTACTCCATCATTGCTTTTCCCCATTACTGCCATCATTGCTTTTCCCCATTACTCCATCATTGCTTTTCCCCATTACTGCCATCATTGCTTTTCCCCATCGCTCTCCTACACACACACACACACACACACCACACCACCACTCACACACACACACATACAACCACCTCTCACCTGTCCACACACACACACACACAAACACCACCTCTCACCTGTCCACACACACAAACACCACCTCTCACCTGTCACCAAAACACCACCTCTCACCTGTCCGCAGCATCACCGCCGGTGCCTGCGCTTCCTCGCTCTGACAGAGCAGGCCGCTGAATGATGACGTCATTCAGCGGCGCTGCTCTCTGTGTCAGAGACAGGAAGCGCGGGCAGCAGCAGGAGATGAGGTGAGTATGCCCGGCGCCGCCATCTTTCTGTAGTACCGCTCATTAAGCTTATGAATATGGGCGGCACACCTATGAGAGGAATGGCGTCCATATTCATGACCTTAATGACCGGTACTACGAGTGACTGGGATTTCACATGCGGTGTTTCTCGCATGTGAGATCTCAGCCGAGGGCCGCAAAGTATATACCGAGGGCCCATGAGGTGGGGGCCGCAAACTCGTTTCCCGAGGGCCGCAGTTGGCTCGTGGGCCACGAGTTTGAGACCCCTGCTTTAAAGGGAATCTGTCACCCCATTTTTGCCCTATGAGATGCGGCCACCGCCATCAGGGGCTTATCTACAGCATTCTGTAATGCTGTAATAAGCCCCGATGTCACCTGAAGGAGAAGAAAATCGAGTTATATTGGCGTTGCGGTCCGATTCGGGGCCTCCCATCTTGTAGCGAAGCCGGCCTCTTCTTTCCGTCCCGACGCGGCTCCTGCGCAGGCGCACTTCTCTGCCCTGGTGAGGGCAGAGCAGAGTACTACAGTGTGCAGGCGCCGGACCTCTCTGACCTTTCCCGATGCCTGCGGACCGGACCGCGACGCCCATCGGACCTGACCGGACGGCGGACCACCCCTGGGTGAGCATAATACAACTCATTTTTCTTCACTTTCAGGATGACATCAGGGGCTTATCTACAGCATTACAGAATGCTGTAGATAAGCCCCTGATGGCGGTGGCCGCAACTTATAGGGCAAAAATGGGGGTGACAGATTCCCTTTAAGAGAGGCCTGGGGTCAGTACAAAGCGCAGAGTGGATTTGCCCTCACTTCCGTTACCGGGGATCCCTTTAAGAGGGGCCTGGGGTCAGAACCAGAGCGCTTATTGGAATTGCCCTAACTTCCATATTAATGATTCCTTTAAGAGACCGGTCAGAACCACTACGCTGAGTGGAACGGTCCTAACTTTCATACCAGGGATCGCTTTAAGAGAGGCCTGGGGTCAGACCAAAGTGCTGGATGGATTTGCCCTGACTTCCATATTAATGATCCCTTTAAGAGGGAAGATGTGCCTATGGGATGGAGGATGTGTGATGGGGATATGGGAACAGGAGGGGGGATTCATTTTTGTCATCTGCTCTCTGTTCTTTTCTGAGGGGCAGACAATGGCTGGGAGCTTCTTATGTTCCCGGGGATCCTAGATTTCTCCCACCCACTCACTGTCTGCTGAGGTGTTCTCGTGGAGTGAGAAAACTGTTGCTCAGAGCAACCAATCACAGCTCAGCTTCTTTTAAACATGATTCGTGATTGGTTCGTGATACCCACACACACACATACATACACACATTCAATTTTATTTATATAGATAACTCAATGCAAAATCTTCAGTTTTATTCAAATTCGTTGATAAAAAATGAATACACCCCACATTAAAAGCAACTATATAAAGTATTTTGTATGACTTCCATGATATTTAAGAACACCACCAGGTCTTCTGAGCGTGAAGTGAACAAGTTGGTGAGATATTACAACATCTATCTTAATCCATTCTTCAAGAACGACCTCTTTTAGAGCCTGGATGCTGAATGGAGAGTGTCTCTTCAGGACTCTCCATAGGTGTTCGATTGGGTTCAGTTCAGGAGACAAACTTGGCCACTGAATCACTTTCACCCTGTTCTTCAGAAACGCATCAGATGTGTAGTACATAAATGAAATGTACCATCCCAATGCCACTGCACTCACGCTGCCACCACCATGTTTCATTGTAGACTCCATGCATTTTTCTAAAGTTGTTTTTTTAAGTGAATGGTGCCAACAGTGAGTGAAGCATGTGGTGCCCTTATGTGTGGGGGCTGAATGAGAGCTGTTGGCATTGGGGAGTTCCTATGAAACTCCAGTCTAGTAACAATTTTAGAAATTGTTCTTGTATTCAGTGAGATATTGATTGAAATCATATGTTTCACAAGGGTTGTACTTATGCATGCTGAGCATTATATACACAGTGGCATGTAAAAGTTTAAGCACCCCTAGTCAAAATTGATGTTATTGTGAACAAGTAAGCAAGTTGAAGACGAAATGATCTTTAAAAGACCTAAAGTTAAAGATGACACATTTCATTTGTATTTTAGGGAAAAATATATATGTTTTAATCATTTACATTTAAAAAATTGCAAACGGGAAAATGGGACTATGCAAAAGTTAGTACCAAGTAGCGCACCCCCTTTTGCAAGTATCACAGCTTGTAAACGGTTTTTGTAGCCAGCCAAGAGTTTTTCAATTTCTGTTTGAGGGGTTTTCATCCATTCTTCCAGTTCTGTGAGATTCCTGGGTCGTCTTGCATGCACTGATATTTTGAGGTCTAGCCACAAATTTTCAGTGATGTTCAGATCAGGGGACTGTGAGAGCCATTGTAAAACCTTTAGCTTGCTCTTTTTGATGTAGTCTATTGGGGATTTTGACGTGTGTTTAGGATCATTATCCATTTGTAGAAGCCATCCTCTTTTCAACTTCAGCTTTTTTTTACAGATGGTGTGATGTTTGCATCAATAATTTGATGAAATTTCATTTCATTGGCTGCAACACCACCCCAAAGCATGATTGATTTACCCCCATGCTTAATGGTTGTTGAGGTGTTCTATTCCTGAAATTCTGCGCCCTTTTTTCTCCCCACACACCTTTAATCATTGTGGCCAAAGAGTCCTATTTTAATCTCATTGGTCTACAGGACTTGTTTCCAAAATGCATAAGGCTTGTTTTGATGTTCTTTTGCATACTTTTGACACTGAATTTTATGTTTGACTCGGGAGAGGTTTTCATCTGGTGACTCTTCCATGAATGCCATATATTTATATTTGTGCAGGTGTCTCTGAACACTAGAACAATGTACAACAACTTCAGAGTCTGCTAAATCTGTCTGAAGATCTTTTGCAGTCAAGCGGGGGTTCGGATTTACCTCTAGCAATCCTACGAGCAGCTCTCACTGAAATTTTGGTTGGTCATCCAGACCTTATCTTGACCTTCACTGTTCCTGTTAACTGCCATTTCTTAATTACATTTCGAACTGAGGAAAGGGCAACTTTAAACGCTTTGCTATCCTCTTATCGCCTTCTCTTTCTTTATGGGCTTCCAACATTTTCTGAGTGCTAGGCAGTAGCTTAGAAGAACCCATGGCTGCTGTTTTATGGAACAAGGTTAGAGGAGGCTGGGTTGTTACTAAGCTGAGGAAATTGTCATCACCTGGCCTTTCCAAATGATGATAGTGAACAAGCCATAACCCTAACAGGCTAATTAACACTTGAAACCGTGTTCACAGTTATCTTAGCACAAAAATCTTGCCCAAACTCTACCACCTGACCACTTTCCTTTTTGTAATTTTTAAAATTTAAAAAATGACTATTTTTTTTGTTGTCTAAAATGCAAGGGAAATGTGTTATCTTTAACTTTAGGCCTTTTAGAGATTATTTCATCTTCAACTTGCTTAACTGTAACAAAAAACACAAATGAGCGTTTTTTTAAATGTTTTTAACATGTGTGTTTAATATGGATTGGTCTTTTTGAATAAACTTGATATGCTTTGACTATATATCTGCTTGGTGATCCTTTAATATATGCATGTGCCTCCTTTTTTGTGTTTTTTGTTACTTATAGTTATCCCACATGCAGTAGTGATCCAGTTTATTCTTATTATATTATTCTGAGGTGGTGCCCACTTAAATCTCCTTTCTTGGCAACTTGCTTAACTGCTCACGATAACAATAATTTTGATCAGGGGTGCCCAAATGTATATGTGAATGTGTGTGTATGTATGTATCTGTGTGTGTGTGTGTGTGTGTATGTATGTATATATATATATATATATATATATATATATATATATATGTACAGTACAGACCAAAAGTTTGGACATGCCTTCTCATTTAAAGATTTTTTTTGTATTTTCATGACTATGAAAATTGTATATTCTCAGTGAAGGCATCAAAACTATGAATTAACACATGTGGAATTATATACTTAGCAAAAAAGTGTATAACAACTGAAATTGTCTTATATTCTAGGTTCTTCAAAGTAGCCACCTTTTGCTTTAATGACTGCTTTGCACACTCTTGGCATTCTCTTGATGAGCTTCAAAAGGTAGTCACCGGAAATGGTTTTCACTTCACAGGTGTGCCCTGTCAGGTTTAATAAGTGGGATTTCTGGCCTTATAAATGGGGTTGGGACCATCAGTTGTGTTGTGCAGAAGTCTGGTGGATACACAGCTGATAGTCCTACTGAATAGACTGTTAGACTTTGCATTATGGCAAGAAAAAAGCAGCTAAGTAAAGAAAAACGAGTGGCCATCATTACTTTAAGAAATGAAGGTCAGTCAGTCCAAAAAATTGGGAAAACTTTGAAAGTGTCCCCAAGTGCAGTTGCAAAAACCATCAAGCGCTACAAAGAAACCACTACTAAGGACAGGCAGCAAGCAGAAGAGACTTGTTTGGGCTAAAGAACACAAGGAATGGACATTAGACCAGTGGAAATCTGTGTTTGGTCTGATGTGTCCAAATTTGAGATCTTTGGTTCCAACCACCGTGTCTTTGTGCGACGCAGAAAAGGTGAATGGATGGACTCTACATGCCTGGTTCCCACCGTGAAGCATGGAGGAGGTGGTGTGATGATGTGGGGTGCTTTGCTGGTGACACTGTTGGGGATTTATTCAAAATTGTAGGCATACTGAACCAGCATGGCTACCACAGCATCTTGCAGCAGCATGCTATTCCATCCGGTTTGCATTTAGTTAGACCATCATTTATTTTTCAACAGGACAATTACCCCAAACACACCTCCAGGCTGTGTAAGGGCTATTTGACCAAGAAGGAGCGTGATGGGGTGCTACGCCAGATGACGTGGCCTCCACTGTCACCAGACCTGAACCTAATCGAGATGGTTTGGGGTGAGCTGGACCGCAGAGTGAAGGCAAAAGGGCCAACAAGTGCTAAGGATCTCTGGGAACTCCTTCAGGATTGTTGGAAGACCATTTCCGGTAACTACATCTTGAAGCTCATCAAGAGAATGCCAAGAGTGTGCAAAGCAGTCATCAAAGCAAAAGGTGGCTACTTTGAAGAACCCAGAATATAAGACATAATTTCAGTTGTTACACACTTTTTTGTTAAGTATATAATTCCACATGTGTTAATTCATAGTTTTGATGCCTTCAGTGTGAATGTACAATTTTCATAGTCCTGAAAACACAGAAACATTTTTAAATAAGAGGTTGTAGCCAAACTTTTGGTCTGTACTGTGTATGTGTATATGTGTATATATATATATATATGTATATTATATATATATATATATATATATATATAATATACATATATATATATATATTGTGTGTGTATATATATATATATTTATTGCTCAGCATAAGTGAGTAAATATATATCTTTAATTACTTATATTTCCTTTATAGAATTGGGACCTGTTGCAGATTTGCCATCTGCAAAGATAACTTCAGTTGTTAGCTCTCCTTTATGGAAATCTGTATTTAGTAGTCAAGTGTACATGGAAACAAAAGCAAACCTCCAAGACCAAGGAAGTATTGAGGTATCTTACTTAATATTAATTTTTGTCTAATAATTCCTTTTGTATTATGGCTAAGTGATACCTCCATATAGTGACCATATTTTCTGCTCCATATTACTGCTGTATGTGGCTGACAGCCAGAAACTTAACCTATTTCTACTAGATTGAAGAAGCTTTAGGGTATGTGCAGACAATCAGGAACTAACAGCGCTTTGGACGCAGCGCATGTTCACAGCGTCCAAAGCGCTGCCGGCTCATTGAACGCAGGTGAATCTACATGTGATCACTGAACTGTGCGGATTCACCACGTCCAAAACATTGTATGGGTGAAATTTCTGGAGAGACGCCGCATGTCCGTTTCTGTGGGTGAGCCGTGGGCGTCTCTGAGCGCATGGTTGTCATGAAATTTCTTGAAATCCCATCCACTATGCTTTAAAATCTGGATGCTGCAGAAGTACGCAGCGTCCAACCCGCATTGTTTACTAATCGTCTGCACATATCCTTAATCTCATTATGTACATTTACACTGTTTCTGGATTAAAGCCTAAACCAAGTGGTGCAAGTGTATGGCTCTTGATCATTGAGGTTAAAATGTGTAATATTCATTATAGATTCATGATGGAATACTTTGCTGCACATGTCTTTATACAATCCTATGATCTGGTGGGTAAAGGATGACACCTACTGAGTTCTCAGCTAAGCGGCTTCAGCTGTGATTTGTTGTGTTTTTTTCCTGTGGACATTTGCTTTTCCTTCTTTATGGTGTGGCTGTGTTTGATTAGCCGGCTTCACAGAAGAGAAAAGAGGAGGTACTCAATTTATAGGGAACCTTTCATTTCCTTTTTAGCACGTAAACTGTCCCCAGTGTGTTGTTAGTGATGCAATGTTTATCACTAACCTTTTTTTTTTCAATGAAAAGCAATGGTCTAATCATGTGCAAAAAGAACTTTATATAGTTATGTTATTTCTGCTCATTTAGTCACAGGGGTGTGCTTCATTTTATTCAGTCACGAGGTTGCTCCGATGTCACTCAAATCTGCTTTGAAAAATCACGCGCTTGCAGAGTGCATCGTAGAGGCGCGCATGCGCAGTGTCGATGGGGTAGCCGTGCGTGTGGCTCTGCCATTTACTGCGTAAGCGCAGTGTTTTTCAAAGCGGATTTGAGTGATGTCGGATCAAACCCCCAGGAACATCATTGAAATTGTGTGGGTGGCGCCAACCGTGACTGAATAAAATGAAGCACACCCCTTTGACTAAATGAGCAGGTATGATCAATTATATAAAGTGCTTTTTGCAGACTAGACTGCTGTTTTTAATTAAAAAAAAAAAATTGCATCACTAATAGCGCACTTCGGACAGTTCTTACATTCTAAAAAAGGACACGACAGGTTCCCTTTAAAAGCAAAAAATCTAATCACTGTTCTTTAGATGTTTGTCCTTCAGAATGTTGTCTTCTTGAATATTAACAGTGTTTGTAATATTAGAATACAGTACGGTGGTTTAATACTAGTGACCAGTTAATTACCCCCTTGTCTTAAACTCACATTGTATTGAGTTGTCAATTGTAAATGGGAGTCTGTAACATTTGTAAGAATTGTATGTATATTTGTGTGTTTCTATATATGTGTATATATCATACAGTACTGTGCTATAGCTCTGAATAAATGTGGAAAAACTGCTGCAGATTAAGAATGCTTTCTGAAATAGGTTTACTAGTTTTTATCAACCATCAAAATAATAGTGAATGAACAAAAGAAAAATCTAAAATCAATATTTGGTGTGAGCGCCCTTTACCTTCAAAACTGCATCAAAGCATCACTTCTTTGTACACTTGCACACAGTTTTTTTTAAGAAATTCAGCAGAGAGGTTGTTCCAAACATCTTGGAGAACTAACCACAGATCTTCCCTGGATGTAAGCTTCTGCAAATTCTTTTATCTCTTCATGTAATCCCAGACTGACTCCATGATATTGAGATCAGGGCTCTCTGGGAGCCATATCATCACTTTCAGAACTCCTTGTTCTTTATGCTAAGTTTGAAGATGGTTCTTAAATGGAACCGGATATCACCAAACGCTATTCACCTTCATGTATTGAGTTAATCCGCGGGCGAATAGTATTAAAATCCTGTGTAGCCAGCTGACTTGGAAGCACAGTTACATAAAGAAAATGAAGTTTTAATCATGGTGTAATCGCTGTAACTGCTCTCTTTGAGTCGCCCTGGTGGTGCAGGAGAGTGTTTACGGCAGCGCTCAGTATACTGGTAACATCACTATTATCGCACCTTCAGTGACAGTCGGCCTGCAGTGTGTGAAGAGTGAGCAATCACTCAAAGGAGTCCTGGAAGTGATGAAATACCCCGACAGAGACCTGCTCTCAACTTTGTCTGTCTGGTAATGCCTGAAGATACACACAGATTTGTGCGAGCCTGCATCCACAAAAGGTCTGTGGTTGGTTCTCCAAGATGTTTGGAACAACCTCCCTGCTGAGATCCTTCAAAAACTTTGTGCAAGTATATCTACAAGAATTTATGGTATTTTGAAGGGTGGTCGTGCCATATATTGATTTTGATTTAGTTTGCTCATTTGTTCATTCACTTTGCATTTTATTAATTGATAAAAATAAACTATTAACACTTCATTCTTATTTTGCAGCATTTTTTCCACACCAGCACAAATCTTTTACATACATCTATGTATATATAAAAAAATAAATAAAAAAATTTATATTTCTACATATCATATACAATCTCTTTAAAGGGAACCTGTCACCAGGTTTGACCGATATGAGATGTGGCCACCACATTACAAGCCTGTTATACTGCATTCTTTAATGCTGTATATCTGACCCCAACCCGACCTGCAAGACGAGAAAAATAGCTTTTATTATACCCACCTGCGGGGCGGTCCTGTCCGTGGGGTGTTGCTGATCCTGGTGCGGCGCCTCCATTCTTCTTGCGATGTCATCCTCCTTCTTGCTTCGTGTGTCTGATGAGTAAAGTACTGCGCGTGCTCCGGGGCTCTTTCACCTTTCCCAGCACCTGCGCACTGCAGTATTTTACTCTGGTCAGGGTAGAGAAGTACGCCTGCTCAGGAGCGCGATGCCAGGGAGAGTGTGGATGACGTAGGGACTCGTCATCCACACGAAGCAAGAAGGACGATGGCATTGTAAGAAGGGAGGCGCCAGACAGAGGCTATGTGCACACGTTCAGGAATGTTTGCAGAAATTTCCTGAGCAAAAACGGACTTTTTCAGCGAAAAAAACGCATGCGTTTCTATCGCGTTTTTACCGCAAAATTTTCCTGAACATTCTAGGTCAATAATATAGCGGGAAAAACGCACATTTAACGCGAAATTAATGGACATTCTGCGTTTTTTCCGCGGGAAAAAACGCACCATGTGCACAAAAATTGCGGAATTCATTCTAAATAATAGGATGCTTCATTCATGCGTTTTTTTAAGCGTTTTTGCCGCAAAAGAAACGCGAAAAATACACAACTTGTGCACATAGCCTAAGACCAGTGACGCCCCTCGGACCGGACCGCCCTGCAGGTGAGTTTAAAAAAGGTCTTTTTCCTGTCTAGGTGGTCAGGTTGGGGGCAGGTATACCGCATTATAGAATGCTGTACGTCAGGCCTGAAAGGTAGTATGCTTATCTAATATTGGTCAAACTTAGTGACAGATTTGCTTTAATAAATAGCAAAAACTGCTGTATTCTTTGGTTTTACATATAGCATCATAATGAGGAAAAGTATCCCTATAAGGTCTAAAAAAAATTTAGAGTTGAGAGTCCTCAGTGGTTGATACCTTTTAATGGCTAACTGAAAAGACGGTAACAAATTGCAAGCTATTTTAGACCTATAAGGTCTAAAATTCTGTAAATACAACTTCAGATGAAGAGCACATGACAAATTACCGGTACACTGTGTTTTTGTTTAACAAAATTAGACAGAAATGCAGAAGCAGTTTGTGAAAAATTAAGTACACCCTTTGAATCAATAGCTTGTGAACCACAGTTAGCAGCAATAACTTGAAGTAATAGTTTTCTGTATGACTGTTTTTCACGTTGTTCTGGAGGAATTTTGGCACATTTTACAAAATTTTTAGGCTGCCTTTTATGCACCGTTCTCTCATGTCCCTCCATAGTGTTTTATTTGGGTGTGGTTGATGTCTGCGCTTTGACTAGACCATTGATTCTTTTGTTTTTCAGCTATTCTTATATAGATTTGCTGGTATATTTTGGCGTTTTGGGTCATTGTTCTGTTGTTTGACCATTTTTTGGCCTATCTTTTGGTTTTGGACGGATGGCCTACCATTTGACTCTTGAATACTTAGGTTTACAGAGGAGTTCAAAGTTGACTTAGTGACTGCATGGAGTCTGTCATGTGACTGTAAAACCAGCCCTAATCATCACCTCTGTGCTTGACAGTTGGTATGAGATGTTTTGGTTTTCGCCAAACATCATCATTTTTTAGATATATATATATGGAAGAGGCTTTCTCCTAGCACCCTTCTAATCAAGTCATACTTGTTCAGTCTACTTAATATTGTACGGTCATGAACTTGAACATTTAACATGTTGAGGCCTGTAGAGTCTGAGCTATAACGCTTGGATTTTTTGCATTGAAGATTGGATGAATTTGCTTGCATGTCCGTTCCTGGGAAGATTGTCAACTGTCTTGAATGTTTTTCCCCTTTTTAAGTAAAAATTCTCATTGTAGAGTTATCAACTCCAAATAGTCTGAAAAACTGCCTTTATAACCTTTCCTAGATTGATAACCAGCAAGAATTACTTCATTAAGACCATTGTTGATATCTTTCCCACTTGGCTTTGTGTTAAAGAGTAACCATCATTTTAATTTTTATTTCATTAATCAATAGTAGGTGTGAAAATAAGCAACGTTGTTATATTTATTTTGTCAAAATTATCTTCTTTCTCTGCCAGGACTGATCAGTCATTCTCAAGATTCTCAAATCATAGGTAAAATCTGTATTCAGTGAAGACTGATAAGATTCTATGTAGAAAGCATGGGAAGATAAAGTGAAAATCTCTGTCCTCCTGCCTTTGCTGAACACAGATTTTATCCGTGAATTGAGAATTTTCAGAATGAGTTATCAGTTCTGGCGCAGACTGAAACAAATTTCTCTGATAAAAAAATATGATAGAATTGCTTATTTCCTTGTGTATTATTGATTTTATAAAATTACAATTATAAAGATGGTTCCTCTTTATTGCGCCAGACCAGCAAATTGCCAAAGCTTCTGCTTTTATAGGGAGGTCCCATCTGCTGATGTGCAGTTAATCAAGGTGATTAGCAGCTCCTGGCTGCTACTTACCCTACTCGTTCCTGTAAAGACAAAATGGCCGGATTTACATGTGTCCAAGTACAGAATGTAATGCACGGACCCACCATGAGTCTCTTACCCTAATTCGACAACCTCATAGGCATATATGAAGCGGTCAAATCCTTGTAAAACTTGGATGTGTGAATCCAGTCAAAGGTTATATTTCATTTTTCACACACTACTTTTGCATTTTCTTCTACTTTTTGTTACTGACATGGTGTAATTTGTCATTTATTGATCATCTGAGGTTTTATTACCTAAATTTAAGATCTTCTAAGACCCAGTTTTTTATTGTATACGGATATATAATTGTTGTACTTTGTTTTTCCCATGACTGTATTGGTTGTATTGAGAATGTGTATATTTTCTGCTATTCATTAAAGAGTGTCCAGAATTTGCTTGTTTTAGCCTATGCTTGAGTGGCTGTTACTAATGAGAGAAATCAAGTTTCTCACTATTTGTATGAGAAATTCAGCTCCTTATTCTATGGGACTTGCCACTAGCTAGCTATGCCACATGTTAACAAGGTCATTGCAGCAAATCCCTTACATGCCTGACTTACCGTATATATACCTGCTAGAAATAAAAGATCTGGTAGGAAGAGCCATGTCACAGGCTGAACCACCGCTGCAATTTTTACATTCATGACCACTTACAGCAGATGCTGAATCGAAATGCAACAATCCCTGTGAGCACAAATATATTTACTATGTACAAAAATAGTTGTCAAATAGAGCAAAAATGCAACCATAGTGTTGAGTTGGAACCTTATATTATGTAAATGCTCTTTTACATTATTATTTTATTTCCAGACTAAGAACTCTCATGCAGATGACTGTCGTAACTTTCTCCTTGACTTTGCAAACTCAGATCCTACCCAGGATTTCTGTGGCCCTAATTCTGAACTTTTCAAAGGCCTGGTACAAGCCGTTAGGAAACAACTGGCAAAGAATGATTTAGTAGCCGGTTCTGCGGTTGATCGAGCGGTGAACTGCACCTTTGCTGCACTAGTATATCTTACGCCACAGTTGTATGGAAAACTGCAAAGATATGGTAAATACATTGGTTGTATTAGCAGACAAAGATAGATAACGTTGGCCATACACATTTAGATGTATATCAGCCGTTTCCAGCCACCACATAATGTGTTTTGGTGTACCACCTGATACACCGATGGCAGATGAGGGGCTACCAGAGGAGTCTAGCAACGATTTACTTCCCTTACTGGAAGTGCATGCTGATTTGAATGTGCACATATACGGGAGGGGATGGGGTTCTGGGGCTGTGTAGCTTTTTTGTTTTTTAGCATTTTCTCTATGAATAATTTAAGATACAGCATTACTGTATGGAAATGATCTGAGATGAGTCAAAGTTTTGAAAGGGTCATATTAAAGGGAATCTTTCACCCTCTGGACGAATTTAAACTACGGTATATACTATGGGCATACAGGTAAAAAAAAATGGTTAAACCAGTCTTACCTGTATGCCTCTTAGCTGCAGTATAGATGTTGAGAAAAGCAGTTTTAATCTTATATGTTAATGATTTCTTCCAGGCTCCGGGGCGTGCGGTGCCTGGAAAAAATCCCTGCCTCCTGTCTTCATTATAATAGCACCCCACTACCATGCACATCACACTGACCTGTGACGTGCAGTTGTGGCGCTGCAATCTTTAGTCGCTGTACTTAGCATTCCTTCTGTCCCTTTGCAAAGTGCGATGGTAAATGCAGGATATTCATACACTTTTGGCTTAAGCCTCTTTCACACTTCAGTCGTGCGACGTCAGTCAAAATCCGTCAAAATGTGAAAAAAACGGATCCGCCATTTTTTTTTTGGCGGATCCGTTTTTTTCCCATTGACTTGCATTAGTGACGGATTTTGACGGATGGTCGTCCGTTTTTGACGGATCCGCCCAAAATTTGGCGTCCGTCCTTTCAAAAAAACGTCCAATGCAACGTTTGGTCCACCAAAATGGCGGATCCGCCGCATCCGCCGTTATCTATAATAGCCGCCTATGGGGGCGGATCCGCTGGCATCCGTCTTTGACGGAAATTGCCAGCGGATCCGTTGTTTACATGGAAAACCATTGAAAATGCTGACAAAACTGTCCGGGGTCTTCTCTCTCTCTCTCTCTCTCTCCATGTGTACCTGCATTTTCCGGGTAGAAAATTTTTTTTCCGGGTTGGAAAGTTCATGACGTCAAAAAACTGATCCGATTGCATCTGTTTTTACACTTTTCTGACGGATCCGCAATTTTCACTCTCTGGCGGACGTCGCACGACTGAAGTGTGAAAGAGGCCTTATATTTTACTTTTGGATTTGAGAACCCATCGTGTATTCACCTATGACATAAAGTAGAAAGAGAACATAATGTGCTCATAAAATGTCCCAATTTAGTAATACTAGTTAAAGTGGAGAGAGACTCCAATTATTTTCACTGTAAATGTGCAACCGGTTGGCTCCAGCCTTCCATGAGACTGTGGCTACACTGCGACACATTTAAAGTGCCGCACCACCATATAATGAAAGTGGATGGAGCCGCGTTGGGATTTGGGAGTCACCAAAAGTCCAACTAGTTTGACCTTTTTTGTTTACCTGTTACAGTACTTTTATGGTCAGTGTGACTCCATTCACTGGCAATATGCTGCGATGTAGCAGCTGCACACGATTTTTGGGTTTTCGACCCCTGTCGAAGCCAAAGTCGCTATGGACCCAAAGACTAAATGTTCCTCACTTGAATTTCTGAAGCCAGACTGCTCTTGTGAGGAATTCATTGCTGGGTCTACTCTTTAAAACGGTTGATGCCTGGTAAATGGATATTGGTGTCCTCTGTAAAATAATTTCATATTTTTTTCATTTCTTACAGTACTCAGTAGTGGCAATCTTGGTCTGAGTGAAGAATTTGCCCAGGTGTATGCTCTGGCAGATGGGATTAGAATATGGATGGTAAGAATCTGTTCTTCATGTAATCTGTACTTCCTTTATGACTCCATCACTGTTATTATTGGACGTTTTAATTGTGTTTCATTTCATAACCTGTACAGCTAGAAATGAAGCAGAAATCTCTGCATATCGGTGGAAGTGACAAACTTGTTGTTGATGGAGCAGAGATTAACCCAGACACTTTAGGTAAGACTCTTACTGAACTTACTGTAATAGATTGTCTGCACAGGCTGCCATTGTTTACACAGGACTATGTGCTGACAAGTACGACGACCTTTTGTGCAGCGCAAAAGATAATTTCATCCGTCGAACGATCATTGTCCTCATTCGTCTTGAGATCAGCAGCCTGTTTAGCCTTTATGATTATCATGAAATGTGTTCCTACTAATCTTAGTGAAAAAGGACCTTAGCAGAGGTTGTTCTATAATTAGAATTGACCAACTATCTAAAAGATAGGGGATAAATGTGTAACCAATAGGACCTTCTTTGAGAGCAAAAGTCCCATGTCTTCCCTCCCCCACCCATTCATTGTTTATAGGACTTATGAAGATGGCAAAGCTCGAGGTTTAGCGACCTTTGTGCATATCCTAAATGATGAATGGAGTAACAAGCTAGAAGCACTGCGGTCACATTAATAATCTAATCGACAGGGTTGCTGATATCCCCACCAATCTGATGTTGGCCATCACAAAGGCTTTTGTGAACCCCTTTAAGGTCCACAGTACTGTATTTAGTGAGAATATTTTGTCTCAGTATAATAATAATTTCTCGCTTTGTTTCATCACCCAAGATGTCCTTGCTGTAAACAGAATCTACTCCGTGCACTCACTCTGTACTTGGGCAAATTGTGTGTAGTCGGCCTTGTCAGTGTGCTTGCACAGCTTTGGGAACATTACTTTCTTAACACTGAACAATCTTTAGTTGTTCTTCCGTTATGTTTACACTATATTAAACCCACTTTACCTTGAGAGATTGTCATTAATCTGATTTCAACTTATTGAATGTGTCAGTTTGTAATATGTCCTTTTTTTACAGCAAAACAGTGCATTGAGAAGTGTCTATTACTCTTGAGCTTTCTGCCTACATCAAGGCCACCATTAGACAGCTTGATTTCAGCAGATGAAGATTTGCTATTAAACAGTCAGCGAAAAGGGTCAATTGTGGAGGCAGACTTTCAAGCTTCAAGTACCTCTCCCATTAATGCCTCTCCCGACTCCGTTCATCCTGGTCTGATTTCAAAGTTTCAAGTGCCTGAGCAGGGCTCTCAGAAAAAACAAGAATCCGAAATAAAATCTGAAGATCATAGATATGAGATTCCAGTTGTTACTCCGATCAAAACAACCGAAAAGCCTGAAGACTCTGCTTCTCCTCCCCCTACTCCAACTCGTAAGGCTCCATTTAATCGGGCACGGCTACGGCTCCTCTCGTTTCGCTCCATGGAAGAAACAAAGGTCTTGCCGTCTGTAAAGGAAAAGTATCCCATTGTAAAGAACATCTTAGATTTTGTGAAGGATCCAACAGTTTCCCATGAAAGGTAAAGACTGAAAATGTTACTTCACATTTATTTTTAGACCTTGAGGCTTTTAGCAAAAGGTATTATGAAAAATGCCAGCGTAAAATGATCAAAGCAGATCACTCATCTGTAGAAATTACTTCTAATTATCCTTTTATGAGGAAAGAATTTTTAATATGGAAGCACCTACAATACTGAAAAGTGAAGCTAATGTAGGTGTTGGAGGACTGCAGGGAGGGGAGATGAGAATAATTAGGAAGTTTAAAGTCATTCTCAAAACAAAGCTTTGTTAGAATCCATTACCATTAAAATGTCTTACCTCCGCTTACTTTGTAAGCCTTATGTTTGTAAGACTCTTTTCACACTGCCTTATCTGCTTCCAGTAAATGTATATCCAGGGAAGGGCTGCAACTTAAGGGTATGCCACACTAAACAACATCGCTAACGGGATCGCTAAAAAACGTCACTATTTAGCGATCCCGTTAGCGATGTTGTGTGCGGCATGCAGCAACGACGTGGCCCCTGCTGTGATCTCGTCCGTCGTCCTGATCGTTCCGGACCCTATTCTGATCGTCGGCGTCCCGCTGGGTAAGTATATATCGCTGAGTGTGGCACCTTTTTTAGCGATTTAGCGGTACTTTTGTACCGCTAAAGTCGTTAAGGAGATCGCTAACCGCGATAGCGTCCTTAACGACATCGCTAAATGTGGCCGACACTAGCGATATTGTAAACGATCCCGCTAGCGATCTCATTAGTATGCGACGCTAACGAGATCGTTAGCGGGATCGTGTAGTGTGGCAGTACCTTTACAGTGCCTACAAGTAGTATTCAACCCCCTGCAGATTTAGCTGGTTTGATAAGATGCAAATAAGTTAGAGCCTTCAAACTGCAAACGAGAGTAGGATTTATTAACAGAAGCATAAATCTTACAAAACAAAAAGTTATGTTGCTCAGTTGAATTTTAATAAATTTTAAACATAAAAGTGTGGGTCAATTATTATACAACCCCTATGTTTAATATTTCGTGGAATAACCCTTGTTTGCAATTACAGCTAATAATCGTCTTTTATAATACCTGATCAGGCCGGCACAGGTCTGTGGAGTTATCTTGGCCCACTCCTCCATGCAGATCTTCTCCAAGTTATCTAGGTTCTTTGGGTGTCTCATGTGGACTTTAATCTTGAGCTCCTTTCACAAGTTTTCAATTGGGTTAAGGTCAGGAGACTGACTAGGCCACTCCAACACCTTGACTTTTTCCCTCTTGAACCAGGCCTTGGTTTTCTTGGCTGTGTGCTTTGGGTCGTTGTCTTGTTGGAAGATGAAATTACGACCCATCTTAAGATCCTTGATGGAGGAGCGGAGGTTTTTGGCCAAAATCTCCAGGTAGGCCGTGCTATCCATCCTCCCATGGATGCGGACCAGATGGCCAGGCCCCTTGGCTGAGAAACAGCCCCACAGCATGATGCTGCCACCACCATGCTTGACTGTAGGGATGGTATTCTTGGGGTCGTATGCAGTGCCATCCAGTCTCCAAACGTCACGTGTGTGGTTGGCACCAAAGATCTCGATCTTGGTCTCATCAGACCATAGAACCTTGAACCAGTCTGTCTCAGAGTCCTCCAAGTGATCATGAGCAAACTGTAGACGAGCCTTGACATGACGCTTTGAAAGTAAAGGTACCTTACGGGCTCGTCTGGAACGGAGACCATTGCGGTGGAGTACGTTACTTATGGTATTGACTGAAACCAATGTCCCCACTGCCATGAGATCTTCCCGGAGCTCCTTCCTTGTTGTCCTTGGGTTAGCCTTGACTCTTCGGACAAGCCTGGCCTCGGCACGGGAGGAAACTTTCAAAGGCTGTCCAGGCCGTGGAAGGCTAACAGTAGTTCCATAAGCCTTCCACTTACGGATGATGCTCCCAACAGTGGAGACAGGTAGGGCCAACTCCTTGGAAAGGGTTTTGTACCCCTTGTCAGCCTTGTGACCCTCCACGATCTTGTCTCTGATGGCCTTGGAATGCTCCTTTGTCTTTCCCATGTTGACCATGTATGAGTGCTGTTCACAAGTTTGGGGAGGGTCTTAAACAGTCAGAAAAGGCTGGCAAAAGAGATCATTAATCCACACATGTGAAGCTCATTATTCTTGGTGCCTGAACTACTACTTAATACTTTAGGGGGACCAAACAGAATTCTTGTGGTTTGAGGGGTTGAATAATAAATGACACTCTGAATTTACTTTTAACGTTTTTTAAAAAAAAAAAAAAAAATTACAACAAAAATTTTTGCTGCAGTGCATTTCCCACTTTCAGGCTGATCTACAGTACAAATGTCACAATGTCAAGTTAATTCGCATGTGTCAACCAGCTAAATCTGCAGGGGGTTGAATACTACTTGTAGGCACTGTATATGTTTAATTGAAGCCTTCAGTAAAAAGCTAGAAACCTCAGTGTAAACTGCCTGAGCAAGGACTAAATTGGCTTTCATTGGGTGAATGTTGGGCCTCTGGCTTCACAAAGTCAAATGTGGCCAGTTTTTGCTCTTATGTTCCTGCTTCCTTTGTGTAGATCAGTTTTTTTTCTTCTTAATCTGCCATACGGTTTCAGAGATGTGTTTTTTCTTTCTATTTTTTTATTTCTAACTTTCATGGCCTTTACTGAGGGGGTGTGTGCCTGGTAGGGGCATATGACAGACTCGTGTAAGCGTGGCCCACTTGGTAAAGATCATAAAAATTTGCACCCTATGAAAATCTCCCACATCACTGGAACCGCATGGCAGATTTAAAATACAGACAGATTATGCGGAAGCTGCAGGAGTAAAATAGTAGCATAAACGGTCCGTTTTTGACCTGTGTCTGTAGCTTTCCCATTAAACAGACCCTACAGAATGCATCCTAAAATATCTAATTGATTCATTTATTGTGCTTCCTCCCACCAGTGTCCTGCAGGTCCTCTCCCTTAGAAGAGCTCAGGCTGAAAGCATTCTGAAGGTGCTGAAAATAATCCATGAGTGTCTAGAAACTCTGCGGCAGCCTCATTTCTTTCAGCCTCCCTGTGTGCTCTTTTTATTGGAGCTGCTTGCTTGCCAGAACGACTTCACCAAGTAAGTAAAGTACTGTGTAGCGTGATGCCTAACCAAGTTTCTGTGAAATCTGTGCCAACTATATCATTGACTTATGTAGTGGGACATCGTTCTGGTAAATATATCCCACTGTTAAAAAGAGGGCAGTGAGCTTATTTTTTTCTGCAAAGTGATTGAAATAAATTCTACAAAGTGCTACAAAAATGACATTGTTTCCTCTTGACTTTGAAGCTATTTTGGTCACCTGGAAGGCTGTGGAGCTGAACTGCATAAAGAAGTCCGGGAGTCGTACTACAGGCTTGTCGTGCTTTTAGTGAATGCTGTAAAGGGTTTTAACAGCCTTAATGACAGGTACATTTCATCCTTAATTTTGTGCTTCATGTGTTGTTATATACCAGTAAGAACTTACAGATGGTTTCTATAATAAGTAGAAATTATGAACTTTCACTGTCCTGATCTGTTGACCATATTGGTCATTTCTAACAGAAGCAAGAATAAAAAATGTTATTGGTGATTAAATTTTAAAGCCACAGATTGTGACAGACCAGGTTGTTGTGAATGGGCTTGAGATGAGTTCTGAGCAGAGGCTCCCTCTGGTGGTTACAAGCGGTACTGGTCTGTTCAGTGAAGATTGTGAGGACTGGGAATCAGGTGTTACTGACTGGTCTTATATAAGGGAGTCACCTTCCCATCAGGGTTGCCGGTGATCAATTGTTCGGGTCTCAATCCTTGATTCCTGTTTCCCTTGTAGCCTGCTGTGTCGTGTCTGCATCTCCTGCTAACAGATAAGACATTTTCTTCTTTTTGTTTCTGTGCTTAATTTTTGCATTTTGTCCTGCACTTCTGTAGGGGCCTTCTGGGTCCCCTCAGGGGGCTTTTGCCCTCTCAGTTTAGTTCAGCCACTGATGTTTGTACTTTTGCTTTTTCCAGTTTTTTCAGTGGCTGCTGTTTTGATTTTGTTACACCAGAGAACTAATTTAGGTGGTAGAGGTCGTGTGATCTCAGGTGTTTTTGAAATTAGTAGAGTTGGTGCTTTCAGGGTTTTTTTTTGGGATTGCAGTAAGTACCCTTTCTGTCCTTTTCTATTTAGTTAGTTTGGGCCCCAACGTTTGCTCATACTATTTTATGTCTGTGTCAGTATTTCGTCTTGTCTAACCGCCATTACATGTTTGGGGGCTTTCTATTATCTTTGGGGTTCTGCTCCGGGGCAGATAGCTTTCCTATTTCTATCTTTAGGTGTAGTTAGTTTCTCAGGCTGTGACGAGGCGTCTAGGACCAACGTAGGAACGCTCCACGGCTGCCTCTAGTTGTGGTGGTTAGTCAGGGTACTGCAATCTCATAGATTCCAACTGCTCTGGTGTATTGCCTTTTTGCCTGCACTCCTCAGCTACCGAATCATAACAGTATCACCGGCCTAAATTTAAAATTGTATGGTACTCACAGAAGGGAAAAATATTGTGAAAGAAAAAACGGTTGTCAGAGTTGTCAGAGATATTTTTCTGTTTGTTGCATTTTTTTTTTCCCTCTGTATCTCTGGGTGCTGGGGAGGATTTTTTGTTCTAAACTGGGTGTTCAATTGTCTTTCTCCTCGGCGTTTCATCCTCAGACCAATGGACAAACTGAGAGAACAAACCAGACATTGGAGACTTATCTAAGATGCTTTGTGTCTGCTGATCAGGATGACTGGGTCTCTTTTTTGCCTTTGGCTGAGTTTGCTCTTAATAATAGGGCTAGCTCTGCCACTTTGATGTCTCCATTTTTCTGTAATTCTGGGTTTCACCCTCGATTTTCTTCAGGACAGACGGAGGCTTCTGTCTGTCCAGGTGTTGACTCTGTTGTGGAGCGTATGCAACAGATTTGGGACCAGGTAGTGGAGAGGTTGTCCCTCTCTCAGGAGAGGGCCCAGCGGTTTGCTAACCGGCATAGGACTGATGGTCCTCGGTTTAAAGTAGGGGACTTGGTCTGGTTGTCCTCAAAAAATATTCCTATGAGAGTAGCATCTCCTAAATTTAAGCCTAGGTTCATTGGACCTTATAAGATCATGGAGATTCTTAATCCTGTTTCTTTTCGTTTGCTTCTTCCAGGGACATTTAAGATCCATAACGTGTTCCACAAGTCCTTGTTGAAGAGGTTTGTTGAGCCAGTGGTTCCTGCTGCTGTGCCTCCTGACCCTGTTTTGGTTGAGGGCAATCTGGAGTATGTGGTTGAGAAAATATTAGATTCTCGTTTTTCTAGACGGAAACTCCAGTATTTGGTTAAGTGGAGAGGTTATGGTCAGGAAGACAATTCTTGGGTGTTTGCTTCGGACATCCATGCTGGGAGACTCATCCGTGCGTATCATAGAACTCATCCTGACCGACCTGGTTGCTCAAATGAGGGTTCGGTGACCCCTCCTCAAGGGGGGGGTACTGTTGTGAATGGGCTTGAGATGAATTCTGAGCAGAGGCTCCCTCTGGTGGTTACAAGCGGTACTGGTCTGTTCAGTGAAGATTGTGAGGACTGGGAATCAGGTGTTACTGACTGGTCTTATATAAGGGAGTCACCTTCCCATCAGGGTTGCCGGTGATCAATTGTTCGGGTCTCAATCCTTGATTCCTGTTTCCCTTGTAGCCTGCTGTGTCGTGTCTGCATCTCCTGCTAACAGATAAGACATTTTCTTCTTTTTGTTTCTGTGCTTAATTTTTGCATTTTGTCCTGCACTTCTGTAGGGGCCTTCTGGGTCCCCTCAGGGGCTTTTGCCCTCTCAGTTTAGTTCAGCCACTGATGTTTGTACTTTTGCTTTTTCCAGTTTTTTCAGTGGCTGCTGTTTTGATTTTGTTACACCAGAGAACTAATTTAGGTGGTAGAGGTCGTGTGATCTCAGGTGTTTTTTGAAATTAGTAGAGTTGGTGCTTTCAGGGGTTTTTTTTGGGATTGCAGTAAGTACCCTTCCTGTCCTTTTCTATTTAGTTAGTTTGGGCCCCAACGTTTGCTCATACTATTTTCTTTCTGTGTCAGTATTTCGTCTTGTCTAACCGCCATTACATGTTTGGGGGCTTTCTATTATCTTTGGGGTTCTGCTCCGGGGCAGATAGCTTTCCTATTTCTATCTTTAGGTGTAGTTAGTTTCTCAGCTGTGACGAGGCGTCTAGGACCAACGTAGGAACGCTCCACGGCTGCCTCTAGTTGTGGTGGTTAGTCAGGGTACTGCAATCTCATAGATTCCAACTGCTCTGGTGTATTGCCTTTTTGCCTGCACTCCTCAGCTACCGAATCATAACACCAGGTCCTGCAGCAAATACAGAAGATTTTAACATTTTATATATATTTTTTGTTTAGGTAGCAGTATATGGTAAATGAATGTCAGGCAAGATCACAAACTTCAGTAGAACTAGCTTGGTGGATAATGTCTCTGGGGGTACCTCCCCTAATGACAATGAAGGGTTGGGCATGTTGATATTTAACATGCCTGATCCTTTTTTTTCTTCCCATGGGAAATAAACCAGCGCCAAATGTGTGATTTTATGTATTTTAGGTAGCATTGCTTTTTATGTTGCTTTTCTGGTACCTTTTCATTTTGCATCTGCAATTTTTTTTCCTAGTTTTGTAACTGTGAACGAATATTTTTTGTGAATTTAAAGAATTTGCATATCAAGCTCATGATTTTTATAGCTGACATTCAACAGGTTATCCATTTATATTTGTAAAATGAAAGTAGCTGCTTTTATTGCTTAAAACTAACGTACATGCAAATGTTATGTTAAAACCTTGATTTTATTTTTCATTTTTTGCTTAGGTCACTTCTTCCAGCTTTATCGTGTGTGCAGACTACACTCCTACACATGTTAGACATGAGCTGGGAGCCTCAAGATCTGTCGTTCTTTCAAAGTATTGAACTTCCAGAACTACTTCTGTCGATGTCTCAGGAGAACATAAGCATCCATGACAGTGTAGTGAGGTGAGAAATCTATTTTGGACCCTAGAACAAATTGTGCTCTTGTTATTAACGTCTGACTCCAAACAGTAGAATAAATACATTTCTCCTTTGCCTCATTGGGGGACACACAGACCGTGGTGTTATGCTGCTGCCACTAGGAGGACACTAAGCAATACAAGCACAAAATATTAACTCCTCCTCCTCCTGCAGTATACACCCTCTGTTGGCTCAATCCTGAACCAGTTCTTGCTTAGTGTCTGTAGGAGGCACTAGGGTCTGCTCTCAGACCCCACTTTTCTCCTTCGTCTCATTGGGGGACACAGGACTGTGGGTGTATGCTACTGCCGCTAGGAGGCTGACACTAAGTAAACATAAAAAAAAGGTTAGCTCCTTCTCCGCCGTATACACCTCAGCACTGGCCGCAGGCAAACCCAGTTCTTGCTTAGTGTCTGATAGAGGCACACGTCTGGTTATTTTTCCAGACCATTTTTTTTTTTTTTTTTTCCTTTCCCACGAAGATGAGATAGGGGCGACGGATCCTATTGAAAGGGTCCGATCTCCCCAAACCATCAACGGGCGAGCACGTGGAGTAAAGCCTCCAACGTATCCTCTCCCGCAACGTGGGACATGAATGCCGGACTCAGCCCTGACCACCCTAGGGTATTGAAACCCTAGGCTGTACAGAGGCAAGAGTTAGTCCGTGCGGCCCCCACTGCACCACCAATGCTAGACTGCGGTGCTGCAAGGAGGCGGACGGTCCCTCTCCTCACCCTCTGAAGGGGTGATGGAGTTAGGGTTCCTGCACCGTCCTACCTTTTTTGTTATGGAGCCCCCCTTTTTTAATCATCGCCTGAGCGAACGAAGACGGATTTCTTACCTCTCCAAAGGACGTGTGGCCAGGATTACTGGAGCGGGTAGGAACCAGCTGTTCGTTCCCCCTCCTCCACAAGGGGGTATCAAGTCGGCGTCCGCCTCCCGCCTGGACAGCCGCGGGGGTTGCGGCCAGCGCTAGGCCTTGGCCAAATTTAGTCCCCGGCTTTTCCCGGGGACTAGGCCGCGGGCCGGTGTTTACTGTCCGGCGTTAGCCGGAGGGTGGGCCGCGGTCGTAGGGGGGATCCGCCCCCGGCGGCGTCTCCTTCCGGCGGGCCCGCCCTCTGACTTTGGGGACCTCCTTTCGCCCGGCTTCTGGGCTGCGGTTTTAAAATTTAGTCCCCGGCTTTTGCCGGAGACTAGGCCGCAGCCTGAAGTAGGTGGGAGGCGCCTCTTGAGAGGCTCGACTACATGAGCACGCCTCCCTGACAGAGGAGCGCTCCTTTTTGAAAAATTTTGGAGCTCAGTTGTCTTCCTACGCCAATGCTATTTGGACGCTGTTTTTTAGGACGCAAGGGATACAGGACTGGGGTAAGTTGACACCGCTCAGGGGTTGCTACTACCTCCAGCCTGGTTGTTCCTCTTTACTTCGCACTTCTTTTTTTTTTTTTTTTGCCTCTCTGCTGACCGTCACATCCAGTTCATTGCGGACTCTGTGACAGATCCAGAATGTCCAGAAGATCTAAAGTTCATACGGTGCTGTATACCGCATGCATTGCCTGTAGGTCCCCTTTTCCGCACGCCCAGACTTCTCGGGTCTGCGAAGCCTGTGACTCTGAACGGGCTCAGGAACCCGCTCCTATAGCTGAGCCTAGTGCGTCAGGTCCCCCTGAGTGGGCCTTGTCCCTGACTCAATCTGTGGCATCATTAACAAGAGCGATCGAGTCCCTTCAAGCTCCCGATAGGAGCAGGGACAGTGGTTCACCCGTCTTGGCGACGTCTCATGAACCTCCGGCCTGCAGGGGCCGCGCTCTCACCAGGCAGACGCAGGGGAAGCGAACCCACACTGCGTCGCCTTTGCCGTCCGGGGCCTCGGCATCTTTCAGTTCCGTCTCTCGCTCTCCCTCACCTCTGGCAAGTGATCAGTATTCGGATTCTGATTCAGAAGGGTCCCTTAATTTAGAGGCACCAAATTGTCAGGACACAATTGACAGTTTGATTGAAGCTGTCAATCAAACTTTGGGGATAGACGATGAGTCCACCTTGACCTCCGGTCATAAGGTGTCCTTCAAAAGAGCCAGGCAAGCTCATAAGGTTTTTGGGACTCATCCTGAGTTTGAGGAACTAGTGCAGCGCCACCGAGAGAAACCGGACAAGCGCTTCGCAGGACAAAAGGCTCTCAATACTAGATATCCTTTTGCTCCTGAGCTTCTTAAGAAGTGGGCGGAATCTCCTGTGGTTGATCCTCCTGTGTCGCGTTTGGCGTCTAGGACGCTCCTCTCCCTTCCTAACGGTTCCTCGATCAAGGAACCAACGGATCGTCTGATTGAGAGTTTGGCCAGCTCGGTGTTTGAAGCATCGGGTTCTGCTCTCTCTCCTTCTTTTGCAGCGACTTGGGTTGCTAAGGCCATGATATCCTGGTCGGAGTCTCTAAATAGAGCTCTTCATGGTATAGAGGTACCGTCTGAAGTAACCGAGATTTCTAATCAGATAGCGCTGGCAGGAGACTTCTTAATTAATGCGTCCATGGATGCGGCAAATTGCTCAGCCCTAGCTGCTGCTAATGCAATTGCCATCAGAAGATCTTTGTGGCTGAGAACCTGGCGAGCAGACTCAATCTCAAAGAAATCGCTTACATCCTTACCATATCAGAGTGGTCGGTTATTTGGCGAAAGGTTGGATCAGCTCATATCTGATGCGACGGGAGGGAAGAGCAGTTTCCTTCCTCAGCAAAAGATTAAGCAGCCTTTTCGCCAACAGCTTCAGCCTCGCTTTAGGGCCTTTCGTAACCCAGGTTGGGCCGCGCCAGCTACCTCCAGCGGTTCAGGTCGGCCTAATCAAGCCAGAGATCGTCAGGTCTCCTACAGGACCAACCCTCTGGGAAGAGGGCGATCTCAACAACCAAGATCTAGAGGGTCCAAACCCCAGAGATATTCGGACAAATGACTGGAGGCAGAATCCGGTCAATTTATCCAGAGTAGGCGGCCGCTTACTCTGGTTTCGCCCCATTTGGCTATCAATTACTCACGACGAGTGGGTCAGAGAGTTAGTCTCCTCGGGGTACAAAATAGAATTTACCAGCCTTCCTTCAAATCGTTTTTTTCCCTCGCGCCTTCCCAAGGAGGAATCTCGGGTTCGCGCCTTATTCAGGCGGTCGAGTCTCTTCGGCACAGCGGGGTTGTCGTACCTGTTCCGGAAATCGAAAAAGGTCAGGGGTTTTATTCCAACCTGTTCATTGTACCCAAAAAAGACGGTACCGTAAGACCCATTCTGGATCTAAAGCGACTGAACCGGTTTGTCAGAATTCGTCATTTCTGAATGGAGTCTCTCCGTTCTGTCATTGCAGCCATGGAAAAAGGGGAATTTCTAGCATCAATAGACATTCAGGATGCCTATCTTCACATCCCCATATTTCCTCCTCATCAGAGATTTCTTCGGTTTGCCGTCGGCAAACTTCATCTTCAGTTCGCAGCCTTGCCATTCGGGCTAGCCACAGCCCCCAGGGTGTTCACAAAGGTCATGGCTGCTGTTGTGTCCATTCTGCACTCCAGGGGGGTAGTCATCCTGCCTTACTTAGTCGACCTCCTCATCAAGGGTCCGTCTTTTCAGACCTGCGAGGAAAGTGTCAGCATTACGTTAGACACCCTTGCTCGCCTGGGGTGGCTGGTGAATATGAAGAAGTCATCTCCCGTGCCATCTCGGAAGATCACCTTTTTAGGGATGAATTTCGACACCGCTCAGGGGTTGATAATTCTTCCTCAAGACAAGGCCTTGGTTCTCCGTCAAGAGGTACGGATCCTTCGCCAACCGATTCCTCACACCATCCGGTTTTGCATGAGGGTCCTAGGAAGGATGGTGGCAGCAATCGAGGCTATTCCATTTGCCCAATTTCATCTTCGCCCCCTTCAACATGCACTCTTGGCAGTATGGGACGGGAGCCCTTACTCCCTCAATCTTCGGTGCCGTCTGTCCCTGCAGGTCAGACAGACTCTAATGTGGTGGGCGAAGAGCACCACTCTTCAACAGGGTCGTTTGTTTCCTCCAAATTTCTGGTTGGTTGTCACAACGGACGCCAGCCTGCTCGGATGGGGAGCAGTGTTTCGTCACCACACAGCCCAGGGAACTTGGTCTCAGCAGGAATCGACCCTCCCAATCAATATTTTAGAGATCCGAGCTATTCGGCTGGCTCTTAGGCAGTTTCACCAGCATCTGGCGGGCCACCCAGTCAGAATACAATCGGACAATGCCACGGCAGTGGCATACATAAACCATCAGGGAGGTACCCGCAGCAGGGCGGCCATGCACGAGGTAAAACAGATTCTGACCTGGGCAGAGGTAAATCACTCTGTGATTTCAGCGGTCCACATTCCGGGCGAGGAAAACTAGGCAGCGGATTTTCTCAGCCGTCACGGCATAGCGTCAGGGGAATGGTCACTTCATCCCGAGATTTTTCAGCAGATATGCCGACGCTGGGGAACCCCAGATGTGGACCTGATGGCTTCCAAGATAAATGCCAAGGTGCCCAACTTCGTCTCCCGGTACCGGGATCCGCAGGCATTTGCAGTAGACGCTCTGGTCCTACCATGGAATCAGTTTCATCTTCCATACTTGTTTCCACCAATAGCTCTTCTCCCAAGGGTGATCAGAAAGATCAGGATAGAGGGGGTTCCAGCGATATTAATCGCTCCGGATTGGCCACGTCGCTCATGGTACGCGGAACTGGTACAATTGCTCGCCGACGCACCCTGGCGACTGCCAGAGCGCGTGGACCTTCTCTCCCAGGGCCCAGTTTACCACCAGAACTCAGCGGCCCTGTGTTTGACGGCCTGGCCGTTGAATCTTGGATCCTGACCAGGGCTGGATTCTCTAAAAAGGTCGCTGCAACAATGGCTAACGCCCGAAAGCCCGTTTCGGCTCGCATCTACCACGGTACTTGGAAGGTCTTTTTTGATTGGTGCAGGGAACATGATTGTTCCCCGCTCCTCTTTTCAATTCCAAACATTCTATCTTTTCTCCAGGCAGGCCTAGATTCAGGTCTAGCACCTAGTACTCTTAGACGACAGATATCAGCCTTGTCGGTTCTTTTTCAGCGAAAGATCGCGTCTAATTTTCAGGTTAGGACCTTTATTCAGGGGGTTGTCCATATAGTTCCTCCCTACAAGACTCCCTTAGAGGTTTGGGACCTCAATCTAGTCCTGGGAGTCCTGCAAGAGTCTCCTTTTGAACCTTTGCAGGAGGTTTCTCTGTCATTTCTTTCCTGGAAAGTGGTGTTTTTGGTAGCCATAACATCCATAAGGCGGGTTTCGGAGCTGGCTGCACTGTCTTGTCGAGCTCCATACTTGCTTTTCCATCAGGATAAGGTAGTGCTCAGACCAACACCACCTTTTTTTGCCTAAAGTCGTGTCCTCATTTCATATTAATGAGGACATTGTTTTGCCCTCATTTTGCCCAGCTCCGACGCACCGAGTGGAGAAGGCTCTCCATACGCTGGATCTGGTGAGAGCACTCAGGAGATATGTATCTCGGACGGCGTCCTTTCGGCAGACGGACACGCTGTTTGTTCTCCCTGAGGTCGCAGGAAGGGACTCGCTGCCTCTAAATCAACCTTGGCTAGGTGGATTCGGTTAGCCATTCAGGAGGCTTACCACATCAGAGGCGCGGTGGTTCCCGCAGGGATCAAGGCTCACTCCACCCGAGCGGTGGGTGCCTCCTGGGCCCTTCGGCATCAGGCTTCGGTGGAACAGGTTTGTAAAGCAGCAACCTGGTCCAGTCTGCATACCTTTTCCAAGCATTATAATGTCCATACCCAGGCTTCTGCGGATGCCAGTCTGGTAGAAGGATTCTTCAGGGCGCGGTTGCGCACCTATAGGCAATGCCTGTTATAAATTACACTGTGGAGTCGATTTCCCACCCAAGGGACTGCTTTGGGACGTCCCACAGTCCTGTGTCCCCAATGAGACGAAGGAGAAATATGGATTTTTGTGTTACTCACCGTAAAATCCTTTTCTCCGAGACGCTCATTGGGGGACACAGCACCCTCCCTAAAGAGCCGGCTGGCTTTATTTTGAGTTAACTCTATTCTCCTTAAGTCGGTATCAGCAGTTTTTTCTTCTGGATATACTGTATCTGTGTTAACTCTTGATTTATTTTTTAGCCTCCTACTGCTTTTTGCACTAAACTGGGTTTGCCTGCGGCCAGTGCTGAGGTGTATACGGCGGAGGAGGAGCTAACCTTTTTTTTATGTTCACTTAGTGTCAGCCTCCTAGCGGCAGTAGCATATACCCACAGTCCTGTGTCCCCCAATGAGCGTCTCGGAGAAATAGATTTCAGCTGCAGATGGAAGGAAGAGAGCCACAGTAATTCATTACTGATGGGTAGGCGGAGCCCCAGATCAGGATGTTACCTCAGATCAAAAGAGTGCTGACTGGCTGGCCCCTCCAGCTCGGGCTCCTCCTACTCAGCTCCAGTCTAAGATTTGAGGTCCAGAGGATGGTCGCTGCTGGAAGCAGCTCCTCAGAAGATGTTATTATTTTTATCGGACAAGAGACTTGGACATGAGTCTGAAAGGTCTCAGGGGTCTCAGCGCTGCTGGACCCCACCTCTCCCCTGGCGGATCTGTATTTTACATAAATAGTCCCTGCAGAATCCTTGCCGGCCCTGGGGGATGAGGAGAGCTTCCCTGGCGGGACGCAAACCACACGTGCGGTCACTGCGTTCCTCGCCCTGGGGGGAAGCATGGGCATAGCGCCAGAAACCCCTGAGGGTCCCTGTGGCGCTTTGGCTGGTGAGTACTCCACACAAAATTTTATTATTAATGTGTGAGTGCTTTAGCGTCTGATGGCAGCGCTATTACATGTATATCAGTATGCTTCAGCGCTGCGGTGACAGTGCTATTACATGTTTATCAGTGTATCTCACCAGCCTCTCCCTTGGCGGATCTGTAACTACATAATCGTCCCTGCAGAATCTTGCCGGCCCTGGGGATGAGGAGAGTTTCCCTGGCGGGGGCGCAAACCACACGCTGGGGTCACTGCGCTTCCCGCCCTGGGGGGAAGCATGGGCATAGCGCCAGAAACCCCTGGGGTCCCTGTGGCGTTTCGGCTGGTGAGTACTCCACATTTTGGTAAAATGTGTGTGAGTGTTTTTAGCGACTGCTGCGGCAGCCGCTGTACATATATATGCCGGTGACTAGTTTTTTCTATGTCCGCAGGAGGATGCCTGCAGGACGAGGGAGAGGGGAGTACGCGCTCTTTTTATTTTTGAATTTCGCGCCGCTTCTGAGCGCGCGCTTTACTGCAGCCTCCATTTTCGGCTCCTCTACATGGAGCACATGGAGGCAGAGCGCGGCGGCCATTGCTGATAAAGCGCTGCAAGCTGAAAGCTCCCCGGATCGTTCTCCTCCCCTCCCGGCAAGAATACGTGACCAGCTTGGTGAGTCGCTTCTAGCCCGCCGGGCAGAAGCTTAACTCCTTCACCTCCACAGCGCGGGCGCCGTCTGGGGCACTACTGAGTGACAGATTGAGCTGTCCTGCGGCTGTTCTCGCATAAGGGGCTCGCACACTCTTTTAATATTAATAAAGAGGCTGTGGGGAGTCTGCGACATTAATGCTGCCACTATACGTTTCCGCTGACGATCCTGATGGCGTCGCATAATATTGCGATCGTTTGTGTGTCATTTTTAATGTCGCTATTAGCTGCCAATCTGGGCGATCTCATTAGCATCGCATAGGCGATTAGCGATCTCCTTGACAACTTTGGCGGTCATTGCGTTATAAAAAACAGCGCAATTTTTTAGCGATCTTGTGGAACGTTTTCTGTTTAGAGTGGCATGGCTGTCCTGCAGCTGCGACCTTATAAGAGGCGCCTGAGATTCGCACACCCTTTTTTTTTTTTTTTTTTTTCATTATCAAGGTTGTGGGGAGTCAGCTACTTTAACCCCTTCTTAGGCGGTTAACTCTTAATGGGAGACAGCTGGGGTAGCTCTCGCTTTAGAGCTTTAACCCTTCAGCGTTTGTTTTTTTTTATTTAAGTACTGCTCTGGTTACTGACAGGTTTATCCTGCCATATACTATGCAAGGGCATGTCAGAGACCCTCTCCCAGATCCGCTACGGATCAGCCTCGCGTATCTGACACGCAGACCTCGACTCATACACGGTCAGAGGTTCCAATGGTGTCAAAATGGAGGCCTTCACTGGTTTCTATTGATGACCTTTTAGGTTATGGAGTGTCAACTAGATCCTCTCAAGGAAGCGACACAAATCGGTGCTTTCCTTCTCGCTTAGCGAAGAAGTCCGATTCGGTCAAGGAGGATCGGCAGGGACACCCTGCCTATCTCAGGGGCCGTACTAAAATTTCTGTGGAAGCCATGTGGACGTTACAGTTACCGGAGGAGGTAACTAGTCGTCCTGGTAAGTCGGCCCGGATGTTGCAAGGGTCGCATGGGTCGCGACGACCTTACAAACTATCCGTTTTTCTACGGAGTTATTTGTTAATTGGATCCTTCTCCTGAAGTGAATGTCCCTTTATTCCAGCTTAGCAAATCTTCCTGGTAAAAGGGAAGACGAGTCTGCAGGACACGCTGGACAGAAGAACGGAGATGGCAACAATTTCCATCTGTGTAGCCGTGGATCATAGATTCGGTATTAAGGATCTAGGTGTACTTGTTAAGTTCCCCTGAGCCGGTTGGACCGTCTAAGGACGGCGTGGCAAGTTTCCCTCTATCAAGGTAGATGGGCTTTTCTAGTTGAAGGATGATGCGTCACTGCTATCCAGGGCGCAATCCTCGGCAGTTACAGTCAGAAGAGCACTGTGACTTGGATGGGACGCAGTTTTCCAACAGGCAGCTATTTGACTGACCTCACGGAGCTGATGCCAAGGCAAAGCAAAAGAAGCAGCTTTACTGCAGCGCAGAGCTGTGACTTCTGCGTCTGGCAGGACTAGTGCCGATAGTTATCGGCAGTCCTTTTCGGTTCAAGGGATGATCTGACCAACCCTCTGGGGGTTTGTGTCGTCTCTCTCTTTTTTAAAAAAAAAAAAAAAAAAAAGAAGAGGGGGAATTCTCAGAAATTCCGCATACCCTGGAAACAGAACTTCTGTTAAGGCAGAAGTTGGCAAAAAAAAAAAAAAAAAAATTCGCTAAGGCGGACTGACTTCTGACATTCCGTCAGAGCCGAGCATGAAGTCGCTTCGCTCAGTTATGGCAGCCCTGTCGCAGAACGATCAATCGACATTCGCGACGCTTTTTGGCATGTTCCCGTCGGAAGACCTCACCCAGGTTGTGGCTCGACCATTCGGCTTGGCCTTAACGCCCAGAATTTTTACAACGATTCTGACGCCAAAATCTCATGGCAATCCTTCGAAGACGGGGACTTACGATTCGTCCCTGTTTGGACGGCCTTTTCGGTTGTGGCCTCAAAGGAGAAGTCGTCTCTGGAATCGTCGCAGGCAATCCTGTTTTTGAGGATGCATTTCGACACGGTACGGGCGGTGTTGTCCCTACCTCCAGACAAGCAGGCATGTCTGCGCCAGCATGTACAGACTATGAAGTCTGCGACAGCAGTGTCCCTTCGGAAGGTATGCGCCTTCTGGGTCTGACGGTGGCGTCCATGAGGTTTTTTCCCGTTTGTCCAATTTCATTCCAGAGCTCTCCATAGGCTCATTCTGAGTCGTTGGGATCAATCGCAAGGTTCGCTGGATTGCAGCGTCACCATCTTTAACAGGGTGCGAGAATCCCGAGGATGGTGGTTATGTCCAGGAGCGTTATCCCTGGGAAAGCTTTTCCTCCCTCCGAAGTGGTCGGTCATAACCACCAATGCCAGCCTGACGGGCTGGGGGGGTGTTTGGAACAATCTCTGGATTTAGGGGATATGGTCATCGGAAGAGTCTGTCCTTTCGATCAACATCCTGGAATTGAGGGCGATTTTCCTTTGCCTCCAGCATTGGATGGTCCTTTTGAGCGGTCTGCCGGTACGAGTGCAGACAGACAATGCGACGGCTGTCGCGTTTATCAATCACCAAGGCGGGACAAGGAGTTCCAGACTCATGGTGGAGGTGTCCCGAATTCTGATTTGGGCCGAGGGCAGTTTACCAGCCATTTCGGCGATTCACATTCCAGGGGTTCAGAATATTACAAGTGGACTTCCTCAGTCGCATGAAGATGGATCCCGGGGAATGGAGCCTCCACTCGAAAGTTTTTTGCACTACTGTGCTCCCGTTGGGGGACTCCCCAAGTGGTTTGATGGCATCCAGGTCCAATGCCAAGTTACCGACGTTCATGTCCAGGTACAAGGACCCGAAGGCTGTGGCGGTGGATGCTCTAGTGGCTCAGTGGGATCAGTTTGAGCTGATCTATGTATTCCCACCGATATCCTTACTTCCTCTAGTACTGCGTCGGATCAGACTAGAGAGAATTCCAGCTATTTTGATAGCTCCAGATTGGCCAAGGAGGGTGTGGTTCTCGACAATAATGTCGCGGTTGGCGGCACCTCCTTTTCCGTTTTCTCTTCAACCGGACTGGTTGACTCAGGGGCCCGTTGGTCATCCGGACTTGATGTCTCTGCCTTTGACGGCGTGGCTCTTGGGACCGAAATTTTAACCCGTTGAGGTTTTTTCAGCCGAGGTCATTGCTACTCTTCGTGCTGCGAGAAGTCCGGCTACTACTAGGATTTACCACAAAACTTGGGAAACCTTCTTTTCGTGGTGTTTGGGGTCTTCTCGGAACCCGAGAAAATTTTCCATTCCCAATCTGTTGGCTTTCCTGCAGCATGGGTTAGACAAGGGTTTGGCAGTTAGCACCCTGAAAGGTCAGATTTCTGCTCTGTCCTTATTGTTTCGGAGAACCATTGCTTCAAATAAGGACGTGCTCTCCTTTTTTCCGCGGTATAGCTCGTAAGTTTCCGCCGCGGAAGGCACCTGTGTCTCCTTGGCGGCTCAACCTTGTTTTGCAAGTTTTTTACCATAAACCTTTTGAGCTTATGGGTTCTGCTAGCCTTTCTTTACTTTCTTGGAAGGGGCCTTCCTAGTAGCGGTCACCTCTTTGAGGAGAGTTTCTGAGTTGGCAGTTCTTTCTTGTTCGCCTCCTTTTCTGGAGTTTTTTCCGGATCGTGTAGTGTTTCGCACACGGGGTGATTTTCTACCTAAAGTGGTGTCACAATTTCATGTTAACCAGGATATTGTGTTGCCTTCACTCTGTCCGGATCCGAAGAATGCGAAAGAGCGAGATTTACACACTTTGGATTTAGTGCGGGCCTTGAAGTTTTATTTATCTGTTACTCAAGGTTTTCGTAAGACGGACTCCCTGTTTGTGGTTCCAGCAGGTCGTCGGCGTGGTCAACGAGCTTCCAAGGGTTCTATAGCTCGTTGGATCCGGTCAGCTATTTTGGAAGCTTACCGCCTTCGGGTGAATCTTGCCCGATTAAGATTCAAGCCCATTCCACGAGAGCTGTGGCTTCATCGTGGGCTTTTCATCAAGGTGCCTCGGCAGTGCATCTCTGCCGGGCGGCAACTTGACGCTCTGTCCACACGTTTACAAAGTTTTATAAAGTGGACGTCAGTGCTTCCGCTGATGCAGCCCTCGGACGTAGGGTTCTGCAGGCAGCTGTAGTTTAAAGTTCTGGATGAATTTGTGTTTAGCGCTGCTTGCGCTTTGTTGTTAAGGTTGTTGGGTTTCTGCCTTTTGTTGGTTTTTTCCCACCCTTATTTTTGAACTGCTTTGGGACGTCCCATCAGTAATGAATTACTGTGGCTCTCTTCCTTCCATCTGCAGCTGAAACACGGATTTTGGTAAGAACTTACCTGTAAAATCCTTTTCAGCGAAGGAAGGAAGAGAGACACAGCACCCTCCCAAGGCAGAAGTGTGTTGATGTTTTCAGATGCAGCGCGACCCTTATCTGATAGCGATTATCTGGGCTGAGGTCAGCGCGCTAAGGCTCTGTTCCAGCATCGCCAGCTCATCGCAGTAGTCAGGTTCCGTGAGTAGTACCTGGAACTCTGTGGTTTTTGGCTTTCTTTGCATGCATAACCTGTATCCTTGTGTTTTTTCTCTGAAGTTCCTTCAGAAGGGGTTATGTTGCTCCGCTGGTGATCTTGGCTCTTTTTCCTAAAAGCTTTGGTACGACTGGAGCTGAGTAGGAGGACCCGAGCTGGAGGGGCCAGCCAGTCAGCACTCTTTTGATCTGAGGTAACATCCTGATCTGGGCTCCGCCTACCCATCAGTAATGAATTACTGTGTCTCTCTTCCTTCCTTCGCTGAAAAGGATTTTACAGGTAAGTTCTTACCAAAATCCGTGTTTTACGGTGAGTAACACAAAAATCCGTATTTTTCTGATTTTTTTTCTGATTTTTAAACTTTTTATTATTTTTACTTTTTTCACGCACGGATGGGCGACGGGACTTGTATGAAAAGTCACGATCTCCCAAAAACCAACAACAGGCGGCATCGTGCGAGTGTCGCCTCCACGTACCCCTCCTGCCACGCTACCATGGGCGACAGATCCTTATAACAGGCCGCTCTCCCCATGAGATACCCTTACTTGAGGATGATGATGATTTGCGTGGCACCTTGGATGGTTACCCCCTCCACCTCTCCTGGAAGCGGTGGCGGTCTGGAGGCATGTAAAAGCCCTCTCCACCCCCCTATTGAAAGGGTTTGGTGGATAGAGGATGTACAGCCATAGTCGCTGTAGTGCTGTGGAGTTCTCCCTCCTCCATCTTCGGGCTCTCCCCGCAGTGAGTATACGAGGGGCAAATACCGGTCACCGACCGCTTTTATGCGCACTGCGCCCGCATGGTGTTGCGCCGCCGCAGCACACAATCGCGCCGCTGGCGTTCCGATTGCGCCGCGGCCACGGCCTCAAATTTAGTCCCCGCTTCGGCCCAGGGTAGGCCGCAACTTTAAAATTTACTCCCCGGCTTCGGGCCGGGATAGGCCTTGAGTGGAGAGGGCGGTCCGTGTGGCTCCGCCCACACCGCACGCTATTGGCTGTCACCAGTTAACAGGGATTTCCCCTGTTTCCTCCCACTGCTTCTGGCGCCTCTCGTCTCACATGAGAGGCGCTTCTAAGATCTCGGGCGCCATATTCTCCTGGGACAGCGCTGCATCGCCATCCTCTCACTTCCCTGGTGCACACATAGAGGCCCTGGGTAAGTGCACGCTGCGACTAGGTCTACACAGCGCTTAACCCTTCTTCTGCAGAAGGTTCTCTGGGAGGAAATATGTCACAATCAAAGGGAATTAAAAAGGCTGACAAGAGCTACTCCGTAGTATATGCCACTTGCACTTCATGCAACGCTCCCCTGCCATCAATGCATAGTTCCCAATTCTGTGCATCATGTGCCCAGGAGCCCATGGCTTCCTCTGCTCAGGAGCCCCCTATTACCGAGCAGGAGTCACTACCTATTCCTGATCCCATTGAGGCAGGTTCTTCAGGGTGGCCCGAATATCTGGCACACTCCATAAACTCTCTGACTAGAGCCTTGGATACCTTTCGTGGATCTGCTCCTAGCCAGAGTGCCCCTTTTCCAGAAAAGGGTCCGTTTGCCTTCAGAGATGTCTCATCTGACAGGGGCCGTCTCACGGCGCCCGCTAAGCGGTCGTCCAAAAAACGCCGCCATAATACATCTCCCAATCCATCTAGTGGTTCAGCATCTGCGAGTTCAGGTTCTCGTTCACCTTCTCCCAGAAACATCAGTGACCATGATTTGGAATACGAGTCGGACATTGGTGATGATCCCAACTCGCCGGAATTTCAGGAGTCGTTAGATTCTTTAATTGAGGCAATTAATACAATCCTCAAACTAGAAGAAGAACCTGGGTCTCAGCCGAATCATCCTATCTCCTTCAAAAGGGCAAAACGTGTTCACAAGATGTTTAGTAACCACCCTGAATTTACTGATATTGTTCAGGGACACAGGGAGCGTCCGGACAGACGTTTTTCAGGACTGAAGTCTCTGAAAGCTCGATACCCTTTTTCAGCAACCGTGGCGAAAGAGTGGACGGAATCTCCTGTTGTAGATCCTCCAGTATCTCGTCTATTTTCAAAAACCCTACTCTCTGTTTCTGATAGTTCATCCATTAGGAACCCTTCAGATAAACAGATTGACAACCTCGCCAAATCAATTTTTGAGGCGGCTGGAGTATCTCTATCTCCCTCCTTTGCAGCCACCTGGGTGGCAAGAGCTATGGTGGCTTGGGTTGAGGGCCTAGTCAAAATGACTAGTGATATCCCTCTTTCCCCCGAGGCACGTAATCTGGCCTATCAGATTACTCGAGCAGGTGACTACATGGTTCATGCGTCTCTGGATGCAGCTAATTGCGCTGCTATCACGGCCGCCAATGCTATCGCCATTCGGAGGTCCCTTTGGCTCCCTGAGTGGCGTGCAGACGCTGCTTCAAAGAAGACTTTAACTTCATTGCCTTATCATTCAGGGCGTCTTTTTGGAGATTGCCTTGATCAGATTATTTCTGACGCTACTGGTGGCAAAAGCAAATTTCTTCCACAGCGCAGAATCAATAGACCCTTTCGGCCTCAATACCAAGGTCGTTTCCGGCCATTTCGTAGCTCCTTTAATTGGTCCCCTGCTTCGTCCCCTGCTCGAGCATCCCGGTCATCTCGTAGAGATAGGGACTCGCAACCATCGTCCAGATCCTCTCAGCCCTGGAGAAACAGATCTTCTCAGGCAGGAAATAGGAGCTCCTCCTCTCGCAAGTTGTCATCACAATGACTCCTTGCTGGGGATGGGAGACCCAAACAAGGTAGGCGGCCGCCTACTCTTGTTTCACAAAGTCTGGGGGTCAGTAGTTCAAGACCAGTGGGTTCTCGATCTAGTACACTCAGGTTAAAAAATCGAATTCTTGTCCCTTCCTCCAAGACGTTTCTTTCAGTCTCGCTTCCCCAAGTCCAAGGATCTTGCAATTCCAATTTTCAGCGGACATCAAAAGTTTGTGCGTTTTGCTGTCGGAGTGGATCATTTTCAGTTTGCCGCTCTGCCCTTCGGTCTCGCAGCTGTCCCCAGAGTGTTCACAAAGGTCATGGCGGCCGCCATGTCAATTTTACACTCTCGGGTGTGGTAGTCCCCCGTACCTGGACGACCTACTCATAAAAGGTCCGACTTTTCGAGCCTGCGAAGAGAGCGTCGAAATCTCTATCGACACCCTCTCCCGCCTCGGTTGGCTTGTCAATTTAGACAAGTCTCTTTCCATTCCCTCTCAGAAGATTCTTTTTCTGGGAATGATTTTGGATACCTCCCAAGGATTGGTATCTCTCCCTCCAGAGAAGATTATCTCTCTGAAGCGGGGAGTGCTCCTGCTGTCAATAAACCACCCTCATTCTCTGCGGAGCGCCATGCAGGTCTTGGAAAAATGGTAGCTTCCATCGAAGCAGTACCTTTCGCCCAGTTTCATCTCCGCCCTCTTCAACAGGAGTTGATATCAGTCTGGGACAGGAACCCAGCGTCTCTAGGTCGCCGCTTACGTCTGTCTCCCACAGTCAGAAGCTCCTTAAGATGGTGGATGAATGCCTCATCACTGAATTACGGAAATCTTTCCTGACTGTCCATTGGCTGGTGGTGACCACCGATGCCAGTCTCCTCGGATGGGAGCTGTGTTTCTTCTCCACACGACTCAGGCCGCTGTCTCTACCAGAGTCCCGTCTCCCAATCAGCATCTTATTTGCCAGCGATGGGGCATGCCGGACGTAGACCTCATGGCATCCAGACTGAATGCCAAGGTTCAGACCTTCATAAGTCGCTCTCGCGATCCACTAGCCGTGGGCTCGATGCGCTAGTCCTCCCTTGGAGTCAATTTCGCCTTCCTTACATTTTTCCTCCTCTTCCGTTAATCTCCAGGGTGATTCGGAAGATCAAGGCAGAAGGCGTTCCTCTCATTCTGGTCGCTCCGGAATGGCCTCGCCGTCCGTGGTATGGAACTAGTGCGTCTGCTTGCAGACGTTCCCTGGAGATTGCCAGATCAGCCGGACCTCCTCTCACAGGGTCCGATTTACCATCACAATTCAAAAGCGCTGAATTTGACGGTATGGCCTTTGAAGCCTGGATCTTAACTCAGGCTGGGTTTTCTCACAAAGTCATCTCTACAATGGTCAATGCCAGGAAGCCGGCTTCCGCCCGCATTTATCATCGTGTCTGGAAGACATTCTTTTCCTGGTGTGAGAACAAGGTCGTTCCCCTTTGGTTTTCTCTATCCCTTCCATTCTGGAATTTCTTCAAGCAGGAATGGATTCGGGGTTAGCCCTTTCTTCCCTCAAGGGCCAGATTTCTGCCTTGTCCGTCCTTTTCCAAAGACGGATCGCATCTAAGTCTTAGGTCAAGACTTTTATTCAGGAGTGTCTCATCTTGTTCCACCTTACAAGAGGCCTTTGGAGCCTTGGGATCTTAATTTGGTCCTCAGTGCCTTACAGGACTCCCCCTTCGAACCTTTGCCGGAAGTGTCTTTATCGCTTCTTTCCTGGAAGGTGGTCTTCCTAGTGGCGATTACCTCTATCAGACGAGTATCGGAATTGGCAGCCTTATCTTGTAAACCTCCTTTCCTCATTTTTCACCAGGACAAGGTAGTCCTTAGGACTTTCTCCGTCTTTCACGCCAAAAGTCGTTTCGGCTTTTCATATCAATGAGGAGATAGTTTTGCCTTCATTCTGTCCGGCGCCAATCACCGTACTGAAAAAGCCCTTCACACTTTAGACTTGGTGAGGGCTCTCCCAAGGTACATTTCGAGAACGGCACCTTTCCGGAAATTGGACGATCTGTTTGTGCTTCCGGAAGGACGCAGACAGGGTCTTCCTGCTTCCAAGGCCACGTTAGCCAGATGGATTCGCTCGGCGATCCAAGAGGCGTACCGTGTTAAAGGTCAGCCTATCCCGGCTGGGATTAAGGCACACTCCACTCGTTCTGTGGGGCCTCCTGGGCCATTCGGCACCAGGCTTCGGCACAGCAAGTGTGCAAGGCTGCGACTTGGTCCAGTCTTCATACTTTTGTCAAGCATTACCAAATTCATGCTCAGTTTCTTCAGATGCGGCTCTTGGCAGACAGATTCTGCAATCAGCTGTTGCGCATCTGTAAGTTGTCTGTTGACTGGTTAAGCGTTATATGCATGACGTTCACGAGGCTTCATCTGTTGATGAGTTCCCACCCAGGGACTGCTTTGGGACGTCCCACGGTCTGTGTGTCCCCCAATGAGGCGAAGGAGAAAAGGAGATTTTTGTGTACTCACCGTAAAATCCTTTTCTCCGAGACACTCATTGGGGGACACAGCTCCCACCCTGGTTTAACTTGGAGCCTCGTTGTTCATTTGAATTGTAGGCATATTGCACTCTGTTATGAGCTCCTACTGCTTTGGCACCGAACTGGTTCAGGATTGAGCCAACAGAGGGTGTATACTGCAGGAGGAGGAGTTAATCTTTTGTGCTTGTATTGCTTAGTGTCCTCCTAGTGGCAGCAGCATAACACCCACGGTCTGTGTGTCCCCCAATGAGCGTCTCGGAGAAAAGGATTTTACGGTGAGTACACAAAAATCTCCTTTTTGCAAACTTTCCTCTAAAATACTAGCTACAGTTTATTTTTTGTTCATCATTCAATAGTACAAATTAATATAAGGAACTTTGTAATATAATTTATTAGAGAAATATGTTTTTCCCCCAAATATTCTCCTGCACTACGCAATCACTCAAAACCTGCTCAAATCTTTCAACAGATCTGTTTTTTTCCATCATACATGACGGCACCACGAGAGAGGGGACCCGCTCTTCAAGGACAGGAAACCTTCAAGATAAAAGGGGCGGCTCCTCTCTCCGCATAAGTTGGTTCCTGTCCTTGATGGGGAACCCTCAAGATGAAGACTCTTAAAGATTGAAGAGGATGCCTGGGTCGGATGGGTTTGGGCAGACATTATTCTGCTGCATCCGTCACCAGTACCAGTAGTCGCCTCGGGGGCCATGTATTTCCATGCCCCCCCTGAGCGAGGCATGGCCACAGCCCGTGAGGCACTGCCCGGGTGAAGATTGGGTCTCGGAGGCCACAAAGGGTGCACCTTCACTGATACCTATTCCCATGCACTATTGGGGTCCTCAGAGGCCACGGTTTCGGTGCCCTCCCTGTTGACACAAAGTGGCCATGCAGCCCGTGAGGCACATTGGTGCCCGGGTAAATTAAGCTCCTCGAGGCTTCATTTATGGATGCCCTCCCTGTTGAGCCAAGACGCCGGGTCACCATTTGTAATGCAAAAAAGAAAACCTGCAGCAGTGGTGGCCAGGGCGGGTGGATGCTCCCTACAGGTGAGATTGAATCCATAAGGCACAGGTATGGAGGGGGCAGCGATACCGGTGTCATGCCGTTGTAATGCCGAGCAGGCCGGGCGAACGCCGGAAATGATGCGGAGTGCGCGCCGGAAGTGGACACTAAGAGCGCGCACACCCGGGATGCTGGGACGCGGCCAGACAGGGGAGCTTGCACCGGAGCTAGGAGGGCTCCGGAAGTAAAAGCTGGAAGTCGAGTACACCCATGAGCGCGGCAGAGCACTTGGGGTCGGAAGTAGTACAGGGTGCGCATCGGAAGTGGTTGCTGGGGCGTGCCTGCAGTCACCAGCAGGAGCACGGCACCTGATAGAGCGGCGCTCACCGGAGGTGGTCCCAGACACACACACAGAGCGCATGCGTGGTTACAAAGCGCAGGCGGCCGGCAGGTGCAGGATCAACCAGGTGAACAATTAATTAAGAAAAAAAAAAGGGGGAGAAGCTGTTATTTAAGGCTGGTAGGAATACTGCTAAACGTCGCTAAGCCATTTCAGGTTGAAGGTGACTGCTCTCGCAGGTGGAGCTTATAAGATGGAGAGCCTTTCGCCAGAGCATTTACAGCCGCACCGGGAGGTGCAGTGAGGCGATCTCGCTCAAGTGAGAAGAGCCAGACGCGCCGCAGCAGCAGTGAAAGCCGCTCTGGCAACGTGCGGGATGGGTCATCATGGCAACGAGGGGTCCATAGTCTCGCTGGGAGACATTGAAAAGACCAGTCAGCCTCCAGAGCCGGGGTCCCTAAGAAGAATAAGTCTAAATCTAAGAATAAGGAATGCCCTTATGCAAGAGTCCCTTAGGAGCGTCCTGGAACAAGAAATTGTCAGGACTGTATCGATAGGACAGTAGCAGAAGAGACGCCCTCCTTTGCGGAGAACTTAAAATCATTAATTCAGGCAGAGGTCTGTAAGTCCGTAAAACGTTGCAAACAACGGATGCAGATGGCAGATCTAGAGACAGATCCAGCCCCTCAGTGGTGTCTCAAGAGGACTCCTCAGGAGCAGAGGGGGACTCCGATAGGTCCCGTTATTCAGAGAGTAGCTCGGAGGAAGAGGATACATTTCCTGTGGAAGCTACAGATAGACTCATAAAATCTGTCCGTTCTACCATGGGGTTGATAGATGAAAAAGCGAAAAGAACAGCCCAAGAACTTATGTTCGGTGGCTCACGAAAGAAAAAGCTGAGATCATTCCCTATTAGCGAGCAGCTACAAGGACTCATTAGAAGGGAATGGAAAAACCAGAAAAGAGGTCCCACATAGTCAATTCCCTGAAGAGAAAGTTTTGTTGAGGAGGCATCCTCGTCCTGGGATAGGCTCCAAAGATTGATGTAGCAGTCTCAAAGGTCACCAGGAAGTCCTCTCTGCCCTTTGATGATCTAGATTCTTTAAAAAACCTCTGGACAGAAAGACAGACAGTTGTCTGAAAACTGCCTGGAGGCCTCGGAGGGGGCACTAAGACCAGCCATCGCGGCCACTTGTGTGGCTAGATCCCTAAAAGTATGGGTAGATAACCTGGAGGATCAGCTAGAGCAAAGAGTCCCCAGTGAGACTATCCTAGAGGCAATACCGGCCATAAGAGCGCGGCAGTATTTCTAGCTTAGGCTTCAGCAGATTCGGCAAGATTAGCAGCAAAATCGGCAGCATTGGCCAATGTGGGGCACCGTGCAATGTGGCTCAAATGCTGGCCAGGGGACACACAAGCAAAAATGAAACTTTGCTCTCTGCCATTTGAAGAAATTTTTTGTTTGGACCAGCGTTAGACGAGGTGCTGGAGAAAGCCGGCGATACTAAGAAGAATTTACCGAGGCAGCCATTTCAGTCCTTTCGGCGTTCCTTTCAAAAGGGCCGGAAGTTCAGAAGGCAGCAGTACAGGGATCGCGACAGGAACAACTCAGACAAGCGATCCAGAGGAGGGAAAGGCTTCTATTTCGCAAGCCCTCCAAAGACGGCAAGAAATCTTCCTAGTGACGGTTCCTATCAGATGGGATGAAGGCTCTCTCACTTCCTTCCAGCCTGGGAGAGGATCTCATCCCACGCTTGGATCCTGCAAATTGTGGATCAGGACTGGAGTTAAGGTTCCACCATTGGCCACCGAGAAGATACATGCAAATTCCGTTACAGTCCTCACAGGAAAAGCAGTAGAGTCTGGAAGGGGAGATTAATATCGCTCCTACACAAGCAGGTTCTGGAAAAGGTTCCAGTGGAGGAGAAAACGAGGGGTTTTACTCCCCTCTATTTCTTGTGAAAAAGCCGAACGATTCTTGGAGGACAATTAAAATCTAAAAGGCCTCAACAAATATCTGATAATCCCATCTTTCAAGATGGAGACAATAAGAGCGGCAGTGAAACTCCTCTTTCCTCAGTGCTACATGGCAGTCCTGGACCTCAAGACACTTACTACCACGTCCAAATCCGGCAGCAAGATCGCAAATATCTCAGGGTCGGTCCAAGTGGGGTCACAGTTACGTCACCTTCAGTAAAGGGCTCTGCCCTTTGGGATAGCGATGCCCCACGAATCTTTACAAAGTTAATGGCAGAGGTCACAGCAAATCTCAGGGAAAAAGATACTTTAATAATACCTTATCTGGACGACTTCTTGATAGTGGGGAAAAGTTTTTGTCACTGTCAAGAAAAAGTCAGAGTAGTAATGGAGACACTACAAATACTGGGATGGCAGATCAACCTCAAGAAATCCTAACTGAACCAGCAATGACCCAGAACTTCTTGGGGATAACAATAGACTCGGTGGCGCAGGAATGTCGCCTCCCAGAGGAAAAGGAGGACAAGATAAAACAAATGATTATAACGACTATAAAGAAGCAAGAAGTCACGCTAAGAAGGACCATGTCAGTATTGGGTCTCTGACCGCATGCATACCAGCGGTGAAATGGGCCCAGTTCCATGCAAGGAACTACATGGTGTGTGCTACAGGAAGACCTGGATCTTCAGGGACAATTAGATCGAAAGATCACCCTCTCGATCTCTGTACTCCAATCGCTCAGGTGGTGGTTACAGATAGTCATCTCCGAGAGGAGTCCCGTGGACATTCACAGCCTCCAAGGTGGTCACAACGGACGCCAGCCCTTGGGGTGGGGAGCCCACCTAGACACACTGTTGCTCCAGAGTCTCTGGACCAGGAGGAAAGAGACCTATCCTAAAACAACTGGGAGCTCTTAGCGGTCGAGAAAGCACTAAAAGGACTACTACCTCATCTAACAGGGCATCATGTGAAGTCCTATCGGACAACCCAACAGCGGTCCCATAATGTAAACCACCAGGTGGCACCTGTTCTGGGTCACTGATGCGGATAACAGAGAGGATTATGACTCTGGCAGAACATCATTTCCGCTCATTATCGGCCCTGCATATCCGAGGTGTATACAACCTGAAGGCAGATTTTCTGAGCGGGAACCACTGAGGCAAGGAGAATGGTCACTAAAAGAGTCAGTTTTTTCAACAAATAGTGCACATGTGGGAAAACCCAGTATAGATCTCTTTGCCTCAAAAGCCAACAGAAGGTGCAGAAATTCTGTTCCCTGAGTCCAGCGGACAGACCGTTGGCAGTGGACGATATCAGGACTCCTGTACGCCTTTCCACCGATTTGCGTTATACCAGCAGTTCTGAGGAAGATCATGGAGGACAAGGCCAGAGTGATTGTAATAGCCCCCTTCTGGCCAAAGAGGTCATGGTTCTACTTGCTGAGAGTTATGTCAGTAACAGACCCATGGGTTCTCCCAGAAGACCAGACCTTCTAGAACAGGGTCCTTTCAGTCACCCTCAGAAGTCCGGGCTGCATTTGACAGCCTGGAATTTGAAAGGTCTTGTTAGAAAAAAAAGAGGTTCTCAGCTGGTTAATATCCACCCTACTCAGTATAGAAAGCCAGTGACTACAAGAATTTATGGGAGGATATGGAGAAAATTCTTGTCTGTCTCAGGCCAATACGGGAAGGGGAGGTCCCGATAGTGCCGATACTGGAGTTCCTGCAGAAGGGTTTAGAGCTAGGTTAGCTGTCAGTACCCTCAAAGTGTATGTCTCAGCCCTGGCAGCATTGTTCAACTGTGACCTGGCAAACAATAGATGGGTGGCTAGATTTATCCGGGTCTGTAATAGAGCTTATTCTGTCCCATGCCCTGCCCCTCCACCATGGGACTTAAATTTAGTCTTATCAGTCTTGACAGAAAGCCGCTTTGAGCACAACATCGGATAAGACACTAACATTAAAGACAGCTTTATTAGTGGCGCTAACGTCGGCCCATAGAGTTGGAGATTTACACCAGTTATCGGCAGACCCTCCCTACACTCAGGTCATGATGATAGAGTGGTGTTAAAATTAACCCGGCATATCTCCCAAAGTGGTATCAAAATTTCATAGGGCTCAGGAAATAATTTTACCATCCTTTTGCCCTAGTAACAAGAAGGAAGAAAAACTTCACTGCCTAGACGTTAGGAGATGTATCCTGCAGTATTTAGAGGTGACAAGACCTTGGAGAAAGCAGAGGGCCTTATTTGTCTCGTACCAGGGGCAAGGAAGGGCCTGAAAGCCTCAAAACAGGCTACAGCTAGATGGGTGAAAGAGGCCATTATGCTAGCGTATAGTATGCAGGCAGGGCTGTTCCAAGGGTCTAAAAGCCCACTCCACGAGAGCCATGGCGATGTCTTGGCGGAGAGAGCAGATGCCACAATCAACCAGATCTGTAAGGCGGCCACTTGGTCCTCTCCGTCAACCTTTTTCAAACATTATAGACTAGACTTATCTGCTACATCTGATCTCGCATTTGGAGAAGAGTGTTACAAGCATGATCCCTCCCTAAAGAGAATACTGATCTCTAACTCTCGTGGTGCCGTCATGTATGATGGAAAAAAACGGGTATTACATACCTGGTAATGTGTTTTTTCATGAGACATGACGGCACCCTTATATTCCCCCCCTTTTGATCACGTCATTAGTTGGGTGCATTATTTGCATTATACACCCTTGGGTGTTGGGGATTAGAATTGTAAATGATGCATTATTTATATGTAAACTAACCTGCGGAGTTCCTCTCATGCAATGTAAAACAACTGACGAGGAAAGAGGAGCCGCCCCTTTTATCTTGAAGGTTTCCTGTCCTTGAAGGCGGATCCCCTCTCTCGTGTGCCATCATGTCTCATGAAAAAACACATTACCAGGTATGTAATAAACCCATGTTCAGTGAGAGATCAGATTACACTTTCTGTTACAATCATTGATGTCAAAGGTAGTGGGAAAAATCTGCTCAGGGATCAGTTAGAAAAAACTGCTAGAAAATGGAGAATTTTAGTTTATCATTTGGGATAATGTCCAGAAGTAGTGTATTCTAAGAAGTGCACATGTTTGTGTAATGTGATATCTGTGCTCTTTGCCGAAGAAGGTGTTTTAAAAGTGTGAAAACTTACGGTAACTTGTAGTTTCATAGTAGACTGTATGAGCAGAGCAGTAATAGAACGGTCTTCGTACATCCACAGTCCAAAATCGGTGTATTCCTTTGACATTGCATTGAATTAGCGCAGTGTTTCTCAACTCCAGTCCTCAGGACCTACCGACAGGTCATGTTTTCAGGATTTCCTCAGTATTGCACAGGTGATAATTTTATCACCTGCTCAAGCATTAATTCCATCACCTGTGCAATACTAAGGAAATCATGAAAGCATGACCTGTTGGTGGTCCTGAGGACTGGAGTTGAGAAACACTGCATTAGCGTCTTATGAAATGATTGTGTGTATACAAGTGCCTGTGATTCTTGTTTTTGAAATCTTTATTTAAATGTCCATTTCATGTTTTAGCCAGTGGGAGGAGGAAGATGAGAGAGCAGATTACAGACAGAATCTCTTGTGGTTGGAGGAATGCAAAGATGGAATGTTTGAATCTTGGTATGAAAAGATAAGTCAAGCTGAACCCGATGTGAGAAGAAAGGTAATCCTTTTTTTGGCTTCATACTTCAATAAAGTTATTTCTGATACTAATTTTATTAAATTTTTAAACAGTATATATATCAGATTTTTCATTGACATTCATTTCACGATTAGATGACTATATTTTGTTATTTTAGTTATCTTGATCATTTTTAAAATGTTTGTAATTTATGTTCAGTTTCTCTGAAAAAAAGTCAGCTCAACCGGATGATTTTAGGAGTACCGTCAACAATTTGCTGCATATTGGGGACTTCCAACTTTCCCCAACAGATGGTGATAGAGGAGATGAGATCAAGCAATTTAAATGTAAATGGCCATGCTTTAGATTTTATTTATTTTTTTTAGGGAAGCAAACTGCTGACAGGTGTTTGTCAGCGACTTTCTCAGAAGTGAGTAGAATTAATAGCATAGAGGCCGTCACATAGCGATGCAGAATGTTTACCTATCCTGATGAAACACTTGTCGGCAGTAGCCTTATCGTGCACAAATACTTTGATAAAAGCCAGTAGAGAGATGCCAATTCAAAATTAGTCTCAAATGTTATTTGTCCTATAGTATGTGGGCCAGTAGGAGACCTATTCAATTAGCTTGGCCCACAGCTTTGATGGCAAACTTTGGGGCTACCAAGATGAGCCATGGGGCTAAGCAAATTATGCTTTGTCCACTTTCAGGATATTGGGCCCCAAGCTCTGTTAAATACAGAAAGTAGCAAACTCAGCAGGTACACACCCTCCATGGGCATGCAGGTGTTTGGAATGTAAATCAATTGACACTTTTATGTCTTCTAACCGTTGCAACATTCCTATAAAATGATTGTATTAATAAATATGCAAATGAAGTGTTAAGTGCTTCGGGTGTGACAGAGCACATAAGATCACTGCCTTGAAGCTTGTTTCCCCACTTGGCACCAACTCTTACATTTGATTGATAGATCACGGTCTTATTTATTTGCCTGGTGCCAAACGCAAACAGACAGTGAGCAATCAGTTTAAGCTAAGAGCTGGGCAGGGAAACAAGCTCTGGAGGCTCCTTTAGTGTTATATAACTCATTTCTCTGGTAGATGGAAGATGTAGAGGTGTCTATGGATTTAAATTTTAAAGACCTGCATGCACATAATATAGTGCGGTGGGGAAAGGAGTTGAGCTACTGACAAGTTATTTTTAAGATCCTAACTATCGTGCATTATAGCTGTCTTAAAGCACATTGGTCATTTAATAAGCTGTCCAAGTTAAATACTACATTTTATAAGTGCAGATCTGCAATGTGAGCTTGTGCGAAATGCCACACAAATGTTCAACATTTGTTTAATTTAAAGTAGAGGCAAATGGTGAACTCTTGATTGTGAGTCGAGTATATAAAGCGTAGCATACCTCCTTCATTGTCTATCCTGTCCTTAAGGGTATGCCACACTAAACAATATCGCTAACGGGATCGCTAAAAAACGTCACTATTTAGCGATCCCGTTAGCGATATTGTTCAGTGCGGCAGCTTCCAGCGACGAGCTTCCTGCTGTGATCTCGCTCGTCGCTGGAATCGTTCCGGACCCTATTTCATCGCTGGCGCTCCCGCTGGGTAAGTATCTAATCGCTGTGTGCACCTTTTCTTAGCGATTTAGCGGTACTTTTGTACCGCTAAAGTCGTTAAGAAGATCACTAACGGCGATAGCGTCGTTAACTATATCGCTAAATGTGGCCGCATTTAGCGATATAGAAACAATCCCGCTAGCGATCTCATTAGTATGCAACGCTAACGAGATCGCTAGCGGGATAGCTTAGTGTGGCAGTACCTTTACTCTTGAGTGTTTGCTTCCTCTCAATATGGTGCCATCACTTTTAGACATTTTGCTCACTGCATAATATAGCCATCAATTTATCAATCTAACACTAATGACTGAAAATCATTTTGTCACATAATCCTTGTCTAATTTAAAGTGTCATATCACTCACTTCTTGTCAGTGTAGGTAACTTTCTATTAAGTTAATATACCTGTCAGAATCTGTCATCTCCAACTTGCAAACTGACTGTGTTATTACAGCTGTGTATATTTCAACAAAAATACAGCGGCGTTCATGACCGTCTGGGGACTGTTTATCTCCCATGACTAGTGCAAGCTGGGTTTCCAGGACTTCTCCCCACCCCACTCCTTTATACAATAATAGGCAAAGATTTACAGTCTAGCAAATCAGGGCATGGTAGAAGCGCATTAGACCCGCATTGGACTAGTCAACCGAGACTCGTGCTCTCCAGTTGTCATTTCAAAGTATGTTTTCAATGAAAAGCTGGAACTTGTCAAAGTAATGCATATGCAGCTGTAATATCAGTCGGGTGCCCATTCATTCTGCACGTATTTATGCAGCATGAATCAGACCATGGGTTCCTTTCATCTAGAGCAGTGTTTCTCAACTCCAGTGCTCAGACCCACCAACAGTCAAGATTTCAGGATTTCCTTAGTATTGCACAGGTGATAATTTTATCACCTCAAGCATTAATTCCATCACCTTTGCAATACTAAGGAAATCCTGAAAACATGACCTGTTGGTGGGTTCTGAGGACTGGAGTTGAGAAACACTGATCTAGAGTTACTAATTGTAAAATAAACATTTAAAAGAAAAACCTACATTTGACTACTACAAGTGAAGAAACTTTGTATCTTATTACACAAAATGTTTATTTTTCCTTTTGACTGAACATTCACTCTGAAAAGGAATCAAGTCAGCAGGTTTTTGCTATGAGTTGAATGATTGTTATTTACTACCCTGTCTAGTGGTGTTTACTTATAGTGAAGGTTTTATCACCTTGTGATTAGCATTGCCTGGACTACACTGGTTCAACTCCGCCCCCTCCCTTTGTGATAAGCAGCTGATTGTTAATGGCCATCATATATAGAGAACCTGGTGGGGGCGGGGTTAGCTTTCTAAGCTCTGCTGCATTATTAAATTTAAAAGCTCTATGTCAAACTGCTGCACCCAGTAAAACAAAGTGATACATCGTTGGAATAGGGGTTTCTTTTCATACATTGTGCTGTTTCAGATGAGCTAGCAGAAGCTTGCTGACAGATTCCCTTTAAATGTCTGTCAGGTCCGATAATGGCAGGTTAATGGCCTGATCGGACATGACCGTTTCCTTTAAAGGGAATCTGTCACCCCATTTTAGCCATATCAGCTAAAGATATGACTGAATAGTGTGTCCCATAAGCAACCTATCGGGTATGTATGATATAATCCTGATACCCCCATTTTGTAGCAAAATACCTTTGTAAAGTTTCGGATTATTTCTGTAAATCGGGCGGTCCGGTCCAGAGGGCTGCGTTTTCTCTCTTCTCCCCATTCCCCCCCCCCCCACTCCTCGGCTCTCTTGCGTATCGCCGTCTGTGAATCGCACAGACTACGTAGTGTTCCC